>OX371224.1:247911935-249127713 GCA_947310385.1 Nephrotoma appendiculata
GAAGGGTGATCATTTCGGGAATAAGGGACTCCCACTTTATAGTTTTCCAAGCAATAAAACAGTTTTTATTCCATTTTTTATTTGGGCATTTATCGATTGTAGACTTTCACCGTAACATATTGTTACGTTTTTGCCTTGTCACTCAAGGTTCGAATCACTGGATTGTGAATAAATACAACTGCTTCAATTTGAACTCACACAAATTTATTTCCACAACACAATTATTATACAACACAAAATTAGCAATTAATTAGTCCAATTACAACACATTATTTAATTATCACTTTAATAATCGCTCTATTTAACCTTCACTATATCACGTTTGAAATAAGACTCAGCATTCCACATCAATATACGCCTTTATATACCAAAATATTTGTTTCTAGAATAATCCTAAATGCTCTCTAAGAATCTAGCAAATATGTTAGTATACAAATGACACCTAAATGTTGAACCAAATCACAAATGCAATTGAACAATTAAAGAAACAACTGATTCTATTCTAATCTAGGTATCACCGTAACAATAGCTGTATTTTGTTGAGAAATAAAATATTAGAGTCCAGTTTTGGAATAAGCATTGTTTGTATTCTAATTTATCATAGTAAAAGGAAATTGTTCATCATAGTTGGCGAATTTAGCAGAAGTAATAAAATTCGGGTTTGAATTATACAAATCAAAAAAATTGAAGGTTTAGATAAGAATCAGAATTACTACTGAAAAAAAAGCTAACTATGATAAAAATTTTTTTTCCGTTATGACAAATTTAGAAACCAACATGGCTAATTCCAAAACTGGCCTCTAATATTTTAATTCTCAACAAAATACAGCTAATATATACAAATCAAATTATATTTTTCGGCAATGAATTTGCCCGATTTGGATGTTTATCGAGTTTGAAATTGATAAAGATTGATATTAGAAACAAACGTTTATTATTTATTCTAATGCATTTTAATTTAATAAAATTATGTAAATTTGGCAAAACTGTGCCTATATAAAAATACTGTGCTAGGTAGTAGTAAGAAAAATTTGTGCTAAATTAAAATCGACTAAGTAGGCTTTTTAAAACCCTCTACAATAGCTGTGTTTCTTGATGCTGGGATCTGATCCGGTTCAGTCCATGTTTCATGAAACGACGCAAAGGCACTTACTAGATTTATACTGAGTTTACACCAGAGCTACTTTAATAGTATAATACTTTTTTGCTAATAAAGTATAATACCAGGCCAGTTTACATCACAAGCGGTGTATAAACCCATTCTATAATACTATATTACATTTTTTGTTGACAAATATATTTTTTTTTGCTTAATATCACAAATAGAAATGTATATCCAAACAAAAAATGTCTTTACCGGCCACTTGAAAATAAAATAAACAAAATTAAAACAGTATAATATTAAAGTAGAGTTTAAACCACGACTATAATACCAATATTTTTTTGATAGCTATTATACTTTAATAGCAAAATAGTACTTGATAAAGTATTAAAGTATTTTAGTTTGAGTTTACACCAACATACTTTTTTGCTACATACTTTTATTCTACTGGTATAAACGGGGTATTAAAATCAAAATGTATGATCTAAAACGAAATTTGGATCAGGTTTATCATATAAAATTTGAACTGATTGACGGCAAATAAATAAAAAAGTTGGCCTACGTTTATTGGATATGAAGCACCATTTGGAATTTTGAAGTTCCGATCTCAGCCCCACCCCTCACGCGATACGAATTGTATTAAATTGTTTCGTATATTGGCCGTTTTAAGTAGTTATGTACTGTTATAGAGAATGATCCAAGCCAATTATAAAATCGAATAAATTCAGATCGCTGGACTAAAATCAAACCAAAATGTTTAAATTTATAGCAAATCTATAAATAAATTATCATTTCGGTTTAGATCAATTATCATCCAATAATCCAAAAAGATATATGACGCAAAATAAACGATTAGTATCATCATCATTAATCAACGGAATATTTACGATTTAACTGATAAATTTATCAATTTTACTGATCAATAAAATTCGTGCCATGGATTTCTAATAAAAACAAAAATAAAATAAAAACCGTCGGAATAAATTATTAAAGTAAACAGAGAGCGCGATTACGTACTCAAACAAAACTTCAAAGAGCACAAATCAAATTCTCCATTACCTTGTTTGTTCCTTTCCTTCTTTCTTTCTTTTTTATTTCATAGTTTAGTCGACTTCTTCGGCTTCTTGCATAATTTTTATTTTCTTTACATTTTATAACTCACAGGTAGTAGAGGTACTCTACTATTTCTTATTATTTGCTTAATGTGATTTTTTTTGTATTTGTCTTGCTTTTTGTTGTTTTACGTTTGGTGTTTTTAGGAGAAATTTCATAATAAAAACATGTTTCAATTCTAAATTAAATTCAGATCTTTAGTGAATTTTGTGGTGGAAAGATCAATCGACTGGAATTATAAGTCAGTCGTTTTGTGTATGTATTTGTGTTTAAACGTTATAACAACAACATTATATTTTTGATTTATTTATTTAATTAATTTATTCGGTAAGTTTTATTTTTTGTATTTTAATATTTTCGGGCCACGTGCTGTCTTATATATTCTGTATACATAAATTACTGTTGTTTATAAACTTAACGGTTAAAGTGTAATATTTTTAATTAAACGTGACGTTTATGTCTAAAATGTATAGTGGATTTAGTATGATGTGTTTTGATCATTTTAGTAAGGTGTTAAAAATGAAGAATTTGTTATTTTAACAAGATTCTGGGGCATATCAGCTCATGACTGTAGATAATAGTCTATTGAACTTATTAGATGAACATCCTTTAAGATGATCATAAAAACTCATTGTAAAGTGCACATAACTCGCTGTATTCGAAGTTTTGTCTAACTTTTAAGCTATTGTCAAGTGTACTTCAATTTTCTTGATACAGAATTAAAACTTAACTGCTTTTCACTGCTTCATTGTATAATGTGCATACGAATTCGAATAATTCATGGTTTTGAGACAAATTTTGTTTTGTTAATTTTAAATTTAATTAAAATAGATCTAATGATTCGGATAAAATGGGATTTGGAATTTATGACTTTAAAGCTCTTGATCGCATCGAGCGCCAATGACAGATTAAATATTAAATTGTTTTCATAAAGTATTTCAAGCTTGTTTCCTTAGCTGTATTTTGTTGAGAAATAAAATATTAGAGGCCAGTTTAGGAATTAGCACTGTTTTGTTTCTGAATTTGCCATAGTAAACGAAAATGTTTGATCATAGTTGGCATTTATTTATCAATTCGAGTTTGCTTTATTTATAAATAAAGAAAATTGAAGTTTATCGAGTATATAAATCGAATTTGAATCATAACTACTATACTGATTATAAGGAGGCCAACTATGATGAACAATTTTCTTCTGCTATTATACAGAAACTAACACTACTAAATCTAAAACTGGCCTCTGACATTTTGTTCAACATAATACAGCTCATATCGCATTCATACTCTTTTCCAACTCCATAGAGGAAAGTAAAATGCCAATTATCTTAAATGTTTATCATAAATAAATCTAGTTAGTCCACCGTATATGATTAACTGTAATATTTACATTCATCGACCTAATAGTACTGCCAGTGCTGTTGTTTTAAGAACAATTGTACCCAGTAAATTAATGCTCCGATCAGAATATAGTTGTAATCGAATGATGATTAAGTTTTGAACAAAGTATTGAATTTTAGATTTCGAAATTTAATATTTTACGTTGATGGTTAAAAATTGCAAATTATGATTATTGATAAGGCCTTATTTGGGTTTTTAAGTTCATAGTTTAGTCCATAAGTTCGGTTCTTTCAGAGTATTTTCGTATAAGATATTAATTTACATTTACGAAGCATAAATTTAGAAAACTAAGAAGAAGGTATAATATTATAATGTGTTTCTCTTTAATGGTTCTGAACGTTTCAAGCCCATTTGAACATTTTGGGACCATTTTTGGGGTGGGCGATATAAATCCGTCCTTCTGTCTTTTTGTTCGCTCTAAATATTTAGCAATGTTTCTCATTCATTAGAACTAGTCACTGAAATTTTTAAGTCAAATGTTAAACTAAATAGGCAAGATACGGTCTAGCTGGGATAAAATATTTAAAAATTAGTTATTTTCAGTATGTAATAGCCTGTTTTATTTTATTATCCAATTTTCCTTAAAACGAGCGAACTTCGATTGTTTTTACTTTACATTTAAAGATTTGAAAGCAGATAACGGTTTGTATTGCGAAAATTCAATGTTAAGCTTTTGAAAAATCTGAACATTTTAATTCGATTGAGCGTTTTGTGATGGTTACCGCCTCTGCTTCATCGACCTTCTCGATTGAATGTTACGCATTTATTTGAATATGATGAACATTTATTCGGTCTTAATGTCTGCACTTCTCTAAGATCTAATAAATGCCTATGCTGTTGCTAGTCGCCTTTAATCTGTTAAGATTTATAGGATTAACTATTAAGATTAAGTTGGGAGGGCAGTACACCCTTTTGTGGATTTACTATAGCTAGAATAATTGTAAAGTTATGTGCTGTCTCACATGGGATGTTTTTTAATATCTAACCTATTGAATTTTCGATTCTCACACATAAAAACCTAATGATGCCAACGAACCTGATCTTGATAAAGCTGCATAGTCAGTTTTTGCTGTTCTTTTATTGATTTAATAAAATCGACAAAACTACTTGAATCACCACCCAATTTTTTATTTTATTTATTAACAACATACAAAAATTAATCTATAGAAAATATAGATACTATTCAGAGCATAAGCTAACCCCCGCTAGCTGGTGCTAGCTCCTCGATGCTTGTAAATCGATAGTAATGCGTAAATGCGCTAGTTATTTCTAGAAACCTGGGGAAACCCCAGTTCTAGAAACTAATAGGAAACATTGGTCCTACTAAAAGGCCATCTCACAAAATCTATTATGTAAGTTTCTGAAAATTTGGATTGGTAATTCAGTCCAGACAGAAGATCTTAATAATCCTCAGAGTTATTCGGTGTACGCCCATGTTTTTCTAATAAGTTGAGAGCTAGCCGTTTAGCGTTGACAGTTGCCTCCGTTATTTTTTTCAACGTATGTTTACACGATAACGCGGTCGAGAACGACCAGAACAAGTGGAGGTTTTAAGAAATACCCTTGTGGAACTCCCCTTTTGATTGTGAATGTGACGCTTTCTACGACGGATGAGATTAGTTATCACATCCAGAATGACAAGATTTTTTAGAGTGCTCCAAATGGCACTTTCCTAAATAATATTGAATACTTATTCGAATTCGTAAAAGAGGAAGTAAAGTTGTGAATTCCATTCTACTTTTGCTATAGGTAGAGACTCCATGAAGTATGAATAGAATGTGTACTGTAGTGGTGGTGCTGTCTCCTCAGTTGTTTTTAATTTTGTAGTTTAACCACGCTTCTTGTACAACTTTGGCACTATTCGGGCTTTCTCTGGGAATACTGAATTGGGAAAAACTACTTTCACCGCATTTTTGTTTGAATTGTATATTTTTGGCCTACTGGTGGTATCAGTTTGATGTAAATATTTTAGAAAACAAAGCGAAATGGGAAACTTTTGTTCCATACATTTTTTATTGGGAATAATTATTTTCCAATTAAGTTTGTTTTGTAAATATTTACACCAGACTGATTGATGAAGCTCAAAAAATACAAATTCAAACAAAAATGGTATGAAAATATTTTTCCCAATTCGCTATTCTCAGTGAAAGACAGAATAGTGCCACTGGCGTTAGAGCTGATGCTAGAACTATGATACCGCATTTAAAGAGCTGCACTGCTAGGTTGTTGTATGATGGGTGGTTTGTTGTAATTTCGGACTACTTTGTTGTAGGTCGGAGTTGTATATCCTACTTTGCTATTAAAACCGCTGAAGATAATCCGAATGTTACTGCCATGGGATTGAGTAATAGTTTGGAGTGTACCCAATCAAAATAAACCATTAAAAGTAGCAACAACAATTTAGAAATTTTCAAATATAGACCAATATTTTTTCTTAATCAGAACCGTGTTATCCTAGTTACCAAGTCCCATTTTTCATTTCAACTTGAAAGAAATGTAATGAACCGATCAAGACCACTGAAATTGACCACTTAGCGAAAACGAAAATTTGTTTCGGATATTTACAGTGACTATTGTTTTTTGAACCTTGGGTCGAATTTAATTCTACAGTTACAGAATGCAGAGTGGCATCCATTATCTAAAGCTAATGTTATTTCATTTTAATGGAGTGTTGTCCAAATTGCCTTACATTTTTAGAAAGGAGAATTATGGAAAATCGAATTTAGCAGCACTGTTACTTACTAATCTTGTAAAGTTGTGAAGTTTGGATTCGCCCGAACGGCTATGCCAACATTTATAGATTTCATTAATTTATCATGACATTAGATATTTTGAGATTATGTCAGAGGTTTTCCACAATTTGGGTACCTTGACCTAGTAATTTCATTTGCTATCTGTATATCAACTCCATAACTAATTTACGATGAGAAATTAATTTATTATTACTTTTAATTAATTTCGCACCACAGTTTAGAAACTTAAATAAAAATTTCGCCGCTGAATTTTGCGGTACGCAGTTTGGCTAGTAAAACTAATATTTTTCGTATTAGAATATATATGTCTCTGTTTAACTATACACATTTTTCACTACATTTTTATCTGCAGGTACGATAAAAGTAAGCTATATTTTTGACATTTCAACAATTATGGATTGTCATGGATTAATTTTTCTTCTTAATTTTGGAGACCAGCGAAAATTTAATTTCACGTCTAAAGGAATTAATTCCTTGGGGAAAATTAGTTTTCTAGCCCTTTTCATAAAAGACAGATTTACATTTTCGTGTATACATCGTTTTTGTCAACGACCTATTGGCTTGGCACCTTCGTTAAGGAGTTTACACGACTCAGTTATCGCCAAAAAAAATTTAGACGGCTTCGAGCTAAAACTCGCACTGACCTAACCACCAATCGTTCTCCTCATGATGTTCTTGCTGTCCTTGCATGATTGAAACCTATTTGAACAATAGCTCCCATAACCTAGAATTGTTCTCAACCAAACTTTGTGGTCTATATCATAATGACGATTACTTTACTTCTCAGGAAGGTTGTTAATTTACAATTCTATGCACGCAAGAAATTTACATTCTAAACTCGTGTATGTCTTCAAATATTCCGCCTCCGAAGAAACCTTGCCACTATCAATGACACAATTATGTATTCGACACTCGTTTAGTTCAAAACGACTTTATTATCCTAGGTGATTTCAACTCATAGCTGGGGTTAGTAGTTAATAGTCATAGCATTGCAGTCGATGCAACACTGGCCTGCAACTGTATGTTTATTGATAGTATTAATCCTTTTTTCAGACGATTTTTTGTTTATAACTTTACATATTAATATATGTTTAGATTTATTTTACTCTACAGCTCTCGAATCTTATTCCACATATGTACCTTTTATTCCAAATATAAATTCTGTTCTAGCTCCGATGGTGCAATAGTGATATTCGCCGCTAAGCAACAACAACTATGCAAGGAAATACTACATAAAATCAAAATACCTTGTTTAGTATGTGCAATAATTATGTCATTTGCCTTCGATTAATTTAAACTAAAATCTCCTTCCTCGGCAGTTTTTTAAACTCATAATCCCACTTTGAATTATCTTAACAATTCTTCTAACTACCCCGAAGTTAATACGAATCTATTTATGGTACTTGTGTTCACAACCTTATGGTGTGGAAACTTATAATGTAAAATCGTCGCAGATTATTAATACACATTTAAATAAAACATGTTAATTTTTAGGAAACTGAAACTATCAAAACTACTGAAATACTAAGATGTATATGTACAATGCACGACAAAAGTATTAATTAGTTACAATTCTATAGAACAAAGGTGTCGTTCAATACATTACACTGATCTGCTCTAAGTTTTTTTGTTTTCATATAATTCAAAAGGTTGCTTTATCCATATAAAAGTAATGACAAAATTAAACTAACGAAATTATAAATTTAACCTCACTGGGGCTATTGTTTTTCGTACTCTGCTGACCATCCAACACATCATGAGAATCCGACCTGCCCTGTTGTTCGACTACCACTGACGTACTATGAGCAAAGTTATAATTATTTGGGACAGCTATCTTCATAAGTTGATTAGAATGCCCCCTCCACCAAATACCTTCTTTAGTTTCTACCAAGAATAATGCTTTTCCCACATATTTTTTAATAACTGCCGGAACCCAAGTTTTTTTAAGAGGTACGCGTAAATCTCGTGCCAATACCTCCTCCTCTAGTTTGCAAATTTTTTGCTTGGTATGCGGGTATCATAATTTTCCTTTCTTGGTTAAACGTCTTTTTATATGGAGTCTCCTTCGTGGTTGAATGCTCCGTTCGGTGGTAATAATAATATAAATGTCGATTCGTTATGTTGTTGGACTTACATCTTTATTATTATTCTGGTCTTTTAACGCTTTAATTAGCCCAGATTTAAATGTTTTGACCGCGTTCTCTGCCGCACCATTTGAAGCGGGCGAATATGGAGTCGTTAAAACAAAATTTATTAATTTTTAATTTGCAAAAGTCCTCATAATCAGATGACGTGAATTGTCCTCCGTTATCTGATATACTAGATTTTGGAACGTCAAAACGAGCAAAACATTCCCTCAGTCTCTGTATTATCTCTTTTGTATTACATGAATTCATCATATAGATCCACTCATTTGGAGTATGAATCCAAAATTATCAAAAAATATTTGTCTCCAATCGGTCCACAAAAATCGACGTGTATACGTTGAGAAACATGAATCGTCTGAATCCATAGGGTTGACAGCATCTTCTGCTCCACGAATTCACAAATTTTTTTATGTTTGCATCCAAGTTTGGCCACCAAAAATATATGTTCGGGCTAATGCCTTCATCTTACTCATACCAAGATGTGAAATATGTAGTTCATTTAGCATATTTAACCGAAATTTTTAATTCTTTTTCTAGTGTCAGCTCATTTCTGCGCACGAAAAACGGTTTCAACAATTCATCTTAATTATGATTAGGCCACCCAAGTCTAAGATTATGTATCACTTTACTTACCACCTTATCTTGTCGTGATGCAGATCTGATCTTTTGAACATCAACTAAGTCATCCAATTCCAAATTTTTAAAATTCAAATAAGAATAATTGTTATCTTCTCTGTACCTATTTTGATCAACATCGGCTATTGGTAATCGTGACAAAAAATCCGCATTATTGTTGACCTCTCCCTTAATATGTCGGATTGTAAAATCATATGCTGACAAACAGACCAACGTTGCAAACGTGCAGCAGCAAACGTGCAAGAATTCCCTTCTTTGGTCCAAAAATAGTCACTAAAGTCTTATGGTCGGTGGTGCATAAAATAAAATGTCGACCAATGAGATAATTTGAGAATTTCTTTACCCCAAAATAAATTGCAAAGCCTTCCTTGTGAATCATCACATAGTTATTCTCTGGCTTTGATAGAGTACATGCCGCATAGGTTATTGGTTTCTCCACTCCGTCAGGAAATACATGAACTAACACTGCTCCTACTCCTTACAATGAAGCATGCGTTATTAACTTCACTGGCAATACTGGGTTAAAATGAACAAAAAAAATATCGGGTCATTATCTTTTTAATCTGATCAAATGACCTTTGACAATTCGAATTCCATACAAATGTGTTATTCTTCTGGAATAACTGATGTAGTGGATTTAAAATGTCGGCTAAGTTTGGAACAAACTTACCATAATAATTTACCAATCCTATGAAAGCTCTGATTTGCGTAATATCTTGTGGATTTGGCGCATTAACTGTTGCATTATACTTTTCCTCATTTTTGTGAAGTCCCTTAGCATCGATAACGTAATCTAAATAGCCAATCTCAGACTGGAAAAATGAACACTTTTCTTTTCTTAACTTGAAACAAGCATCGCTAAGACGCTTAAAACGAGTTCTAAATTGACTATAAATGTTCTTCATCTGACTTGTCGGTTACCAAAACATCGGGCACTAAAAGAGTTCCCAATTCTGCATTCATTTTTCCCCTGAATGCATGTGATACCTGTCGTGATTGGTTTGGCATCATCATCTTATGGTTTTATATTTATAAAGTCCTAATTTATCCTAAAACATTTCACTGTACCTGGAAATTATAATGCTTATTTGTTTTTTTCGGACTGCAGTTTATTGGTACAACATTAGTAATTTTAGTATTTATAGTTTTAGCCTTTGTAAACGTTATATGTTTAATTTTTTTAGCAAATCACGAGCAAATAAAGGTCTTCTACTATTAGGTACCACCATCACAATATTTTCATATAACAAATTTTCAAATTTAATCTTTCCAACCAAATAACCGATTGTATTGAGGTACTCCATCATAATTTTTCAATTGTTTCTTTGGATTCACTAAATTTTCTGATCTAAAATGTTTATTAAAAAAATCCTCAGAAATTGCCGGCACTGGTGCACCAGAACCCATCTCCATCTCCACTGGAATATTATTTATAAACACATCCAAAAAGAAAGGATCATTGTCATTGTCTTCATTGACATTAAAAGTTATGTCTGTTTTGTTTTTCTCCATTATCCTGCCGCGCACCATTATATTTTTTTATCGCATCACAAACCCCCTTAGAATGACCTTTTTATCGCATCTCTCACAATTTTGCTTTTTAAATTTGCAAAATGCAAACACATGATTTCCTTGGCCACAAACAAAGCACACTGCAGCACTTGAATTGGAATTTTTAGCTGCGTGGCTTTCGCAAATCCCGCTTAGCTTTAATATTAGAGGCCAATTTTGGTTTCAGCAATATTTGTTTATGAATTTCCGGTAATTAAAATAATTGTTCATCATAGTTGGCGTATTTTGTATTTGTTTTCAGGCGGCGAAATCCCTTCATGGGATGTGAAAGCCAGAGAGAGAGAGTTGGCGTATTTATCAGTAGTAACGAATCTTATAAACATATCGGCATAGTTATTTTATAGCTCATTTGTCGAATACAATTTTGAACGTAAAATTTCTTTTATTTGTGTTTTCATACAAAATATCTAAGCCAACTGTGATCTTTTTTACTAACTTTGTTGTGTTTGTCGTTTGAAATATGTTGGAACAATTGATTTTTTTCGACCGGATTTCATGATGTCGCCCAAGTGTTTTCGAAATAGCATTACCTGGGGTGGGATGTTGTAACATCGCTTTTTTCGATATTTATCGAATATTATATCTCTTTTTCCTAAAATAAAATTACTTGTCGTTTCACTTTTCAATTCTGCTTTCTACATTGCGATCCCACATCACTAGAATAAATTGTTTATTTATCTCTTTTTTGTTTTTCGATAAAGTACCACTCTTAAAATAAGTAGGTGATACAATAAGAGTAGAACGACATAATGTTTTATTCGAATAGGTAGAGATCGCAATAGAAGCAACATAATTGAAAAATGAAAAAACGAAATTTTTTATTTGTGTAAATTTCGATACTATCGAAAAAAGTGATGTTATAACATCCACCCCTGGAGTGGGATTTTGTACAAAAGGCGAGAAGCGAGTTTACGTTTGATGTCTCGCCTTTTAGTTTTGTCCGACAGTTTTTTAGCGGTTATGCAAGACAAAAGTAAAAGGCGAGAAAATTGAGCAACTACGGATTTAGCTGTCAAAATGTCATTTTGTGTTTAAAATTATTTGTGTCATTTTGGTTTAGTGTGGTGTTCAAATTTTATTAATATTGTGTAATATTAAAAAAAAAAAAAAAAATAGTTATACGAGGCGAAGGTCCTTCTAGCACTTCAAACATCAAAATATGCCTAAATTAATGTTCAAAATAAACTAATAAAATATACATTCATATTCACTATTTTCCACTGTACAATTGATTTCGATGGTCCAATTGCATTTAGTTGTTGTTAGATCTGCTCCCAAACACGTTGGGTTAGTTGTGCTCCTTGTGGAGATTGGAACCAGCAATAAATTCTAATTTATTGTCAATTAAATTTATAAGCATGGTTTTCTGTCGCTTTGTTCGCTCCATTATGCAAATACTGAAAAATATTAAAATGAAATAAAAAATAAATAAAAATATATATTGGCAGTGTGTATTATCTTACCGACATCCAATTCAAACTTTATACTGTTTGACGTTTACTATGAAAATATAACCTAACAATCTTGTCGCCTGTCTTCTCACTATGCCAATATACATGGTCGGAAATAAAAGCGAGAGCGAGTGTCTACTCGCATAGTGCATAATCGCTTTTACTTGCTTTTAGCCACAAGTCGCTCGAAAAAGGCGATCCGCTGTGTGTAAAATCCCAGTCCTGGGCTGGGATTTTACAAACTGCGAGTCGCCTTTTTTGAGCGACTTTTAGGTAAACGCGAAATAAAGTGATTTAGCACTATGCAAGTTGTCATTGTGGGAAATAGGACTATAATATTTTACGGTCGATTTTGTAATATGTATACATATAAGGAAAATACTAATTGAGAGCCTTAGAATTTAAATTTTGTTTTAAATTTAAAATATGAACAAACGAATGTATTTTTGTTCTATAAATAAGATTTTCGGATCAACAAAACTTTAACGAATTTTTCTAATATCCGTTCCCGTACCATTCATGACGTCATACCAATAACGTATTTTTATTATAAAATGATTGATTTAATTTTTTATTTATGTATTTTCCTATTATTGAATAATTTTTAATCAATATTTTTATTATTTTGACAAGTAATTGACAGTTGCTCAATTTTCTCGCCTTCCACATTTGCCTATTTGTGCGAAATCGAAAATTAACTGCCGGATAAAATTAAAGGGACTTTCGATTGACCTAAATTAACAGAATTGCAATTGAGTTACTATTCAGATAATTGAGTTACTATTCAGATAATTGAGTTACTATTCACTTAATTGAGCTACTGAAGTGAATTGGGTATTCGAATCGCACCTCAAATTATTGGTTTGGTCAAAAATACAACAAAAACAGCTTGCTGATTTAACTACACGGGCAACATATCTCTTCAGTTAATTCAGTAGCTCAATTTTTTAACTGAAGTGAAGAGGTGCGAATCGAACGCCCAATTCACTTCAATTAATTCAGATAATTTTGTTAATTCGGGTCAATCGAAAGTCCCTTAAAACGTGGTGAGAACCCGAAATAAAACTCACTTCTCGCCTTTTGTGCAAAATCCGGGCGCTGATAGACCAAAGAAAAATGTTTAGCTAATTAATAAATTCGAAACGATATAGCAGCTGATACGAGTATAAAGTCAATTCGAATGCTAAACGCAACCTCAACCTCATATGAAAGTATTTCAATGAAATTGAATCTTATATCACCATGATCGCGCGCACGAGATTTGCATATTACATATTTTCAAAAATTTTATGCATTTTATAATTTACAAAACGTCCTTTAGACATTCATGTCACGTTTTATAAGCCGCGTACATTTCAAAGTGATGGTCAATAAAGTCCAACAGCATTGAACGCGATTTTTAAATATGGGTCTATAACCTTGCGGCTCAGACGGGTTATGACGTTTTCATCATGACATCAAGTCGCCGCAGCCATCACATACGTATTTGTTTAACGGTACCAACATACTTGTTAAATTGTTTAATTATATTTTTAATTATAAGTAAATGCAAAATATAGATTATTTCGCGATCCATTTAAATTGTTTATAGAGGCTAATTAATATCGTTTTAACAATTTATTGCAAAAATATAATTGCGTTACTGCATAATTCAATGTAACACGGGTTTGTAAAAAAAATTACATACAAAATACAAAATTCTGATTGATCGACTTACGTCAAAGCTATAATCTTTATCATTCAAATTAAAATGTTTATTATTTTATATTATTTAATTCACATCCATTGGTGATCGTGACCTCTAATATTTTTATGAATTCAATCAGTCGAAAAGGAGGGATTTTTTATTTGTTTTATTTCAGTTGGCAATTGATATTTGATTTGAATAAATAATTAAGTCGTCTTTTTATTAATTTTTATTGATAGCTGTATACACAAAGCTTGGTAATTTGCCTTAAGAATCATAATAGATACTATTCATAATTAATGATATTGCTTAAAAGTACAATAGTTTTTGTATTTGCATATCGGTGCTTTACGAGTATTAAATACACCTCAATGCAGATATGGTTGCACTTGCACTAAATCTCTGTAATACCAAATGATATCGGCACACAATTCCATATAATTAATGTATACCTGAATTTAAACAACGTGTATAAGATTTAATTTGAAATCCTCGGGGACTAACTTCAAAAATTTGTAAAATTTTAATAATATTTGTTAAGTAAGTTATGTTTAACTTTTGGCTAAAATCGGTTAAATTAAAAAGTGTTGATACCTTTGACTCGACAACATGGTATTTGTCAAATTGTATATTTAATTTTTCTTTTAACTTTAAATTTTTTCTGGCAGCTCCGGGATCTTTCAATGATTTTTCTACATATTTTAAATGCAAATATTTTTAGTCTTGGTTTAAATTCCGAAATGATTCGACATTTCGACTTCCCCATTTTTTCTTATCTTCTGGTTGTTGTGGTTGTAGCTTAACCAACTTGGTGCGATTTCTATTTATTATTGCTGTAAAAGATCGCGATTGCTCCGTTGGGTCCCAAGTTCTTCTACTTCACTTTAATTGTTCCTCCACCAATTGTTTTGGTTGTGTCTTTAAATAGTTTGCCATTAAATTTTCCTTTATTTTCGTGGCAAAATTATTAATTTTGTTAAAATCCTCATATATTATATTTTCTTCACAATTTTCGCACTCTAAACAGATAAATCTTTCATAAAGACATTTTCAAGCAGCTTGCCAAACTTTTCAAGATTGATAAAATCAAATAAAAATATTTCTTGCATCGCCCAAAATATTTTAGTGAGCTTTGTCTCCCAATTTATGAAAAAAAAATTTGTATGAAGAATCACCTTGAATTTTGATAGATCGAACTTCGGTGGAAAAACAGCTTTTTTATATCATTCAGAATAAAATTTGGATACATATGAATGCTCTACTTTCGTTTCACCGATTTCAATCAATAATCGATCAGTCAAACCATTTCGGTTGTAAAAACGTTACACCAATTCAGTCTGGATGGAATCAAATAAAATTCAGGTCATTTCGAGCAGAGCACTTTTTAAACTTAAATTAACCCGGCAGTGTTATTTTGATTTTTAAAACTAAGATAACCAACTTATTTTGCTGGTTCATACAGCGCGACAACACGATGGTTTTTCTTCGTCTCTTACTTCTTCGCCTATAAATTTGATGTACGGCTCAGCCGTATTGTATACTCACTAACACAAACGAAAAAAAAAAATTAGGGTCAGAGATTTTTTGTTTTTACGTGATTAATAATGAAATTGAATTTTGACAAAATTAAACGCCTTAGCAACGCACATAAGGGTGTTAAGTAGTGTTTAGTCCCAAAAATGTCTAGAGCCTAGAAAAATACACCAAATTGAGTATTTTTTTTTAAAAATACTCTGGCTCATGCCACACGTAAAAAAAAAATGCCGCATTTTTCTTCGTTTCTTTCCCCGTTTACCTATGATACAAGTTTTAATTGCGACTTAAACAAATTTTCTGTTCTACCATACAACTCAAACATAAATGAAATAAAAAATATTTCAAGGACATTTTTGACTCATTTTAGTTAAAATTTTATTTAAGAGAGAGCAGAACAAAACATTGGTAGAAAAAAAATGCCAAAATACAAAAAATGCTCGTGTGGCATGGTTGTATGAGATTCTTAAAAGATCCATGAGTATTTTGTCTGAAAATTTTTTGTATGCATAGAAATCAGTACATACTCAGATATTTGTTTAAAAACATCACTTTTTTTCTTAACCCTTTGAAGCATACATTTTTGTGTTAAATATTTTTTTCTAAAATTTGGTACACATTGTTTTATGCGGTCGCTACGTTCAAATATGGAGTTAGATTTTCGATATTGACAGTTGACAGCTGTCAATTATCAGTCAAATCACTTTCACTTGTTATAAATCTTGAATTTATTCTTATTTAGTACGTTTCTTGGGTCTGAGTATGTACTGATTTTTATGCATACAAAAAAATTTCAGACAAAATAATCATGAGGGATCTTTTAAGAATCTCATAAAGAGTATTTAAAAAAAAAATGCTCAATTTGGTGCATTTTTCTAGGCTCTAGACATTTTTGGGACTAAACACTACTTCAAACCCTTATGTGCAACGTGGGTAATTTTACGTTGTACCTCAATACCTACTAGATTTATTAAATTTTATTTTTGTTTTTAATATCTGTTTCGCTTAACATCCAATATAAAATGAAAATAATTTTACACATACGTAGAAAGGTGCCGCACTTGAGTGTTGCGTGAGGCAAGTGCTGCTTGAGTTTTTTTTTTTTTTTGAAAGTCAAGGACGAAATCATGAAATTCGTCTGGAAAAATCAATTGTTCCAAAATATTTCTCCGTTTCTATGATCAAAGA
This sequence comes from Nephrotoma appendiculata, assembly GCA_947310385.1. NCBI lineage: Eukaryota > Metazoa > Arthropoda > Insecta > Diptera > Tipulidae > Nephrotoma > Nephrotoma appendiculata. Next base: position 247,928,513 of record OX371224.1, read on the forward strand.
CAAAAAGTTTGAAAAATGGCTTAGATATAAATATCTCCCAATTTACACGGTAAATTGGTTCCGCAGAATACCATGTAAAACAAAATACCGTGTAAATCCAAAATAGGATTTTTGATGAAAAACCGTGTAAAAATTAAAAAAAATTCTTTTAATAAGTTAAAATTTTATTTTTGTATGTATTTTGGACCAACATACACATTTGTGCATTAACCCTTAAATTGTTTTTCTCTGAAAAATAATATTATAACTATAATACTAAGAAAATAATTAATATGTTATCAAACCCAAATATTTTATATAATTTATATATCAAATTATAATGCTTTTTTCAAAAAGAATTCCGTTTTGAGATAGGCAAATTCACTATTCAAAATATGAACAAAATCGTTAAGTTGCAACCTAGCGAAATTAGGCTCTGAATAAAATATTTCCATGTAATTCATTCATTGACCAACATTGATATTTTAATTTGACATGTAAAAAGTATTAGTTTGTCGGATCAGAGATATATGGTTTTGAGATAGCCAGACCCGTACGTCACTTTTCACCAAATATGAACAAAATCGTACCGTTGCATCCTAGCGAAATTAGGCTCGAAGCAAAATATTTCCATGTAAATCATTTTTGACCAAAATTGACATTTTAATTTGACATGTAAAATGTATTAATTTGACAGATCAGAGCTATATCGTTTTGAGTAAGCCAGACCCGTACGTCACTATTCACCAAATATGAACAAAATCGTACCGTTGCAACCTAGCGAAATTCGGCAAAAATGAAATGCTACGGTACGATTTTGTTCATATTTGATGAAAAGTGACGTACGGGTCTGGCTATCTCAAAACCATATAGCTCTGATCCGACAAATTAATACTTTTTACATGTCAAATTAAAATATCAATTTTACTAGGTTGCAACGGTATGATTTTTTCGTTTTTCCTTATTTGTGAGATATTGTTTGTCCATCTTTCATTGCATATGTTAGTAATAATTGTCGTGTGTTTTGCGAATTAAAATAATTTTATTTAACATTTTTATTTCTGATATAATAAAATTCGGGACTAACTTCACATATCAAGTGTATTTAGATTAAAAACTAATATAAAACGGGGCGGGGCTAACTTCACATAACAGTTAGAGGGATATAAGTATGTTAGTGTTGCCTGATTAATTTTTTTTAGTTTCGGGGATAGAATCCGGGGATAACTTCACATACGTATTATAACCTGTCATTTTGACGTACACATTCGTGTACGGTGGAGTTAAATTGAGGGAAAACATTGTCTGGCCGGAAAAGGGATATAGTTCTTTTTTATTTTGTTTTATCAAACCGTGTAAAAGCGAAATCGTATAAAAAGTAGCGTGCGTAAATCGGGGGGATGGGTGTATTTTGTATGAAAACATAAATATACGAAAGTTTAACGGAAAAATTACAACTGTTTCACTATCGTGTGATTTTTAACGGAAATGCTCTACCGAATGAAACTGAAATTACAATAGCAATTGTAATTATGCGTCACCCCACATCCACTAAGGCTAATTTTAATAAATTTAATCGAGTACTAGCGCATCCTCAATAGAATTCTTTTTTCCTCACAGAAAAGTATGCAAAAACATTTGAGAACTTTTTTTTTTCTCAATTTTTTTTTAATACTTTTTTGTAAAGAAAAAGAAATTCTATTGAGGATGCGTTGTATGTTGGAAAATATTTTTCAATCCGTTTAAATTTTCTAGTCGTATTTCAAAATTCTACCCCAGTGTTTGAATCGGCTAATCGGAAATGCAAGTCCAATAAACTTTTCTGAACGAATTTAATTAAAACCATGGGCGGTGCTATAGTAGGTACGCCTACTGCTTGCAATATGTTGAGTAAGTTACAACCAATATAACAACCGATTTCGAAAATCAACTGTTTTTAAAAATCATTTTTTTGTCATAGACTATAATATAATCGTTACTAAAACCATTGATATAGCAAGCGTTGATATTTGCTATTTATAAACGAAACTGTATTGTAGTACTGTTTGGAAAGGAGCATCCATTATTATTCGATATATAGAAAAAGGTTCAACGCTGCACGATAAGTTGGGCTTTCATATCAACCCGGTGAGATTATTTGTAGATTGTTGTAGATAATTTTATATAGACATCATACTCTGCAGAACTAAAGAAGGTCAATAATCAAAAGTTTGGAGGTTCTGTTCACCATCGTCCATCCACCGAATAAGAGCTTCTCGCGAAGTACTGTCTTCACTGCTGCCGATTCCAGAGTCTGTTGTAAGGTTCGATTTTTTGAACGTAGAACATGTCCGACTTAGAGTCTTGACGAATTAATTATTCCAATTATATCGTGATTATCCAGATCATTTCTGATCTCGAAATTCATACGCATCCGATACATTTCATTCTTAATTGAACCTAGCCTTATACGAACCTATTTACGCTCAAGAACGATCAACTTTTGGCTGTCCCGGTTTCTTAGCGTCTATAAATTCATGATGTAATATGTAATATTCGCAGAAACTGAATTTGCACATTTGCCGTACATTTTTCGCACTGTGTGTCGCCGATTAAAAATTCACCATGTGTTTATCTTTTTATATAGAGGATATATTACTTTTATCTACCACTCGTCTGAGATTTTCTGTTCACACTAAATCGATTAAACCAGCTCAAACATACGGTAGAAGAGGTAATCGCTGCCGGTTTTGGGCATTTCGTTGCAGATGCCAGACCTCAGCCCTCACGTCCTAGGCTGAGTGTTATGGAGTATTTACATGCGAGTGTTATGGAGTATTTACACCGCGAACGGTGACGTGAGCACTTGCTGAAGTTGCATACGGAGACGGTACAGGAGATGAGCCCTGCTGTAATCCCTCTCCCTGCACTTCAACCTGACCACCAGTTTTTGTTGTCTTACATGACCATTTATTAACTCAATGAAACGGCTCAAAAAAAAATAAATTAGAAAATTTAATAATTTAATAATTTAGGGAAGAAAATGACGAAAGATGGAATGACCGGGATTGAATCGAAAACTGAAAATCGTTATTAATCGATATTTTGATTGAACTGAAAACTGAACCGGTAACGAAATTGATAATTATATATGGGACCATAAACGGAACGAATTTTTTAATCGGTTCAATTTGATCTTTTCCATTTCGGTTCCTTATTTAAATTTCTGTTGTAACATTGAGAAAATATAAGTTTTAAATGAAATTTTAACATAAAACCGGAGCAACCGGACCGCCCCGGTGGCAAAGTGGTCAGCATGCTTGCTCCAGCAACCGGAGGTCCCGGGTTCGATTTCCGGTGGTGACAAGGAAAAATTTCACGGCTGGTTTAGGATCAATGAATTAATCACTCATTATCCGAAATGAAACTACGATTATGAAACCTCATTTGAGGCGGCCAAATCCCTTGATGGGATGTATAGTGCCAGAGAGAGAGAGAGGAGCAAACCGGCACGAAAATCTCTAAACACCAATATTTTAAAATAATGAAATCAAGATCTAGTATTACAAAAAAATTTAGCAGTATGCAAAATGTGAAATATTATTTATTTTATTTCTTTGTTATTTTAGGAATTTGAAATATATACACGATAGTATATTATTCAACGGGCATATAATGATGTCCTTTATGCACGAGGGTGAGATAGAAAACGACAATTAAATATTTTTGATTTTTGATGTTAGAACGAACGATTTTTGATATTTCAATTTAACTAATAAAAATGACATTGCAGACTACAACAGTAATACCAGTTTTTAACATGCTCTGTATAAATTAATGTTGATTTCGATTGAGGGAGAAATGTTACACTGAGGGTAAAGATGGTACTCCAACTGCAGTCAAAATGTTCGATTGAAAAAAAAAATCCCACAAGGGTTTTGGAGTATATAGCTCCACCAAGCACCCACGTCTTAGTATACCCAAATTTTATTTAAAAAACTTTTTGTTTTGTATTAACTTGATTTTTTATTATATACATAGAATATAATGGTTTATAAACAACTGATTAGAAATTTATGATTTTAGCACTATTTATAAACGACTTAACCACTTTTTATATTTTCTTACAATTTTTATTAACAACTTAATTTTCATGAAAAAACAGAAAACTGAACTAGCTTTTATTTTTCAAAAGCTAGCTGCGAAAAAAAATAAAAACTACAATATTTTTTTGGATACCCAACTAACCATTTACGGTGCTTGACAATTTAGGAAATTTAATTAGTTGGGCAAGGTGTGAAGGACGCCACAATACTCCCCTCCCAGAGAGATCGCAGATCTATCGCCTCAATCTCTATATCTGGTTGGAGTCCTGGACTCACGACCCGAACTTGTAATCAAAACAGGCCTCGACGAGAGATCAAAACGAACCTGTTTGCGAACTTTCGGTTCCACGGTAGATGATTTAGGTCCGTCAGCCGAAATAATAGGTTCTGGTCGGTCAGTCGATACAAGTAATCCAGTTTGCAAAGTTGGTGCGTCCGTAGTTTGTTGTTGATTGTCCGAGTAACATGGTTTGAGTCGGTCGATGGAAATTTTGGCGTGTCGTCCGTTTAGATCCAAAGTGTAAAATTTGTCGGTACGGTCGATTACCAAATACGGTCCCGTATACGGTGGTTGCAGTGATTTGCGCACTGCGTCAGTTCGTAGGAAAACGTGCGAGCAGGTCAGCAAATCTTTACTAATAAAAATTTTGTCCGTCGTATGTCGAGAAGCCGGTACAGGTCGAATTTCGTCAAAGTGTCGTCTTAAATTAGTAATGAAGTCTGATTGTGAAATTTGTTCGTTCGTCGCATCTAAAAATGTTCCAGGAACTCGAGTTGTACATCCGTAAACCAGTTCAGCTGGAGTAGCTTTTAATTCGTCACTGTACGTCGTCCGTAGTCCAAGTAAGATTGCAGGAAGAACACTAGTCCAATCAGCACGATTATAACACATAATGGCAGATTTGATGACTCGATGCCATCTCTCGATCATGCCATTACATTTGGGATTGTAGCTAGTTGTTCTCCTGCGCTCAAAACCAAGTAAGTTAGCCAGTTCGTGAAAAAGTTGTGACTCGAATTGCATGCCTTGGTCCGTTACAATGGACTCTGGCACACCAAAGCGAGCTATCCACTGTGAATAGACTGCAAAAGCGACGGTTGCAGCAGTTATATCCGGAACTGGAACCGCCTCAGACCAGCGAGTGTATCTATCAATCAATGTTACGCAATACCGCTGATTATCAGAAACTGGCAAAGGACCGATGATGTCGAGATGAATAATCGAAAAGCGTTGAGAAGTTAATTTATAGTTACCAATCGGAGATTTTGTATGTCGTGAGATTTTAGCCTTTTGGCAAGCTACACAATTTTGAGCCATCTTCTGAACGTCTTTTTTAATTGATGACCAGATTACATTCTGAGTCAAAAGTTTTACGGAAGCTTTGACGCCAGGATGAGAAAGATTATGAAAAGCCTCGAAAACTTGTTTTCGGAAATTAAAGGGAATGAATGGCCTAGGTGTAGTAGTAGAAATATCGCAATAAATTAATTTTTTTGAATTGAAAGAAACAGGAAATTTCTCAAATTTGAGAACAGAGTTACTCCTTAAAATTTCTTGAAGTTCCTCGTCATTGGTCTGAGCATCTGCGATGATAGCATAATCAATACTTTCGGGAATAGAAATTTGATTAATGCGTGAAAGAGTATCTGCAACAACGTTATCCAGTCCAGAGATGTGCTGGATATCGGTTGTGAATTGACCGATGAAATCTAGGTGTCGAAATTGACGAGGAGATGCTTTTTCCGGATTCTGATTAAAAGCGTAGACAAGTGGCTTATGATCGGTATAAAGCGTAAAAGTACGACCTTCGAGAAGATATCGAAAGTGTTTTATTCCCGAATATGCCGCGAGAAGTTCACGATCATAAGCACTGTATCTTTTTTGCGTTTCATTGAGACGTACTGAAAAGAAACCGAGTGGTTGCCAAGAATTGGATACAAACTGCTGAACTACCGCACCGATCGCAGTATCGGAAGCGTCAACCATGATGGCCAGAGGTGCTGATGATGATGGATGAATAAGTAAAGTCGCGTTCGTAAGTTTAATTTTGCAGTTATCGAACGCTTCGATAGCCACCGTTGACCATTGAATTGGAACTCGACTGTTTTTGGTATAGCCTTTTAGGTAATCGTTCAACAATTCCTGGTCAGCAGCGGCACCTGGGATGAAGCGTCGATAAAAGTTAATCATACCTAAAAAGCGTTTCAGTTGTTTTACAGTCTGTGGTCGTTCGAAATTTTTGATGACTTGAACCCGTTCATGCGACGGTAATATACCTTGTCCAGTTACCAAATGGCCTAAAAAAACAATTTCGGTCTTTGCGAAAACGCATTTGTCCACATTTACCACTAGTCCGTGTTCGTCTAATTTAGAAAAAATGATTTTAATATGTTCAAGATGTTCGTCGTAATTTCGAGAGGCAATGAGCACATCGTCCAAATATACAAAGCAGAAGTCAAGTCCACGTAGTACTGAATGCATAAGACGTTGGAACGATTGTGCTGCATTCCTAAGGCCGAAAGTCATTCTACAAAATTCAAATAGTCCGAAAGGTGTCGAAATTGCTGTCTTTGGAATGTCGGTCGGTTCAATAGGAATTTGGTGGTAAGCCTGGACAAGGTCTATTGTTGTGAATATAGTGCAGCCCTCGAGTCGTTGTGTAAAATCTTGGATATGTGGAATCGGATACCTGTCCGGAATCGTGACTTTATTCAGTGCCCGAAAGTCTCCACAAGGTCTCCAAGACCCATTCTTTTTAGGTACTAAATGTAACGGACTGGACCAAGGGCTGCTACTAGGTCGGCAAATCCCGAGTTTCATCATATTTTCGAATTCTGTCTTCGCGATGATGAATTTGTCCGGTGCTAGTCGTCGTGGTTTGCATGCAACCGGTAGTCCGTTCGTCTCAATTTTGTGAGTCACACTATGTCTAGTATTGTCAATATCAATATTACCGTGAATGACCGTTAAAAATTTAGATATTACGTTGAAAACTCCTGGGTCCATTGCTGACTTATCGATCCTAGAAACAGTAGTATCATCGAAGGAGGAAGGAGATCCATTTGAATACAGAGAGGTTAACGGATCTATGAGCCTCTGTCTCTGTATATCCACTAGCAAACCAGTTTTCCTCAAAAAATCCGCGCCGATGATAGGCATCGACACGTCAGCAACTATAAATTCCCAGGAGAATTCGCGGCGCAGTCCGATGTCAAGTCTTAAAAATTTGGTTCCATACGCATTTACCGAAGAACCGTTCGCTGCGAACAATCTGAATGATGGGTCGACCCTTGGATTCCGAACAAAACGGACTGGCAAGACTGAGACATCTGCACCTGTATCTATTAAAAAATGTGTTTGAAGAAAAATTTCGTAAATTAAAAGGCGGCTAGTTTTAGAATCGTCATTACACACCGCCAATTGTGAATGACTACTTATTTTTTTGAAACATTATTATCGGAGCTATATGATACAAATTTACAATTTGGTTTACATTTTAATGCTTTTGTGCCGAAATGATGATGATAAAAACAAATAAAATTATTCTCAGCCGAAGGTTCACCGTAAAATGGATTGTAAGAATTGCGAGAATTTGGAGAGTTTTTACGAGAATAATTATGTCTAGAATTTGATCGCGAATAATTGCGACCACGTGAATTTGATTTTGAACGAGATCTAAAATTTTGATTAATAATTTCCGATACTTCCGATAACAATGTTGTTTTAAAATTGGAAAGTTGTTGATCAAAAAACGACAAAGAATTTGGAAAAACCGAACAAGGTGCAGATGTCTCTAGACTATTCACTTGAGACTGTGTCATAGTCTCGAAGACGTTGTCAGCCCGTTCTGCCAGGACTGGCAGAGAGACATCATTTTCAAATGGTGTGAGCACCATTTGAACGGACTGGGGCAACCTCTTCATCCAGAATTGGCGAAGAGTTGCTTCGTTAAAGTTGTTCCCAGCGTTCAATTTCATGGCGCTCAACAACTGTGATGGCTTTCTGTCTCCAAGTGTCAAGCCATGCATCAGGTTGTTCAGCTTCGCCTTTTCCGACTCGCCGAGAACCCGGATCACTTCAGCCTTGAATACTGTATAAGGTTCATTACCTTTTGGGCTGGTGATCAAATATGCGAAAGTGTCGTGGAGTCGTGAATCCAAAGCTGCAACCGCATGAGCATACCGCGTTGCCTCAGTTCTTATATCCGCCACCGTGAACTGTTGCTCGAGTATTTCGAACCAAACCTCTGGGTTTTGTAAATGTAGTGGTTGTGGAGGCTTGAATGCCACTCGAGCAACCGTTCCGGTGTAAGGAGGAAACGAAATGTGAGATTGAGATGTCTCTGGCAGAGGAATTGTACTATTTCGCCCTACCTGCGCGACGGCTTTAGTGACAGCATCGTTGATGAGTCCGGTTAGCTGAGAGGCTGTCAACGAAAATGTTGGTTCCTTAGAACCGCTGCCCGATGCTGCCTCTTCATCCGTTGATTCCGCAGATAAAGGAGCCACAGGTGGATCGTTCACACCTTGGACAACGCGCCGAAAAAGAAAAGAACACAAAAGAAAAAGGACCGAAAAAATAAAAAACACCGAAACAAAACACATTTTAAAAAGTTTTATGAATAAAAAAAAACGAAATTTGAATTTAAAATAAAAATTTATTGAGTCAAGCACCAAAAATAATTAACTGGGTACTTACAGTTTTAAAAAATGTGCCAAAAATCCCTCGATGCAGAGACCCGTTACAATTTGGAATCACCTCGGTCTCTGTGTAGCAGTGATGGGGTTGAAACTTGTCTGCCGTAACTGTATACCCAACCGAAATTTTGTTGGTTGTTGAAATTTGTTGAAACACCAATATAACGGGGATTAAACCAGTATGTTGACTCGGTTCTGGCTTTAAATTTACCAGATTACCAGATGTGGTGAAAGGCGACGTATTTGCAGCTGATTGTATAAGTGGCTGTAGATTATGTGGCCACAATCACGTCGGATGGTTACCAGTTTTTGGAGTATATAGCTCCACCAAGCACCCACGTCTTAGTATACCCAAATTTTATTTAAAAAAATTTTTGTTTTGTATTAACTTGATTTTTTATTATATACATAGAATATAATGGTTTATAAACAACTGATTAGAAATTTATGATTTTAGCACTATTTATAAACGACTTAACCACTTTTTATATTTTCTTACAATTTTTATTAACAACTTAATTTTCATGAAAAAACAGAAAACTGAACTAGCTTTTATTTTTCAAAAGCTAGCTGCGAAAAAAAATAAAAACTACAATATTTTTTTGGATACCCAACTAACCATTTACGGTGCTTGACAATTTAGGAAATTTAATTAGTTGGGCAAGGTGTGAAGGACGCCACAGGGTAATATTTTGCTACACCCAAGGTAATTTTCTCTACTCCAGGTTTTTTGGTCGAGTAACCCATTTTTTGTTGTTGTCATACGTAATTTTTTCCTAACTCTTCGAAACATACGTGTTTAATAATCGGGAACTTTAATTCGAGTATTACGTTATGTAGGAAATTTTAAATGACATTTACTTCACATCATCATGATCATTCTCTAAGATTCGTCTGATGAGGAATTTTTGGAACAAATAATTATCATGACAGCCAAGATGAAACAAATATATTGTTTTGACATTTAAAAGCGGTGTAGTTCATTTCTGTTCAATTGATACAAAATGAGGGTATAAAATGAGGGTACTATTTTTAGCTGTATAGTAGCGGGGTAGTATAGCATAATATCAATCGAAATCAACATAAACCTTATTTGTTTGTATTTTAACGTACAATACATCTCGACTAAAGCGTACTTAAAAGACCGCCCGGAGGGAAATTCAAATTTAAACCGGAACTGAACTGTAAAGAAAATTAAAAGTTGTACTGTAACCACAAACGAAAACTGTATTATCAGTAGTTTCATATTCTGCTTTTACGTCTGGGGACAAACTTTTACGTCGATGTGTTCCCTCGTTACAGAAAATAATTTGATGGTTTGTTGGTGGATTTGTTTTAAGGCTGTGTGGTACTGATTAAAAATCAGTTTTTGACCATAAAATATTACCAATCAACCTAATTCTTTGTTGATGATGTTTGTGCAAACTTAAGGTAAATCGCGTTTACTAGGGTAAAAACCGGTTTTAGGACAGATTTTTCGATCAGTTTGCCATAGAGCTTTTGAAAAATAACTGAATTTACCGAAAAATTTACTTAAAATTGACTTTTACCTTAAGTTTGGCACACAGCCCTAGCTGTATAATTGACGGCTTAATACATGATTATACAAATAAAATGTTTAGTTTGTCTATGGTTAGATTTCAAAGTTTATCGGTTTTTTGAAACGCACAAATCAATTTTTTCAATAGTTTACCTATAAACAACGAAAAAGATTTGCATCAAGAGTTAAGAAACATAAAATCGGGGTATTAATATACGAATTTCAAGATTAGTCTGGAAATGTCGTAGAAAATGTAAAGTTTATTTAAAAAACGATGTTTATTTGTTACGCTGCAATGTCGACTAAGGCCGTGTGCCAAACTTAAGGTAAAAGTCAATTTTAAGTAAATTTTTCGGTAAATTCAGTTATTTTTCAAAAACTCTATGGCAAACTGATCGAATATTCTGCCCTAAAACCGGTTTTTACCGTAGTAAATGATTTACCTTAAGTTTGGCACACAGCCTAAATTGTAAATTTACTACCCCTTGTTAAAATTCACGAAATAAAAGGTGTTACCATTGTTGCATACATTTGGGGGGCATATAAATATCGATACTGAAAAGACATTTCTTTTCTCAGTAAACAAAATAATGTTTTGTGTTGTTAATAATGTTTATGTACCACACAGCCTTAAAGAAATTGCAAATAAAATAAAATTATGAATAAACGAAATTCAATTACAAATCACAATTTTGTGTAAAGTATTCAAGTTTTGACTTTCATTCACAGTCTTTGAACAAAAGCTCCCCAAAGTTCATCTTCCATTGTTGTTGAATCGTTAATATATTGTTGAGGTTTCAACTTTTTAATGTTTGATCTTTATAAAGACGATTATTACGCGCAATCCAGCCCAATTTGATTAGAGTTCTAATTGCACTCAATCAATTCAAAATCCTGAAAGTTGAAACAGAATTTCGGTGTTTCTACTCAACGTACTGGTACCATAATTATGGTGTTTGGATGAATGGTTAAAAACAGATTGACGTGGCCCTTATTTTATTAATAAAAACTGTATAATGACCATTAAATTTGTATTCAAATTAGTTTGGTTGTTTTCAAATTATCTTCAAAATGGTGTAGAATGAACCGCTACGGTGCGATACAGACTAGTAGAGAAATAACAAGTTGACGAAGGAAAGCGGAATTTGAAGACCGACCTAACTGGACAGAACTAGAAATTTTTTGTTAACAAGATTTGATTTTATAATTTGTATCAACTAACTCGTGTATCACATAGTTATATACACATAGTTCTAAGTCTATAACAGTTATATCTTTAAATATCTTTAAGAAGTCGTATATATTTATATATTTTAGAACGATCAACGTTTCGATCTTAATTAATATTTTTGTTCGACCTTTAGAAAATGTAAATTGAGTATTAAAGTTTATACGATCGTTAAAACTTAAAATTATCTATTATATACGCTCTGAGATATTCCACATAAAATAATGTTACTTAAAAATAATTAAAAAATTTATAAATTCACTAATTACAGTATAGTCTTTACCCAATACTACAAGAAGTATTATTTAGTGCTCTCTATGCCTATTCTAATGATTATAATATGAGTACATCGCATGATAAAAATTTAATGGTAGCCTGTATTTATAGTAGTGCCGTAAAATTAATTTGTAAACAGAAATCAAATAAGCACGAAGTTAAATTATTCAATCAAATTCAATTAGAAAACAAATGAATCATTATTTATTATTATTTTAAATAACCAAACAGTAATCCCCCTCATTATGTTGGTTCATTGCGCGACGTTGTAACTTCGCAGAGTTTCAAAGTGATTTTTATTATTCACGGAACTTCTAGAATTTCTCGTGTATCATTTACATCTATCAACCATGGACTTGCAAGTGACACTAAAAACCATAAGAAATTAAAAATATGCCCTTGCTTAAAAGAATCCGTTAGGATTCTTATGTTTGTAGTTACTCCAATTATCATAATAGCTTCTTTTTCATTTACCATTTGATTTAACAGTACAGTATCTGGTGAGAATGCCAGTAAAGGTCTCTAAGATAACCCTTCGATAAACAATAGGTCGGAGAGTTGCCCCACCTTGTTTGATAAACGTTGTTCGGGGCTTGATGTTGTCTATTTTTTAACATGGCATCATCGTGGCCGGCGCGTCCTCTTTAGCTAATTTATCTACTGGCCTTCTAATTTCCATAGATGCCTCTATAACCGGGCACCAAAATAAATATTTTTAACATCATTTTGTACGGAAATTATGTTAGATCATTATGTCAGATTTTCAACTCGTTAAACAAAATTTAAAACTTATCTTACTGCTCAAATGTATAATAACAATCCAAAAAATCCAAGAACACAATGATTTATGAGAAATGTGCAATTTACTATCAAAATGTAAACAAAATGGCATCAAAAGCAGCACAGTTTTATAACTTCGTCCTAAAATCTAATTATCTTATTTATGTATTGTAATTTGTGAAACTTCATTAAAATCCGGCATACGGAGCAGTGAATTTTTTGACTATTTTGACCATGGTTGCGTTGTTTACAGATCCGATCGCTCTCTCCAAACTAACTCAAAGAAATCGGATGGTGGCGTACTGATAAATAGTACATTCTAAACTCTGGAAGGCTCCAGTAACCTTAGCCTAGTCGAGAGTCGAACAAATTGGTGCAAAAATATAAATCTACCAAACAAATCTAATCATCTAAACAACATGTATGTATACCATCTCAATCAGGTAGTGATCATTAAGCAACCTGCATCGATGTAATTATTAATACAAGAAACTCAGTTCAGTTTAGTTTTTCAAATATAATCTGAAATTTTGACCCCGAACTAAATTGTGCTTTACCATGCAATATAACAGCAGATGCGGAATCTTTATTTGTAGAGGTTATGCTTGGTTATGATTTAAACTGCTGTATCCACCAACGATTTTTGAATCCGTGTTATCTGTCGTCTTAAATGATATTAGTCACAAACGTTTAGGTATTGTATTTGACTTAACTAATTTAATGGCAGGTTCGGAACACCCACAATCAATCAAATACAACTTCAAAAAACAAACCGTGTGAGGCTACAAAGTTACCTAGAATCCATCTACTGACAAATAGCTCTCAATTCCAATGATATAAACGAAAATGTTGACAAATTTAATGACATTATGCTGCGAAGCTTCAAACTTTATGTATTTATGACCTATAAACTCCAAAATGCTCACCCTCAGTAGTTCGATGATAGACTAATTAACTTAAGAAATTGGAAGTCGAAAGCGTATGTCAAGCAGGTCGTAACTCGATCAAATTCAAGAAAAAATCTAAGTAAATCCAACAAAATTTTGAAAATTGAAGGATACCTTGCTAATATTACCTACAACAATACCAGCTCCTCAAACGCCAAAGATGTATCTGACACGTTCGCGTCGTTTTTTCAATCAGTCTATAGACCAAGCGTTGGTCTGTTATTTTGGAGGGCAATATTTTATCGGCTTTGAAAGGGTTTGGAGACGGTTGTTGTCATCATCAATTCCTAAATTGTTTGAATTAGTTATATGCAACAACTTTGCACGTCATATATCAATAAACTATAGCATGGATTTATGCCTGGTCGATCCACATCTAATCAAGTTGAATTTACCAGTAAAATAATTAACGAGATATAGAAACACCATCACGTTGAAACATTTGATTCTATATGTCATCATAAAGCACTACAGAGTTTATTCGCTTATGGGTTTTCACTCGATTACATAGATTGGTTTAAGTCATATCTATCAAACCGGCGACAATTTGTAATAATATGGGAAATTAGAAATGAAACGCGATTAAAGTTACGTCTGGTGTTCCTCAAGGACTGTAGTATCAACAACTGATGATGGCAATAGGTAAATTGCCGAAATCGATTTTGTAAAAATTTTTATTTTATTTAAGTTAATATTTTAATATTTATAAAATTTTTGTAATACAATTTTAAGTTTCACGATAATAAAGCTGTTTACTATACTTTTAAAAATAAAAAATAGAAAAATTGTTGAATAATAGATTAGTTTATTGTTTAATAGATAACAAGTGATAACCCATCGGGTTGTTTATTGCGAAAATTCGTTAAATCTTCATCTTCCCTTACAATTCAAAGTGTTCGGGTCTGGAAACTTGATCAATACTAATAGTTTTATAAATCCAACAATCGGGATCGTTTGGTCAATTGTCAGTTAAGAAAAATAAAGAGTATTTTCTTCTCTATTAAACAGTTTAAATTGTCACTTTTAAAGTTATGCCTAGCCCTTCATAAATTTTGGAAACAGACGCAATTGCCGTCATAAGTTCAAATCATCAAAGAATTGAAGACGAGTACTTCAGTAATAGTTCCAATGATGATGAGTTGGAAGCCCCAGGCTTAGATAACATAATGGTATCGCTAAGTGAAGAATTGTGAAAAAAATTACGAGATTGTGACGCAACCCATATATAACGAAAGGAAGAGTGTTTTATAAAGATTTATGTGAGCAGATTTACTACCCGAAAAATTTGTGCTCTCGGATTTAAAAATACAAAAAAATTTTGAAAGCGAAGATAGTGGTCACCACCTAACAGTTAAAGATAAATACCTCAGAGTAAGAACTCGAGACTCTCTTTTGGAAAACCATGAAGATGTTGAGACCTTGTAAATATTTTAAAATACAAATTAAAGGAGAACAATAGCACACAAGGAGTGATACGGAAATTGGGCTAAACGTCAAGGTGCGGCACGCGAACTTCATGACGGACGTCTACCACCTAATATGCCAAAATTTAAAGTTGTTCGTGAATGTAAAAATGATTTTATAAGTAAACAGCGTCATGTACATTCAAAAGACGAACAATATGTTGTTTATGTTATTGAACAAATGTGATACAACCATTTATTTCTGGACTTTATTCACGATGTTAAACGAGATGATTTTAACCTTTTTTTACAGTACTGAAAGTCAATTACAAGCGTACAAACGATTTTGTAAGTACTGATAGTATCGTATAAAAAATAAGGGAACCTTTTATCTGTTCATCAAATTTTAACGGAAAACCAAAGTATCGATTTGTTTATTTGGCGGGTGAAGCAGTGTCTCAAGTTAGGAGAATTGCAACTAGCAGAGGCTATGCGATGGATCGAGAGTATTAATTTATCCTATCTCGTTTACTTTTAATGGTCAAGCAATTAGTTGCTAACCCCTTGGTAACCTCGAATTTTATTGTATTTAACGCATACATGCGATTTCTATATGAAATTGAAATTTCCAGTTGATATGGGAAAAACGTTTTGGAAAGTTGAAGGATGCGATACGTGTAATGGAAAAACAAAGTACAACTAAATGTAGTACATGTGAGTCTCCAAGTATAAATTTGGATATTCGTGGCAACAACGGCAAATTTTCGCAATAAATAGTTACGTAGAAATGACCAAATGAAAACCACTAGTGACCAGTCCTCAACGACAATTGATCTAATCATTACCTATCGTTGGATTTGTGATAATGCTAAGATTATATAAATCTAAATGACGTTTTGCATTTTATCTGATGTGTTCCATTCTAGATACAATTCTTTGAAAAAATAAATATTTTTATCTAAATGATTGGATTTGTTATTAATTTTGTAAAATGATATTCCTAAATAAGCGTCGAACCCTGATCTAACGATTACCTAACGAGATTTGATAAAAACTGTATGATTTTATTGTAATAAGGTGCTACCCGGGAATTTTTTTTGAATTTCCCATTTTTTATATACCGTTCAATCGTAAGTGACCAAACAATAAAAACTAATGACCAATCCTGACCAAACGAAGTCAATCATCAATTTTGTCAAAACCTTTAGATGGGGGCTAAAACGGCGGAGCCGGGATTATAACCAAAATTTACCATTCTATGAAAATGTAGCTCGATTACACCCGTACTGAAAAAAAGCACGGATTACAAAATATGCACCCTTGAAAACAGGCGACTTCTCTTGGACGCGTCTTTTCTTGCATGCAGGACATTTCGAAACCATGAGTTTTTACCACCACCAGCTAAATTCCGGTTATTGATAAATTACTCATATGGGTTTTATTAGTCTAAGAAACGGTAGTGGTATATAAAATCTCAGCCATCGCGATTTCCGCTCAATGACTCAAGGCGACTGTTCGAGTGCGGTTTTTTTTGCGAACATTTAGAGTCACACTTTTCCACCAATCAAATTACGCCCATAAAAGATAAAATATTTTTAACTTTAAGCAAAATATTCGCAGACAACACAATGTTTTTTTTGTAGCAGAAAACCTAAATCTAGCAACAATAATTATTTTATTAACGCTAGATAACATCGCACATGTTTGCCATTTCGTTTTTTCGAAAATTCCCTCTAAAAATCCTGAAATGATAGGGATTACTGCAGTAATCTGAAATCCTACAACATGGAAACAAATAAAATATGACGTTACATTTTTGATTTTGCAACAATGACTGCGTACCAATCCAAGTGTTGCGTGCCTTACGGTCAAGGCAGATTTTCTATTTTAATGTGATTATCTGTACTTTATTAATTTAAATAAAACCTTTATATTTTTATAATTATTTCATAATTTTTATTGTTTTAATGTTTATAGTTTTGAGGTACACAACAGACTGGTCCTTTTTATCATATTTCTAGTCAATTTACAATTTTATCATTTAAGAGTAATAAATTCATATTACGTTTATTTGGTCAATACAATAAAAGATATTTTCTAAATGTTTGTAATCCAGGGATGTACAACTACTATTTCCTACACAATGGTAAATCGTTTTCTATGGTAAAAATCGATAAGTACAGAATTTTTCAAAAACTCTATGGTAAACTGATCGAAAAATCTGTTCTAAATCCGATTTTAACCATAGTAAACGATTTACCCGACATTAGACCGCAGCCTTACATTATAAATTTATATAACAGTTATAAGATTATAACAGTCAATTCTCATTCTCACAAAATTTTTGAAGTCGTATTCATACGACGGATGTAATTCCGGGATTTTTTCCATCTCCAGCGTGAAGTTAGTAACTTATTGGATTTTTGTGACCAAATGTAGAGCAAAACTCAAATAAGCTACTAACTTCACGCTTGAGATGAGAAAACTCCCGGATTTTCTTGCATACGAACTGAAGTCCTATTCATACGACGGATAAAAATCCGAGATTTTTCTATCCCATCGTTTGTTTTAACCAATTAAATCACGTAAATTATACTTCAGACACGCCTCTTTTCATACAAAAAGTTGAAAAAAATCGGATAGAAAAATCCGAGTTTTTTATCCGTGTTATAAACTTTACAACACGAAAAAATTTTGGTGTCCATGGTTACTTGTTACAGAAACTTTTCAACGTCGTTGTACAATTAAACTGTTCCTAGGCTGTAGGCCAATAATCGGGTAAATCATTTACTATGGTAAAAATTGGATTTAGTACAGATTATTCGATCAGTTTGCCATAGAGTTTTTAAAAAATAAATGAAATTACCGAAAAATTTACTTAAAATTGACTGTACCCGACTATTGGCCTGCAGCCCTATTTTTCTAATTGTTTCCATGGTTTTGACTGGATAAAGTTTATCTATGAACTAATGATCCAACAAATTTAAATTTTATGACAGGTAGTTAGCGGAAGCGAAACGATAATGGTACGCATTATTCAATGAAACTGACACCCCTATCCCCATAGTCGCATCACTTCCAGTGATGTGACTACTCATCTGCTTGGGTAAGCGCGATTTAGATGATGAAAAAATGTTGGCCCAGCAAAAAAAGAAGAGTTTGGTATATTAAAATTTTCGTGTGTACGACAAGAAAAGAATAAAATCGTGCACAAATTTTGCTGTGCGTTTTTGTCTTTTTTTGAGCAAATGCTGCCATAAAATAAGAATACTGAATCGACCCGAGTATATTATATGGCAAGAAATATTATTTATGGCAGTTTATATTTGTTTCTCAATCAAACTAATGCGAAAAATTTATATTATGTGGCAGAATGTGTGCAGCTCTAAACACACAGCAAACATTTTGCTGGGAAAACATTTTTTCATCATCTAAAGGACCATAAAAAAATTATAAAATAAAATTGAAAAATTTTACGACACTAATTTCTAATGACATTCCAGCCATACTAGTCGTAACGAGTATGCATGTAAATATTGTTGAATATTGAATGATAGCTATTTGTTTTTTAGATAGCACGATACATATTTTATTTTTTTTTAAGTTTGGACGCAAAATTTCGCTCCAATAATTTTTATTAAGTGACAATTCATATTTAACGAAGCTTCGTTAAATTTTTTAATTTAAATTAATTGTTCCATGGGCGAAAGCACAGAAACAGCATTTATCGCAAATATAATTTTTTTAAAGTTACGTTTGTAATTTTTTTTTAATTTTTCTATTATACTGTTTATATTGGAGGTTGAACCCAGGTCGAGTCAACTTGTAGTTATCTTTAGGTTAACCTTGAAGTTAACTTCTAGTGTTTATATTGGAGAGTTATCTTGAGGTTGAGTCGAAACCAGGTTATAAATGTCAAAATCATTCAAATTTTTTTCTTTCAAAAAATCATTCTAACTTTTTCTTTCGAACTTTCAAAAAATCGTAAAAATCTCAAAAATATGCTGCCGAATTTAGACACAGAAGCGCTCTTACAAGAAAAATATGAAAAATCGCCATTTTTATTTTTTTACTTTACTGATTATTTTTTGTTCTTGTTTTTCGACTCGACTCTGGGCGTTTATATTAACCAGAGTTAACTCAACCTAAAAATTTTTTTGGATTGAGTCGAGTTAGCTCCAAGTTAACTTTTGGTGTTTATGTTGAAGGTTCAACCTCCAACATAAACAGTATATATGGTTACCCCTTAAATCGCGCTTTACTAGATCATTAAATCGAAACTTACAAAATAATTGTTCAATAAAGTCATTCTGTCTGTTTTTTAAATCTTAGTATGTTGGTTTATAAATATTTCCTTGCGACTGTTATCACTTCAAATGACAATTTCTATCACTTGAAATTTTGACGTGACAAATAAATAAAAAAATTCAAACTAATGCAGCCAACTAAGATTTAAAAAAATTTCATTGAAGATTTGCACAAAATTATTTAGTAAATTTTGATTTTAAAATCTAGTAACCAGAAAGATCCATAGTCACGTCGTATGAAGTGATACGTCTAAGGGAATTGAGTATTGAATCTTGGAAGAATATTCTGTAATTTGGAAGATTACTTATAGATATATGTATAAACAACTAAACACGTTTCAGCCTTAGTGGCTTATGTCGCTGCACCAGTAGCTCACTCTTACTAAAGATTCGTCCAAGTAGCATGTACGTATGTATGTAGAGTATCAGCCTATAAATATATCTTTAATATAGAAAAAACTGTTGCTAAAAACGTTGTAGGTTTAACGCTATGGTTTAACCTTAATTTTACAGACAGTTTGATTTTAAGCTTCTGTGTTTAACACTCCACGAGCCTGAATATCAAACTAACAGTTTTAAATTATAGTCAAAATGTTTTTATTTTAACAAGTTTCCAGAGCTCTCACAATAGAAAAAAAATTGTCGTTGCCTTTTGCCTTAAACTTTTACCTTAAGAGCATCTCTCACAATGAGCAAAAAAAATTAAATTGAAACCAACTTCGTTTTATTTATCTTCATACCAATGACATTTTTAAAATTATATTTTATATTAATAATTATAATTTTAAGATATATTGAACCGATAAATTAGTTCGTATTTGCTTTATAATATGTTTTGTCTAGAAAATGACAACAAAAACCCTGCTTTTGAAATGTAGCTAACTTCATTAGTCTTTTCTTAAGCCAAAAGTTTAAAGTTTGCTAACTTTTTCCTTAAGGTAAAAACGAAAAAAAAAATGTTTCTCAAGTTTTATTTTCAAACAAACTTGTAAGGCAAAAGGAAAAGTTTTTCTAGAAATTTTCTTTAATTATTTAAAAGGCAGTAACATATGTATAGGAAGGAGCTTTAAATCCCGGTTTAATATATAGCTTAGATAAAATATGTTCACATTTTGTTAGATAAATTAGTTCTCACATGAAATTTTTGTATGGTTTAATTTGACACCTTTTACACGTTTCTATTTTTCTCAGCAAACCGGCATTCGATTGATTACTAGAAAATTTATGAGTCTGAGAACTACGTAACTAGCCGAAAAAAATAATCAAGTCATTTCTTAGACTCATTTATCATTAAACCGGAATTCGTATGCAGAACACCATTTGGTGTTCTAACCATTGAGAAAACAACCCCTCCGATTTGACTTTAATTTAGTAATGGATATAACTTCAAAAAAAATCCTCAAGAATTTCTAAAATAAAATTTAAAAAAATTTTTCTTAAAATTTTTAAATGTTAAATCAAAATTTGTTTTCTACTTTTTGTTTTAATTTTCAGAATAGATTTCTTTATAAATAAACAAATTGAGTTAGGTTCGAATAAAGGCTGGCTGTCTGATCAGCTTCCTCAGCTGCTACGCTGCGATTGCAACAATTTCTGTCCGATAGACTATTACGTACTATTCATGGCAACACTAAATTGTTTTCCAAAAAAATAGATTGTGGCCATCGAGTTCGAGGACATGCAAAATATGTTGGTGCTTGCTTACTTCTCTCGGCTGTAAGTACTGAATAGGTTTACTTAAAACGTGCGATTTTCGAATAGCTCTATCACCTTAGCAAGTGACGGAATACGTTTGGTATTTTCGCCCTCGCCGATATTGCTAAATTTTCAGCATATTTTAATGCATGTTTTAATGCTTTGTTGACACTTCTAATGTAGTTAAATCTTGTGGTGTGGTTGAAGGTGTTAACTTCGAAATAAGTTGCGCTCTAATATTTAAAAAATATTTTTACGTTGTTTAATGCCCTTTAAACGTTGTGTCATTGATTAAATTTCTGAATCGATTTCACATGGCATTTTTTCTGTTTTGTTTTTATTTCAAACGTCTGGAACACGTGCAGTATCAATTAATATTAAGTGCATTTTCCAATATATATTTTAAAGACAAGTACCCATACCAATACGATTTGCAGAAAATTGTTACATGCGCTGATATAATGACAGATATCAATTCAGATTATGGACTACATATAAATGGTGTTTAGTTGTTTATGTTCATGTACTTTCCATTTTATTTTTATGTACATACAAGTACATTAATTAGGTTTAATCAACCGTAGCTGTAACAATATCGTTGGTGTAATAGTTTTTGACCAATACGTGTAACTTATTTCATTACAATTTTATAATAAACGGGGTCAAGGTCCTAAGCAATTTTTTATGTAGGTACCGATATTAATTTATTACACAAGCCCGTTCCGCGTACATATATTTAAATAATATTAACTATTTATTGTCATTTTTCTATTATTTCCTCAGATATGAATAAATTAATAACATTGGCAGCAATCGGGCTGCTAATAACCATTGCCATATCAGCTACATATTCACTAGAAGGCAAATCAGAAAATAATCCCAGCACTACTGTGGTACCGGCGGGCGACACTAAAGAAGAACAAAACTATCGGTTACCAAAATCATTATATCCATCCTATTATAAATTACAAATAACCACATATTTGGATAATCATGAGAATGAATTTACGTTTAATGGGAAAGTTTGGATAAAGGTAAGAAATTATTTTGTTACGTTGTTTAAGATGCGAACACCTACACAATATTAGTATAAGATCAAATTAAATTGTGTGTATGTTTGTATCGTGTACATATTACGTACGAGGTACGACTATAGGGTAAAAGTTATGCTTTGTCACAAAAGAAGCGTGGTGTAGTTTTGGGTTTGCCGTGGAACAGGAATAAACAATGCATCGATATATTGATTGATGTGAAGGCTGGTTATAAATAATTAATTTTTTGATTATTGTGATATTACTTTAATAACTTTCTCATAATGTTAACCGGTACATTGTGTAATACTCGTACATATGGCAAAGTTTATTTTTATGTTTGATTCAATTTTAAAGTTTACAAAATATATATTTAATTTTATATTTAGAAAGCTTTAGTTACATGGACGCATGTTCTTTTAACTCCACAAAATTTTATTCTGTGTTGTACTTCTAACCTTTTATTGTAATTCTGTTATTATCTTCGACGTTATCCTCAAATGAGGTTCTAGATGTTAATACTATACTTGGTCCAATATTTTTAGTAACATTTTTAAATTGTAGATCCTCCAATGAAATTTAATCCAAAAACCATGAAAGATTCAAGTTTTGCAGATAACTCATGATTGTTGTGTTTCATCACCGGGAATCCTTACTGGTTTATCTGTCTGCCAATATTACACCATAGAATTATGGAAAGCAATTGTTCATCTGAAGTAGCACGTCTGAATGGCACGTTGCAAGCTTCATGTCAACCTGTGCACAGACACGGAATATGGGTCAACGCTGAGTTCTGCACACGAGCATAGAGAGTCATAGTTGTGTTTATTAACATTCACCGTTTGTGATCGATGAAGAAAATTTTCGTTAGCATCCTGTCTGGTAAGGATAAGATTTTACCTCCCAGACAAGTTTCAAATCCGCTAAGGGCTAGAAAATAAATTGAGCACAGCATTACAATTAGTGCGAATCATAACGTTGGACTCTACATCATCCGATTTCAAAGTCTCAAAGATATAGGGCATCAGATACAGGGAATCGTACATTCTACATCCCTCTGTATTTTAATCTAAATGCAGTACAACAAACTGAAGTTAAAATAAATAATTTCAGCTGACATAGGATTCAGTAAGTAGATCAAACATAATGCGAAAACGCAATTATGGCCCTACGTGCGATCACTTGCACGCTATATATTTTGAAATTGTGCATTTCCGATTAATTACTGACTAGTAATAAAATCGATTCGTAGATAAAACGCAATATTTTGGAAAACATCCCTCGATTTACTTACTCGATTGTCCTGATTGTAATAACCGGGAAATTAAACATGAGGCTCTCTTTGTTATCAAGTGATACCTAAATTCTAGTAAGGAGTTCATGTAGCGCTATTAGAATGAGTTATCTATTCTGTAAACATGTTGCATGATAGTGACTGAAGTTATTTACTGAAAGTGGTTCGTAATGAAACCAGCAATGATTTTGGCTAAATATTTTAAAAATCTAGAGGAAAGACTGATTGGATGAACGTTTAAGATCGGTATGGTCAGACCGCAAAGCCGGTAATTTGAGTATAACTGCGGCTCTGCTGTAGTTCAGAAGCTCAGAACAAACTTAAACTTGGAAAAAATTTAAAAGTTGGCCTTTTAAAATAGTATAACCACACTAAAATTCGGCTGGACAAATATCATCTTGATTACCGGCTATGAAGGTGCAATGAAAAAACCTCGTGCAGTTCAAATTCTAATCAGTCGAAATGTTGGAAAGTTATAAAGAAACAATTCAACAACGTTCGTTTTGGAATATGTAAACTGTGAGCAGTCCTTAAATATTTCTTTTAAACCGTTCTGTTTATAGTTTTATTGACAATTGGGCAAGGGTGTACAAGTCAAAATGTGCTAGATAGCGATAATTTCAAAGAATCAATTACCTCCACGGATTGCATTTTACTTGGGTTTAAAAGCATCCCGTATAGTTCAGAAAATCATTAGTTACCCTTTAATTTCGAACTAAATCCAAAGTCGACCAGGAACGCCAAATGGTATCAACCATTTCGCGACGAATGGAATTGCCAATTTCATAAGCAGTAACGTGCTCCTCGGCCACGGTATGAGTCATCGACCGAAACAAGTGGTAGTCGGAAGGAGCAATGGTGAATATGGCAGGCGGGGTAAGTCATGTCGTGGTTAGGCGAGCGGTATCATGGTGAAACATGTTTTTTGGTATATTGTGAGCATTTAACCTTCAATGCTTAGCTTAATTACATCAATTGCTGTTGATAACATTCTGCAGAGATGTTTCATTAGGCTGGATTAGCTCATAGTAGAGTACTCCGAACTGAATCTACGGTCACGATTCGATCCAAAAAGCCTGTCCGATTTTGTCTTTGGTTTCTTGACTTGAGTT
The DNA here is from genome assembly GCA_947310385.1 of Nephrotoma appendiculata. Lineage (NCBI taxonomy): Eukaryota > Metazoa > Arthropoda > Insecta > Diptera > Tipulidae > Nephrotoma > Nephrotoma appendiculata. Next base: position 247,952,888 of record OX371224.1, read on the forward strand.
CATACGGAACCCAATTTCCTTGTTTTTGCACCATACCCATGGTCTTGAGATGGTTTTGATTCGCTTGTTGAGTTACTCCCAAAGTTTTAGCGTGCTCGTCTTGAGTTCGGCATGAATGAATATTGTGACAATAACGCCTCCAACTCAGCATCTTCAAACTTTACTGGTCCCCTTCGCGTTCTTTTTCACTGATGTCAAAATCGCCACTTTTAAAACGGCGAAACCAGTACTCAGATGTTTTTATTGGTGAAGCATGTCCCCAGTACGCTTCACACGCTGCAATTTTCTTCAAATTAAAACATAAAAGCATCGCGTCCCGCAAATTGTGTTTTGTTGGCACAACGGTGCATGGCTAGTGCACAAAAAAATATGTTGGTTATACACCTCAGCGAAATGTCACATACTGATTTTAGAGGGAAACGGAGACGCTTTAACATGAATATAGTTACAAGATGGCCCGATGCAATTTGATACTAGTTACGCCATCTTTTGTAAATCCCAAAATCCCTCAAAACTTATTTGTACCCCCCAATAATATTATATAAATAAGTATATATTTTTTCCTTTATCTCTAATTTGGGAGCAAGTTGTTCGCCTTTCTAGGAGAGGGTTCGTTTCTAGATTACAGCGGAGACTTTCCTTTCTTCTTGTGGGTTCTATTTTACAGTGTGTGGCCAATCTATCTCTACTATCGTTTTCTTATTTCGTTTCTTGCATCAAATTGTTAATCTTATGCGTAGGTATGCTTATGTTGAATGTTGTTCTGGCTTTTTAAATCCGTTTATTTGTGCTTTCATCTGTTCCATCCGTTTTCGTTAGTGTACATCCTAGGTATACAAACCCATTGACCTCTTCTATTTCTTCTTGGTTGGTATATGTCGGTGTGAATACTGGTCTGTTTAGCCTCATCGGCTAGGTTTTTCTGATATTTATTTTGAACCTAACCTCCTTTGCTAAATCTGTGAGCTTTTGTACTTTCTATTGTATGCAAGAGTGTTTGTGTGCTAGCAGGCATATGTCATCTGCGTAATTCAGATCATTGAGTTTTTTCGTTAATCCCCGTTTCCTAGATGTCGTTGGGCATTTTGTCTTGATTGATTTACTTTGTTTGCCTTTTATTGGACTCAAATACCCAAAGCCCGATTAATTTATTTGGGATGGCCATTTCAAAAAGTGCCTTCCATATTGTGTTCCATGTGTATTGTGTCGAATTCGTTAGACTGCTCATTGATGATGGGTGATGTGTTGATATGATCGGTGCAACTTCGTCCTGGTCTGAAGCCAGCTTGTTCCTTTTTCGAGTTTATTGTCGGTGAAATTCTAGCCTGATGATGATGATCATTGGTAATACCTTTATACTTGTATTGAGGACGGATGCACCTCTCCATTTTTTGCATTGTCTTTCATTTTCGCGGTATTATAGTACAGTCGTAGGCCGTATTTCAGCCATAGGAGATAATTTCCTGAATATAGTGTAACTCATGGCACTTATTGAGGCTCGAGAATCAAACACCAGTTAGTTTCTATATCATTGATACTAACGCGAATGAAATATTTGGCTTTGTAGTCAACCGACTTTGTGTATAAATCCAAAAATTTGATATTCATAAATTCTACCATAATTTCTACTGTAGCGCCGATAACTAAGTTATTCGCACAACGATAACAAACAGCAGTGTATGTGTTATTCTTTTCTCAATCGGTTTCGAATGTGTAGTAGTTAGTAGCCGTGTTTTATTATTCGAGCACTATCCGGAGCCAAATGGGAAATTTCTACTTAAAGTCCAGCTATTATTCAGTGGTGTCGCTATACCACAAAAATGAAAAATAATTGCATCCATAAAACAAACATTTGCATCCATAAAACAAACACAACCTGAAATATACTAATATGTAGTTGTGTGGCCCATGCCACACGTAAAAAAAAAAATGCCGCATTTTTCTTCGTTTCTTTCCCCGTTTACCTATGATACAAGTTTTAATTGCGACTTAAACAAATTTTCTGTTCAACCGCACAACTCAAACATAAATGAAATAAAAAATATTTCAAGGACATTTTTGACTCATTTTAGTTAAAATTTTATTTAAGAGAGAGCAGAACAAAACATTGGTAGAAAAAAAATGCCAAAATACAAAAAATGCTCGTGTGGCATGGTACATTGACATTTATTTTGGCATGACGTTATAAACAAGAATTCATCTTGCTGCGTTTTAACTTTTTATTGTAAGACTGAGCAAGTTTACATCGCTAAAAAATTTAGTGGACTGACCTAAATAGCGACCCATTTTAGTCCCGTTTACATCACAAAAATTATAGGTCACATTTGGGTTGCATAACGAGATTTATGTACACCATCTATTGAATAATACTAAAAGTATTGCTTATATTCTCATCGCAATTCATAATTTTCTCATAAATAATTCCTGTAACATTTTCGAAATTAAATTCTTTCATTTAATTTTTTTAAATTTGACTCATTTAATAACTGTAATACTAAATTTTATGCTGATATGTTTAATTAACATCAATGCCGCTACTGACATCTATTTCATGATACGAAAACCCTTTAGGTCGGTATCGTTTACATCACATTTTTGATCGACCTAATTTGGGTCAGTCCACACAAAAAAGTTACCCAACCTAATTTGGGTAACTAGCATTTACATCACGTGTTTAGGTCAGATATAGTGTATAGTCCTGGACCAAATATGTCGATGTAAACTTACTCACTAACTTTGTAATGATTTCAGGAGTTTACAAAATAAAAGCCTTTTCAAATTTCCAATGGAAATGTATAGCGTTCCCGATAAATAGGTAGTGCAAAAAATTTGTATATCGATTTTTAACTAGAAAAATCAATGAAAAATCCTAATTTAGAGTGAAACAAATTAATTACATGTCAAAATAGCGTGCTAAATATAAGTTTTGACGTAGAAAATTGGCTACTCCGGATATATCTATCGGGTGCTAATAAAAAACACGGGTTTCCCACCCCAATCCTTAATTGATATATACTTGCTGCATTATACGACTCTCCAGTTTTCGATGCTTCGATCAACAAAGCGTTTTCAACTGCGCCTTCTGAAAATCCAATTTTCCGTCGCGTAATAATTCCTCTCGTACATTGAAGTCTAGCATGCCTCGAATAAGTTGCTAACGTAAATGAGTTTGCAATGAACACAAATTACAAATTTTATAAGTTCTGCCACAAAATTGGCAATACATTGGGTGTGTCCAGCCCATGTAGGCCTCACTAAAAAATAGTAGGCCTCACACATAATATGGGCTGGATGCAAAATATCTCACTCAAAAAATGTAGATATCTCACTGTTTAGTGAGGCAAAAATTTTCTGTCTACTTTTGAGTAGATATATTTTGAGTGAACCTGTACTTTAAATAACAATTTATTTTGTTCCATTTTCATTTCTTTTTATTGTTTTTACCTTCATCGTCTGAAGTTTAATAAATTAAGGAAGCTCATATTTACTTAATTATTAAAATCAATTATATTAGACATAAATCCAAAAATAATACGAAATATTGCATCCAGCCCATGTAGAATTCTACAACTGAGGAAAATCTACAAGTGAGACATCACAAATGTAGGCCTACTTGGGCTGGATATACCCATTATCATGTTCTTTCCGGTGGTTTCGGACTGAGATGTTTTTTTAGTTCAAGTTCTTAGTATTTTTCTATTCGGGGTATCACTTATCAGGCGCGGTTAAGCATAAAAACAACTGATAATATTTATGTCCAGCGCAGTATAATAGTACAAAATTCGAGGTATAGAACTTTGAATTTTAATAAAAATAATTTTAATTCGCGTCGTATGTTGGCTTTCAAGTGTTCAATCAGTCTCTGGCTTACCTGCGTAGACAAGTGACTTCACATATCCCAAAGAAAATATTCCAGCGGCGTTAAATCTCACGAACGCGGTGGCCAATTGACAGGTCTATTTCTTAATTAGGTATATCGTTCATCAAAGGTTTCTTTCAGTAAATTAATTGTATCGCGCGCTGTATGGCATGTGGCCCCGTCTTGTTGAAACCTCATGTCTCTGATGTCAATACCATCCAATTGAGGCATAAAACAATTATTAATCATGTCTCTGTACCGGTCTCCGTTGACTGTAACGTTTTCACTAGCATCATTTTTGAATACATATGATCCGATGATTCCTTCGGCTCATGAAGCACACCGAACGGTAACTTTTATGGATCTAATTGTTTTTGAAAAATGGCTCGTCGATTATCTTATTATGCTTGTTGACATAGCCATTCAACAAAAATGAGCTTCATCACTGAAGAAATTTTTGTGCGGAAAGTTTGCATCGATGTCATTCACCAAATTGGCAGCATGTAAACCAAGATCGTAACACCAAATTCTCCAAAAAGATGTTGGATCAAGTCCCAATTGTTGTGCACGATGATGACGAATCGATTTGGATTCTCTTCCATACTACGAACAACAGCTGGCACCGCCTGCTCGTTGCGCACCACATAGGGTTTTACGGGACGCGTGTTATCATTTAGAGTAAACGTGGTGTGAAAGTGCTGAAACCTGTCGTTTGAAATAATACTTATAAGTAACACACAAGATGAATAAAAAGAACAAATCCGTTCTATTTGACATTCTATTAACTAGTGGTGACCAAATGTCACGCATTAACAGGTGATTAGGTGACCAAATGTCACTCTTTATTTTACTTAGTGTCAGTGCATGGTTAATTGTAACAATAAATTGAGGGCTGTTTATACTAATTACTAAATTTATAACAGAAAGCGATCCATAGTTAATCGAATTAACTGCTCCGATGGACGATATGTCGACCATATAAAATGAACGTAGCGCGCGATGAGTTTCACAAACTGAACCATTATTTTCAAACTTTGAACAATTTGCAAACGTTACACTGGCGTGAGTCTATTCATTATGAAATGCAAAAACAAACTAACCAAAAATCAACTGACACCTGTCATATCGGCTGTCCCCTGAATAATGTTCTACACCTCGAAATGAACCACCCTTTACTTATAACGTTTTAGTGGAATTCACAATGTCCCGCGCATAGATAGTTAATTTTGTAACTTCTCCATGTAACTTGAACAATTTTCCTTATTCCCGTTGGATAAATTGAATTGTAAATTTGATGTAGTTGATCCATTTTTAGGAGTCATTTTCTATATACCAGCTGTCTTAATAAAGCTATACAAAATTACTTTTTCCATTATTGGCTTCATCATCCAACATTTGAGATTTGTCTTAACCTCTTATTGCCACTAGTAGGTCTTTTCTAAATATTGAAATGCTGATAAATACTTAGCTGTATTTTGTTGAGAAATAAAATATTAAACGCCACTTTTAGAATTAGAAGTTTTTTTTAAGGATTTCAATGTGCTTTCAACGTGCAGGACCGTAACTTTTGTTGTAACAAAGATTTAAGTATGTTTATACGATCTGGGTTTACAATCTTTACCAACTTAAAAGTGGTTTGAGCATTTTCAATGAATTTAACACAGATCTGCATAATAATATTTCCAATTGAATCAGCGAGCTTAGATGATTCAATCGCATAAGTTTGAGTGCTATAATTTTGAGCCTGAAGCTCAGTACATTAATATAAACCCAAACCATAATAGATTATCTTATTCATACAGGAAGTAGTTTCCGAATCTCGCACCAAAACCCTGCCAATAACCTCACGTCGACTTATCATTGCTTTCATTTTCATTTTTGATTTCTCCTTATGAAAGATTGTACCTAATCTTTTCTCGAGAAAAACCTCATCCAAGCAACTTTTGAGATTAAAGGAAAGGAAGTAACAACATCTAGAGAAAAGTCGCGCAAAGAAATGGAGTCCAGTGCTCCATGTTAAAATAACGTTTCGTGTTGTAATGACGAAAGGCCCCTTTCGATACGCATATTTACGTTGATTTCATTGTTTAACTCAAAAGCAAATCATTTTCATTACGTTTAACTAAGCAATCAAATTCACTCAAACATTGAGCTTTACCCTTCCAAATGTCTGTAAATCTCGCAGATTTTTGGAAGGTGAGCAATTAAGAGCCCGTTTGATCCAAATTTTGCAAATTCATTTTGACAATTTCTGTTAACTTAAAAACTAGGTAAATATTATTCAAGGAATGAAAGTTATTATTTGATGCACAAACTACTAAACAAACGCCTAAAGCTAATTTGTTTTAAATTTTAGCGGAATTGTTTATCAACATATTTGATTTAAATCTTGCTTTAATTTACTTTGTAAATACGCTTTACATAGGCTACATAACGCTTGCTCATCCAACTCCATTCAGTGGCTTTAAATTCTGTCGCATTTTCAGAGCCATTTCGGTTGACATCCAAGTCCAATCAGACTATTTACTCCATGGTATTATCATTGTTCATATATTCATCAGAATCGTCCTGCTGTTGGTTTTAACTTTGTTCCAAGATATTTTTAAGAAGTTGATACAAGGTTTAGGGTAAATAATTCTTATTTCTAGTTACTTAATAAATTTAGAATTATGATGTAATCTACGCAAAACAGAAATACTTTAATATTTTGGTTCTAAATGGAATATAAGTGATGAACGGTCATGGTCAGGCTTTTTCAGCCGGTTTTCTATATAATCGAGAACAAACAAGGTATTCGTTAAATAAACCTCCCGTCCAATTCTTATAGTATTGGAATAGTTCGTTATAAACAATAGAGTTGTTTACCTATTAATAAACAATGAAATGCGTCATTACATGATGTTGATTGTTATAATGAATAATTAAATTTATGTTTAAATTGATTCGCCTTTAGTTTGTCTTAAAGTGAATTTATTGTGCGATCAAGTTAGGTAAGTTTGAAATTGTTTTATGCAAAGTTCTATGGCGTATAGACTAGCAGTCTCACTAAATTTGACGCACTGTAAATTTAATTTTAGTAAAATGTTTGTATTTTCAACAAATTATCAACCAATAAGTAGCAATAAGCAATTTATTTCTAAACCAAATTCGCGTATAGTTAACGAAATAATTAGCAGTCAAATGGGGAATTCACATGCGAATGACTCAAAATAGTTTATAACAAAAACTAATTAACCAGTTCGAAACTGTCTCTGTACAAAACCTATATTAATCGGCCTTTAAAGCAATTAGCAACAAATGGGTCATCGCTTATTATTTATTTACATACTAAATGAGTTTGATTATCGCACATTCAATACAGCAATTGTCGTTTGAACCATAACTAACGCAGTATAGCAAAGAAGTAAACTTTCTCTTTCAAATTAAGTTTTTAATTTGATATTAGTTTTGTGTCTATGAGCGCGCTAATATATCAATACAAACACAAAGGCAACAATAAACAAAAAATCGCATTACAACGAGTACTTCGATCAAAAAAATTGCTAATCAATTTTAGTGTGTTGCGGTTCACGAATTTATAGGAAGCATGATTATACACGGCGAATAAATTTGTTTTTGCTGTGCAGACGTCAACCGTATAACTCCAATTAAGGTCGTAACGTGATGTTTAGTTAATAAACGCAGTTGGGGTTTTTAATTGATTACTTTAATTAGATAATTTGGAATAAATACAATTGTAACTAAACGCAATTGTACACAAATTGTTGTTTACTGAAATATCAGTGGGGGAGTTCAACTATTTGAAATTAGCCTGCTGATATATGCAGATATCAAAATATGTATATGCAGATTTATTTTCTATTTCTGTGACTTGAAATTTAATAATCGTCGATTGTTGATACCGTATAGTCAAACTTAATTTCTAATCTCTATATTCCTCTTCAACTTTTTTAGATTTAATTTTAACTGTCAGCTCACCCAGAATTGGGTCATTTTAAGCTAATCGCAGCTGTCATAAAAACATAAAGCCAGGGTAGTTAGTTACAAGGGGGGTTTTCTAACACTTTTATTTAAAAACTGGAAATATTTCACAGTAAAATTACTTTAAGAATTTACGAAGTAGCAACTGACACCGGTTATGATTCTGGGGTGGAATGTTCTAACATCACCATTTTCGATATCTTTTCGAATTTTACGTTGTTTTTCTGCTAGATTTAATTTGACTTCTGTTTTGTTTATCAATTATTTCTTTCCTATTGCTATCACAACCTAGTAAAATATATTTGGCCAATATCTATTTCACTAATTTTGCTTTAGTATCGAAAATAAATTTTTTGGTGGTAAGGAAGAGTAGAAAAATCACAATAGTTGCTTTCCAATCGACCACCGCAAGTACTTAAAAGTGCGAAAAATGTGTATTGGCTAAAGTGTCGATTGGAAAGCACAAAAAATTACAAAAGCAAAACATAACCTACAAATGTGCAGTTTATTTGTGATAACTTTTTAATAAAAATTATCTATACCGTAATTTTATTAGCGCTTCACATACGACATTTAATTATATTTTTGACAGAAAAATACTACACACAATCATCTAGCGGACAAATTTATCGTAACTGCTTTCAACTACTCATAATAAAAAGGTAGAACAGTTGTGAGTAGTTAATTTAGCAAAGACAAAAACCTTAAGCGCTTATAAGTACTTGCGGTGGTCGATTGGAAAGGAACTAATGTTTCAATCTAGAAGGCTGATAAGCGCGCGTAGATGGTTCAATCTGGATTTCCAATTTTCACACACTTTTTGCAGCAATTGCGGCCGTATTTCGCTAAGAACTCACTTCTTATGTGGATTGAACAACGTAACAAGAGCCTTGTAGTCAGTAAACTGTTCGAATTTCCGACCATACAAATCTGATGAAAAATGTTCACACCGAATATAATTGAAAGTGCCTCTTTCTCAATCTGACTGTAGCTTAGATTATACTATATACTATATATAATCTAAGGACTGTAGTTACATTGTGATACAGTCAATGTTTTTGATGCATGCACTATTGGTCGCTCAGAACCATCAGGGATTCGATGTGAGATCACAGTTCCAATTCCGAATGCAGAAGCATCCGTACTCAAAATAATCGGATATTCCTCATCAAAGTGAACTAACCGTGTCACATCCATCAGAGCTCATTTTAGAGACTGGAAAGCATCTTTTTGAGGTACTAACCATCGAAATTTGACCCTTTGTCGACTCAATGCGTTAAGCGGTGCAGCTATTGAAATTCTTAATAATAATAATTTACCTATAAATTAATTAACTGGTAATTTGATTTACCTATAAACTCTTCGACATCCTTTACGTTTTGCGGGCGCGGCAGTTTTGCAATGGTTTATAGTTGATCTTCTATTTGTTGAACTCTATATCAGTTTTATGGCCCAAATACTCAACAGCTGACTGCGCAAATTGACATTTCTCTAAACTGCAATGAAGTCCATTTTCTTGAAGCCTGTTAAACAACTCACGAAGATTTCGTATATGCTCTGCATCGTATCGACCAGAAATGATTATAGCATCTTGATAACCTGCACAATGCGGAAGTCCAGCAATTATTTGTTCCATAAACCTCTGGAATATACAGGGAGCACTGGCTACCCCAAAGGCGTTTTCTGATATTCATACAAGCCAAAAGGAGTGTTTATAACGACCAATTTGTTTGACTCGTCATCCAGTTCATTTTGTAGATATGAATCCTTTAAATCTATTTTAGAAATTTTGATGCCTCCTTGCAATAAATGAAAAAGTTCCTTTACCCTCGGAATGGGGTAACGATCGACTTCGATGTTAGGATCCACGGTTATTTTAGTATCACCGCAAATCCTTATTTTCTTGGTTACCAAAACTAATGGTGTAGCCCATGAGCCCATGAATTTAACTGGTTTGAGGATCCTATTATCCTCAAGCCTCTAAATTTTATCTTTCACTTTCTCCATGTAAGCGAAAGAAATTGGTCTGGGTTTGCAATATCTTGGTTGAGAATTTTCTTTAATTTCCAGATGGGCTTGAAATGTTTTACAAAAACCCCAAAGAATTTTAAAAGAGTGAGTTGTACTCTTGACTCAGACCGTTAATGTCTGACTGAATCCATACCCATCAAGTTTTCGCCTTCCGAATAATTTATCACTAGCACTGGTAGAATAAATAATTGTCGTGCTGACGTACCTGCACAATCGCCTGGCCCAGAACCCTCAACGGACTATTGTTGTAACCACAAAGAATTTTATTCGTAGCTGTAACCTTCGGTGACCCCAGCATAGCCTTTTCTACCAATCATCGAGCATATTGCGCCTGAATCCATTTGAAATTGAACTTTAACGTTGTTTACGTTCAACACAATGAATATTCTGTTGCCGATCCGGATTGGTTTTCCAATTTCAAATTTTTAAAATGTTTGGAGTGCGGTTAGTGTCGTAGCTTGATGATTCAATCTCTCTAATTTATGACTATCAATTGTTTGAACAGAATAACTGAAGTCTGCCTTGCCTACATTGCTTGTAATTCGGTTAAGATTTTGTGAGTGACCTCGTGACCTAGAACGAGAATAACAAACAGAAGCAATGAGCCATTGCTTACCGCAACAGTCACAAATCGACTAGCTGTGAAAGCACTTAGATCTGGGATGATTACATAACTTCACACTTAACACGATTTTTTTGCACCAAAATTAACATTATGTCCACTCCTATCAGTACTTTTCTGACGGCTTGGTTTTCGAGACCAACGGCCTCGGCCTCTGCTTCTCTGACCTCTGAGTGTCAATTTTGTACCAAAAATGACAGCGCGAGCTGGCGAGGTGAACAATAATTTTGTGTACATATACAGTGTATAATATACAATTTGTATTGTATCTTTTCTCTCGTGTGCCTATGCATTCTGTTCGTCTATTTTTCAATGGCAATTAGACCAAAATAAAAAGTTCCGGTTGAACTGGTTGAATACTTATGAGGCTGACGTTTACCTCACCTCTCCTATATACGCTTGCTTTTGAGCAGTGGAACCGATTGTTTGCTATGTGATTCTGATTTTTTATTTTTAAATATTTGAACAACACGAAACGGCATTTGACACATCAATTAAAAAAAAATATTGTTACGGTGACACCTAGATTAGAATAGAATAAGTTAATTTCATTAATTGTTCAATTACGTGTATAATTTATACTCAACATTTAGGCGTATTTCTATACTAACATATTTGCTGCGCATTTAGGATTATTCTGGAAACAAATATTTTGGTATATAAGGGCGCGCGTTGACGTGTATTGCTGAGTATTATTTTAAACGTGATACAGTGAAGGTTAAATAGAAAGATTATTAAAGTGATTATTAAAGCGATTATTAAAGTGATAATTAAAAAGTGTGTTATAATTATAATAATTAATTGTGAAAATTGTGTTGTATAATAAATTGTGTTGTGTAAATAAAATTGTGTGAGTTAAAATTGAAGCAGTGTATTTATTCACAATCCAGTGATTCGAACCTTGATTGACAAGGCAAAATCGTAACAATTGGTGACAGCGGTGGGATTGTGAATAATAAGGAAAATGATTCTCTACGGATTAAAGCTTGGGCAATTAAAGCAGCAACTGACACGGCGAGGTTTGGCCAGTGAAGGCACAAAAGCTAGTTTGGTGGAGCGACTACGTGAGGCCATGGAGAAGGAAAGTTTAGATCCAGACGTGTATGATTTCGAGGAGGAAAAAACGGATGAGATCAGTATGGATAAGAAAGAAAAGGACGTACAAACGGTGGTCGAAACAACGCAAAACCCATCTGGAAGTTTCGATTTTTCGCAGTTGATGGCTGCTATGAATATGATGGGACAACAGTTAAAGCAACAAGGGGCGGACATTAAACAATCGAACCAGGATATGAAACAACAGATGTTACAAGTGGAGCAACAAGGAGCGGACATTAAACAATCGAACCAAGATATGAAACAACAGATGTTACAAGTGGAGCAACAAGGAGCGGACATTAAACATCAAATGAAATTGTCGAACCAGGACATGAAACAGCAGATGGAGCAACAAGGGGCGGACATTAAAAACCAAATAGAAGATGGCCAAAAGAAAATGGACGAGAGGTTTCTGGAGTTATCTTCTACACTACACGGTAAAGTGGAAAAAGTGCAAACAGAAGTACAAGAAATACACGCAGAAATTCAAAATGTTAAAGGGACGGTTCAACAAAAATTTGAATCGGTTAAACAAGATTTTCAAACGGAAGTTAAACGTCTCGAGAAGGAGCTCCAAGATGTCAAGGCGAATGGAACGACACAGCAAGTGATTCAGACGGTTAATGCAGTTAAGATAAAACCACCAACATTTGATGGAACAACATCCTTCAGTATTTTTAAGTTCCAATTCGAAACGGCCATTAAGCAAAATCAGTGGACTGAAGAACAATGTGTTGCAGCGTTAATTGTGGCTCTTAAAGGCGAAGCGGCGGAAACACTACAAATCATTCCCGAGCAGGAACGGAACGTTTACATGGGAATTATGAAGGCGTTAGATCGAAAATACGGAAGTGACCACAAACGAGAAATCTATCGCATGGAATTGAAGGGTCGATACCAAAGAGCAGGAGAATCGCTACAGGAATTTTCATCGGCAATTGAGCGGCTCGCGCATTTAGTACATTCAAATATGTCGGCCGATTACATGGAGCGAATTAAAATGGATGCATTCATTGACGGTATTCGAGATCCTGAGACGCGCAGAGCGGTGATGTTGTCACCTAAGGCAACTTTCACGGAAACCATCGCTTGTGCGTTAACAAACGAAACTGCGCAAACCATCATCAAACCAGCAATGAAAATTCGTCGAGTGGAGATTGATTCCAGAATAGACACCGCACGGGCTACGCCAAGATTCAGAGATGGAAGTGGCAGGATTAAATGCTGGGTATGTAATAGAATGGGTCACATCTCACGGGACTGTTGGGAGATTAAGAAGAAACAAGCAAGGTCGCCATCTCCTATGAAGCGTAGACAAAACGAACAGCAGAGAGAGGCCAGAAAGGAGGGTCGGACGACATTGGAGTCGTTAAAAAGAGACAGCTTGAAGGAGCAAAAGCTAACTCCTACAATCGATTGCCCCATAACCTCCATCCAAGTTTCGAGAGTAGAAAGAGGCGGTGACAGCTTGACAGATGAATCCAATATTGAACATCGAAAGGAAAGCGCACATGGAAATGCCGACACGTTATTAAGAAGACCATGTCCCGCGGAATGCAAGAATTGTGGGCATGTGGAGGTCAAGGAAAACATTGTCGATATTCGGCTCATGCAAGCGCTACCTGAGGAGCAATGGACTGATAAAATGATCAGGAAGGAGCAATTACGGGATGCTGACCTATCATTCATCATCAAACATAAGGAAAAGGAACACCAGCCCACATGGAGTGAGATAGCTGACAAAACTCCCATTTTAAAAACTTATTGGGCTCAATGGGATAGCCTCCACATAGAAAATGGATGTTTAAAAAGAAAGTGGGAAAGCACGGATGGTAAAGTAAAGCAATTGTTGGTAGTGGTGCCAAAAGATCGGATAGCGGAAATCCTCAAGGAGTATCATGGAGGGGCAAGTGGAGGTCACCTAGGGATTAATAAGACATTAGCCAAAATTCGCCAACGTTTCTACTGGTCCGGATGTAGACAGTCAGTAGTAGAATGGTGTCGAAGATGTGACCAATGTGCGGCAGTAAAGGGACCAGCACGAAAAAGCCGCGGAACCATGAAACAATATAATGTCGGGGCACCATTTGAGAGAATTGCAATGGACGTGGCGGGGCCATTTCCGACCACCGAGAGCGGAAATAAATATGTGCTAGTAATAATGGATTATTTCAGCAAATGGCCGGAAGTGTACCCCATACCCAATCAGGAGACAACAACAATAGCTGATGCCGTGGTCAACAATTGGATTAGCAGATTTGGTGTACCGATGGAAATTCACACGGATCAAGGAAGGAATTTCGAATCGGTGGTATTTCAGGAGATATGTCAGATGCTTGGAATCAATAAAACAAGGACGACGCCTTTACACCCACAATCGGACGGTATGGTGGAAAGATTCAATGGTACATTGGAGGAATATCTAGCAAAAGCTGTGGAAAGGAACCAACGCAACTGGGATCGACATATACCAATGTTCCTGATGGCCTACCGATCAGCGGTACATGACACAACAGGAGTGACACCAGCTAAAACCATATTTGGGAACAATCTGCGATTACCAGGAGATTTAAAATTTGGGGCTGTTCCATCAGCAGCTCTATGCGGACAGGATTACGTCGACCGAATGAAAGAGGAACTTAATGAAATACATCAATTTGTACGGGAGACAATTCGAATATCAAGTGATCGAATGAAAGCTCGATATGACATACGAGCAAATAATCAAGGCTTCGAGGAAGGGCAATTGGTATGGCTTCACAACCCGCAACGGCACAAGGGATTATCACCGAAGTTGCAACCCACATGGGAAGGACCTTACACTGTCATTAAAAAGTTGAACGACGTGATTTATCGCATACAGAAAGGACGGAAAGGTAAACCAAAGGTGGTGCATTTAGAGCGTTTGGCGCTCTACAGAGGAGGTGATCTGGATCCTGTTCGGGACGAACAGGCTTAGGTGGGGGGTAGTGTTACGGTGACACCTAGATTAGAATAGAATAAGTTAATTTCATTAATTGTTCAATTACGTGTATAATTTATACTCAACATTTAGGCGTATTTCTATACTAACATATTTGCTGCGCATTTAGGATTATTCTGGAAACAAATATTTTGGTATATAAGGGCGCGCGTTGACGTGTATTGCTGAGTATTATTTTAAACGTGATACAGTGAAGGTTAAATAGAAAGATTATTAAAGTGATTATTAAAGCGATTATTAAAGTGATAATTAAAAAGTGTGTTATAATTATAATAATTAATTGTGAAAATTGTGTTGTATAATAAATTGTGTTGTGTAAATAAAATTGTGTGAGTTAAAATTGAAGCAGTGTATTTATTCACAATCCAGTGATTCGAACCTTGATTGACAAGGCAAAATCGTAACAATATACTGTTACGGTGACACCTAGATTAGAATAGAATAAGTTAATTTCATTTATTGTTCAATTGCATTTATGATTAAATACTCAACATTTAGGCGTCATTTCTATACTAACATATTTGCTGCGCATTTAGGATTATTCTGGAAACAAATATTTTGGTATATAAGGGCGCGCGTAGACGTGGAATGCTGAGTCTTATTTTAAACGTGATACAGTGAAGGTTAAATAGAAAGATTATTAAAGTGATTATTAAAGCGATTATTAAAGTGATAATTAAAGAGTGTGTTATAATTATAATAATTAATTGTGAAAATTGTGTTGTATAATAAATTGTGTTGTGTAAATAAAATTGTGTGAGTTAAAATTGAAGCAGTGTATTTATTCACAATCCAGTGATTCGAACCTTGATTGACAAGGCAAAATCGTAACAATTGGTGACAGCGGTGGGATTGTGAATAATAAGAAAAATGATTCTCTACGAATTAAAGCTTGCGCAATTAAAGGAGCAACTGAAGCAGCGAGGTTTGGCTAGTGAAGGCACAAAAGCTAGTTTGGTGGAGCGACTACGTGAGGCCATGGAGAAGGACGGTTTAAATCCAGATGTGTATGATTTCGAGGAGGACAACACGGATGAGATCAGTGTGGACAAGAAAGAAAAGGAAGAACAAACGATGGTCGGAACAACACAAAACCCATCTGGAAGTTTCGATTTATCGCAGTTGATGGCTGCTATGAATCAAATGATGGGACAACAGTTGGTTGGAGTTAAACATGAGATACAATTGTCGAACCAGGAAATGAAACAACAGATGTTACAAGTGGAGCAACAAGGAGCGGACATTAAACAGAAGATGGTACAAATGGAGCAACAAGGAGCAGACATTAAACAATCGAACCAGGAAATGAAACAGAAGATGGTACAAATGGAGCAACAAGGAGCGGACATTAAAAACCAAATAGAAGTTGGCCAAAAGAAAATAGACGAGAGGTTTCTGGAGTTATCATCTACACTACACGGTAAAATGGAAAAACTGCAAACAGAAGTACACGCAGAAATTCAAAATGTTAAAGGGGAGTTTCAACGTCTCGAGAAGGAGTTTCAAGATGTCAAGGCGAATGGAACGACACATCAAGTGATCCAGACGGCTAACGCAGTTAAGATAAAACCACCAACATTTGATGGAACAACATCCTTCAGTATTTTTAAGTTCCAATTCGAAACGGCCTTTAAGCAAAATCAATGGAATGAAGAACAACGTGTTGGATCGTTAATTGTGGCTCTTAAAGGCGAAGCGGCAGAAACACTACAAATCATTCCCGAGCAGGAACGGAACATTTATACGGGAATCATGAAGGCGTTAGATCGGAAATTCGGAAGTGACCACAAACGAGAAATCTATCGCATGGAATTGAAGGGTCGATACCAAAGAGGAGGAGAATCGCTTCAGGAATTTTCATCGGCAATTGAGCGGCTCGCGCATTTAGCCCATTCAAATATGTCGGCCGATTACATGGAGCGAATTAAAATAGATGCATTCATTGACGGTATTCGAGATCCTGAGACGCGCAGAGCGGTGATGTTGTCACCTAAGGCAACTTTCACGGAAACCATCGCTTGTGCGTTAACAAACGAAACTGCGCAAACCATCATCAAACCAGCAATGAAAATTCGTCGAGTGGAGATTGATTCCAGAATAGACACCGAGCGGGCTACGCCAAGGTTCAGATATGGAAGTAGCAGGATTAAATGCTGGGTATGTAATAGAATGGGTCACATCTCACGGGACTGTTGGGAAATTAAGAAGAAACGAGGAAGATCGCCATCTCCTATGAAGCGTACACCAAACGAACAGCAGAGGGAGGCCAGAAAGGAGGGTCAGACGACATTGGAGTCGTTAAAAAGAGACACCTTGAAGGAGCAAAAGCTGACTCCCATAATCGATTGCCCCATAACGTCCATCCAAGTTTCGAGATTAGAATGAGGCGGTGAGAGCTTGACAAAAGAAGCCGATATTGAACATCGGAAGGGAAGTGCACATAAAAATGCCGACGCGTTATCGAGAAGACCATGTCCCGTGGAAAGCAAGAATTGTGGGCATGTGGAGGTCAAGGAAAACATCGTCGATATTCGGCTTATGCAAGTGCTACCTGATGAGAAATGGACTGATGAAATGATCAAGAAGGAGCAATTACGGGATGCTGATTTGTCATTCATCATGGAACATAAGGAAAAGGAACACCGGCCCACATGGAGTGAGATAGCTGACAAAACTCCCATTGTAAAAGCATATTGGGCTCAATGGGATAGCCTCCACATAGAAAATGGATGTTTAAAACGAAAGTGGGAAAGCACGGATGGTAAAGTAAAACAATTGTTGGTAGTGGTACCAAAGGATCGGATAGCGGAAATCCTCAAGGAGTATCATGGAGGAGCAAGTGGAGGTCACCTAGGGATTAATAAAACATTAGCCAAGATTCGCCAACGTTTCTACTGGTCCGGATGTAGACAGTCAGTAGTAGAATGGTGTCGAAGATGTGACCAATGTGCGGCAGTAAAGGGACCAGCACGAAAAAGCCGTGGGACCATGAAACAATATAATGTCGGGGCACCATTTGAGAGAATTGCAATGGATGTGGCGGGGCCATTTCCGACCACCGAGAGCGGAAATAAATATGTGCTAGTAATAATGGATTATTTCAGCAAATGGCCGGAAGTGTACCCCATACCCAATCAGGAGACAACAACAATAGCTGATGCCGTGGTCAACAATTGGATTAGCAGATTTGGTGTACCGATGGAAATTCACACGGATCAAGGAAGGAATTTCGAATCGGTGGTATTTCAGGAGATATGCCAGATGCTTGGAATCAATAAAACAAGGACGACGCCTTTACACCCACAGTCGGACGGTATGGTGGAAAGATTCAATGGCACATTGGAGGAATATCTAGCAAAGGTTGTGGAAAGGAACCAACGTAACTGGGATCGACATATACCAATGTTCCTGATGGCCTACCGATCAGCGGTACATGACACAACAGGAGTGACACCAGCGAAAACCATATTTGGGAACAATCTGCGATTGCCGGGAGATTTAAAGTTTGGGGCTGTTCCTTCAGCAGCTCTATGCGGACAGGATTACGTCGACCGGATGAAAGAGGAACTTAATGAAATACATCAATTTGTACGGGAGAAAATTCGAATATCAAGTGATCGAATGAAAGCTCGATATGACATACGAGCAAATAATCAAGGCTTCGAGGAAGGGCAATTGGTATGGCTTCACAACCCGCAACGGCACAAGGGATTATCACCGAAGTTGCAACCCACATGGGAAGGACCTTACACTGTCATTAAAAAGTTGAACGACGTGGTTTATCGCATACAGAAAGGACGGAAAGGTAAACCAAAGGTGGTGCATTTAGAGCGTTTGGCGCTCTATAGAGGAGGTGATCTGGATCCTGTTCGGGACGAACAGGCTTAGGTGGGGGGTAGTGTTACGGTGACACCTAGATTAGAATAGAATAAGTTAATTTCATTTATTGTTCAATTGCATTTATGATTAAATACTCAACATTTAGGCGTCATTTCTATACTAACATATTTGCTGCGCATTTAGGATTATTCTGGAAACAAATATTTTGGTATATAAGGGCGCGCGTAGACGTGGAATGCTGAGTCTTATTTTAAACGTGATACAGTGAAGGTTAAATAGAAAGATTATTAAAGTGATTATTAAAGCGATTATTAAAGTGATAATTAAAGAGTGTGTTATAATTATAATAATTAATTGTGAAAATTGTGTTGTATAATAAATTGTGTTGTGTAAATAAAATTGTGTGAGTTAAAATTGAAGCAGTGTATTTATTCACAATCCAGTGATTCGAACCTTGATTGACAAGGCAAAATCATAACAATACATATAAACAAAATGACGCTCAAGCAAACCAATGTTTTATTAACCAATGTTAATAAAATAACCACTATTATATTTTTCCGGTTTGCTCACCTCGCGCTGTTATTTTTGGTACAAAATCGACACTCTGATTTGATTCACTGTAACGAATGCTGATCCATTTTGATAGAATTGAAAGAACACTTCTTCAAGTGTGGGATTGACCTTCTGTAATGCCGCTGCTCTAAATGGATCGTCAGGTGTGTGTAATATGATCATATCACGGATTAAACTATCCACAAATATTGTTTTGTACTTAATCCCACGCAATTCAACTACGCATTCGCCATAAGTTTGTCCAGCTTGCATCAAAGTCTTGTTGAAATCACAACGCGCAGCCAGCACGTGTTTCTTTGAAATAAAATGTGTGCTCAATTTTGCACACAATGTGTCGAATGACTGCTTTTCAAGCTCATTACCGTACAACTTTCTCAATAATATAACTGTATCTACACCAAGACTCGGTAAAAAACAAGCACGGTGCAAACTTACGTCTGTGACAGCTCCCGCAAAAAAATGTTGCTTTAACTGGAAATATACGTCTCCCAGCTTTCATTTTCTTTTTCGAATCGACGAAATGTTTCAATCTGCGGTGAAACAATAGTTGTTGTATACTTCTTCTGTATTTCACTCATCCATTGTTTTTGCTGCTTAATAATTTTCACAAAGAAGTCATTTTGTTCTTTCATAACTTGCTTAAACTTTTGATCGTCTATCTTCGTCGCCAAATGTTATAATTTTGTAAACTTTATTATTCTTTATTAATACACATGATTTTATTTGATAACACGTATTTAATGCTGTTCTGGCAAAGGCTATTTTGTTACTGGTAAACTGTGTAAAAACATCCTATGTTCAACGGTTCATGCTTTTTCATATATCATTCAAATATTGACGCAGAGGCAACAAGAATGAGACTAACGCTTTTTCAGTAGAAGAGTTATTTATAAAACCATACTGTCGTCTATCAAGAAATTTAATTTTTATTCAAGATATCCCGATAATCTATTCTTAACCTTTTGAGTCCCAAACAGCGCGATCGCCGCTCGCGATGTCGAGAAAACTCAATACAGAAAGAAACCCCAATTTTTACAAAGTTTAACTTTGTTGTTTTGCATTAATATCAACTTAGTTTTAAAATATCGTTCTTTGGTTTGTGAAATTAAGTATTTTAATTTGGCATTTACGCTTTGAAGTTTTGTGTTTAGCGTCGCATTATTTTGATTCTTTCTCAATTTTTTGGCTAAACTTAATTTTCTGTCATCTATAGTTTAGTTTTGAAATCGTGCCTTGGGACTTTTGTGATCAATTTATTATTATTTAAATCATCGGTAAGTTTACTAATAAAAATAGAATAGGCCAAATTTGGATCGTCGGTAGAGAATACCGAAGTCCAGTCACAATACGTCAAACTTTCTGATAAATCGCTATAATTAATTCTTGTTTGCCATCGAGTTTGATTCCTGTAACAAATCAATATTTATGTCTCCAAATAAAATTTTGTTTTTCTTTTTATCTGTAACAAGAAAATTATTTAATTCATTTAAAAAAATATCTGTTGAAACAAAATTCAATCTATAAACTAGAATAAAACAAAAACTAGTATTCTCAATATAAACTATTAATTTGGTAACATCCGTTGATGATAAATTTAAAGCAGAAAATTGAAAGTTAAGAGTCGACCTAATAAAGCTTGCAACGCCACCAGATCTATACAAATCATTACAATCAGCAAAACACGTAAAATCAGATAAATTATAATTATTAATTTCCGAACTCGAAATCCTGGTCCTTTCTCCGAAGACTCCTTATGTTGTGTAATAAAAAGTTATAATTACAAATATTTGGTTGGCTCATCGAAATTTTATATTAAAACAGTAACAAAAATTGTTTGTCGATATTACACTAAAGCAGAATTTAATATAAAATTGATATAAAATTAAAATCAGCAAGTTATTTTTTAGAAATAAATTATAACAACAACAAATTAAATAAAAAAGAAGTACGTTAATTATCCGTTTCAGGCTGAGCTTAAAGGTGAATTTACATATCCGTCGATTTTCGGCGAGGCTGCTTGCCGCAGGAAATTCGGCGAACCCTGTAATATCGATGATTTACATATTCGACCATTTTTGGGCGCAGTTTTTTCACACATAGTGCATATCCATACTACGGTAACTTGAATCCGGCAACTTCTTCATTTCTTCCCTCTTTACCTATAAAAAAAAAAAAAATCTAAAAACAAAACACAATAAAAAAAAAATTCGGCCCTTCGACCCAGTCGGCCCTTCGACACATTCGACCCTTCGACACATTCGGCCCTTCAACATTCGGCCCTTCGACATTCGGCCCTTCGACATCCAGCCCTTCGACACATTCGGCCCTTTGAAATTCGGCCCTTCGACATTCGGCCCTTCGACATTCGGCCCTTCGACATTCGGCCCTTTGATATCATACCTATTTTGACACATAAGTTTAAAATAAAAAACAGATGAGGTTAGAATATATTTATTCTAACCTCATCTGTCTCAACCTGCGATTATTTTTGAAGTTACATACTTCTTTTTTCAAACAAAGTCGTAATAGATTTTTTTTTGCTAATTTAAACTCTTATTTTATATTTAAACACAAAATTTTGTTGTATTGTTTTATTCTACTCGTAAAAAATTTTTTTTAACTAAAATCTGCATCTCAAAAAATTTTTTCTTTTCATTTCTGTTTATGTTACTACTCTGCTACTTCACCAAAAAATTTTTTGTTGAAAAGGAGTCGCAATTTAAACCGGCTTCTTAGGTAAACGGGGAAACCCAGCAAACGTGTCTTGCAAGACAATTAAAAGACGACTCAGCAACAAGACTTGATAACAAGCTCAAGACAGTCAAAAGACAACTCTATATATTTGAGACAACTCGTTTCAAAAGACTTGTTGTTTGGTGTTCTTTGGAAACCTATATGATGGGTGTCATTACCCTCTAAACTTGGCGAATCGAAAACGAATCGCAAGTGAGGAAATTTATATATGAAACACTTCGCAAACGCATCGTCTTAGCGAGTCAAAAGCGATTCGTTAGTATTTCGTTTGGCGTATGAAAATTAAAATGAAAGCGAACTGATTTGTATGTATTAGTAGTTCGCATTTCTCTTCATATTCGATTCATTTACGAAACGTTTTGGAATCAGAAACGAAATGCAGTTGATATGAAAACGTATCACTACCGAACTACTTTTTATCACGTAGTTACTTCGAATATACTTACAATGACTTAATGCACTACAATCTATTATATATTTAATAAGTGATATTATGTACAATACTTTATCACTTTTAATATTATTATTGTTATGAATTACTAAATAATAATTAATATTCACTATTTTTATCACTGCACTTATTATTGTTATTAAATACGAATTATTTTTATTTTTTCAAAAGCAAACGACATAAGTAAAATAATATAAAAATTATATCCATATATAGCAAAAAACAACTTATATATGAACGGGGTAGTGTTGGTGTTATATAAAAAAAATACGATTTACGTGCGTTTCGTTTTCGATTCGCTTTGGTGAGGCCTCGAAAATTTATTTAGAGGGTAGTAACTTGTGGGTATGTAGTCTTTGGTAACAAATATGGCAATGGTCTTTTGCAACATGTCTGATTGTCGTCTTTATGTTGGTTTAATATAGAGAAATAAAACGTATAATAATATTATATTGTTTTAAATTTTAATTTGTTTATTTAAAGTAAATCTAACATTAACTAATTATATTCATTATTTAGAATATATAAAAGAATTCATTTTATAAACTAATTCAAACATAAATAATTAAGTTATTAATTATTAATTCAATTCAAATATCAATCATAAAAAAAATTAAACATATTATATAATACATAAACATAAACATTATTAGTTTGAAAACCGTAATCGAAAACCGTAACGTCTATTTTCACGATTATGGGAATCAAATATTTGTTTTTTAATGTTTTTTCAAAATCGGCGTAGGATGAGAATTTATCCTTCCAGGCATCTGTAATTAAAATGGAATTGATTAATTTAAGACATTTAGTTGTAATTAAATAATTGTCAAAGTACCAAAGAGAATCTTATTAAAAAGCAAAATGCTTTTTAATGTTAACTTTGAATTTATCCCCTCCCAATTATAATCTTTCAATAATCTATCGCTGATTATTTTGCTAAGACCGGTAGAATGATGTTTACCATCTACCGGTACATAAGGTGTTAAATATTTAACCTGGAAATAAAAGAATAAATAAAACGTTTTAAAATAATTGTGTGTAAATAAATGGTGAGTTAGCGTATGACAGCGTGAATTATCTTAATTAATTCAGTAATATTACACGGTGATTCCCACGTGCCTTGAGTAACACATGCAAGACAAATCAAAAACAAGTGATCGTAACAAGCCTCAGACGGTCAAAAGACAACTACATGTATTTGGGACAAGGAGTCCTCAAAGACATGTCTGGTGTATATAGAAATAATTCAATACCGTTGGGTCCTGGATGGATTCATTATTTCTAACTCTAAATATTTTGTGGAAAAACTAAGCCTACACAACTCAAAATTCACAATTCCGAAGAAAAAGATAAAGCACGCGCAACAATAATTTACGAATTTAATATAAACTTAAACACCAATAAAAAATACATATAAAACTAAAATAATATTTTACTCGCAGTATTTAGATATATTGTTAATAAATCTTTGTTTTAATGTTTGTTTTAATTTATTTACACAAAAAAAAATCACCTGTATGAAAATTGAACTACACCAAACGCCTAATGAAATGGAATGATGCGAACACAACACCGAAACACAAAATTCGAAATGGCGATTTCATTAAATCAGGCGCCCTCTCAACCAAAGATTTTATTTTAAACGAATGTCGCCAGTAACAGGTGCAAGACAACCACAAGACATGTTAAATTTATTTTCAAAATTCCACCGATTGGAACGCTGTATGTCATGCTAAGACATGTTGTTAGATTATTACCATAGACTACTAAAGTCATGTTGCATTTATGTTATTAATGTTGTTTGTCCCTTTTGCACATCAGAAAAATCGTATGTTTTTCTTTTTCCCAGACAATGGCAAGACAAGTTACTAAAGAAAAAAAATTTGCTGGGAAGAGACGAAAAAGAAGTAACTTCAAAAGAATACGAGCCATTCTATGTATGCTGTGTAGTCGCGCCGAAAAGGTAAATTTTGTTCATGTCTTCACCGTGCCGAAAATTTGGCGAAGAAGTCCTTTCTAAGTGGTTGAATGTGTCACGTTTATGTTCGGCGCAGAAAAATCGTCGGATATGTAGATCCACCTTAAAACTCGAAGAAGAACTCTTATCTCAAAATGAAAGCTCAGAACTATTGTTCCTAATTCTACAAAAAAAATCTATTCAAAAAAACTGTTCATGGTGGGGCTGAATCGCCGTTGATTCAGGGAATCAGAGCCCTCCACTAATACTCGTCAGATACTTGTCGTATATCTACATTTATTAGTATACACAAAAAAATCATTTTTTACGTTACCAAACACAATTTTTGTTTTTAATTTCGCATACTTTGATTTCGAAAATATGTGTTATTAGGCCTCTCTCTCTCTCTCTGGCTTTCACATTCCATGAAGCGATTTCGCCGCATGCACTAAGGCCCTCCATCCATCTCGATCCACCGCTCTCGTCCTCCAGTTTCGACATCCTAATGTTCGTAGATCTTGTTCGATGTCGTCGCGCCAGCGTAGTCGGGTCTTCCTCTACGACGTACTCCGGCTGGTTGTTGGTGGAACACTTTATTTATCATCCGTTGTTGTGGAGACCTTGTAACGTGGCCGAGCCATCTCAATCGATTGGATTTGATGAATCCGATAATATCGCTGCCCCCAAGGAGTTGCTTTATTTCGTGATTCATACGAATCTGATATTCGTTGTTCGCAACTTTAATTGGACCAAAGATTGAACGGACAACCTTCCTTTCGAAGGTAGATAATAATCTACAATCGTTAGAGGTCATGGTCCAGCTCTCGCTTCCGAAAGCCAGCACAGGTCTTATAAGTGCTTTATATAGTGCGAGCTTGCACGACTGCGATAGATGTTTCGATCGCAATAGTCTTGATTTGGCGTAGAAAACTCGTTGTCCGGCAGCGATTCGGGCTTTTATTTCTGCCTGCATATCATTCGACGATGTTATAACTGACCCGAGGTATTTAAAGTTTTCGACGCTATCAAAGTTGTGGTCGCCAATTCCGAGATTTGCCGTAGAGATGTTCCTAGGTGTTACTAAATATTTGGTTTTACTGCTGTTCACCTCCAAACCAAGTCTTCTTGATCAGCGATCGAGCGGTATAAAACTGTCTTTGATATCGCTAGTTATTGGGCCTCGCCACACTTTAATTCTTTCAGCGTGATTCTCTGATTTCAAAAAATCAGTCGACGTCCACATTTGATTTCTTGCGCATTTGTAGGGGGTACCAAAAAATTCGGATTGTTTTGTTTGCTTATACATATTAAAAATAAAAATAATTAATTTAAAACTGTAACATTTAATTAATATATTTTATTAAATTATATATTAAATTAAATATAAATTATATTTTAAATTAATCATTTTTATTTCTATTTTTTATTATAAGCAAACAAAACAATCCGAACGATTTTTTTGTACACCCTTTTTTTTACTATAGCCTTTCTTTTTTTATGTACGAGTATGTGCGGAAAATTATGTTTTTTGATTTATTCGAATAGTAAAAAATATTTATTATTTGCTGCGAAAATGGCTTCCTTGGTTGAAAAAATATATTTTTTGCACTCGAAGCAAACATTAAACTAAAATTAACCCAAAAACGACAAATAAACAAGATGTTTATCTATCTACGTAATAGTGCGAAGAAATATTTATCTACGTAATAGTGCGAAGAAATCAGTGAATCAAAAAAAAATATTGACGAAAAAAGAATCAACAATTTCCCCGCCAAAAAATTAGTTTGTGGGTGAAGGGGAAAGAAACGAAGAAAGAATCACGCTGAAAGAATTAAAGTGTGGAACCGTGGATTAACGAACTAGTACACTTGGGTACAAAAAATTTGCAGTTTAAAGTAAACAGAACCAGAGATACAGCGACAAGATACAATGCCTGTCAAATTAAAATATGTACTCATAATGCTGGAAACAGACGTGCGGATTTTACGCATGCGAATACGCATGCGGAAACGCAAGTTAACTACATGAGCGTATTTTTCTGACATTGCGTTTTTATTTTTCGCTAGAGTTTTCAATAAACAATATAAAATTTGTTATGGAATTTCTGTCAAAACATTGAAAAGCCGACGTGATGTTAATATTAACTCATGTTATTTTTTTTTTTGTTATGTAGTCAACACTGCTGCGGTGCGTTTTTTTTAGAAATAGAGACAACTTGCGGAAAAACGCAGCCTATGCGGAATACATGTATTTCATTTCATTTGAAGTAGTGTATTCTAATTTAAATGCACGCGTTTTTCCGCACGTCTGTTTCCAGCATAAACCATAGGATGCAAACACAACGCTTTTAGAATCTATTTTAATTTTGTCGCTGGCGCTGCAGTACCACCAATATAAGTGTCAGATTATTATATTGGTAAAAAAAATTTACAACTGTTTTTTTATGAATTAAACCAAATCTGAATATTGTACACAATGTTTTATGTGAAAAAATTTAAATAGAGTCGATAAATTATATTTTTCTTGACATCACCGGCAGACATATGTATGTTCAGTTCGCTCGAGAGCATTTGGATTGGAGAAAAGAACAATGGAGAACAGTCCTGTTCTCTGACAAGTGAAGGATGAGTTTACATGGCAACGATGGGCGAGGAAGAGTGCACAGAAGATCAGGAGAGCGATTTGCACAATGTTGCATTGAAGAACGTGTCTCGTATGGCGGTGGGTCTTGTATGTTCTGGGGAGACATATCATTAGAGGCGAAGCCAGATCTTGTATTCATCACACGAGCTAATACTGGCTGTCGATCAAGAGGAATGAATTCTTAATGGTACATTGAGGAAGTACTCGAGGAGTACGTCGTACTTTTTTCCGGGTTTATTGGTGAATATTTTCTGTTTATGCAGGATAATGCGAGACCGCATACGGCTGGTGTAGTATACAAGTAACTTCAAGAGCTGGATGTGCTCGTTATGGAGTGGCCGGCTCAAAGCCTGAACCTTAATCTTATCGAACATTTATAGGACGAGTTGAATTAAAGAGTTGGAACCAGAAATGTTGCTGCAACGAGCCTCCAGGACATGCAACAGGCGATCGCAGAGGAATGGATGGCAATATCTCAAAATTTGGTAAAAACTTTCGTGAAATGAAAGAAACATCGAATGGAATTGTCATTCGGGTTAGAGAGGGAATACTTTTTATTAATAAAAATGTTTTTTTGCTGATTTCCATGTTTTAATGCGATTTTACCGCTAATTTTCATGATGACAAATTCACAAAAAACGTGTACTTCAGATGTTGACCCCAAAATCACTTTTTTGGCGATTATCGAACCATCAGTGTAGAACAGAAAATTAGTTTAATATTTTAATACATATTTCCCTTCCAAAATTTAATTAATTAATTAATTCAAAAGCGATATCGAACATATCCATTAGCATCCAGCTGTGAATGACATGTACGTTTGTAAGAATAAATTTAGTGCGTTATCATATAATTCACTAGAGTTAAGGATACACACCGTTCTACATATATAGAACACAAAGTGTGAACATTGTGTATTAATATTCAGTCGCCATGGCCTGATGAGATGATTGAATTTTTTCATGATCTTATCAGGTCGACTTCTGTTCATCGAAAAAATTTAGCTTTAACTTGATCAAAAAATCAGAAAAGTGGGGGTTGCTTGAAAAAGAGCATTTATATAATTGTTCAGCGAGTTTTAATATATTCCGTATATGGCCTTAGGGCCGATATGTTCGATATATCGCTTTGAATTAATTGATTAATTTAGTATTAAATTTGAGAAGGGAAATATTAAAATATTAAACTAATTTTCTGTCATAACATGAATGACGTAAATGTTGCCACATAACTGGTAGTTAAAATTGCACACGCTAGATGAGCCACCAGTTATTTACCGCTCTAAAAAATGTTATTTGGTTTAACTTATAAGTGTATTTTATGCTGTTGCCAATATTCTACCTACTGTAGGCGAATGAGAAGCACACATTGTCGTGAAATGTAACGAAAAGCTACGCCACTATTTAAATTGGGAAAATAGTAGTTGTTAACTTAATGTGGTTGGACTGTTTCCATGTTTTTATATCCTGATAACTGGAGGGAAATTACATCGTTATGCTCTACCTCCTGACATCAAAGTTATTAAAAGTGGGAATATTTTCATAAAAGAAACGGTTAGTAAGGTTACACGAAACCAAACCTAGATATCTCCTAATTTTGAGTGATCCTGTATCACCAGTAAAACGATTTGCATAGTTATCAGATTTAATGATCTAATATTTTTACTTTTAATGTCTAAGTCGAGGTTGTATCGTTCGTTATTTTCTAGTACAGATAATATTTTATTGTATCCTGAATTAGAAATAAATAAAAAATAATGAAAATTTAAAGTAAACTATCGATGCTATCAATAAAATTACAATTATTGTTAAATGTCGGTCAATTCAAAGAGGGAGTCATGCTGTCTGTATAAAACAATAGTAAAATAATTGTATTATTGATTGCTCTTTCGTACGACCTAATTTTAAACGTTACTCGATTAAATTGAGTTTTATAAATAATATCACGGAATTGTTGTACACCTGTTAGAGCAACGCTTAGATAACATTCGGATGTTCATTTATTCTGATTCGTTTATTTTGCTTGTGGTGTTTGCGAGTGTGGTTCATTCAACTAGGTGCAAATTGCGAGGTGTGTTCAAAAAGTAACGGGAAAGAATTTGAAATTTTAGAAAGATTTTGGCTCATTCATATACATTTATGCCATCGCTATTCCAATCCCCGAAACACTTCCGGAACTCAATTTTTGACATACGCCTACACTTTAGGTTCTCATCATTCTCGTCATTTTTTGGTGGCGAATGTATATAGAGGCTGGAGCATACTTATAGCTTCGTTTACAGTTAAAAATTCACGAACAAGCACTGAAGTGTGAGCAGATGCGTTATCGTAGTGTAAAAGCCGTGAGTTGTTTCGCACACATCTGGGTGATGATAGCGACTTCTCTGATCGTGATTTGGTTGCTGACGTGCTGGGGCGTCCAGTGCGCTCGTCATCTTCAAAGCCTTCTGCGAAACGCTTATACCACCCGTAAACTCATGTTTTACTCAAAGCGACTCACCAAACGAATTTTTTAACCGTTCTTGCTTCAATTTATTCCATTCTTATAGCGAAATTGTATTATTCTCTGAGAATTTGTATTATTCTCTGATCCGCAACAGACTAAATATCCAATATGCCTAATAATCCAAAAATCGTGCGAAACGAATTACTGCAACGCGCCAATTTACAAAGTTCCCATTACTTTTTGGACCCACCTCGTATATTGATTAAATGTAATGTTCACTTTTATTTTAAACATTCGTGGTTTTTGGCGTTCCATATGTGGCCATTATCTAATGATCTTAAAACAATGTTTATTTAAAAACATGTTTGTGTCGATGGGCAGTACTTACTATAAAAGAAGATGTACAAAACGTTCCGAAATACATGTTTCTGGTCATATAAATTATGTGAAAAAATTTAATATTTAAATTATTCAATACAGTCAAATTTTGTGACCAACATGTTTGACCAGTTTCCGTTTGTAGTTTGAGTATTTCTAAAATCAACCCAATTTTGGTTAAGTTAATCGCTACAGAATATTTAAATTTCAAGTATGTTATGCAGGTAATGTCACACATCTATCAACGAAAACTGTTGACAATTTCCGTAGTAGATTCCACAGAGTGACCTAATTCATTACCACTGAATCCGTCCCTTATGGCCGACAATGTTTTAAACGCCACTTTTAACTCTAATTGTAGCTACATAGTTTCGTGTAGCTAAATATTAACGTGTAGCTTAATATTTCATATTACAACACTTAATAATGAATCAAGCGATAAAATAAAAACTTAAATTTTTTTTTTCAGCTTACCTGTAATACAACTACAAATAAGGTGGTGTTGCACTCGCGAAATCTAACAATACCCTATGCAGATATCAAATTGAATGAGGTCATCGGAAATTCGGTAACTGAAACTATAATCGAACTTGATAAACCACATCTCGATGAAGAAAATGAATTCCTTATTATACCGACCAAAACTAAACTGGAAGCGGGCAAAGAATACGAATTGCTGATTCCATTTGCGGGCGCATTGCAGGAGGGACTTTTGGGGTACTACCGTAGCAACTATTTTGATTCCAAAACGCAAAAGACTGAGTATGAACATTTTTTGATATAGAAGAATTGCACGTTTCATCAATTTTCCAATATTATTTTACAGATGGCTTTCGATTACTCAATTCGAGGCTACTTATGCAAGACGTGGGTTCCCATGTTTCGATGAACCAGAATTTAAAGCTAAATTCGAAATTATTTTAGGCCATAAAAAATCATTAACAGCACTGAGTAATATGCCGGTCTCGTCGATAACACCAATGTAAGATAAATTCTGAGTTTAATTAAATGTAGGTATATAAATGCACGATACTACTTATTTTCAGGGAGGATCATGATAACTGGGTTTGGACGCATTTCGATAAATCTGTACCAATGTCGACATATCTCGTCGCTTACTCGATTAATGATTTTGCCTATCGTGAAATAATTTCCGATACAAAAGAAAAAGTAAAGTTCCGCATTTGGGCCAGGCGAGATGCATTAGATCAAGTCGATTATGCGCTTGATATTGGGCCAAAAGTATTAAAATTCTTTGAAGAGTATTTCGATGTTGATTTCCCGCTACCCAAAATGGATATGATTGCGATACCTGATTTTTCAGCAGGTGCGATGGAAAACTGGGGTTTGATTACCTATCGTGAAACTGCTCTGTTGTATAAACCTCATGTTTCATCTATTCAAAGTAAACATCGTGTTGCTGAGGTTGTTGCCCACGAATTGGCACATCAATGGTTCGGTAACTTGGTCACAATGAAATGGTGGACAGATTTATGGTTGAATGAAGGTTTTGCTACATACGTAGAAAGTTTAGGTGTTCGACATTTACATCCCGAATGGAATTCGTATCTTGATGAAGCGATCGATTCAATTGGATACGTTTTTAATTTAGATTCACTTAAATCTAGTCATCCCGTTTCCGTTAAAATAGGTAACCCATCGGAAATTTCACAAATTTTTGATGCTATATCGTACCAAAAAGGTTCCACGATTATTCGTATGATGCATCAGTTTTTGGGTGAAGAAGCATTCCGTATGGGAGTCAACAAATATTTGAAGAAACATAAATATAGTAATGCAGAACAGGATGACTTATGGGAATCATTGACCAAAGAAGCACACGCATTAGGAACGCTAGATAAATCGACAACTGTTAAGGATATAATGGACACATGGACATTACAAACTGGATACCCAGAACTCACAGCGACCCGTGATTATGATGGCAAAACTGTACAGGTAGCACAGAAACGTTACTTGGCCGATCAAAGTGGACTAAACAGAATATCACCAGAATGCTGGTCAGTACCATTGAGTTACACCACAAAAGAAAAACATGATTTTAACGAGACTATGGTAAGTTAACCAGGTATACATTTTCTAAATGTCAAATAACTTACCACAACATATTTTTTTATAGCCAAAATCCTGGATGTATTGTGACGAAGGCACCACCACACACGGCAAAAAGATTGAGAACATTGCAAATGCAGAAGACTGGGTTATATTCAATCTTCAACTAACTGCTCTTTATAAAGTGAATTATGACGAGAAAAATTGGGATTTACTAATCACACACTTGAACAGTCCAAACTTTGAACAAATCGATCCCGTTAATCGGGCCCAACTAATCGACGATGCATTTGACTTTGCCACCATAAGCGAGCTAAATTATACAACTCCCTTAAGATTAATTGCATATTTGAACTACGAATATCGTTATATACCATGGCGATCAGCTTTAGCAAATATTGGTCGTTTGAATAATTTATTAAAACGTACTTCAGATTACGGCCATTTCAAAAAATATCTCAAGCGCACCATCTCTTTGATCTACAAGAAACTTAATGGACTAACATTGAACGAGAATGATAAATTCGATATGATTAAACATAAAGTGTTGATTTCAGGATGGGCTTGTCGTTTAGGAGTAAGCGATTGCGTTCACACATCAATAATTCTTTTCAAGAAATGGATGAGCGCCGAAAACCCAGATGTGGATAATCCGTAAGTCTTCGGTATAAAAGTCGATTGTATATTTTTATAAGGTATTCATTTCTTTTTAGAATATCTGCTGACTTAAAATCAATCGTTTATTGTAACGCAATCCGGAAAGGTGATGAAGACGAATGGGATTTTCTATGGGAACGCTACCTTAAGAGTAATGTTGGTGCAGAAAAGGTTCTTATCCTATCATCACTCGGTTGTACTAACGAACTATGGATATTAAAACGTTACCTTGAATGGTCAATCGAGCCAACTTCCGGAATTCGTAAACAAGATTTAAGCATCGTTTTCTCAGCTGTCGGTCGCAATGAGATTGGTACATACCTAGCAAAACAATTCTTTTATCAAAACATTAACCAAATCCACGATTATTATCGTCCCGAGACATCGCGCATCGGTCGTTTGTTCCGGTCAATTACTGATTCTATAATGACGGATTATGAACGCACTGAATTCAAAGAATTTGCTGAGCGCAATAAGGCACTCTTCGAAGGAGCGTCTCAAAGTTTGAATCAAGCATTGGAGAAGATTAACATTAATATTCAATGGCACGAGAAGTTCTATAAAAATGTTGTGAATTATTTTAAAGATGCCTAAGTTAGGTACTTATTTTAATTGATTAAATTATTAACTATTTTATTTTTTATTTTATGTATTATATCTGTGAAAAAATTTACTTAATTTAACTATTATTATTAATAAATAAAATAAAAACTATAAAATAAAATTAAATATTTTTTATAAATATGTACATTTATACGAAACACGTATCTGAACGTAAATAGTGAAACTAATCCACGTTGAGCGATGTCCAGTACTAAATATGAGTAACAAAACTTACGATCCATAATACGTAACGAAACTGAACTCCACCATCATAGAGAAACTTAGTGGTATTTTACATTACAGCAAATTAGTTAAGTAAGAGTTACAGAAATTCAAAGGTACAGCAGTAAAATAACACAAAAGATTGGTGTTCAGAGTTATAGACGAAGTTGTCTAACTAGAATAGTCTGAGACATGATGCATCACGCAAAACATAAGTGAAACATATCATGACGGTAAGCTGTTAAATCATTAAAGAGCCCTATTATGAAACCAATCGCATTCCGCATTTTTTGCGGATTCGATACACTTTGAATAATTGCGTTATGAATACACCCTACCGGAAAATGTTCATCAAGCCTCAAACACAGTAACGCAAAAACTCTCACAATCATACGAATTACATAAATTTTTGATTTAGTATTGAAAAATCTTCAAATTTTATTTGATTGTATGTGACTGAATTTTTTGTAAGTCAAGCAATTGATGACAACATAAGTGAACTTCTCGATGAAATTCTGGTCCAAAGATATGTTGCCATTATTTTTCTCTCCGTGAGAAAGTTCAAATTATGTATTGGGCGTTCTACTGAACCAACTAATGAACTTGTTAATAAAAGTCATTAGTGGAGAGGCTATTATTACTTTTCTAACGGTAAAATCCAGTTGCACTCAGAGAAACCATTTAATTTTTTAACTTGTATAAACATGTTACTCTAGTAAAATTTTTAGAAATGATTAAACACACAATTTTAATTTACTTTTGGCAATTCTTTAGTTTAATTATGGGATGTTATTTTAATAACATAAGAAATTAATAGTAATTCAATATGTGTACCTGAACTAAAAGTGACTTACAAAGTGAAGACGTGTTTTATTTTATAGTTAAAACATAAAGCTGTGTTACTATTAATCACAAATCATAAAGAACCATTCAAAATGCACCTTAATAGATTATAGCACACTACTTACATGAATTTCCGTAAGAACGACCTTATTACTATCTCAATGACTTCTTTACAAAAATCGTCGATGAATTCATCGATGCGTTATATAGCAAACTACTTATGAACATCCTTCATTAGATCATGTAAAACTTCATTAAATATATAAATGATTTTAGTCCCGGGCACAGAATAAAGTTCACTTGAGACTTCAATGAATGAATCATGGTGAACTCATCGATGAGTTCATCGATTCCCTTTCAGTAGGGCAATAATAGCATTTCCCACTCAACAAAAGTGAAAAATATTTTTAATCTCGAAAAGCTATTTTACTTGAATACATACATACATATATTATGTATTTGTACATGATTTGACTTACATTTTGGTCAGTAACAAAATTTGTACGAAAGATGCGATATCCGGCTGTCGAATTTGATTAGGTACATATTTGAATTTCGCATTTTTGGGGAAAATATCGTTTTATGTATAATACTAAAATGCGTTATCGCATTTTTTTCATAATTGCCAGTTTTTTTACAGGTGAAAAAATAAAAGTGAAACTTCGAAACATCCAGCTAGTCGATGCAAACTTCGAACAGAACAAAATCAAACAATTACCATATAATTTGAACAACTGAGATCCGAAATTACCATTAAATATCAAACTCAAACTGCCTATTTATTCATGACAAATCGTAATTGGAATCCGTATTGGAGGTCGACAAAAATTTGCATGACATATGAACCTACGACCCTAGAAAAATCAGAATAAAAGATATCCGACTGTGCGTTACAATGTTCAACCGATGTTGTACTGAATTAAGAAATCCGTTTCATATTTTTCAGAAACAATGTCGCACATTCGCTGCCATCTATGTCCAAAGATGCTTTGCTAAATCTAGAATTGAGTGCTACAACCACACCCTGTTTGTTTAAATCATACAACTTGCCTAAGAACCAAAAAAATCGGGATCCGGAGATGAAAGTTGCGTGTTACGTTAGATTAAATTCGTGTGGAAACCAAATAAAACTTACAGATTATTATCACCCGAGAATAAAGGAGTCGAATGTTGACAAAATGTTTTACAACCCATCTACACTTCTTTAGCAAGGGTGAATATTTCAAGAAACATCTGCATATGATTGTGAAGTAAAAATAATACAACAAATCTATTTGCCGGAGAGAAATATTTGACACCGCAAGGGAGTTTCTAATGAATAAAACAGCCATCAAAGACGGAGAAACTTCATCAAACCAATTTAGCAGTTTTTAAAAGTAAGTTTCTGAAGCAACATGAGCCACGTTTGTACTCAACCCACCTTTCCTGTCTTTGCTGGCTATGCTTCTTGAGTGGTGTCTTTGAAGCTGATGCGTTCGACACATTTTGTTTCGCGTTCTTTCTTTATTGGAGATATTTGAACGAAAATTTCTTAGCACGGACATAGTCTGGATTCTGCTACTATAACAGTCTAAATAAATTATCAATGACCGTTGATTCGTAGCTTAGAGAGATACTCGATCGTGGACCAAGTTTTTTTAACTATTTGGTTCACCGTTCCTCCATCATCCGATGTTCACGTCAATTTGTGGAATTGGCTTTGATAAGCCAATTCGTCCCTCCCTTTCTCTGGCCATGCACCCTCTTCTCGCAGTCTTTCAATTTTATGTTTTAGAGAAAGCATTTGCTTCTGATCTTGATAGTTTTTGGAACCCTCTATGGTTTTTAGTATTCGCGGTCTCGGTTTTTCTCACAAGTTTAGATTTTCCTTATCTCGGGAATCAGGCTTCCGCGCAAAACTACCATTCCAGCGTTGCCAACAGTCTCAGTCTCGGTCCTCGGATGTAGTGACCTAACTTCTCGCATCTTCTTTGATTTTTTAAATTAAATTAAGTTCTTAAATTAAGTTTCAGATGTTCGTCCTTGACATCACTGATAAACGCATCCACACAGTAAAAAAAATGCGTGAATTTTCATGTGGGCAAAAGTTGCTGAATCTTTTCACGTAAAATTACATGAAAATTCATTGAAAATTAAATGGTTTATACCGTAAATTTACTAGTACCGTATTGTATTTTTCAACTGGAATTTAAAATTACATGAAATTTATCTTATAATTACAAACTAATTCAACCAATTTTAGTTTCCACTTTAAATTTGAGAGAAAAAATATTTAACGCGCAAAATTATGAAACAAAGAAAAAGGTTAAATACAATTTATTACATAACTTTACTAGTAAATTTACGGTATAAACCATTTAATTTTCAATGAATTTTCATGTAATTTTACGTGAAAAGGTTCGGCAATTTTTGCCCACATGAAAATTCACGCATTTTTTTTACTGTGCACTCTTAGTCCCATTAATACATCTGCAGGTGCATTACATTCTCTCTCTAGGTCTTGCAGGATTTCCCCACGAAGTTGCTGCTTTCTTTGTTTTCTTGCATAATTCTCTAACGTGTCATTACCCATATCTTACTTCCAACTCAGTCATAGCCACTCATAGCTCCTATCCGTTGCAGATACAGTTTGCAAGACACCTGCAACTTCACCACGGAGAGTCAAAATGAGTGCGTTAAGCTATTCCTTTGCAATTCAATTATTGTGCTTTACTTCCGCTTGAAATTGGACTTTAAAATTCTCAAAGGGGATCTCGCCATCAAATGTTGGAGGTTTCAAATTTCCCCTTGAGCTTCCAGCAATTGATTGTGTTGGGAACGTTTTATCTAGCTGGCCATCTCCAATAGTTTGCGGTCTACGTGTTTCGAGACAAGCCTCCACTTGCTTAGTTTTATTTTCAAACTACTGCCTGATTTACCCTTCAAATTCCCTCAACTGGCCGTTGACTTTTTCCTCAAGAATTTTGTTTCTCCGATAAGCTCTTAATTTGAAGATCTTGAGTACACTGCGCTTCGTCGAGTTTTTGATTCTGCAACGCTCTGCTGTTTAAGTAGATCCACAAGCTGACCGTTTTGGTCCACTCGTAATTCTGCCAATTGTGCAATATGCTGTTTGCCTTGCTGGTTGATTTTTGCATCTTGCTGATCTAATTTATCATCTTGCTCGGTGCGGAGTTGAAAGAATTTTACATCTTATTGCTGATATAATTTGTCGCCTTGCTCTGAGCGGAATTGATCGATTTTTTACATCCATTCCCTTTAGTTGAAGCGTTGAAGCAAGTGTCTGCATCATGTCTCCCATTTCCATGGTGATATGGGTGCTCCTTTTTGTTAAATCGTTCCGGTTTCCTCAACTTTAACTTCTCCTTCGCAAGGCTGGATTTTCTGCTCATCGTTTGAGGTAACTGAGGGAATCTCTGACGGTCCTGGCGTCGGTAATTATTGTCGCAATTTCCACCTCCTGTTTCACCATCCTTCTCCATATCGATCTGCCTGCTCGAAAGTAACTCGCTCTTATTGCCTTTGGTTGAAATTCCGAGGCTCTGCAGCTTTTCTCTCAACTGCTGTGATGTATAGGTGTTTAGGTTGTTAACCATTGCTGGTATTTGCAGAATCCCCCTTCTAACACTTTCAAAGTTACGATCTTCGGGCGACATGCCATTAATAACAAATATGTAACAAGTTATAAACAAATTTCATCAGACTTGTTGTCAATAACAATCAACAGAATTGTTATTCATAAAATTACCTTACGTGTTACCTATAATAACAACCTATCAACCTGTTGTGTGTCATCACTACCAGACATGTCTGGTAGTGATGACACACAACATGTTCATATGACGTGTTCCTCCCAATATACACCAGACATGTGTTTGAGGACTCCTCGTCCCAAATATATGTAGTTGTCTTTTGACCATCTGGGGCTTGTTACTATTACTTCTCTTTTTATCTTGCATGTGTTACTTAAGACACGTTTCGTACATTCGATTTCCATTTTTTTTTGAAAAATGTTTATTTTTTGATATTTAAATTAATGTTATAAATCACATTTCAATTTTATAGTCACATATTCTGATAAATAAAAAAATACATGAAAATTAATATAACAAAAGTTTACATGCAGTATTCAATTTTATTAATTAAAATTATGTAATAAATACAGGTAATCATTTATTTAAAATCAGGTAGGTCCTCCATCACCATCAATCACTGCCTGTATAGATGGCGACTCATAGATAATACTAAATTGCTGGTTATTTTGGGAGTAGTTTCCGCAAAGTTTTTCTCAGCGCATCCTTAAGCGTTTCCTTGTTGGAGATCTAATATTTTCGTAATCTCCGTTCTAATTCGTCCCAAATATGTTCAATTGGATTCAAATCTGGCGACTGGGGTGATGAATGGAGCTGTTTGGGTATATTTATACTGTTTATGTTGGAGGTTGAACACAGGTCGAGTCAACTTGTAGTTATCTTTAGGTTAACCTTGAAGTTAACTTCTAGTGTTTATATTGGAGAGTTATCTTGAGGTTGAGTCGAAACCAGGTTATGAATGTCAAAATCATTCAAATTTTTTTCTATCAAAAAATCATTCTAACTTTTTCTTTCGAACTTTCGAAAAATAAAAAATCGAAAAAATCACTAAAAAATGCTGCCGAATTTAGACACAGACGACCTCGTACAATAAAAATATGAAAAATCGCCATTTTTATTTTTTTACTTTACTGATTATTTTTTGTTGTTGTTTTCGACTCGACTCTGGGTGTTTATATTAACCAGAGTTAACTCGACCTAAGAATTTTTAAGGATTGAGTCGAGTTAACTCCAAGTTAACCTTTGGTGTTTATGTTGAAGGTTCAACCCAGGTTGAACCTAGGTTCAACCTCCAACATAAACAGTATAATTATACGCAGCAACCATTCCTTTACAACGTGTTTCGGATCATTGTTATGTTGAAATATCCAAGACCTTTCGAGCCCTAGCCTTTCAACAGATGTCTTTAAATCTTCTTTCAATATGGTCAATACTGAATTCGATCCATAATTGTATCAATGAATACTAAATTATCAATCCCAGCCACGGCCATCGCCCTCCAAACCATAACACTACCTCCTCCATGTTTAGTCGTATGTATTATATTTTTGTTTTACAAAGCAGTGTTCGCTTTACGCCATATTTTCCGCCTACCAACTATAGACCCGAATATGTTAAATTTACTTTCATGTCTAAATAAAATACTATTCCAGGATCCCTCATTAAAATGTCTTCTAGCGAAGTTAAACCTGAATTTGTTTTAAGATTTTTTTTTCGGCTTTTCGGACAAAATATTATTTTAATGGACAGGCCAGTGTTACCATATGTTTCAAAAAAAAAACTTAACAGAAATAGAAAAAAAAACTTGTTTTCTAGAAAAAAAACTTGATTAATTAAAAATGCGTACACATATATTTTTACATATTCATATATATGTATAATCCATATTTTATTTATTATAATTATTATTATAAAATTATATCACAAGGTATTCATTACGAAAATTATATTTGTTTATTATAATTATTATTATAATAAACAAATATAATTTTATTATAATTATTATTATAATAAACTGGATTTCGGCCATACAAACTTTCTTACTGTGCGCAGTAAATTAGTTTATGTTTTTGAAATTTAGCGAACTGTTATTGTGCATATTTAATGCTGCACTACGGCCAACGTGTTTCTTGCTTTTGCTGTGGTTATATAAATCTCGAATTCCAGATTTCGCCTTTAATTCGCAATTGCAAATTTTACAAAAGGCAACATTATTCACACTTTGTGTTAACCACGATTTTAAAATTTGATCATTTTCCCAACCTTTTACGTACGTGGTGGAAGGGCGCAGTTTTTTGATTTCCTTAGATTTCTATAAAAGGCACAGAATATTTTATACACAAATATAATTTATTGAATAATATCTAGACTTACCGGCGAGCAATCACTTTCATTTATATTATCGTCATCATCAGTAATTTTAATTATCAAATGATGCACTACCATGCACTACTACATAAACAACTAATTATTTTGTAATTTTTTTATTATTTTAATAATTTTATAAGCACAAAATTAAGTCGTCACCATAGGTTGTCACTGCGCACATAAATAAACAGATGATTTGGGGTTTTTATGTTGAGATATGAGTAAGCCATATGCTTTTTTTATATAACCATCCTGCTCTGACGTGCCTCAAAAGAGATAGCAAATATCAAAGAATTTAATTTATTTATATAGAATGCATGAGAGTAGCGGTCAAACGAGTCAAATTCAGAGGGTAAAAGAGAAAGCATCTAAACAATGGGATTACAAAAACAAGAAACCAATATAAGCACCTCACGCCAACAACCAAAATTGTTTTCTTAACATTTTCTGATTTATAACATAAAGTAAGGATAAATTTATCACAAATCACTAGTTTCTTAGCACAATTTACATTTTACTTTATACAAACACTTATAGATGGTAAAATATTCTTTTTCGAATTTTTCGATGCGCATTTAGCAACATTTCACAAGACATTTCATTTTATTTAAAATTGTTTATAATTTTAATTATCAAATGATGCACTACCACGCACTACTACATAAACCACTAATTATTTTATAATTTTTTTATTATTTTAATGAATTTTAATTAATAATTTTAAAACCACAAAATTAGGTCGTCAACATACGTTGTCACTGCGCACATAAATAAACAAATGATTTGGGGTGCCTATAGCGAGATATGAGTAAGCCATATGCATTTTTTATATAACCATCCTGTTCCCACGTGACTCAAAAGAGATAGCAAATATTATATTGATTTTTATATGGGAACAAAATAGTTGCTGCTCTTCAGTATTTTCCTCTAAGGCAAATATTATATTGATTTTATATGACAAAAAAACAGTTGTAGCTCTAGTTAATGTAACTCTATTCCAAATAATTGACAGATACCTCAGTAACCAAAAATTGTAATTCTTCTTTGATAATTTGAAAAACATCGCCCATTAAACCAAAAATTGTAATCTTTTTCTTTATAAAGCGATTTATCGCCGTCATTATATAAATATTTACCATAAGATAAAACGGAAAATTTCCATAAATAAAAAACTTCAAAAAAACTTGAAAACAACACTTTTCTATAGAAAAACTTGATTTAACTATGAAAAACTTGGAATCCTTTTTGCGACCAAAAAAACTTGAAAAAAAAAGATAAAACTTGACATATGGCAACGCTGATGGACACCCATACAATGTTTACGACAATTTTTGTCGCAGAAAACAAAGAGGCCATTTATTAACAATATTTCTACCACAAAAGTAGAAAAAATGCACTCCCCTCCCCCACGATTTAACCCCAGGGCACTTGTGTACACAAAGATGAACAAACCCTTACAAAAATGAGAACTCCCTTAGGTAGCTTCTTGGCAGCTTGGTTTCGTACTGATAAAAAGTTGGTCTACTCATCAGGTTGCAACTCTTGCTTTGTACCGATAATACAAAACAAGAACATATTGATTTAGCGAATTAGATATCACTAAATCAGAAACCATAGGAAATTCTCACTATGTATGTGTGTAACAAGCCAACACATATAATTAAGAAGAATTATTAAAGTCGTCCGTGAATTTAATTTGTTTTAAGATTTTTTTCGGCTTTTCGGACAAAATATCATTTTAATGGTCACCCATCCATACAATGTTTACGACAATTTTTGTCGCAGAAAACAAAGAGGCCATTTATTAACAATTTTTCTACCACAAAAGTAGAAAAAATGCACTCCCCTCCCCCACGATTTAACCCCAGGGCACTTTTGTGTACACAAAGATACACAAACCCTTACAAAAATGAGAACTCCCTTAGGTAGTTTCTTGGCAGCTTGGTTTCGTACTGATAAAAAGTTGGTCTACTCATCAGGTTGCAACTCTTGCTTTGTACCGATAATACAAAACAAGAACATATTGATTTAGCGAATTATATATCACTAAATCGTGGGGGAGGGGAGTGCATTTTTTCTACTTTTGTGGTAGAAATATTGTTAATAAATGGCCTCTTTGTTTTCTGCGACAAAAATTGTCGTAAACATTGTATGGGTGTCCATTAAAATGATATTTTGTCCGAAAAGCCGAAAAAAATCTTAAAACAAATTAAATTCACGGACGGCTTTAATAATTTTTCTTAAACCTGAATTCTTTGTTCATGGTAGAAATTTGCAGTTTTTTTCGTGGAATCCTGCTATTACATCCAGACCGTTTTAGTACTCTACCAGTAGTTTTTGAGCCAACGTTCTTTTCTGATATATTGGCGATTTGACCGACCAATTTTGGGCATCCTATTACTGGATTTTGTACCACTATTTTTAAAATTGACACGCACATCTCTTTTGGATAGCTTCTTTGGGCGGCCACATCTGGGTTTATTAAGTATAGACCCTCACTCTTCATAGTTTTTAATTATTGTTTAGACATTAGCACGACTGAATTTTACAGTTTCAGCAATTTCACCAAATGATTTATTTTTCTTAATTCGAACTACCAAATTCCGAATACTGGCACAAATTTCTTTACGCGGTTCCATATTTTAATGAATTTTTCACTAATTTAATGGGTAGAAGTCAATGATTAATTGCGATTTGCTGCCTGTTTAATAAAACATAACTAAATAATGGACATAACGGGAATATCGTTTGCATTCGAGTGCAAACTGGTTTTAATGTTAAGTGTACGTAAACTTTTGTTTTTTTCAATTTTTATTTATCAGAATATGTAACTATAAAATTGAAATGTGATTTAGTTGTAGTTTACGAAATATACCAGAAACAGCAGGTGTATGTAGACTTTTGTTCTATAGTGTATGTGTATTGCAATGATAAATCACTTTCATGTAGTTGTATTCGAGAACATTCCACCTCATCAATTCGCCTGTTTGGATGATTAACGCCCGTTGTATTTTCGATGATGACTTCGCCGCCGTTTACAATTGGCCATACTCTCCTCCACTGGAATGCCGTTCTAAAAATCCTATTCCCAATCAACATTGGAGGAATACTTGATCCGACAACATCGTTGATGTGAAGAATAATAACCGCTTAATAAAATTATGGTCTTCAACTGGGTAACTCTCTAACTTTGGGTTCACCACACTTGGTGGTGTACGTACAACATAACCACTCGAATACCTAGTGTTATATGTGCGTAGAGTAGAAAACGTAACAGTAGTACTTTTAATTTTAAGTTTTATATGGTATCATTTATCATAGGTGTGCTTAACTTTGGTTCCAATGCCCGTACTGCAGTATG
Organism: Nephrotoma appendiculata; assembly: GCA_947310385.1. Classification (NCBI taxonomy): domain Eukaryota; kingdom Metazoa; phylum Arthropoda; class Insecta; order Diptera; family Tipulidae; genus Nephrotoma; species Nephrotoma appendiculata. The sequence goes on from OX371224.1 coordinate 247,996,225, forward strand.
TAAAATGCACAGGTGTGGCTGCATTGGAGGTACCTATGCACCGCAATGCACCTGTCGCTATATCCCTTTTTCAACCAAGAAAAACAAAAAATCGGCTCAATGTTAGTCCAACCCACACAAATGTGTGAGTAAAAAATCATTGTATGTAATGGCGTTGTTGATAAAAAATATCGCTTGATTTGAAGTAAAACCAACACAATTGCGTGTATAGATATAGTGTTTTTTTCGGACGAAAATAAGTTAAAAAGGCACAATTGTGTTAATAAAACACAAAAGGGATATAAAATTTTGAAAAAATATAGTAAATTGATTTCACTTACCTAGATCGAGTTGTGAATCGCGTAGGATTTGCCATTGTTATCGGCGATAGTTTTAAAGTTTTCATATGATTTTGAAAGCTTTTTTATTAATAATTTTTTAAAGATTAGCATATCGTTTGAGGAGGCGCTCCATTAATTCTAGGCATTCAACTTTTGATTCTGCTTGAGATTTGATGATTTATTATGGCCTTAAATTTGGGTGAGATAATATACCAAACGATCTGCTTTCCCGGTTATCAATAAAACAGATTAAATTTAAAATGTTAGATGTACAAAGCTGTAAAAATTGTATGTAATTATTTAATTTTCCATAGATTAATTTATTTATTCAAAAAATAGCAATACATTTGTTTTACTTAAAATTGATTTATTAAGGTCTGTCGTCAATTTAACCGATTCCAGCCATTGGTTATGATCGATATGTAAATATTTTCCAATATTTTCACTAAATTTTAATATTTTTTTTAAAAATTTTACAAGTAAATCTATTTGCTTCTTGCCTGTATCGGCCATACAATTAGTGTGTTGTATTTTAGCAAAAAAAATAATTAATAAATTACAAACTCTATAAATACCTTCATTTAAAACTACATCTAAATTAGAAATGAAGTTTTTCAAGGTTTCTCTTCGTTTCGAATGTAACTGAAACGAGGTAAACCGTTCAATACGAATATTCAAATTATAAATTAAATTATTTAACGCAATTTTAAAATTATCTACAATTTTAATTAGTAACCCAATAATTTCATTTTCGTTTCTTGATCTATAAAAAACTTTTAAATTTATAAATTCATTAGCGTTAAAATTTATAGAAATTAAGTTAAGATTTTTTTTATTGTTTAATAAATCGATTGGGATATTTAGCGTTGCGATATCGCACGATAGCAAACTTAACGCTTTAAATGATTCAATTAAAACTCGATTAGGGTGATAAAAAATTTCATAGTTTATGCTCTGAAAGTTAATTAAATGATAAACAAAATATAATAGTTTTTCAAAAACCTCAAAATTTAACATAGAGGTCAATAAATCGCCGTGGCTTATTTTATCACGCAATCTCGGGCCGGTTTGGCTTTGAAATATGTCATATATTAACTTGAGAATACCTGAGTCTACTTTAACGTATATGTTATTTTTAACTAGTTTTGATATATCAAGATATTCTTCCAAAACTGTATCTAATATAAAATAGTATTGATCAATTTTTGCTGTTATATCGACTCTGTTCACTTCGCTGTATATTAATCGCAAGGTCATCTCGATTTGGGGTAAAAGCAACAGTACACCGCATCTAACATTTTTTATATTGTAATATTCCAGAATTTGGGCCCAAATTTTAGAGTGCCATGGCGTTATGTACTGATACTTTAATAAACAGGTTTTAAACTGTTCGATGTTAAAAACATTATTTAATTTTATTTTATCTAAAAGTGGAACTGTTTCATGAGTAAACTGGCGATGCAGTATTAAGAGCTGTTTTTCTTTTAAGATTAATCCGTACGATGAAATAATCGATAATAATGTAAAGTAGTAGAATGGATTAATTTCATCTATTGATGGAAATCCATGCCATACTATGTTTCGAAGATTGACACCATTTGGATGGCCAATTAATATTTGTAAGAAAAAAATTTGAAAATCACCAAACAATTGTTTCAATTCTTTAGTCGCCAACAGATCGCGCAACAGATGAGGTGGGGATGTCGATGTTAATGTTGAATATATCTGAAACAAGTAATTTCAAAATTAAGTTCTAGTTATACTAAATAGATCAGCAGAATGTCAATTTTTTAAAATATATTGAAGAACGGTTCATAATGAATAAAAATTTCGGATTTCCGAATTCCATCATTTTAACAAATTAAATCACGTAAATTATATAAAATACACCCATCCCTCGCTTTACGAATTAATTCGTTCCTACGTAAATCGAAATTTCGTTAATCGAATTTTTAGTATATTTTTGAGTATTTGGTTCAAATCTTAACTAAGACAACTAACAAAAACCGAAGAAGAATAATTACTGAATGAGTAATAAATAACTATTATTTTATTCAAATTATTTACATATTTGCATATTTATTAAGAACAAAAACAAAATTCGAAAATCGTTTTTTTCGTACATCGAGTCTTTTCGTAAAACGAGACTTCGAAAAGCGAGGGAAAAAAACTCGTTTGAAAAGGGAGTATACACCCAACGCCTCTTTTTAAACGAATTGAAAAAATTAAAATAAATGCGGATGTGGGATTTACATCCATATTTTCTTCTAGAGTTTTTTGATATCCAATATTTATTACGGAAAACTCGTGCTTAATTTTCTCCTTTTCACGAAAATTTCTTTTAATATTTTGTTATTAACTCTCAAACTTAGAGAAGTTATGCAAGTTCGATCGGAATATACAACAACAATAGACTCAATTTTTTTTCGCAATAATAAAGTTAAATCTATAATCTCGTGCTTAGATTTCTTTGTTTTTAAATATTTTAATTTTTATTATAGAATTAATCTAAATAAAAACAGACTACCCATAATTTCCAAAAAAAATATGAAAACTATCTCATAAAATAGTCGATAGAGGGCCATGAATTATTTGGTATTCAAATAAGGAATTTTTTTTATTAGGTAGGTCCGAATGTTAAAGAAAAAATGGATAAATAGACACATTGAAGCTTAATTTTTAGGTTAGGTTCAACAACAAATTTAATTGAGTAAAGAACGCTCTTAAGGACTAGACACTCCAAGCGTCGACGGCGAGCGGCAAATTTAAACATGCATTAATTTGTTTATGTATTATATAGAAACGATAGTATAAACAATTATATACCAATTATTTATAAAAAACATTATAATTTTTAGATTTTTAATAGAAAAATTGTAATTTTAAGAAATTCTCAAATTGTATTACAAATATTTCTAATTGCTAAGCTATATCAGTTCCACTATTTCGTGCGGAAATTGAGAGACGAAACCACAAATTTGTGTATACGTATACGACGTATAATACACAATTTTGAATAAGTGTGCTGTCATTTGTTATACATGTATGTGTTTTGTTTTTGTGACCATATGGATCAAAATTTATCGAACCGGGTAGAATCGGTTCAAACTATAGGTGCTTCCACTCCTGGGGGCCAATTTTGTTGATCCTTGAGATATACTCGACGCGATAAAAATATATGATTTCAAACTACAGCAATTATATTCGACGCGATTAACGAATCTTCAGTAGGTTATGGAGAACAACGTCTTTGACATTTAGAAACATCGCAGTCACGTCGACTATATCTCAGGGATAACGGTTCAATCTCAATGACGCCGCACCGCGCCGATCCATTAAAATGTCAAAATAGAAAACGTAATATTACATAGGATTTGATTGGCGATTTTCATCGAATGTATATAGCGTTGGTTTCTACGTCTACAAAGGGGACGAGAATTGTCAAATTCGTTGTTATGACAGTTTTAATCCCCCTTGCTTCATAGCAAACTATGATTCAAATTTTGTTCACCAGATGTCAGCTACTTTGTTGCAAATCGCGTATAGGATGACAAAACGGAAAAGCAATCACAATGAACGTAGCGGCGCGGTGCATTCGGAAACGATAGCTCAACTCTTCACTTTTTCGGATAACATAACCTCAGAAATTATTTGACAACTAAAAGTGTATTATATTTAGTACGTGTATATCGTTTTCAAAATATTAAAAGTAAAAAAATATAAGAAATGGACTTCAACTATGAAGAATTTAATGAAAATACAAAATTTTATCCCGACTTGTACAACACGGCATGTCACTTTCCTGCATCGGCGCGGAAACATTGTGTTTGACAATTCGTAATGACAGATAGATGCGATACGATTTGCCATGGTGCGGTGTCATTGAAATTGAACCTTAAGTTGACGAAATAACCGCAAGTATATAGTAGTAGTATGTGTGTGTTAGTGCGAATGTGCGCTATCAATGCCTCCTAAACTACAGGCCTCTTACTACTCTCATTTTTTGCACATGACGTCAATTTATGTCTAAACCGAGACTGCGCAATAATAATTTTAAGATATTTACACTAACAAAGCAACTAGAGAAAGCACCAACAACGTAGACATAGCGTGTCGTCATCATTTGGTGTATGCGGCCTGTAGTTTAGGAGGCATTGGCGCTATCAAGTTTTTTTGGATTGACATTTCTAGAGATCATTTCCATTTATAGGCGTAACCAGCGAGTCTGTAAGAAATTTAAGTAACAAAGCGACATCTGAAAAATGTATGTTTATTGACATTACTGACCAGCGAAACCCAAAGTACTTTTCGTTCAGTTTTGTTAAATTTGAATTGTCATTTACACTGCATCCCCAATGCAAAATAATTTTTCCTTTAACTTTTTCCTTTAACTTATTCCTTATGAAGGGCATACCCAATGAATAGGGAAAAGTCAAAGTAAAGCTAACTTCATTTTACAAAATTATTTTTTGTTTACCTGTTATTTTATATTATTATATTATATATTATTTATTACTTTTTCACAGGACACAAAATACAACACTAACTGTTAAAAGACAAATATGCATTGAATATTTTTTAATTTGTGACAAGCAGAAAAACAACAACAACCAATTTTGCAAATGGTTTACTTCATTGTATTTCTCATAAGGAAAAAGTTAAAAGTTTGATAACATTTTTCATAAGGAAATCACCAACCTACCAAAAAAAATTTTTTTTTTTCTCAAAAATTTTTTCATACTTTTCTGTAAGGAAAAAGTTAAAGGAATTTCATTGGGGATGCAGTGTTAGCAATCCGTAACAATAGCGAAAATTATCACTCAAACTGAAGGAAACTTCAAAATTGAATACAATTCTAATATAAATGTCATACCATCGTGGCATGGTTGATTTGTAATTTATCAATAATTTATTTATAAATGGATATTATCTATTCAATTTGTTCTGCCGTTTTGTAGGATGTATAGTAAATTGACATTTAAAAATTCAATTGACAATAATCGTGTTACAGATTCGCTGGTCAAACTGTCAAAGATTCTGTAATAAAACATTTTCGTTAAATTCTGTAAGGTTTCGTTACTGACTCTTACAGACTCGCTGGTTATAGCTTTATAATGTAAAATTTGTAAATGCAAATATGCTTTACATAAAATCAAATTTATTTAATTTTAGTTTTAAAATAATTTCCAATTCTGTGTTTCTGCGAAAACAAAACATTTATTCGACATCGCATTGAAAAAAAAAATTAGAATATGTGTAGTTAAAAAAAATTTTCTTAACACATTCATGCACACTTTCTAAATGTGTGTACTACTCAGGAACACATTTGATAACTTTTGTAATTGTATAAATGTATTTTGAATGGAAAAATGTGCCCTTACTCCTTATAAAATGAAAGTTGTTTGCACGAACATGTTAAAAAAAGAAAAAGTTGTATGACTCCTATAGCAGTCATGTGCGCGAACGTGTTAACTCACCACTCAAATACTTGGTGAGATGTCAAAAAAGTAAAACGACGAAACGACATAAGCAGCAAATAACTGAACCGATTCATAATTTTTGATGCTTCTATTCGCAGAAAACAAATAAATTAACCACAGAAAAATTGCACACACTAATAAAAAATTGTATACTATACTCCTTATCATAGAACCAATACCAATACAATAACAGGCCATTTCTTGTTAAAATCTTGTTTGTATATGTAAATCCAAAAAGAAATGAGAATTCCATACAAAACGAAAAAAAATTACATGGCTACAAAAAAACAATTTCATTATTTGTAATAAATAATTTGTATCGTTCAAGTTAAATTGAATAATACATTGCAAGAAATAAATAATGATTATTTGTTATTGAATTATTTAAAACAAAAATTGTTTTCAGACAACTTTTCATTCAGTAATATTTTAATATTTTTTTAAACTAGCAACTTATTTTTACACCGTAACAACAAATAAAATAAAAACAAAAATACACGAGATTTTTTACTGCCGCTCTTACATGCTTTTTTACTTTTTTAGTAAACCAAAATATGTTGAACGGGATGGGTGTACGTCTTTGCGTATGACAACAAAATATTTTGTTTTTATTTTTGTTCAAATAAAACTTGATTTTTAAGTAATGTGGTGTAATAAACCAAAATACATTTTAATCAATCAATACTAACGATAAGCCCAAATCCGTGATTTAGTTGGTTGTACATAATAACTAAAAAAAAAAATCCAATTTGATCGACAATTGGATTTTTTTTTGTGGGCTTGTGTAAAATTTACAGTACAGAATTAAAATTACGATACCGATATTGAAACTTGAGAAGGTAAAATATCACACATAATAATTTTGTGTGTTATGTGTACTGTGGTAAAATCATTCTATGTTTTACACTACATAGCAGGTTACAAAAATAATATACAAAACACAAACGAATATAAATAAAATTTTATACCCTTTAATCTAAAATTCATTTTTTTTTTTTTTTTTTAAATTAATGTTTATTTTTCAGTTTGTACATTTAGTTTTTAGAAGTAAGTTAAACATAATTTATAAAAAAAAACTTACACTATTATAAATTTGAAATACTTAATTATGGCCTATAGTGCAATAATTTTGACTCTCAATTTTTACCATTTTGATTTAATTTGAATATATTTTTTTTTATAATTTAGCTGGGAAATTATATTGCTAATTCAGATTTTCGATTTTTTTTTCGAATTTAAAAATGACTGAGTTAAAACTTAATTCGATAATTTTCTGAAGGTTTAAAATGACTAGATTAGATGCTGTTGGTCATCGTGTAATTTTATTTTATAACCAAAAATATTTTTCTTTATTTTTTACATGATTCCGTTTTGTTGTCTCTGCTATATCCTCACTAAATCTTCGCCTTAGTGGATCATTGTATTCATTACGGTTAATCGATTTGACATTTTTTCTCCTGTTTGTATGATACAGTATGGGTACTCCAGTTTGATGATTTTGTAAATAACCGTTTTGGTCTAGATATATAAAAGCTTCCTAAACAAGATTAATTCACATTTTTGTGGGTTTATAGCCATCCTCCATTTTTTAAAGTAACTATTTATCATGTTTAGATTTTTTTTTTTTTTTTTTTTTTTTATTGGTAACTATGCGATCTGTTTTGGGGCTCAAGGCTCACCCTGCTCTTCCGCGGTTATGCTTTTTACGTCCTTACTTTACGCCTACCGGCCAACTCGAGGACGTACGGCTATAGGACCGATTTAAGACCATCTGCACATTGCAAGCTCCATGCCAGCCTATACCGGCATGGAAGATGGGTCGGCCCATGAGTTTTGCACACCGACAGGGGGTCATAGATGTGTTACATTTCACCACAGATCGAAATCTGTTGATGAAATTTCACTTTGCATCCTGCCTCTATCGGGATTCGAACCCGGTACCTCCCGATCCAAACGCCAAAGCTTTAACCACTGTGCCATTTGGTCGGTATGTTTAGATTTGTTTGTAGATTTTTCTGTATGGGTAACATTTTTTTTTGATGATGAATAAATAATTATGTCATCAGCATACGCCAGGCAGTTCTTGCTGTTTAAATTTTCTGATTTTAGTAGATCCGCTATATATGGGTTGAATAAGATAGGCGCCAGTATTGTTCCTTGTTGTAATCCATTTAATAATTCGAATTCACATTGTGTAGTTTCTGTCCTCGTTTTAACGATGAATTTTTTATTTTTAAGTATTTCCTTTAACATATATATGACGCTTATATTGAAGTTCATTTTCTTTAATTTGAATAATAGAGCTTCTATACGATGACGGATCTTTATTTTTCTTCTTTATTGGGATGATTTTAGCTATTTTCCATTTAGCTGGGAAATAATTATTATTTATTAAATTGTTAAAAATTATGCAGTATTCTTTTATTAAGCAATCAGGCAAATATTTTAGGGCAATATTGGGTATGTTATCCAGGCCAGACGATTTCTTTCTATTGGTGCAATGGAAAATGTTTTTCAGTTTATCGGTTGTGGTGAACAAGTCTTCTGGTCTCTCGGTTATTAAATTTTCGGCTGTACAGTTGTCGTCTATTCTGATTTTATAAAAAGAGTTTGAGGTGAATAAATTTGCAATTTTTAAGTTGGTTAAGTTCCGTTATAAACTGATTGATTATAGGTACTGGTTGTGATCGGTTGTGTTTTACCGATTCATGTTCGATATGTGCCCCGATTATATTAAGTTTATCTCTTTCGTTAAAAATTTCGAAGTTTTCGTTGTCGATTCTTTTTGTTTTTGACTTATCCATTATATCTATTTCAAATTTTCCTTTATAGTTTAAATATTCTCTATCTTCGTTGTTACTATTTAGTATTAATTTTAAAGTTTTGAATATTAATTTTTTCTTTTGGGCGGAAAATTTGGTTAATTTTTTGGAAGAAGTTATTTTTGCTATTTATTTTAATATTACTGATTTTATATTTCCAAACTCTGTTTATTTGAACACGAATATTTTGTTTAATTAATGAATTAATGTTTTTAAGAATCGCTTTCAGCCTATTTATTAAATTATGATTAGTTATTTGTCTTTGTTTTAAATTTTTTATTTGAGATATTATTAAGCTTTTTTGTTTGTATAATTTAAATATTATTTTGTTTCCATATGTGTCCCGCAAATATATTTCTTTTCTCGCATAGGAGTTATGTGCAGTTTCCTGTAAACTGGTTTTTATTATTGTGTCTATTTCTAATAGATATTTATCTATTTCGGAATTGTTTAAATTTCTATTGTTGGGCGCTAAATATCCATTTGTATTTTTATATAATTCTTCGTATTTATGTTGAATTTTCTTTTTATATATATTCCAGTCGATTCCGAATAATAAGTTCTCCCTTCGTATTTCATTAATCGTAGTATCAATTAAATAATCATCGATGTGTTGGCTTTTAATATCGAGCTGTAACGCACTGTGGTCACTTTCGTAGTGTAGCATATCCATCTTTAGTTCAATTCGGTCGTCCATGAATCCTAAGTCTATTGTTGAGTTTGTTCTTGGGTAAGTGGGGTTATTTGGCACTAGGAATTTTAGTTTATACATCTGGGAATTCTCATCCAACCACTTCCTCATTTTTTTCCCCCTTGTGTCTTCCATTTGGTTTTTCCATGTCGGATGGTTGGCATTTATATCTCCATAAATTAGATACAAATTATTTGGATGGTTAAGATGTAGCTGTTCAAATATTATATTAAATTCTTCTATAAATTGTGCGGCTGGGTGATTTGATGCTGCATATATTGAACCAATAATAAGATTGAAGTCATTAACTTTTATTTCAATTATTGTGGTTTCTACTGAAGTAAACTGTTGATTAATGAATTTGATATGATTGAATTTAATATTATTTTTTAAAATTATTGCAGTACCACCTCCTCCTTTACTCCTATCGTTTCTAATGATTAAATAACCTTTAATCTTAAATTGATATCTTTGGTCTAATTTGGTTTCTTGTAATAGCATAATATCTGGTTTATGGCTATCTAAGAACATAATTAGATTCATCCTTCTTTCTATCGTGACGATAGAATTTACGTTTATAGATATAACTTTTATGTATTTTAGTCTAGTCATGAGAGATTGGATTTTTTATCTAAAACCCTTGTAGATTTGCAATATGATCCTTTCAACATACGCCCGTTACCATAATTAATATAAAAATTTAAGAGCCAATTACAATGTAACCATTGCATCCTGATTGTAATATAATTTGTCAACTTTAACCTATTGAAATTTACATATATCTTATTTTGCCTTAATTCTACAATTACATTTTTTCCCCTATCCATGCATGATCGACTTAATCGTATTGAACAACGTTTCTAATTTTTTATCTGTTTCACTCATATACGATTGGAACATATTTAATTTTTGAAGAATTTTTTCATATACATTATTACTATTATTACCTTGCATGATATGCTTATCCTTTGTAATATTTCCTTGTTGGTCGTTACTAAATAGGTCAGCATAATTTATACCTTCTTTGATGTAGTTAGATTGAAAATATCTTTTTGGTCGAGTTGTTGACTCCCTCTTTTTTTTGTCTCTTGAATCTGGTTCAGCAATTTATTGTAAATTGGACATCCTTTGTACGATGCTGGATGGCCATTTTCTTTGCAGTTTGTGCAGTACGCTACGGATGCTTCACTTTTTTGAAGATTACAGCTTCCTGGTTCATGGTCATTTTGACATTTGACACATCTATATTGTAGTTTACAGTTAATCGCCGCATGTCCGTATCTTTGGCAATTTTTACATTGGGAAATATCGTTTGATTTTAATTTTTCCAGTTAATTTTTTGATGTCCTATGTATTTTATATTTTTTAATTCATTTAGCTGTGTTTCGGGTCCTACTTGCACATTGTAAATCGATAGTTTTGTTTTCAAGCTTTGTGAAGCTTTAGATTGGAATTGAGAGCAATTTATAAATTTTAGTGTTTCCGTTTCATGCTCTTTCAGTTCATTCAGCAGATCTTTAACATTTTCATCGTTTGATAAACCTTTTAACAGTATGTTTTTTGGCTTTTGAGATTTAGGTGTGTACGTATAATATTGGGTGTTAACATAATCAAGTACTGTTTTTGTATTGATAAATTCTTCAGCAGTTTTTACATACAAAACATGTTTATTGTTGTTAATTCTTTGTATTGTAAAATTTTTTATGTTATTTGTCTCTAGCACTTTTTCCGTTTGATTCGGCGTTTGTGTATAAATGTTTATTGGTGGTATTCTTTCTCTTTTATGACTATCGTCGTTATTATGTATAATGTTATTTTTAACTTTATCATTATTAATAGTATGGGTTTTATTATTTGTATATTTATTATTATCCTTGGTTTTATTTTTACAGTATTTTGTTTTATTTTGTTTTCTCAAAACTGGAATGAAATCATCTACTGTATCTCCTATAATTTCATCCTCTGCATCTATGGTAATTATGTTGTCAAAGGAGTTTTCAGTATGCGCACTGTGGCTAACATTTTTTTCCGTTCTTCCCGTTTGGTTAATTTGGCTACCTTGTTGGACATGTTTTATATCTTGCGATAAACTTTCTATTTGTGTTTTTAGGTTTATTATTATATTTTGCAATTCATAATTTTCATTTTTTAAATTTTCATTTTGTTTAACTAAGAGGGCTAAATCTGTTAGTTCTTTACTATTAATAGGTCCACCTGGTCTTTTTGTGAGTTTCGGTGGCTTAATTATATCATAATTCACTGTTAAGTTTACCGGTGTCTCTACATCTATATTATCGGACGTGTTTATATAATCCATCTTGTTTAATGCACTTTCTTTTCTTTACACTTAACTTAACTTCTGACACAAACCTGGGGCCCGTTTTTTTAAAAGGCAACCCCAGTATATTTTGGTTAGTTCTTTGTCACTTTTTTAATTTATATTGTAATTTTTTTTTATCACAACAAAATTTTAAACAACAGTATAATTTATATTTATCACAATTTTTTTTTTTTTTTTGATGTTGACTGTTCAACGATCCAATTCGTTCTCCAATCTAAAATTCATTACACAAATAAAATGTGTGAAATTAATAGCGTTTTCTTTTTACAAAATACCGGCAAAAAATTTTGATGTACATCAAAATTTTTTGATATTGAGAACTAGAAATGTGCGGGGTAGTGACATCTGGCGCATTAAAAATAAGCTGATTGGGTCTTTTTTTATATGAAATTTTAGCACGGCATACTTTATGAAAATAAAAATTAACATACAAAAATAGTCCCAATCAGGTTAATTTTTTTGCCGTCAGATCTACAAACAGTTCTCTATAAATCACATTTTCGTGTTCTTTTAGCGAAAAAAATAGCAAAAAAATTTGATGTACATCAAAAAATGGAAATGTAGATTTTTACTTCCATTTTAACTACCACATACAAATATTCATATACATATAATATGCCAATCGTAAATATTGACAAATACGTCAAACGCGTCATTTGAAATTTTTTCAAAATAGTTTGTTATTGTTTTCAGCACCCTTTTCGGGTTTAGGCACACTACGATAAAAACACATCAAATTTTTTCGTATTCTTTTTACTATTGGAAATTTGATTTACATCAAAAACGTAAAAAGAATTCGCTATAAGTTTATTATTTTCTTCGGTACTGTATGTCGTGCTCGTGAAACAAAACCAAAACAAATAATACAAGAGAGCCAAGAGAAATTAAAAATCGTATACGCGCACGTGTCATTGAAAAATTGTGTTGTTACTTTTATCAGTAAAGAACCACTGCGTATATGTATACACATACATAGGCACTGAAACTATATACATACTATCAATACCACTACATAATAGGCCATTTTTCTATATAAAAAAATTCCATGAGCCTGTATAGGTAAATCCAAAAAAAAACGCGGGTGCCATACGAGTAAATAAAAAATTACATGGGCCCAAAAAAATTCTTCATTTGTCCCAATAAATCTGCTTTATTATCTACAAACATAATTTATCTGAAGGATCACGATAAATATTGATATTTTGAGACACATTTCCAATAAAAATATTTCCCTATTGAGTAACTTTTCATTTAGCAACTTACTGATAAAAGTAACAACTCAATTTTTCAATGACACGTGCGCGTATAAGATTTTTAATTTCTCTTGGCTCTCTTGTATTATTTGTTTTGGTTTTGTTTCACGACATACAGTACCGAAGAAAATAATAAACTTAATTTCACACATTTTATTTGTGTAATGAATTTTAGATTAAAGGGTATAAAATTTTATTTATATTCGTTTGTGTTTTGTATATTATTTTTGTAACCTGCTATGTAGTGTAAAACATAGAATGATTTTACCATAGTACACATAATACACAAAATTATTATGTGTGATATTTTACCTTCTCAAGTTTCAATATCGGTATCGTAATTTTAATTCTTTACTGTAAATTTTACACAAGCCCACAAAAAAAAATCCAATTGTCGATCAAATTGGATTTTTTTTTTTAGTTATTATGTACAACCAACTAAATCACGCATTTGGGCTTATCATTAGTATTGATTGATTAAAATGTATTTTGGTTTATTACACCACATTACTTAAAAATCAAGTTTTATTTGAACAAAAATAAAAAATAAATATTTTGTTGTCATACGCAAAGACGTACACCCATCCCGTTCAACATATTTTGGTTTACTAAAAAAATAAAAAAGCATGTAAGAGCGGCAGTAAAAAATCTCGTGTATTTTTGTTTTTATTTTATTTGTTGTTACGGTGTAAAAATAAGTTGCTAGTTTAATTGTAATATTACTGAATGAAAAGTTTTCTCAAAACAATTTTTGTTTTAAATAATTCAATAACAAAATATCATTATTTATTTCTTGCAATGTATTATTCAATTTAACTTGAACGATACAAATTATTTATTACAAATAATGAAATTGTTTTTTTGTAGCCATGTAATTTTTTTTCGTTTTGTATGGAATTCTCATTTCTTTTTGGATTTACATACACAAACAAGATTTTAACAAGAAATGGCCTGTTATTGTATTGGTATTGATACTATAGAATGAATGTAAAGTTTTTTCAATATAAAATTTGCTATTTCATGTGTCACAAGCTAGAGTAGGATGGTTATATAATTAAAATCCATATGGCGGTCTCATGTCAAAGAAAAACCCAACCAAATCAACTGTTTGTTTTTGTACGCAGTGACGACTTAGTTTTGTGCTTTTAAAATTATTACAGTACATTAAAATAATAAAAACCTTATAAAGTAGTTAGTGGTTTATGTAGTAGTGCATCATTTGATAATAAAAATTACAAACTTTTACGTAAAATGAATTATATTGTTGTAACTTTTCACTACGCCTAAATTCAATCTTACCATCAGTAAGTTTACCAAGTGTTTATATGAAATAAAATGTAAATTATGTTAAGAAGAAAGTGATAAAAATGAAAAAGTGATTTGTGATAAAAATAAATAAAACTATTCTTAATTTAAGTTATAAATCATAAAAATCTATGAAACGAATTTTGGTTGTTGTTGTTGGGATACTATAAGTACAATTTTTTTACCGAAAATAAAAACAATTAATGCGTACTATATTAGAATAAAAATAATTTTGAATCTGTGGTTTTTAATTTCGATTAAAAACTACACAAATTCAATATTATTTTTATTAACAAATTCTAAATACGGCTCGTTGATTTATATGCTTTCTATTTTACGCTCCGAATTCGACTCACTTGACAGCTGCTTACATTCATTCTATATAATCTAATTCTATGCTCCTTATACGAAAACGTTTTTTCTGTCGAATTTTGAACAAAATACACCCCATGGTATCTAGATGGGGATTTTGACTTTTTAGTTTAAATTTAAACATTTCAGTGTTTCGGGCTTTCGCATAACTGCCACAAAAAAAAATCTTATCGATTTTGTAACGATAACTATGGGTCTAATTTTTTAAATTATTTTTTGAGTGTGAAATGGAGCGGCGTGACGTCTGAACAAATTAGACGTGTTTACTAATCCAAACACATTTGTTCAACACTATTGTGTTCCGGTAATTCTTCTCTCCTGTCATTATTTTTGGACCAAAATAGGCATACAGATTGACAAATTGCTTGATTATTGAAGCACTGCGTCAGACGAGACAACGTTTATCGCGAATCTAACTCTATTGTTGATAAACGTTGTCTCGATGTGTACATACATTTTAATAAATTATTGGAAATAAAGTTTTCTTACATCTCCTAATCCATGTTCTATGATAGATGTCAAAAACAAAATATTTTCTAAATATTTGGTGGCACACTCATCTTTCGTATTAAAATCATTTATTAGTTCCTCTTGCACTTCACATTCAATCCATTCTAAATATTCTAATTTCGTAACATTGCGTCCACATTTTTCGCAATCTTTCCAAACGTGCTGTAATTTACAAACGACATTTAAACAAAATTCATATGAAAATGTTGTATTCTCATCTGAAACAGACAATGAATTTTTCTATCATAAACATTAACAATTTGAACACAAATTTTACTTACAATCACTTATGGCGAATAAATCCTTTATTGTACTCCATCTTAATAACAAATTATCATTAACAAAAGTATAGCCATTCGCAAAAAAGTCGGAAGATTCCCTTGGAATTAACAAAAGTTTAATTTCGTCCGATATGCATGAACTGCCACTTTTGAGAGACGTCATTTTTCTGTTACAAGATTTTTCAAGTAAAGTTATTATTGTTTGCGTCCCTCTAAACAAAGTGATTCCCCAGTATGCAATTTTTCCACTGTATGGAAAAAATAGTGGCAAATTCCATACTACAAAATGACACAAAAATATTAATTTGGAGAGAAATTATCTTGAAAAATATTGGCTTTTATCTTTATATTGGTTTTAAGTTTTTATTTTTTATCTCCTCTCCTCTCCAGTTTCATTTGACAAGTTGGCGGATAACTACGCGCACAGCTACTTAATATACGTATTAATTTCTTATTGTTTTTTTCTATAAAGTTTTTAATTATTAAAAGAAAATTTTATAAACTGTGGTTTATAATAATAATAGTAATAGTGCTTTGTAAGTGATTCATCAACGATGTACTGTACTTGTACTAGAAAGGTAATACAAATCTATTTTAATATGGCGTCGCCATATACTTATAAAATGTAAATATATTTGAGACGACGTAAATTGTTGATGAAATTTTTCTTCTTACTTTTCTAAGATGTTTGATATACGTTGAAGATATCAAATCGGGAGGAGGATGAAAAAAATATTATAAACGAATATGTATTTCCTGTACAGAATATTGAAATAAAATATATTAACAAACAAATGCAAAAAAAAATTCTTTAATTTCAAAATAAAACCTCAATGTGAAAAATAGAAATCTCTCTCTATCGGCTCTCTCCAATTTATTTTTTATTTTTTTAGTCGGGATTCACACCAACACTGGGATTTTTGTGACACTTTTCTTTGGCGGGATTTCCGTGTACTCAACTTGGTCCTTTTCCATAGAAAGAGTGTTGTTTTAGAACGCGAATGTAAATGGAATTCCGTCGGCATTGCGTGTTGGGTCGTTTACGTTAATTCAACACATTCGCCGCTCCACACAGTGCGGCAACACGATGCTGTTTTCTTTCTTACGGTGTGGTGCGGCTTGTTACACTAACCACAAACGAAAATAAAATTTTAGTCAGAATTAATCCGGTATTTTCCAAAATATTCCATATAAAATAAAAGTAGCTTTGTTAGAATAAATTGGCTAAATTGACAATTGTATTCACAATCCATGTTACAGGGCTAATTCGAAACAATATTAAAGTATTTACGATTAGAAATTTATAAATAGTTTTTATGTGATGATTTTGTGATTTTTACGTTACACCTAAATAATTATATGTCTATCGATAGAAAATTGCATTTATTCATTTAACGAATTTTACGTTATCATGTAGGTTTCTTGCGCAAGATTTTATAGGGTAGAAACACTGAACATCTATAAACAATTAAAAAAAGTTTGAATTGAAATTTCCTTTATTAATGGTTTTGATTTGTTTTAATAAAAGTTGCAATCCAAATGCAAACACATCGTGAGAAACGCATATTTTAGGTGCTAATTATGTCTTTGGTGGAATGCAATCAAACAGTTAAAAGGCTACAAATTTTTCCCTATCCTAATTTCAACAAATAAAATCAAAAAGATTTTTCATATCGGTTTTTATGAATTTTTGTATAAACATCAGCGTTTTCAAAATGTTTTAAGTAATCTGTTCTGTATTTTTTGTGTGTTATGTGTACTTACAATAATTTAAAAATTACTTTTAATTAAACTAATCAATCATCTTTCAATAATAAAAGCTTTTATGTCCATGGGGCAAATACTAATTTCATCCGAAGTGAGTTGATCCTCCTTTTTAAGTAACGTCAGTGGAGCTGAGTAGAGCTCTTTATTATCAGGAAGAGCAAATAAGCGTTTTATATTAAATACTCCATCACGATTTATATCATTCGAACATTCAGCAAAATGTTTGCGATGCACGACCACACCAATCGATGATTTATCTTTTGTTTTAACGTGAGGTAAATCGCGAACTGCCGCAATTTCAATACCACGCTCGAATGGCTCATGATTTAAACCAAATTGCGGGATGGCACCCACCCAATCATTTTCATGGTACACTAATTTTTCGAACGGGTGAAGTAACGTCTGTAATTCGTGGTGACTATTGGCTGTTAGGTAGCCAGCTGGATAAGATGGTTCTACTTTTGTGCATGACTCACGATTTTCCAGAATAAGTTTGAATATTTGTACGGTTGGTTGATTATCTAAAACTCCTTGCCCTAAACCTCTATTGTCGTCACGCAGTAATCGACGATCTTGCATTATTTCAAGTTGGCCAGATTTTAAAGATGATCCACCTAGCGGTTGTGCTGTTAAAAGTGTTAACCTAACTGATTCATCTTCAATATAAATACTTGTCGGAATTGGATAGTAATTAGCTTGCAGAGGAATTTTCCCGAATCTTTCCCTTTTTATGATTTGAAGTCCATTTAAATCTGTATAAAATGTCTCCTTACTGTTAATATTGGTTGAAATTCTCATAACTATTTCAGTATCTCCCATGTCACCAATATCTACTAAATTGCGAATCTCAATAGCACTGTTATCTCGTATTACAGTTTCGTGTAAAGCAAAAGGTAGTCCAGTAGACACACTAGATTCAAGTTCACCTTTACTAATCAGTACAACCGGCGTCCCAATTTTTAATGTAGTTGCGTCACCATCTGGCATAAATAAGTAGGCACCACTTTGCTCTCCAGGTCCCTTTTTAACACCATATTTAAGGAATTCTAGGTGCACTGGGAAATTTTCTGTATTCTTATCGAGAAGAATTGACTTAAGCAATCCAAATTTATTGAATGAAGCTCCAACGTCATGATTCTCCGTTAATGAAATATCTCGATGTTCGGCAAAATCTACTGAATACGGATATTCACCCGGGCTAATTGAAAATGGAGTAGAGGTGAGAATGGTGATTTTGGAAAATGTTGTTCCTGCACTGTCCCGAACTCCTGACGTGGCCGTTATAGTGTACACTGTCATACCCAATGGAGGAGCCCTAGCCTTAAAGAGAACTCGATATTTTGTAGTCGACGCTTGTGGTAAAACCGATTGATAAACGTTACTGTGCCAACTCCAAACCAGCGCAATTTGGCACTCGACCAAATTTCCATCAAATTCGGTTACTTTAATAAACGGGCGCGACACATAAAATTCCACAATTTCCTCACGTTCGTATGGCAAAGAATTGTGAACCACTACATGTTTATTAGGAATTTCGTCTCCGAGTATAATCACGGGTCGGGAATCTTCAGGACTGGGGCTTCTAGAATCATCTATATTGAAGTAATGAAACTTGTAATCAGGTTTGTAAATCTGTAAATTTTAAGAAAAATTAGCTAATTTTTATGGTTATTTGTCGAACCAGGACGCAATCTTACGCTAGGTTGAGTAAGCAATCGGTAAACTGATTGTTGAATAACGGTTTTGGCATTATTTAATGCCTTTAACATACGCTGAGCATAATCAATCATAACATCATCCTTCGCTGTCCCTGTTATAGCATCGTGATGCTGGAACAAAGAAAACTCTCTTCGAGACACCTCAAGCAATGCATCAAATCCAGCTTCATCATCCCATACCACCCAAGCATGTAACATTTCTGCTGTTCGTAAATAATTTAATAAAACCCGATCCATGCGCTTATGAAACGGTCGTGATGTGAAATACCCACTCCAATAATGATCATCACGGTCAGCATACGTGAAAAAATCACCACTTAAAGACGGAAATTCCGAAATGTCACGTTCCTTTCGCACTGAATCGAAATAATCAGATAGTGTGGCAAATTTTGCTTCCGTATGCAAATCGGGATTGTTATTAATATATTCGAATATTTTTTCGAAATTTTCTCGCTGCGCTTCCCATTCGACACTTTGGCTATACCTAAAATCATCGCCTAAAGGAATGAGTACGGATTTTGTTTTATATAGTACAGATTTCTTTCGCCATTGATCAAGGATTAATTCAGCTTTAGCAGCAACATTTTTTTCTGTTATTTGTTGCGGGGCTATTTGCCAAGGACACGTTAAACCGTAGCCTGGTAAACGTTTAAAATCAAATTGACAACATACTTTTGGGTCAGGCCCACAAGTGTGCGGTACATCATATGAATAAAATGGCATCATATGAGTAAAAAAATCGGTTTCGCCACTAGTATCCCACAATTGCCTCCATCGAAATTCAAGTTCTTGTGTTTGTGCTAATCTTTTCTTTACAATATAATGCGTGCGTTGAATTAACATATTTTCAAGATTTGCTCCTTTCAGGATTACCGGCATAGTTGCACTATATCCAAACGGATCAATAGACCACGACGATTTTGGTGTATAATCTAAAGATAGTTTGAGCCATTTTTGGCCTTCAGTCAGCTGTTGCAGTACGCTTAACCAATGTGAATTAGCCTCATCTGGCATAACCCAACCGCCAGTAACAAATTCCAATTGTTTCCGATTTAAAATTTTTTTAACAGTATTTTTGTCAGTGGGTGATAAACGATCGTACCATCGTTGAAAATAAGAAATTTCCGCCCAAATAAATTTCATGTTCTCAAATTGGTCCAAGTGCCGTAGCATGTTATTTAGAATATTTTTTGTACTACGATTAAAATAATCTTCAAATGTTTGTATCCAACCGGGATCGTTGTGAGAGTGGGGGACAACAAAAACTTTCAGTTTGTGATGACTATTCCATTGGTGGGCATCATAAGTAATTCGCCATCCTTGTTTCCAAGGCCCTCCGTCTACGTTATCGAAAGAAACATTGCGATAAATATCCAGCATCTAAAAATTAAATGGTTTACTTAAATCGCCGCGCAGAACTACAAAGCATGACTGCACTTACTTGGATGTCGGGTTTAGGTACAACGTCAGATTTTAAACTGCATTTTAGTTCTTGAATCCCTTTTTGAAATGGTAAATCATTTGATTTTATCACAGACTCTTTAAACATTTCTCGATTATCCAATTGAGGTTTGGGTTGCTGAAGAGGCTCTGCATTGTTATTATTGCTATTTTCATTGTTTCCTGTAAATTGCAATGTATTCATTTGCTTTTTAATTTCGCCAACTTCAGCGCGATGGTGTTTCAGCCCTTTTTCTAATTCCTCTAGCTTATTTTGTAAATATAAATAGGTTTTCTGGAACGAAACCACGTTATCAAGTGTGATTTTTTTCAGAGTTACAGAATTTACCTTGTCAGTAGGAACAGCATGATTTATTATAAGGTAAACACTTAGAAATACCACAATAACAATTCCGCATATAATTAAAGCAAATTTCCGTCGAATTCTGATCATGTTTTGTTTAATAAAACATTTAAGCCCAATATACTTTATATTGAATTTCTTATCTATAATTTTACTAAGGAAAAAATTAAATTACTAATGCCAACTTGAATAAAAACAGAAACGTAACAAAAAAGTCAACACAAGTGTTTTCTTACCGAAAATTTTTAGAAACGTCAAAATTTAGTACATGTTCACTTAAATTACCAGGGTTGAATAATCTTTTTTAAGCGCTGAGTAAAATATTAGGTATGTACATATATGTAGTCGTATTTCAATTGACATATACAGTAGCTGCGTTGCTTTCGCAAATCCCGCCAACTTTAATATTAGAGGCCAATTTTGGTTTCAGCGATATTTGTTTATGAATTTCCTGTAACGAAAATAATTGTTCATCATAGTTCGTGTATTTATCAGTAGTAATTAAAGTAGAGTTGGCTTTAAATAAAACTAAAAAAAAAAGATTTTTATAAAACCGATTCGGATTACAATTACTACTGCAGATAAAAGCCAACTATGATGAACAATTATTTTCCGGTACTGGAAATTCACAAACAAATACAGGGTTATCCAATTCGAGGTTGATAAAGTAGAAATCTGTATACCGACATCTGTCAAAGATAAACGTCAAGTACGCTGTCATTTATTTAGTTGACATTCTGCCATTTAAGAATATGGAGCATTTAGCAATCGACCAACGCGTTAAATTGGGTGTTGGAAAAACAGGCCGTCGATGCTGATTTTTCGAACAAAATTTTCTTCAGTGATGGAGCTCATTTTTCGCTTGGTGGATACGTTAATAAGCAAAACTGTGGAATTTGGGGCTCAGAAAATCCACAATTGATTGTAGAGAAGCCATTACACCCGGAAAAAGTCACTGTTTGGTGCGCATTGTGGTCTGGTGCTGTGATTGGGCCGTATTTTTTTGAGAACAACCATGGACGAACCGTTACCGTCAATTCTAAGCGCTATGGCTGCATGTTAACCGATTATTTTTTTACGAAAATCGAAGATTATGATCTTGACGATATGTGGTTCCAGCAGGATGGAGCAACCAGTCACGTAACACGAGCAAATCGAGATCTTTTGCAAGAGAAATTTCCTGGACGTTTGATTTCGCGATTGGCTGATGTCAATTGGCCTCCAATATCCTGTGATTTAACGCCTTTGGATTTCTTTTTGTGGGGCTACGCGAAAGATCGTGTTTACGCAAACAATCCTCAAACTCTTGACGAATTGAAAACTAATATTCATAAGGTAATGGCCGAGATACCACCCGAAATGTGCCAAAAAGTCATTGAAAATTACCTCAAAAGAATCAAAGCCTGTAAGAAGTCTCGTGGAGGACATTTGAATGATATCTTGTTTAACTAAAAATGGCAAGGATCAATCTGTAAAATGAAATAAAAATTACAATACATTCCGAATATTTTGTGTGTTTTTTTTAAGTTTACTTTATCAACCTCGAATTGGATAACCCTTTATAACTGAAACCAAAATTGACCACTAATATTAAAGCTAAGCGGCTTTGCAAAGGCAAAACAGCTAGTGTTTCCATGACAGAGTTTACCGGGATTATCTCGGATTATCTCATACTGGAAACGAGTCGGATTTAGAGTTTTCGTTAAATTTCTTAATCCTCCTTAACTCAACGAAAGTAGTTGGTCTATCTGTTAAAATAAAAATTAATTGTTCTTGCCATTGCACTTTATAGCAGTGAAACACATTTAAAATAAACACGGGTATTTTCGGGTTAAATAAATATAATTAATGCTAATAGTAAATTGAATTTATAAGTTTTCATATGGTGAATATTAGATTTTTCTAAATGTTTTAACTAAAACTTTTAATACTATTCATTTATGTACATAATGTAATTAGTTAAGTTCATTACAATTAGTTAATAAAAATTCCTAATATAGCACTAATTACTTTCTGTCTATTCCTTTTTTACTTTGAAATTGACAGCCAATTGACCCAATAGAATTCCTTATGACTTTATACTTACAGAAAAGTATGAAAAAAAACTTGAGTTTTATTTTCTCAAGTTTTTTTTCATACTTTTCTCTCAGTAAAAAGTCATAAGGAATTCTATTGGGTATGCGCTGTGACTCTCTTGACATTTAATCCTCTTAGACCAAGAAAAATTTACTGTTAGTAAAAAATACTGAAAAATCAGAAAAAGAAAACTTATATAAAGTTGCATTAGAATGACAGACACAAAATCAAAATTTATGGGAAGATTTTACAGTTAAATTTTTACATCTTGAAGATAACATAGCCAACAAAACTTCAGAAAATAAATTTACTTCGGCAATTTCATTTTTTATAGAAATTTAAGTTTGATTGGTATTACAATTCATCAATATCAAAAAATATTTTATAAATTTCTACTCGCGAAGAAATCACATATTATAAAAATTGTAATAAAAATTTTGGTTCACCATAATATTTTTCCAACCATAAAACAATTTTAGTGTTAATTAACTAAATTTATTTGAAATATCCAATCCGGTAGTTAATCTGGCAATGATTAACTTTGGGATGTCTTACATATTTTTTGCATTTGTTTTGTTATCTCTTAGTTGCCCGATTCAAGGGTATAATCACAGAATATATTCTGTGGTATATTGGATGGATTTTAGAGGAATTATTAATATAATTTAAATAATTATGGTTTCAAGAAATTTTATTATTAGTTGTGGAATTGCAGGAGGATTAAATTAATAAATGTTTAGATTATTTAGGAAGCCTGAAAATATTAATTTAGAAAATATTAATATATTTCTTTGAAATATTAATTGTTGATTGTGTAGTTTAGAATTGTGTTGTCATTGTGTTACTAATTATCGACTTTATCTAGGTGTCTGTAACCGGCTGATCCAATCAATTTTGTTTAGGAAACCAGAAAGCATTAATTTAAAATTAAATTTCAGGAAATTTCCAGATGTACGTGAAATAATAAATTTTTTCCCTCAGATTGCTGATTTAGAGAAGCAATTGTTGAAGAGCAATACCATCTATCTATTAAACCTACTAAGCTTTTATTCCTGCTCTAGTAGATAAGAAGTAGATTAGAATTGTGTTGTGCCGTACGATCGCTAGGTGTCTGAAATGGGGAAAAGTTACCTTTCCTATCCTTCCTATTATTATGTGTAAACAGGCTGTAGGAATAGGCATTATCCGGCACACTTGTCAAGTACTTGGTCTACAGTCCAGTCAATCAATCAACATAAAACGATCTTTTTTCTCTACTTTTTTATGTAAATGCATTAGAATTTTGTTATAAAAAATACTCTGGATATACTTTTTTCAATTTTATTATGGCAGTACACCACTATATATAAAACGAGTAGTAAAATTTACTGAATTTTTTTTGTTTCATTCTATTAAGTAGGACATATGTATATATTTTTATCTCATTTCGTTTTTGCTGACCGTAAACATTTCTTGGTGGAATAAAGGCATCAGTTACTACCAGAGTGCGTTCACGAGAGTTATATTGTTATAATATTGTTAACAATGACAGCACAAAATCGTTCATGAAACTACATTGTAACAATGAACACGTGAGTTTTTCGTTTACGAACTCTACATTGTTACAAACGTCATTCTCAACCCTACTCGAGACTGCCTCTACAAATGTCATTTTTAATGGTGTAGTTATCAAAAGCAACATGATCGTGCTATCAACAACCATTAGAAAGTTGGTTGAAAAATAATTTAAAGAACAAAAATTAATTTTTAATATATTTATTTAAAAAAACAAATGTGTTTTATGAATACAGTGATTATTTTGATGCTCCATAATATGTTACTCTTTTATGTTATGAAGAAATTTAGAAATTAACTTTTTATTGTTTTCATTTGTTTTGACACTTGAGACAATCTTAATGTTAACTACTACGTCATTTCAACAATGACAGTTGTTACAATATTGTACATTGTAAAACTCGTGAACGCACTCCCAGTCTATATAGATTAGGCCGGATTCATACTTCTTCGTTCATTTTTCCAAAAAAGTTTCCAACTATCTCTTGTGAAAAATTCCAGAATGTCATTTTCGACCAATATGATTGGTCGAAAAAATTGTTTGAATGAATGAACGAAGAAGTTCAGAGCCTTAAAGCGTTGCCACATACACATCTAATAACAGACGATTCGTGCGTAAATTTATTTTGCCTCGCCACATACCAAAAAAAAATACAGACGATTTTTACAACAACAATTCTTTATATTTTGTTTTGAGCTGAATGTTTATACCGGCATTTCTATCCAAAGTGTATATATTTATATAAGTGTATATATTTATATTAATATATATTTTGTTTTGGAATTTTTTGACATTTGTTGAAGTTCACAGACAACAGAGAAAAAAATCGTTTAAAATTTTTTGATGAGTTCGGAAATCGTTTTAGATTTTTGTGCGTTCGTTCACGTGTAAAATTATACCATTCAGAGAAAAAATCGTTTCTAGGAACGGGTAAATAGAAAATTGATAATTTTTCAATTAAAATTATTAAATAATTCCAAATTTATTATTTTAGCTACTAACTTGAGATATTTTACATATTACCTCATTGGTTTGAGTCAAAAATATGCTCTAATTAATTCGTAAATGCGAAATCTGTTTTTAGATGTCGTCCGTAGAAATGTGTATGTGGCATCGCCTTAAAAGCGTTGCCACATACACATCTAATAACAGACGATTCGTGCGTAAATTTATTTTGCCTCGCCACATACCAAAAAAAAAAATACAGACGATTTTTACAACAACAATTCTTTATATTTTGTTTTGAGCTGAATGTTTATACCGGCATTTCTATCCAAAGTGTATATATTTATATAAGTGTATATATTTATATTAATATATATTTTGTTTTGGAATTTTTTGACATTTGTTGAAGTTCACAGACAACAGAGAAAAAAATCGTTTAAAATTTTTTGATGAGTTCGGAAATCGTTTTAGATTTTTGTGCGTTCGTTCACGTGTAAAATTATACCATTCAGAGAAAAAATCGTTTCTAGGAACGGGTAAATAGAAAATTGATAATTTTTCAATTAAAATTATTAAATAATTCCAAATTTATTATGTTAGCTACTAACTTGAGATATTTTACATATTACCTCATTGGTTTGAGTCAAAAATATGCTCTAATTAATTCGTAAATGCGAAATCTGTTTTTAGATGTCGTCCGTAGAAATGTGTATGTGGCATCGCCTTTAAACTCTTTGCAGTAATCTGATTGAACGAACCAAAACCTAATTACTACCACAAGAAAAAATACATAAAATTTTTATTCCATGTTCTCTTGACACAAGAATATTGATATTTTTTTTTTAGATTCCAAAGAACATTACATTTTACTATCAACCCAACTATTTATTTTTTATGGTACAAATAGAATTAATAAGTAAAAAAATTAACAGTAAAACAAATTTAAAAAAAATCTATACTAAATGAGAATTAAGTAAATTAAGAAAAACATTATCTATTTTAACAGGAATATAAAACAATACTAAACAACTATAACTATTCGACCAAACGAATGTGCTTATGCTCCTTAGCTCTCGCATTCCTCGCAAAATTATGCTAATTTTGTAATTGGGGAACTATAGTAAATAAAATTTTTAATTATTTTTATGTTAGTCACTGTGAAATAGTTAAGCAGTTTGACTTAAAATTACGCGATAGTATTTTGTCGCATTTTTGGCCGGTCGGCATATGTGGAATACGAGCACAAAAGGTAAAATCTGGTCACTACTATAAATTTAAAATTGTTGCCCAAGAAACATAAATGTATACAACACATATTAACAGTGTACATATTCAGCACAATGAAAACATTTGTCGTATTAATTGCATTACACTTCATCCAATAGTTGCGTTTTTTTTTTATATATCGGCCATTGGAAAAATTTTTTGTGTGTGACAAATAGAAATTAGAAAAAATTGACAAATGCTAGTTTTATTCTTATTTATTAATGTTTAATAAACAATTTGTAATTTCATGAATGAATTTTAATTGTTTTTATATAAATTATTTTAAACTTCAGGCATTGATGCATATAGCATCCGCCTAGAAGTGACAATGTGCGATGTGTGTACTGAATTTTTGCATCTTCTTGTCTCCTGTAGGTCACCAACAAAATTTTTTTATATTTCGTTTATAATAAATTAAACTAGGATAAAATTGAGTTATAATGTGTTGTGTTAACCGAAAACGTTTACTTTGTGTATTAATTTAGTAGTGTTTTTGAGTATTTGGTAACATGGAAAATAGTACACACAATTTTTTCTCTTTTCTTTTTCTGCATTCTTTAGATGAGTCAAGAATAAGCAATAATGAATCTGAGCATCCAATTTTACTGAAGAATGAGGTTGATATTGCGTTCAACTATGTTCACACATGGCCGACAAGGTAATTCATTGATTTGACGATTTTGCAAATTTTGGTTTTCACTCCCTAAATAATCATATGTACATTTTCCATTTTCCAGACAATGTATGTGCTGCTATCGTGATGTCAAGAATTTTGAAAGATTCAATTTAATCATACAGTCAATAGTATGTCTCTCCGTATGTCAACTGAAAAATATAAAAAATATTTTGATTAATTCGAATAATATCAATAAAACCCCATGCAGCAATGTTAGCAATAATAATAACAGTAATGTTAAAACTGGGATTGAAAACGAGAGCAGTGGGACAGATAGCAGTCCGAAAAAATCAAATCCCACAATTGAAACCAAGTCTGTCGTTAGTTGTAGTAATAGTTGTGACGAAAATAAAGATGCAACAGTAACAGAGAAAAGTGAATCAAGTGCGTCTAGTGTTAAAATTAATGAAGAGAAATGGAATTTACAAGAACTGGAGAAACTTTTGCTATTAGTTTCCAAAGTATTTTTGCTAAATTTTCCGTTGTATGTTGCATACAAGCATGGGGTGCAAGCGCGATGGGATGAAATTTCAGCGCAGGAAGCTCAATCATTTAGTTTATTTTGTGATTTCCACGATACAGAAGTGCCTGCATTCTTATTTCGGAATGTATCATTGTTCTGTAATAGCGGTGGCTTTTCAGCCATGACATTATGTTTTGAACAAGCTACTTTTCCTGTTTCAACAGCTCATGCCATTACCGCGATTATATCTAATTTGAAGATGTGGCTTAATTATCGTAGCATTGTACAATTATTTATACCAATACGAATAAAGGTATTACAATACATGTGTAAATTGTCGGATCAAGATTTGCGATCACCCCCGACACGGTCAATGGCTGATTTTATGTGGGCAGCTGTTAAGGATCCACTTGATTCCCAAATAACATTTGACACGGAAGGGCTTGCTTTAGCTTTTAAATATTTTACTTCAAGCACACTTACAATGAGATTAGCTGGAATGGCACAAATAAATGCCCACATTAATTTATTTAATGATATTTGTACATCTGAAACTGTAGCCGAGGTTGAAATTGTTGGACAAAAACTGGCCGATTGGTTGACTGAAAATCAAATAATATCACATTTATTTGGCCCAAACTTACACGTTGAAGTTATTAAACAATCTCATATCGTCTTAAATTTTTTAGCGGTCGAGAATCAAATGACTGAAGAACATATAAGTTTAATATGGCAAGCAGCCCAATTGAAACATTGTTCGAAAACAGTTTACGATATATTACCCTCACTTGTAAAAAATTTAGCGGCAAAACCAGCAATGCATTTATATTTTTTAGTGAGCCGCTTGGATCCTAAAGAGCATACAGAACAAAGTATTTATATTGCGCAAGCATTGACCAAATTAATATGGGCTCGTGATAATACACGAGAACAAGGTACCGGATTGATATCATCGACAACAATTGCACAGCAAGACACAAGTGGTGCTGCTTCAAGTAGTGAAAATAGCGTAAGCATTGATGGTACTAATAGTGATGAGGATCAACATGATGAAGATAGTTCAGAAGATCGAAAGAGCCCTATTGAGATAGAGGGATGTTCTGATTCAGGTGCCCCTCCTTGTAAACAGGCGCGTCACAAGATTTGCGATGATCCTATCGGTGAAATTAAAATTGAGAAAAACATGGATAGCATAGTAAAAACTAAAGAGGGTGGAATTCCGATTATGGAACGAATTATGGTATCTTTACATGAGGGATCGACTAGCGACGAGGAGGAAGAGGATGATGAAATTATTGGAACAGAAAATTTTTCAGCTATTCGAAAAAAATTTCGTAAACGGAAAAAGAACCGCGGGACAAAACAACCAATGCAAGAATTAGTAGAAACAATCTCGGATGTTGAATCTCCTAGTGATGGTGCCGCCATCAATGACAGTGATTGTAGTGAAACACAAATTCAAGCCTCGGTTTTAAATCATCTGCATGCTGATGGCCCATTTATTAGTGCTATACCAGATGGTCATATTATTGATATATTGAGTGGTGCAGAAAATGATGAAAGTTATTCGTCCCCAATGAGCAACAAATCTGAGAAAAATATGGCTGATTTTGATGATGAAGATTCGCCATGTGAAGAAGAATTAGTACAGTTGGCTCAACGAGCACATTGTTTATCTTTTTCAATTCCTCGGGCGAGATCCGCCAGTCTACGGGATGGAACCAGTGAACAAGGAAGTACAAGTGGCAGTAAATCAGATCGAAGATCTTCAGGAAATAAATCTAATGGCGAAATTACTATGAAAGAAGGTTCACAATCCAATTTCCAAGTTTGCGACGTCTGTCAACCAGGAAATACACTTTTATGGGATCTTCTGCAAGACGATAAAATAGTAAGTTTACAAACGAAGAACTACAAAGGATATTCAACTAATTTATTAATTTTTTTTTTGTATTTCAAGGGCCAACTAGGTGATTCTCTTGCGTTGGAAGCAGAGAAAGCTCTAGGAAATTTGTTGTGCTTCAATACAGATAAATTTATTCGAACAAAATTCATTGAAGGCTGCCTACAAAATTTAGCATCAAATAAAAGTGTTGTCGTTAGCTTGCGCTTGCTACCTAAACTATTTGCATCATTTCAACAATTTCGTGCTTCGGATACCCATCAGGTTAAAAATTAATGTCATATCAAAACATTTATCATTTAGGATTAATTTATTGTAAGGTAATTAATTAACTTATTTTTAATAATTCTTCAGGTTACAATGTGGGCAGAGCGGCAACATAAAATGATGAATATTTTTTTTAATAATTTAAAACATTATGCAAACTCATCGAAACATAATAATTTGAATAATATATTAAATCAAAACGGTGGATTAATGTATTCCCATTTGACCCAAGTACAAGTACGTTTACAATTTCTTACGTCGGTTATGAGTTCAATGGGGTCACCGGAAATTTTTCGTCTAAGTCTTGATCAAATTGATATACTATGGTCGTGGTTGGCAAATGATCCGGAATGTGCAGATTGCTTGTTTGCCTGGTTGCAATGTCAAGCAAAGGGTGGCGAACAGCATGCGCTTGGAATCGAAGCATTACATCACTTGTATTTAAAAAAATTGCCAGAGTTGCAACCAGAAGGTATATCAATGGTGGCTTTAGGTTTATTTCAACAATTGTGCAGCTTAGCTAGGATTGCGGCAGCTCATTATGATCAACCGATTGATTCGTTAGATATGGTTGGAATGGGGTATTTATGGAAAATTGCACTAAAGGCCAATAATACTGATGTTTCATTGGCCGCTATCCAATATATTAACTCATATTACATGGGCCAGCACTTAAAATTGGAGAAAGAGTTTATATCTCATTGCATGAATCATTTGACCCAGGCAGCGGAAGAATTAAATAAGTAAACATTTTATGTCGTTGTTGGTCCATTTTATAAAATAATGTTTTTTTTTATATTTAGTTCGGAAAATCGAGAAAACGCTTTGATGTGCGTGCAACGAGCACTGATGCTTTTAAATACGCACCTAGAAACATTCCGTCGTCGTTATGCCTACCATTTAAGAAGATGGGATTTGGAAGGAAAACGGTTTAGTTCCCATAGTGCCTTGAAAAGTGAAGGTCCCGGACCGCCTCTAAAAATTATATTACAACCTGGGGGAGTATCAGATAAATCTGTTCTACATTTGCATGCAACTGATTTAGTAGCTGATTTAAAGGCTGAGATTGCAAAATGGTGGGAAACGCTGCAAGGAGGTGTAAAAAGTTCTGGTGCAGCCGCCCCCGTTTTAGGTTTGCTGTTAAGCGAAGGACCATTGCGCATTATTACACAGGGACAGGAAATCACGTCTGAATATGATGAGAGGACTCTTGTTGATGTAGGTTTTAAAGATAATCAAATGGTGTATGTGTCATTAGGCGGCAGAGGCGGTCGTCGTCGTGATCACGTGGACCATCCTTCACTACAACCGCCACCATCGAAGGATTGTCTTCCTACGTTACTTCTGTTACAATCTCAATATTTCGAGCAACTGTTTAAATTGATGCAGACTTTAGGTGATATGAAAATGCCTGGAAAACGAGGGAATTTGGTCCCGCACACAAAAGCTCAACTTCTTTCACGTCGTGTTTGGGATACGTTAGCTATGCTTCCGACAAATTCAAATGTACTGAACAACCTGAAAGGATTATTTTGTGTACAACAAAAGGACACATCAAAATATCTTAATGCAGAAGAGAAAATGGAGCAAGATAATGTAGAATCGACCGACGAGGTTTCAACAATGGAAGATAGAAAAATTTTACCAATCCAAGAACTGCTGGATCCTGTGAATTTACAAAAGTTTATGTATGTTCTCCATATAATTGAAAGTTTGTGTAAAACAAAATACACTGGGAATTGTTGCGGGAATCCAGAAGCACTATCCAAATTTAACACAATCAAAATTAAACAGCTTAAAGGTAATTCACAACAGCAAAAATCGGTTGAACTTCAAAACCTAAATAAAGTGGTAAATGAGGGAGACATGGATAGTAACGATAAAATTGGGAAGGAACCCATTAAAATTGATGAAATTTTAAGTAAAAGTGATAGTGAAGCGAAGAAAGTGGATAAAGATAAAGATATCAATAAGGAAATTATTAGTGAAATAAAATTAAATCAAAAAGACGACTTTATACCGTGGTGTGATATTTTCATTAAGTGCGGAGGATTGCGACACTTGTATGAAATTTTTATGTCAGGCGTTTTGCAAACTCAGCCTGAAGATACAGATAATTATAATGAATGGAGGAATGATTCGCTAGCAACTTTATTACGAGTGCTATGTCTGTTAGGAATTGAGATGAAACAAGATGATTCAGTTCCAAAATTATCTGAGGTGGGTTTAATTCTTAATTCTTAACTTGTTAAGAATTAGTCTAAAGTGTTTAAGTAATTCTATAATTTATTTTTGTCTTTTAGCATCTTTTGTCATTAATGTCGATTAAGGCCTCTTTAAAACAAATCTCGTCATTATTGTACGATTCATCGTTTCCAATCAATCCTAATCAAGTCAGGACCGGATTTTGGGGTAGAACTCAAGTAAACTAGAATTTTTATTAATCTGGACAATATAAGATAATTCCATTTATTTTGCATTCTAGGTGATCCATTTCGTAATGAATCTCCTCGTTTGTTTTGTACACTCGTCGGAGGAAGCCCGCGTATTACTTTGGTCTGATGGTGAATTTTCTCAATGGCTGCAACGTTTAGTTTTGGATGATCCAGAGCCAGCTGTAAGACGTGAAGTATGTACCGGACTGTATAGGATTGCATTAGGGAATGTGAAGACTTGTCATGAATTAATGGGACCGTTGTTGTCAAAATTGATAAATTTCTTACCTATCGCTGAGAAAATGACATCACAATATATAAATTATAATACACCATCTTCTGCAGAAGAAGGTAAAGAACCTTACGGTCCAGCATGTAGAGATTATTTTTGGCTTGTCGGACGATTAGTCGATACATTACCAGTAGAAATGGTCAAAGAGAGTCTAGATGAACCACATGTTGCATCAATTGATATAGAAGCATTGTGTCGAAATGTTGCGCAGTCAATACTAAACCGCGAATTTTTAGAAACTCGACATGGAAATCAAGATGATGGCCTTGTTGGATTACTAACGATAATTGGAAATTTATTAAAATATGATCCACCATTTAAATTTAGCGCAGAAAGTGAAGAGTTTATTGAAAAAATATTCGAATGTTTATTCGACTTACCATCGTCAAATGATCGACATAAACCAAAATGTAAATCACAATCGTCACGTGCAAGCGCTTATGATTTATTAATCGAAATGTGTCGCAACTGTCCGAAAAATTATAGTTTATTACACAAAAAGCTAATGGAGCAACATCGACCAGGACCACATTCTCCATATCCATGGGATTATTGGCCCAGAGATGATGGTCGTTCCGAATGCGGTTATGTGGGATTAACAAACTTGGGTGCGACATGCTACATGGCCTCATGTATTCAACATTTATATATGATGCCACAAGCAAGAGAAGCAATTTTATCATTACCGCCACAAGCAGCTAAAAAACATGCAACGACATTATATGAATTGCAGCGTATGTTTGCTTATTTACTAGAATCGGAGAGAAAGTCGTATAATCCAAAATCATTTTGCCGGGTTTATCAAATGGATCATCAACCATTAAATACAGGGGAACAGAAAGATATGGCGGAATTTTTTATCGATTTAGTTTCTAAACTAGAAGAAATGACATCCGAATTGAAGACTTTAGTAAAGAGATTATTTTGTGGTGTTTTGAGTAACAATGTCGTTTCGTTGGATTGTGGTCATGTTAGTCGAACCCTAGAAGAATTTTATACCGTGCGTTGTCAAGTTGCTGATATGAGAAATTTGCATGAATCTTTGGATGAAGTGACGGTTAAAGATACTTTGGAAGGTGATAATATGTATACATGCTCACAGTGCGGGAAAAAAGTACGTGCTGAAAAACGGGCGTGTTTTAAAACGTTACCCCAAATTTTGTGCTTCAATACGATGAGATATACTTTCAATATGGTTACGATGTTGAAAGAAAAAGTGAATACTCATTTTTCATTCCCAATGAAACTTGATATGGTAGGATATGTAGAGAAAACTCTTATGCCACAGCAGTATGAAGGTAAGTAATTTCCCATAAAAAGTCCTTTGAATTTTAATCAAATTTTTTTTATAATTCTTTAAGAAGAGAAGCAGAAATGCAAAAAAAATGCAACTCGCACCAATAGTGAATCGGAAAATGATCAGAATATTGTTAACATTGAAAATCAAGTTGAGATGACCGACAAAACAGTAAAATCCGATTTGAATCAATCGAAAGGCGGGCCAACGACTGATCAGCCCGATGAAGAAGAAACACTTGAACATCATGAATACGATTTGGTTGGTGTTACGGTGCATACGGGTACAGCAGATGGTGGTCATTATTATAGCTTTATAAAAGAACGTGGTATTAATGGCCAAATCCAAGATAGATGGTTGTTATTTAATGATGCCGAGGTTAAAATATTTGATCCATCGCAAATCGCTGCTGAATGTTTTGGCGGTGAAATGACGGTATTATTTTTTGTATATGCAAAAAAACTAAATCAAATTGATATTTTATTTTCAATTTTAGAGCAAGACGTATGATACAGTTACCGAGAAGTATCTAGATTTTAGTTTTGAAAAAACTAATTCTGCTTACATGCTATTCTATGAACGACGAAATAGCAATAATATCGTGAACAATGTTAATAACAGTGATATATCGGAAACTACTAGTAATATAAATGGAATTGAATATCAAATTCCAAGTTGTTCAAATGGGGTTGGTAGTAAATCCCCATTTAAAATTGCAAATGCTAAACTTGAGGCTACAGTTAATAATAATAATAACGATAGTAATAATAATAGCAGTGATGATAAAAATTTTAATTCAAACATAAAAGAGACTGAAGTTATAAAAAATATAAATAATAGTGATTTGTCTTTAAATAATAATAGTAATTTAAGTATAAATAATAAATGTGATATAGAAACTAAGAATAATTTAAATAGTAATAATAATAGTAATTTAAACAGCAATTCTATTTTATCAACATCATTAACATCGAAAAGTTCTACATTAAGTAAAGAATTAGAGGAATGGATTTGGTTAGATAATCGACACTTTCTACAGGATAAAAATATATTTGAGCATACTTACTTCAGGTAAGAAATTTTGAATATTAATTATTTACAAGTAAATTATAGTATCATTGAAATTTAGCTAATCATTTATTAGGGATACTAAATAAGTGTAAAATTGGGTGGAGGAAAGCCACCCGAAAGAAGGAGGATGTTATTTGAAGCCTATGCCGTGGACAGACACAAAAGTTATCGCGATTTCTTCCAATCGCGATTGCATGTCAAACAAATAAAACCGCGATTTTATAATTATGGTGACAGAAACAAACCCGATTTTGTAACTCTGCAAACGATTAAATTCATATTTAATTAATGAAATAAAAAAACTTCAATGCGTATTTGCCGATTTTGAATTACATCGAATCAGTTACAATAAGTTAATATGAACTTAATAATGTATAAATAATTTCTGTGACAGTTTAAAAATTTTAAAATTTAATTTACAATCTAACAATTTTTCTGTATATGTACATTCAATGAAAATGACTTATGTTCCCCAGCCTCATACAATTCTACTGCTTTTTTTTATATTTCACATTTATCTTCTTCCTACTACCCGATTGTAATAATCCTGTTCTGTAAACTTAATAATCCGGTTTTGATGAAAATCGTGATATAACAGATCGGAGAAATATCGCGATAATCAAGAATTCATGATTATCTAGTTTGTGTCTGTCTACGGTATTAGACATACTATAGAACCTTTTATTTACTAGGTTTCAACGTAATCGTAATATAAATACTCAATTTTATTATAAATACGATTTCATTCAGAAAATATTTATTTATTATTTAAGTGGATTCAGTAATCATGTATGGCATTAAGGTTAACTAAAACGAAACAATACTTGGAGATATTTCGAAAACCGGGATTTCGTAGATCACCCGTTTTAAACAACTGTTTAGTACTGGATTTTTGTAAAAGAAAAAGTTTTATTTATTTAAATTAACTTTAGATCAAATCTTAAAGAATATAATACATGTTACTTCAAATACATACTATAAAATAAATATGATTGGCCACAAAATTCAAACTCATCAGTCACATTTAGTTAGTATCATTTTATTGGCCTCAGTTTGCGGTCTTGGTTTTTAGCAGACTTTTCGTTTCATAATCGATTGTATAGAAAATTTTATGATTATTTAAATTTGAAATGTTGGTTAACTAAGCTAAGTTTTCTTTTAAGGAAAATATTTAAATAAACTAGGTCTTACTTTGGTACAAGCTAAATTCATTCTGGAATAGAATAAATATTGTGCTCAAAGTAACAACCAACAATTGTATTTACTTATTTTTATTAGTTGGAAACAGTTACATTTTGAAGTTAAAAAAACGTGAAAACACAACTAAATATATATCTAATTAAATAGTAATATTATCGAATAATATTGAATATTATTATAAATCGTAACTAATTTACAACAGGTAGAATAGAATTATTCTATTCCAGCAAACAAGTTGGTTTAAAACAATTCCAATTTGGAATTACATACATGGGATTGTTGTAAATTTCTCAAAGTAAGACCGCAAATGTTTTCCAGGAATTTTCCGTTTTCTTTTATAATAAATTCATTTAGATATTGTTGTTTCTAATATGATGGGATTGTTGTTTCTATTATAGAGTTTCTCCAATGAAACAATAGCTGTGTTGCTTTCAAAATATTACAACAACAATTGCATTATATTCAAGCCGAGTGTCTTAGAATGTTAAGAAAAATTTTTTTAGGTCTAGGGGAAATAAAATCATTTATGGTTATGGTGTTTACCGCAAGGCGCTATTATTTCTATTTTTCTCGAAAAATTTATCTTGTTGAATAATTTAGCATTTCTTATTTGATAGCAAAATACCGAATTTGATTTATTCTATTTCATAAAATAAAAAAAACTAAAATAAATATTAAGAAAATGAACCAACACAGAAAAATTAAAACGCATTAAAAAATTAAAGCCAAAAGTTGTTGCTTTCACATTTCTTAGCTAAGCTAAGCGGATTAGCGAAAGCAACACTACTCATAATTTCGCTTAACAGTTTCGCTGCATAAATCATATTTTCATAATAATATTTTTAATTTACACTATGTAACGATAATGATCATACACGCTGATTTTTGAAAAAAAAATTGCAAAACATAAGGATTACACAATTTATTTTGCAGTTTTTTATTACCTAGATTAAATTATTTTACAAAATAAAAATTCCGTTACCGTTTATAATACAAAAAAAAATCAAGATTTTTTTTGCAACACTAAAACAAAATCAACAGTTTTTTTCCTTTGTTCATTATAAAGTGCCTCGGGTACACATTAGTATTTCGGTGGTTTTATACTATAAAAACCACTTTTATTTAAAAATGATCAGTGTTACAAAGGACACTACCAAAGAAGAACGCCAAGTAATAATTAATATGAAACATACTGGAAAATCTGTGCGTAAAATTGGAAAACTAGTTGGTCAAAGTCATTCTACAGGGGCCCTAATAATATCCAGATTCAACGTTACACTATCGGTTGAAAACGGAATTGGGACAAGCGAAAGATTTTCGATTTGGCGAGAGAAAATCCAAAAACAAGCGCTCGAAAACTAGCGCAGTATCACCCCCAAAACATTAAAAGGGATTTGTGGAAACATGGATATCATGGCCGTGTGCTACGCAAAAAGTTTTTAATTTCGGATGTCAATTCCAAGAAAAGAATTGAATTTGCAGAAAAATTAAAAACAAACCATTCAACTTCTGGAAGACGGTTCGTTTTACGATGAAAATAAATTTAACATTTCGGAGCCGACGGGAGAGGAGGAGAAAATCATCATTTGGAGAAAGCCTGCTACAGCCCGAGCCAAAACACATCCTTCCAAGACGGTGGTTCAGTTATGGAATGGGGTTCAATGTCGGCGAGTAGGGGTATTTAAACTTGTTTTTATAAATTAAATATGGATCGGTGGAAATACCTGGGCATTCTAAAGGACAATTTGAAACCATCCGTGGAACAATTAGGTTCGGGCCATCATGGATCTTCTAGCAAGATAACGATCTTAAGCACGCGGCACACGTTGTGAAAGAATAGATTCTGTATAACGTCCCAAACCAGTTACATTCGCCACCCCAATCGCCTGGTTTGAACCCCATTGAACATTTATGATATCACCTGGAACGCCAAATTAGAAAATACAGGATTATTAGCAAAAAAAACATTGCAAGAAACAATAATAAAAGAGTAGTATAAAATTTCACAAGAGTTCAAATATTTGTGTATTTCCCAATTAAGTTTGTGTTTCCCAAGTAAGGGAATAAGTAATTCTGAACTGATTTATGCAGTCAGATTTTTTCCTTTAGTAGGGGGAAAAAGTAAGAAATATACCTACAATGAAATTTAAAAAATGGTGAAAAATTCGAAAATATAGAGAATTCCAAAGCAAACCATATTCCAATTGGAGCAACTTCCACCGATTTCAAGAACAAGGCCCCAGATAGTTCCTTTTTACAATTTTTGCATTTCATACGTTTATACTGTAAGCCACCTATTTTTTGTCCAAAAACCGTACTACTCTCTCTCTCTCTCTCTCTAGCATTTACATCCCATGAAGGGATTTTGCCGCCCGCACTATGGTCCTCCATCCTTCTCGGTCCATCGCTCTCGTCCTCCAATTTCGACATCCTAATACGAGTAGGTCTTGTTCGACGTCGTCACGCCAGCGCAGTCGGGGTCTTCCTCTACGACGCACTCCGGCTGGTTGTTGATGGAACACTTTGTAAACCATTCGTTGTTGTGGAGATCTTGCAACGTGGCCGAGCCATCTCACTCGATTAGATTTGATGAAGCCGATAATATCGCTACCTCCGAGAAGTTGCTTTATTTCGTGGTTCATGCGAATCCGATATTCATTGTTCGCAACTTTAATAGGACCAAAAATTGAACGGATGACCTTCCTTTCGAAGGTAGATAATAATCTACAGTCGTTAGAGGTCATGGTCCAGCTCTCGCTTCCGAAAGTCAGCACAGGTCTTATCAGTGCTTTATAAAGTGCGAGCTTGCACGACTGCGATAGGTGTTTAGATCGCAATAATTTTGATTGCGCGTAGAAAACTCGTTGTCCGGCAGCGATTCGGGCTTTTATTTCTGCCTGCATGTCGTTTGATGATGTTATAAGTGACCCGAGGTATTTAAAATTTTCGACGCTATCAAAATTATGGTCGCCAATTTCGAGATTTGCCATAGAGATGTTCCTGGGTGTTGTTAAAAATTTCGTTTTGGTACTGTTCACCTCCAAACCAAGTCTTCTTGCGCAGCGATTGAGCGGTATGAAACTGTCCTTGATGTCGCTAGGTCTTCGGCCAAGAAGCACGATATCATCTGCATATCCAAGAATTTGGCCTGATTTATTGAATATACAGCGCGAAGTTTCAATGTTGCTTTTCCTCACTACGTACTCAAGCGCCAAATTGAACAGCACAGGCGCGAGTGCATCTCCCTGTCGAACACCAGATGTTATTTGAAAGGAGTCTGACACAGATCCTTCAATTACAATTCTACATGCAGATCCAGACGTTGTTAATTTACACAGAGAAACAAGTTTCTCTGGAATACCTAGGCATATGAGCGCGGCCCAAAGGTTGTCGCGGTTTATACTGTCATATGCCTGCCGGAAGTCTATATATAATTGATGTATGGTTATGTTGTACTCCCAACATTTTTCCAAGATCATCCTCATGGTGAAACACTGGTCAGTGGTCGATCGGTTGGGACGAAAACCACACTGATAGTCGCCAATGATGTTTTCGGCGAAAGGGATGAGTCTGGCAAGTACAACATTAGCCAACACTTTGTAAGCAGTGTTCAATAGAGCTATGCCACGAAAGTTTTCACATTTAAGACGGTCGCCTTTTTTATGCAACGGACATATGAGTGCGGTCTTCCAATTCTCCGGCAACTCTGCTTGGTCCCAAATACAAACGACGAGATCGTATAAACTTGTTGCAAGAGTAGCGCCTCCGAGTTTGATTAATTCTGCGGGGATTCCATCGAGACCGGGTGCCTTGCCGTTTTTCAATCGACTAATAGCTGCGTCTACTTCCTCTGCTGTGGGATATTCGACGAAGACCTCATCACCTGGAGGGGCTATTGCTCTAATGGGGGTCACTTCGTCATTCCGGTTTAGTAGACTTTGAAAGTAGGTTTGCCATACTGAGAGAACATCAGCCACGTTTGTTCTCAATTCTCCATTCCCGTCTTTTATGGCTGTACTTCTTGGGTGGAAGTCTTTAGTGAGATTCCTGGCATTAGCAAAACCGTCCCTTGAATTTCCTACTT
The DNA here is from genome assembly GCA_947310385.1 of Nephrotoma appendiculata. NCBI lineage: Eukaryota > Metazoa > Arthropoda > Insecta > Diptera > Tipulidae > Nephrotoma > Nephrotoma appendiculata. Next base: position 248,036,419 of record OX371224.1, read on the forward strand.
CCGCTTGGAAGCTGATGTTTTCGATGCATGACCTCATATGATCGCGTTTCTTTTGTCGAAGGAATTTAATCGTGGCTTTCCTTGCGCGTAGATATTCTGCCTGAGTGCTTCTCGTGTTGCGAGCCAACCATTTTTCACGAAGCTTTCGTTTATTTTCGACGACCAGGCGGCATGGATCATCGAACCAATCATTGCGGGATCTCGGCGGTCTTCTGCCGATAGTGTTTTGCGCCGCGGTGGTTATGGCTGACTGTATAGCGTGCCACTGCTCCTGGATATTAGGAGGAGCTCCTTCGTTGTCGCTGGGCCGCTCTAAATAGTTAGTGACAGCTGATTGGTAACTCTGCAGTGACGCTTGGTCTTTTAGAGCATCCACATTCCATCGAACGGTTTTTTGTGCTTGTCTATTGAAGGTTGATGACAGTTTGCACTTATATTTAAATATGACAAGCACATGATCGCTGTCCATGTCTGCACCTCTGTAAGATCTAACGTCAGATATGCTGGTGGAGTGTCTCTTGGACACCATGACGTGATCGATTTGGTTTTCCTTTCTTCCATCATTCGATCTCCACGTTACTTTGTGAATTCTCTTATGTGGAAAAAACGTACTTGATACAACTAAGTTGTACGTTATTGCCAGGTCGGTGACGCGTTGGCCGTTGTTGTTACTAGTTAGGTGCAGGCTGTTAGGACCGATGTGCGTTGTATTTTCTGCACTTCTACCGATTTTTGCATTAAAGTCGCCCACGATGATTTTAATGTCGTGGTGCGGTATGTTATTGATGACTTCCTCGAGCTCGACAAAGAAGAGATCTTTGATGTCATCTGATTTATCTTCGGTGGGTGCATGCACATTAACGATCGTGATGTTAAATTTATTAGTGCGAAGTCTGACCGTGCATATCCGCATGTTGATAGGGCGGAAATCGATGATATGGTGCTTCACGCGCCGATGGATGAGGAAGCCAACTCCAAATTCTCCTCCGTTCTGATGGCCGCTGTAATAATGAGTGTAACCATTGGTGGTGTCATGGATCTCACTCTCAGACCATCTAAGCTCTTGTAGTGCAAGTACGTCTAATGTGTAACTCTTTGCTTGGTTCGAAAGGTTCTGGAGATCTCCAGGTCTTAAGAGGCTAAGCACGTTCCATGTTCCCATTTTTAAAGCGTTGTCCGTGTACAATTTCCGAGGTCGAGTTTGTGATGAATCCGATATGGTAATCCGAGGCCTTTGTTCAGGGTTCATAACTTAAATGGTTTTTATGAGGGAAGGTTGTTGGCCTGCCGCTCAACCCGCTTGTTACGTGTGTGGGTCACGTACTGGTGATAATCTTAAGGCATCCAGTCCTACCTTGAACACATTTATATAGCGAGCCGCTTGATACAAGACAGACGCCCGCTTCAGCCGCACCTAACCTGGAGAACAGACGCTGATTTGGTATTGGTTTTGAGGCGCCAATAACCCGCCTTGACATGTAGTGTCCATGACTATAAACAGGATTTAGTCTGTTCGTCTCCACCGTACTACTCGCCAAAGAAAAATGTCACAAAAATTCCGGTGTTGGGCTGAATCCCGACTAAAAAGAGAAAAAACAATTTGGAGAGAGCCGATAGAGAGCAGATATAGAGAGAGATTTTTATAGTACTTTTCATATTGAGGTTTTATTTTGAAATTAAAGTTTTTTTTTGCATGTTTTGTCAAATTTATTCATATACAATACATATACAGGACATTCATATTCATACACAATTTTTAATATACAATACACAGACATACTACAATGTTTTAATTTAAATCTCGCCAATGTACCAATGTATTCGCCAATGTAATGTTATGTCGCCAATCTTATACGTCACTCACTCGACATCCATCTTAAAAAAATAAACACATGAAAATCGTCAGTATCAAAAGCATACGTCGTAAATTTGGAAATTCAATGTTATTACCTGTTTAGTCCAATGTTGTTAATCGCAAAGTTGGCAAAATACCGCGACACTTAAAATTAGTAAAATTTTACTTTAAAACTTAAAACACGTTTTAAAAAATAAAACAGAAAAAAGTGTTACAAATAAAAAACCCGTATCTGAGTATACATGTTCATTCGACAACATATCTCACGAAACTGAAGATACAAAACAAATTATAATAAAACATCAAAAAAATTGTAATTCAGAAAGGGAAAGAAAATTATATCTCTCCAAAATCCAAATTTTTGTGTTTTTGATATTTTGTAGTATGGAATTTGCTATGAAAATAAAACAATTTTTTCTACACAGTGGAAAAATTGCATACTGGGTTATTTCGTTTCACACATTTTGGGACAAAATCGATATACAGATGTGAGTAGATAATTTAGCAAAAACAAAATCTTTAAGTGCTTACCGCAAAATCAACACACTTTCTATGGAAAGAATCACGTAAAGTACACGGAAATCCATACTATTCGCCAAAGAAAAGTGTCACAAAAATTCCAGTGTAGGTGAGAATCCCGACTAAAAAGAGAAAAAAATCAAATTGGAAATATTTCGTTTTTTTCATACACTTTTCTATACTAATTCCCAATACGTTTCTGAGTGAATAAGAGCAGATTTCGTTGTATTTTTCACATGCAATTTGTTTTCAAAATAAAAGAATTTATTGTCATTTGTTTTTGTAAAGTTAATTATTATTTTTTATTTAATTAAATATACATAGAAAATTTATTTACATATTTAAATTTCATAAATTGTGCTTTGTATTGCATCCGCCACGTGCTACCCAATTATTAATCTTCAGCATATTAAGATTTTGAAAAAAAAATTCTTTGAAAATTTACAACGTAAATGTATATTTCGCAACGACGCCATTGTGAGAGAGATCTCTATTACCTTTTTAGTTGAAACTTGTACATCGTGATCACTAAATTAGTTAATAATTATTATATTTAATTATTATTATATACTTAAATTTAAAATTATTTACTTTAATAAATAGAAAAACATTATAATGAAACACAACACTTTAAAGAAAATAAAATACTCCTTCTGCATCGCGTGTCTTACTGTTTTTCTTATTGTTTATTTCAAGCGGTTTGTCTTTTTCCGTCCCACTTTTGGAGGGCCGTTCTACCTGACCAAAAATGTTGAATTTGTTCTCTTGATTCCCAAAAGGAACTTTCTTTGATTTTAATTTTTTTAGGTATTCATTAAAAGCCATACGTATACAGGCTTAACACGTTCACGACCGAGCTGCTACCCTAGCCTAGGGTGGCCACAAATCAGATGATAAATTTGCACGAAATGAGCTAATTGAATCCTAATTAATGGTAGAATAAATGTTTTATTTATGTGTTTTGTGAGGTTTGTGACGTTATTAATAGTAAGACGCATAAACGAGTTGCGGTTTTTTTAGAACAAAATTTCGTTGTATAAACCGCATGACACAATAAGCGTCGTATGACCGTAAATGTGTTAAATATAAAAACAAATATGTATATTATAATCAGTTGAAAAGCTAGGCCTATCAAACACAAACTGGATCTTCCAGAAGGATAAAGATCCCAAGCACACTGTGCATATTTTTTGAGCATGGCTATTTCATCATGTTCCCAAACAATTGCATTCTCCGCAATGTTCCGCCAGGTTCAGTCTTAAATCCGATCGAACATCCGGCAGAACAACATTATCACAGAGTATGATAGAGAAGAGAGATACAGTCTGTCCTGTAAGCAAAAGACGGATCGACCAGTTATGAATCGGATATAAAATTACAGTTTATTCAAAGCGTACAATGAATTATGGCGGGCGTAATAAAGAGTGAAACATATATTTTATTTTATAAAATATACAAATCTCAATAAAAAAATTTAGTTATATATTAATGATTTGTATTTATATATCGTATATCTTTATTTTCCTCCAAAACCTTAACAGTGTTGGTTGCCTATACTTTTCAAATTTTGCTAGTTTCGACAATCGTTCGATAAGTTATGTCGCAGAGTGTATATGTGTGTTTTCAATAAGCATTGTTTTCCTGCCCAAACTATTAAATATCCGCCACATATCTTTCCCCATTATAAAATTAAATAGACAAGCATTGAAATGTTTGAAACGTTTTTAATCTAAAGTGTTGACTCAATTTACAAATTCAATTATTTTTTTTATTTTGTATTTTGCTTAATCATCTTCACCTGGTGCCCATACTATACTCTCAATCCATGGAACATATTTATATAACCTGGTATAAACTCCAGGAAAATTAATTGTGCCACATCCGACACCAAACGATGTAATTCCAATTTGAGTGTACATACAATATGTTTGAGAATGATAAATTTGTAAAGGGCCACCGGAATCACCTTCACACGTATCTTTTTTTTCAGTTCTTGACCCAGCACATAATTGCGTCTCAATAATACCTTTGCGTAGTTGTCGGTCCGAAATATGTTGAAAAATTCTAGCACATTCTGTGTTATTGAATGATTCTAAAACAACTTTTAATAATGTGTTACTTCTATCTCTCTGAAATGCAACTGCACCCCATCCAGTTGCTATGGATTTTGCTGGATCTAAATCTTTTGTTGGCAAACAAATTGGTATAATATATGGTGATAAAACAACTTTTTCAGCTAACTTAAGCAGTGCAATGTCATTATATTTTGATGATCTATTATAACTGGGATATTGTATGATCTTTTCGATCGGTATGTCAATCACGGATGCATCATCATTTTCATCATCAAGCACTAGTTCGCCCAGACGTACCAGTGAAATGTTACTAAAATTGGAATAAATATTAAATTCATTTAGTTTGAAATTTAACTGCTGTGATGTTGATATTATTTACTGTCCCTTCATGCAATGTGCAGCAGTTAATACATATCGCCTACTAATGAGTGAACCGCTACAATCCCATGCAATTTGTCCGTCTTCATTTTGATAACCTAATAGAGCCGAATGAGGGAATTCAGTTGGAGCAGCAGGTGTACCGCCCGTAATTAGTGGTACGGCTACATGCCCGCATCTATCGATTGACACTGTTTCTGAAACCATGTCAGTACGAAATGATATCACAGTCAGATTGACATAAACATATTGGCTATATTCTTGGCATTCTATAAATAAATTTATATTTTATCAGAAAATTTAATAAAAAGAAAATCTAGAATATAAATACTTTGAGCAGATATAGGTAAATCTCCTCCAAATTTAGTCTCTGTTGTATCGACTGGTGTTGGTATTGGGCAACATACAATTTGTTTAAATCCTTCATATCCACAGGGAGTTGGTAATACAGCATTGAAACGTAAATCATCTTCAGCTTCTGTACAATTTGATAATAATTTGCACTCCCCTTTTTCACCAGTTCTAACAATATGACATGCATCTCCTACAAATTAAATAGAAATTAATAAAATTAATTTTTAAAATTTGAATGTTGTAACAAAACAAACCGATATATAATTGATTCGCGTAATTCAGGACGACTAAGTAAATTAATACTAAACATGTGATTGAATCTATAAATCGCATAATGCAAATTTTTTGGAGTTCTTAATTTTACTTCCGGCTTAATTATAATTTTTTATTTCTCTTCAACTTAAATTAAAATTAAAACACTAATTTTACTATAATGTACATTATTTAACTAAGAGCGATCAATTCAATGTGATTCAATTCTTTTAGCAAGACTTTATAAGTAAGCGAAGCTTTGACCTGTAGATTGTAACCGTTGCTTTGTTATCTTTTGGAGAAATTCCCACTGAAAACTGTTGGAAGTGTTTAATCAACACATTTATTGGGACGTCATGTAAAGTTTATTAAATACAGATGTGACTGAGATATGTTATCTCTGAAGGGCATCTTACAATATGTTGTTATTATTATTTTTGTATTTTCCGATAGACCATAATAAGGATTTTGTTTTTTTTTAAAACTTCTGAAATAATAACCAATAATAAAAATATGTGGTTCAGATTTCTAATTTTCAATTAATCAAGAATGAATTGCGATGACCTAGTTTTCGAGATTCGTCGATATTATTTATTGCGTTCTTAATGTTAACATTATTCAAGAACGCCCTGGTTGACTGAAAATCATTTTCACCCGTGCCGCCAATAACTTGGCAAATGGTGGTGGTGGCGTATTATCTAGGAGGAGTACTTCTTTGTGGCTGAGGTTATTTCTCTCGCAAATTTTTTAAACCGATTGGCAACATTTATTTTCGAACCAGTAATCAAAAAGCTTAGCATTATCCAAGTTTTTTTGTTTGACTTGAATATAACCGGCAATTTGGATTTATAGCATCCCTTAAGAGCTCGAGGATTCTCTGATAAATAAATTAAGAATGGTTTTAACTTAAAATCGCCCGACGCGTTACCTCCTAGAAGTAGAAACAACCTTTCTTTTGAAACTTAGTACCCCGGAGCAGACAGCTTTTCTTTAGTTAGGCATGTCCTATCAGGCATACGTTTACAGTAGAGCCCAGTTTCGTCGGCATTAAATACGTGTTGTTAGAATTTGTTGATTTTTTTTATAAATAAAGTGTAATAATCATGAAAAATGTTGACGGTTTGTATAAAAATCTCTGTGTGCGTAGTCGTGCAGACCAAATGTTGTGTCCTCTCTACAGCCCAAAATGTTTGTTCGATCTGGATGAAACTTCATACTTAAGCTTTTTCATTATTTCGGAGATTCCAGTTATTTTTGGTCGAATACGGTCCAATGCAAGTGGCAGCTTCCATTTTTTCGTTTTTTGTAAATATTTTGAAAAGTATTACATTTATGAGATACATGATTATGAACTAAAAGATTCTAAATTAAATTTGCAACAATATCGGGCCAGATCATTTTTCCAAAATTTAAGGGGAAATGACATTTTTGGAAAAAAACAAAGTTTTTTCAACAAAAATTCGGCACTGTACAGCCCAGACGGATTGATGATCGGGACGAAACTTTATACCTAAGCTTTTTTCACAACTTGCTTTAAATGGCCTTCTTACAGCAGGACTACAATTTACCAGAGACCACCAGGGAACATATCTCACGCCGGTACTTTATGGTTCTTTGACAAGCAGGAGGTAGATGAGACTTTGTGCGAAAATTGCTCCATTTGTGCTTAATCGTAATTTTTTACTAATGTTTGTCATTGGAAGACCTCACACCGCACACATTATTAGCAAGTATCTAAACAATGTAAATATTAAAACTCCTAATTGACTCGCTTGAAGCCCGGCCTTAAAAATCGAGCACCTATGGATATCTTTGGAAGGCAGATGCGAAACCGTCGACCTCCGCCGGCTTTTCTGACCAACCAAGCATTGCCGTTACAAATCAACAAAAAAAAAAAAACAATATACGTATTTAAAATAATTAATAGCGATTTTTTTCGAAACAAAATTTTGATCTTAGATCAAAAAAATGGATGACAATACAATAAATTTAATCGAAATGCCATTGAAAGGCATTGCATTTCCAGTCATTTTTTTGATCTAAGATCAAAATTTTGTTTCGAAAGAATTTGCTATAAGTTTCCTACGAAATCATTTTTATTCAAAAAATTTAAATCCATATTAAAATAAATGAGAATTCATATTATTTGTCACAGCTTAGGTAAGACGCGAAACATATGCCCGCTCCGATTCTAATGCGCGTGAACTTTTTCCTGAACAATTCCTAGAAAATAAAAAAAACATAAATTAGGAATAATTTAGCAAAAACTTCACAATCCTATATAGAAATGAGAAGTTTTTCCTAAAACTAAAAATACATCGACGTATTAGTGAATATATTACACAAAAATAGATCAACCACACGATGAACGATTAATTCAATGATAATCCATAGCTTGTTCAACAAATCTGATCAACACAACAGATTTTAATAAATCGGAACAAGAAAATTAATTTATTATCTAAGTATAACATATAATAATATAGTTAAAGTAGGATGGTTAAATTATTTATTTTGCTGAAAATTTGCAAATCTCCGTCTAGGAAAACTTAAAAATAAGCATATCCAAAATATTGTCTCAGCTACATAGCTCATTTTTTATTGTGTACTCGTGAAATATTTGTTGTATTTGCATTCATAACTTTGCATTCCTAAACTATCTTAGAATTCGAAGGCATCAATAAGCGAATATTTGTAGATAGATATTGGTTAGTTTAAGCTTTGTAAAAAGTTTCAAGAAAATCTCTTGGGGATTTGGGGGTCAGATTTGATTAAAATTCCAATAATTGAATTGTAGATTATTGAATCGTTTTGCATTCATAATTTGCTCTAAGGTAGTTTAGGAAAGCAAAATTATGAATGCAAAACGATTCAATTGAACTACATATATGTATTTCAGTTCTTCGGTGACGTTTTAGTTTGAATAATAAGTTTAGAATAAAAATGATAATGTTAATTTTATATTATTATTTTTTAGTTGGTTATTTATGATTTTTTAACAATGATTTTTCTTTATTAAAACTCTCGCTTGTTAATAATTGTAGTAGTTTTATAATTGTTATATTCAATTATTTTGTTGAATGCTTTATTATAAGCAATAATTGAAAGATTCACTATTACTATCAAACGATTTTAAATTTAGGAAGGTTTTAGGAAATTCTTCATTACCGTGACTAAAAAAAGAAAAAACAAAGTAGAAATAAGGTGGAACTTTGTCGGAAACTGGGGTATATTCCATATTTCCGTACTAATTTAACACGCTTTATCGCATGCAAATAGAACAGCTTTCCATAGCACGTTTACATGAGATTAATAATAATTTTCTATTGAAATTAAAGGGAATTATTTGTTGTAATTTTTATATTTTTATTCAGATATTCAATACATATTTCTGTTTTATTTAAATTTTAAAAATCCGCCTATGTAGGGTATTGATTGACATGTTCACGCGCCATCCACCTGTTAGATTTTCACACAGCATCTTAAAAAAATAAAACAAAAATATTTTACGTAAAAAATTGCGTAGATGTGTAAATGGCGACGCCATGGCAAAACTGATTGTATTCCCTATTTAGCCCAATCCGATCGCAACCATTTTACAATTAAACTATTATTCTATAATTAAACTAAATAAAATTAATGTTACTGTAATAATTAAAAATTATTAAAATAAAACAACACGATAAATTAAAATAAAAAAACAGGCATGCACAATCGTGTGTATATTCACCCGTCGACTTATCACATGAAACTGAGAAGAGAAAATAAAAGAACACAAACAAAATTTATAAAAATTAATAATAGATTGCCGCGAATCAGAAAGAGAAATCACTTATTTTTCTCCAAAATCGATATTTTTGTGTTTTGGATATTTTGTAATACGGAATTTAGTATAGAATTAAAACAATATTTTCCACACATTGGGAAAATTGCATACTGGGTATATCTTGCCGGTTACACTCATTTCGTTTCACACATTATGAGACAAGATCGATATACAGGGGGCCTATTTGGGAAATCGATTCGAATTGCTTTTCGATTCGATTGATCAATTCGATTCGAACATGATTAGGGTATTTGGGAATTCGACCGAAAATAAAAAATTACACTCTCAAATAAAGACTAGGGAAATTATTTTTAATCATTATACCTGTAATAATAATTTAAATCTTGGCGATATTTTGACGTTTAATTGCAATTATATTTTTGTTGGGTCTTTGACAAATTTAAACACGAAGCATCATGAAAGATGCATTGGAATCTAGATTCAGATTTCTATTAATTAGACTAGATTCAGATGTCTATAAGCAGCTCAAATAGTGAACGTATGCGTAACGCTACAAAATATATGTCTCCACTTTAATGTGCCATTCGACAGGCAAGAAATAATCAACGATGAAGAAAATTCCATTACATAAATAAAAAATTATGATTATTTTTATTTAATTCATTTCAATATCTAATTTAATATTTTAAATATAGTATAAAATATACATAAATTCAACGTCCTTACATTTTAAAATTTTGCTCTTTGTATTCGCCTTCGTGAACAAAACTAACTACGAATAAAAATTCGTTCATGATCGTAGAATTATTGTTCGTAATCGAATTGCCAGATAAGGGAAATTTTCGATCGTTTCTTGTTATATGTTTTCGTTTAAATAAAATTCGATTTCGAATTTCCAAATATTGATGATTCGAAAATGTCGTTCGATTGATCGAATTCGATTTCCCAAATAGGGGCCCAGATGTGAGTAGTAACCTTAAGTGCGTATAAGTACTTTCGGTGGTCGATTGGAAAGCAGCTAATGTCACTAGTATGGAAAAAAACGAAGTTGGTTTCAGTTTCAATTTGTGTTATTAATTTATGATTCATTATGAGAGCTACTTAAAAAATTAAATTTTAAGGCAAAAGGTAAAAGCAAAAAAGAAAATCTATTGTGAGAGCTGTGTTACTTAATCTCAGTTTCGCTTAGATGATTACTATAATTTATTGACCTATAGATTGCAGATTTGTTTTATTTGTAGAAAAATTATAATATTGGATGTGTCAACAAGTTCACAGGAAAAAACCGAAACTTATAATCTGGTTGTATGTCTTATAATACTATTGAAGGTTGCTTTTAGTTATGTATTTATTTTAACATTTGTATATGTTACAAAACAGGCTTCTTTAAACTGTTATATAAGAAAATTGACTGAAGCTGACAATTATGAATTATTATCAAGAAAACAAGTTTTATTTATTAACAATTGCAACAATTTAATTTTAAACGTTTTTTATAAAACCAAACATTTGTGGCCATGATTGATTTCTCGGGCTAAAAAAGTATACGGCTGATACAAATTCGAAGTTTGTTTAGCATAATCGAGCACCGTTTTTCTTTTATTTTCCTTTTGGTGTAGCGAAATGACAGTGAGACGTAAGTAAGGTTAATTTATGGAGTTATGTCGAACCAATTGCAAATCTTTAAGTCTATAACAACGGCAAGGCTTTTGGCGACTACTTTTTTAACTATTCGGTGATTATTGCAGATTTAATTGTCTTGCAAACTACCACCATAACCATCTTAGAGTTGTACTTGCATGCATTGCCCTTGATCAACTTGAATGAAATTCTTGTTAGCGAGTTCAGCCGATTTATCCTCCCAAACTGCGCCACTTCTATATACGGTAATTTCACTAACTCAGCTTAGAAAGGAAAACTGGGCTGTCTATGGCTAGTAATGCTGCAGAGCTGTCTCGGATTATGAAAATCTCTTCTGATACATTCATGTGTGCAGACCACATTTGCGAGACTTCGTTTGAAATAGGGTTAGGGATTTTCCAAAGGGTATATGGTGTGTAAACAGGGCCTGACTACTCCCTCTTCAGTCGCAATCCCCATAGGTAGATCTGCATAGCCTAATAAGTAGAGGTTCTAATAATTCTATATCTTGTTGAAGAAGTAAGTGGTGCATTCCATCCCCATCTAAGACTGTAAGGCCCAGAAAAAATTAGAGTCCAGCGGCTTCCTCCTGACTTGAAAATATTAATTTAGCGCTTATAGGCTTCTGATTAAATAAAAAATGAGTGCCTATTAATTCCTTAATTCCTTGTTGAGTTTCTGAATACCCAAAATTATGCAGCGTGCGAAATGGCCTTTCAGTAATGAGCTAAGGGTCTCCGTTTGAGGTAGCTAGTTTGGCCATTTGGCGAAGTTCTCTTTTCCTGACTCAAGGTCATGATTCCACCGGTGAACGTATGGCCTCGGCGTGCTCTTTCTCAGCACTGTCCATATCTGCGGTTGTATGAAGGTAGGTTTGACTACCGGTTACATTATATTGGAGTTCGTCGGTATAGGCTTGCCATTTGATGTGTTTCGGTGCCATTTGAAGAGAATCATCTCTAATGAGGTCATGATTAAATTGCCGAAAATAATTAGGTTTATGAAGAAGATATTGACAGAAAATCGCTAAATAATTGCTGCTATTGGCCTCTCGTATTTCTTGTTGTAGATTAACTTAACTGTTTGGAATTCAAAAATTCCTTCCATTTTTGGTTCTTCAATGTAAAGAACCGGCAAAAGTTAGCAGTTACTGATTTTGTGACCTATACAAGTTTAATCTCAACACACCTTAGCGTGCTGAGTCACTCCGATGAATAATTTATTGGTTCTACTGGCCTCTGGTCTGTATGTTTTGCTGGAGGCTGTTTAGGTTTCGACAGAGACAGTTGAGTGTAGTAGAGATGGTTAATTTTAAATAACCGTTTCTCATAACTTTCCTCCTTTTCTCATTATAATGCGAGATATGTTTTATCGGATTTAAGTCCTGACATTGCGGAGGTGAATGTATAATTGTCTGGGAACATGATGAAATAGCCTTTCTCTAAAAATATGCAGTGTGCTTAGGGTCGTTATCCTCCTGGAAGATCCAGTTTGTGTTTGATAACCCTAGCTTTTTAACTGATTGGAATAAATTTGTTTTTATATTTAAGTCTGTATATGTGTGGCTTTTAATGAATTGCTTTCATCGCAATGTTCCGCAAAGTTCGGACTTAAATCCGATAGAACATCCGGCAGAACCATATTATCACAGAGTCAGGTAGAGAAAAGGGATAGAGTCTGTCCTGCAAGCAAACGGCGGACCGACCAGTTATTAATCGGATATAAAAATACAGTTTATTCAAGCGTACAATGAATTATGGCGGGCGTAATAAAGAGTGAAACATATATTTTATTTTATAAAATATACAAATCTCAATAAAAAAAATTTAGTTATATATTAATGATTTGTATTTTAGATCTTTATTTTCCACAAAAACCTTAACAGTGTTGGTTGCCTATACTTTTCAAATTTTGCTAGTTTCGACAATCGTTCGATAAGTTATGTCGCAGAGTGTATATGTGTGCTTTCAATAAGCTTTGTTTTCCTGCCCAGACTATTAAAGATCCACTACATATCTTTCCCGAGTAAAAAAATTAAATAACTAGACAAGCATCGAAATGTTTGAAACGTTTTTAATTCAAAAGTGTTGACCCAATTTACAAATTCAATTATTTTTTTTAATTTTTCTCAATCATCTTCACCTGGTGCCCATACTATACTCTCAATCCATGGAACGTATTTATATAACCTGGTATAAACTCCAGGAAAATTAATTGTGCCACATCCGACATCAAACGATTTAATTCCAATTTTAGTGTACATACAATATGAATGATAAATTTGTAATGGACCACCGGAATCACCTTCACACGTATCTTTTTGTTCAGTTCTTGACCCAGCACATAATTGTGTCTCAATAATACCTTTGCGTAGTTGTCGGTCCGAAATATGTTGAAAAATTCTAGCACACTCTGTGTTATTGAATGATTCTAAAACGACTTTTAATAATGTGTTACTTCGACCTCTCTGAAATGCAACTGCGCTCCATTCAGTTGCTATGGATTTTGCTGGATCTAAATCTTTTGTTGGCAAACAAATTGGTATAATATATGGTGATAATACAACTTTTTTAGCTAACTTAAGCAGTGCAATGTCATTATATTTTGATGATCTATTATAACTAGGATATTGTATGATCTTTTCGATCGGTATGTCAATCACGGATGCATCATCATTTTCATCATCAAGCACTAGTTCTCCCAGACGTACCAATGAAATGTTACTAAAATTGGAATAAATATTAAGTTAAATTAAATTTGAAATTTAACTGCTGTGATGTTGATATTATTTACTGTCCCTTCATGCAATGTGCAGCAGTTAATACATATCTCCTACTAATGAGTGAACCGCTACAATCCCATGCAATTTGTCCGTTTTCATTTTGATAACCTAATAGAGCCGAATGAGGAAATTCAGTTGGAGCAGCTGGTGTACCGCCCGTAATTAGTGGTACGGCTACATGCCCGCATCTATCGATTGTCACTGTTTCTGAAACCATGTCAGTATGAAATTCTAGCACAGTCAGATTGACATAAACATACTGGCTATGTTCATGGCATTCTATAAATAAATTTATATTTTATCAGAAAATATAAAAAAAAGAAAATCTAGAATATAAATACTTTGAGCAGATATAGGTAAATCTCCTCCAAATTTAGTCTCTGTTGTATCGACTGGTGTTGGTATTGGGCAACATACAATTTGTTTAAATCCTTCATATCCACAGGGAGTTGGTAATACAGCATTGAAACGTAAATCATCTTCAGCTTCTGTACAATTTGATAATAATTTGCACTCCCCTTTTTCACCAGTTCTAACAATATGACATGCATCTCCTACAAATTAAATAGAAATTAATAAAATTAATTTTTAAAATTTGAATGTTGTAACAAAACAAACCGATATATAATTGATTCGCGTAATTCAGGACGACTAAGTAAATTAATACTAAACATGTGATTGAATCTATAAATCGCATAATGCAAATTTTTTGGAGTTCTTAATTTTACTTCCGGCTTAATTATAATTTTTTATTTATCTTCAACTTAAATTAAAATTAAAACACTAATTTTACTATAATGTACATTATTTAACTAAGAGCGATCAATTCAATGTGATTCAATTCTTTTAGCAAGACTTTATAAGTAAGCGAAGCTTTGACCTGTAGATTGTAACCGTTGCTTTGTTATCTTTTGGAGAAATTCCCACTGAAAACTGTTGGAAGTGTTTAATCAACACATTTATTGGGACGTCATGTAAAGTTTATTAAATACAGATGTGACTGAGATATGTTATCTCTGAAGGGCATCTTACAATATGTTGTTATTATTATTTTTGTATTTTCCGATAGACCATAATAAGGATTTTGTTTTTTTTTAAAACTTCTGAAATAATAACCAATAATAAAAATATGTGGTTCAGACTTCTAATTTTCAATTAATCAAGAATGAATTGCGATGACCTAGTTTTCGAGATTCGTCGATATTATTTATTGCGTTCTTAATGTTAACATTATTCAAGAACGCCCTGGTTGACTGAAAATCATTTTCACCCGTGCCGCCAATAACTTGGCAAATGGTGGTGGTGGCGTATTATCTAGGAGGAGTACTTCTTTGTGGCTGAGGTTATTTCTCTCGCAAATTTTTTAAACCGATTGGCAACATTTATTTTCGAACCAGTAATCAAAAAGCTTAGCATTATCCAAGTTTTTTTGTTTGACTTGAATATAACCGGCAATTTGGATTTATAGCATCCCTTAAGAGCTCGAGGATTCTCTGATAAATAAATTAGGATAGGTTTTAACTTAAAATCGCCCGACGCGTTACCTCCTAGAAGTAGAAACAACCTTTCTTTTGAAACTTAGTACCCCGGAGCAGACAGCTTTTCTTTAGTTAGGCATGTCCTATCAGGCATACGTTTACAGTAGAGCCCAGTTTCGTCGGCATTAAATACGTGTTGTTAGAATTTGTTGATTTTTTTTATAAATAAAGTGTAATAATCATGAAAAATGATGACGGTTTGTATAAAAATCTCTGTGTGCGTAGTCGTGCAGACCAAATGTTGTGTCCTCTCTACAGCCCAAAATGTTTGTTCGATCTGGATGAAACTTCATACTTAAGCTTTTTCATTATTTCGGAGATTCCAGTTATTTTTGGTCGAATACGGTCCAATGCAAGTGGCAGCTTCCATTTTTTCGTTTTTTGTAAATATTTTGAAAAGTATTACATTTATGAGATACATGATTATGAACTAAAAGATTCTAAATTAAATTTGCAACAATATCGGGCCAGATCATTTTTCCAAAATTTAAGGGGAAATGACATTTTTGGAAAAAAACAAAGTTTTTTCAACAAAAATTCGGCACTGTACAGCCCAGACGGATTGATGATCGGGACGAAACTTTATACCTAAGCTTTTTTCACAACTTGCTTTAAATGGCCTTCTTACAGCAGGACTACAATTTACCAGAGACCACCAGGGAACATATCTCACGCCGGTACTTTATGGTTCTTTGACAAGCAGGAGGTAGATGAGACTTTGTGCGAAAATTGCTCCATTTGTGCTTAATCGTAATTTTTTACTAATGTTTGTCATTGGAAGACCTCACACCGCACACATTATTAGCAAGTATCTAAACAATGTAAATATTAAAACTCCTAATTGACTCGCTTGAAGCCCGGCCTTAAAAATCGAGCACCTATGGATATCTTTGGAAGGCAGATGCGAAACCGTCGACCTCCGCCGGCTTTTCTGACCAACCAAGCATTGCCGTTACAAATCAACAAAAAAAAAAAACAATATACGTATTTAAAATAATTAATAGCGATTTTTTTCGAAACAAAATTTTGATCTTAGATCAAAAAAATGGATGACAATACAATAAATTTAATCGAAATGCCATTGAAAGGCATTGCATTGCCAGTCATTTTTTTGATCTAAGATCAAAATTTTGTTTCGAAAGAATTTGCTATAAGTTTCCTACGAAATCATTTTTATTCAAAAAATTTAAATCCATATTAAAATAAATGAGAATTCATATTATTTGTCACAGCTTAGGTAAGACGCGAAACATATGCCCGCTCCGATTCTAATGCGCGTGAACTTTTTCCTGAACAATTCCTAGAAAATAAAAAAAACATAAATTAGGAATAATTTAGCAAAAACTTCACAATCCTATATAGAAATGAGAAGTTTTTCCTAAAACTAAAAATACATCGACGTATTAGTGAATATATTACACAAAAATAGATCAACCACACGATGAACGATTAATTCAATGATAATCCATAGCTTGTTCAACAAATCTGATCAACACAACAGATTTTAATAAATCGGAACAAGAAAATTAATTTATTATCTAAGTATAACATATAATAATATAGTTAAAGTAGGATGGTTAAATTATTTATTTTGCTGAAAATTTGCAAATCTCCGTCTAGGAAAACTTAAAAATAAGCATATCCAAAATATTGTCTCAGCTACATAGCTCATTTTTTATTGTGTACTCGTGAAATATTTGTTGTATTTGCATTCATAACTTTGCATTCCTAAACTATCTTAGAATTCGAAGGCATCAATAAGCGAATATTTGTAGATAGATATTGGTTAGTTTAAGCTTTGTAAAAAGTTTCAAGAAAATCTCTTGGGGATTTGGGGGTCAGATTTGATTAAAATTCCAATAATTGAATTGTAGATTATTGAATCGTTTTGCATTCATAATTTGCTCTAAGGTAGTTTAGGAAAGCAAAATTATGAATGCAAAACGATTCAATTGATCTACAGTTCAATTATTGGAGTTTTATTCAAATTTGACCCCCAAGAGATTTTCTTGAAATTTTTTGCATACCTTAAACTGACCAATATCTATCTACAAATATTCGCTTATTGATGCCTTCGAACTCTAAGGTAGTTTAGGAATGCAAACTTATGAATGCAAAACGATTCAATTGAACTACATATATGTATTTCAGTTCTTCGGTGACGTTTTAGTTTGAATAATAAGTTTAGAATAAAAATGATAATGTTAATTTTATATTATTATTTTTTAGTTGGTTATTTATGATTTTTTAACAATGATTTTTCTTTATTAAAACTCTCGCTTGTTAATAATTGTAGTAGTTTTATAATTGTTATATTCAATTATTTTGTTGAATGCTTTATTATAAGCAATAATTGAAAGATTCACTATTACTATCAAACGATTTTAAATTTAGGAAGGTTTTAGGAAATTCTTCATTACCGTGACTAAAAAAAGAAAAAACAAAGTAGAAATAAGGTGGAACTTTGTCGGAAACTGGGGTATATTCCATATTTCCGTACTAATTTAACACGCTTTATCGCATGCAAATAGAACAGCTTTCCATAGCACGTTTACATGAGATTAATAATAATTTTCTATTGAAATTAAAGGGAATTATTTGTTGTAATTTTTATATTTTTATTCAGATATTCAATACATATTTCTGTTTTATTTAAATTTTAAAAATCCGCCTATGTAGGGTATTGATTGACATGTTCACGCGCCATCCACCTGTTAGATTTTCACACAGCATCTTAAAAAAATAAAACAAAAATATTTTACGTAAAAAATTGCGTAGATGTGTAAATGGCGACGCCATGGCAAAACTGATTGTATTCCCTATTTAGCCCAATCCGATCGCAACCATTTTACAATTAAACTATTATTCTATAATTAAACTAAATAAAATTAATGTTACTGTAATAATTAAAAATTATTAAAATAAAACAACACGATAAATTAAAATAAAAAAACAGGCATGCACAATCGTGTGTATATTCACCCGTCGACTTATCACATGAAACTGAGATTACGGAGAAGAGAAAATAAAAGAACACAAACAAAACTTATAAAAATTAATAATAGATTGCCGCGAATCAGAAAGAGAAAGGCACTTATTTTTCTCTAAAATCGATATTTTTGTGTTTTGGATATTTTGTAGTACGGAATTTAGTATAGAATTAAAACAATATTTTCCACACATTGGGAAAATTGCATACTGGGTATATCTTGCCGGTTACACTCATTTCGTTTCACACATTATGAGACAAAATCGATATACGGTCTATTTGGGAAATCGATTCGAATTGCTTTTCGATTCGATTGATCAATTCGATTCGAACATGATTTGGTATTTGGGAATTCGACCGAAAATAAAAAATTACACTCTCAAATAAAGACTAGGGAAATTATTTTTAATCATTATACCTGTAATAATAATTTAAATCTTGGCGATATTTTGACGTTTAATTGCAATTATATTTTTGTTGGGTCTTTGACAAATTTAAACACGAAGCATCATGAAAGATGCATTGGAATCTAGATTCAGATTTCTATTAATTAGACTAGATTCAGATGTCTATAAGCAGCTCAAATAGTGAACGTATGCGTAACGCTACAAAATATATGTCTCCACTTTAATGTGCCATTCGAAGGCAAGAAATAATCAACGAGGAAGAAAATTCCATTACATAAATAAAAAATTATGATTATTTTTATTTAATTCATTTCAATATCTAATTTAATATTTTAAATATAGTATAAAATATACATAAAATCAACGTCCTTACATTTTAAAATTTTGCTCTTTGTATTCGCCTTCGTGAACAAAACTAACTACGAATAAAAATTCGTTCATGATCGTAGAATTATTGTTCGTAATCGAATTGCCAGATAAGGGAAATTTTCGATCGTTTCTTGTTATATGTTTTCGTTTAAATAAAATTCGATTTCGAATTTCCAAATATTGATGATTCGAAAATGTCGTTCGATTGATCGAATTCGATTTCCCAAATAGGGGCCCAGATGTGAGTAGTAACCTTAAGTGCGTATAAGTACTTTCGGTGGTCGATTGGAAAGCAGCTAATGTCACTAGTATGGAAAAAAACGAAGTTGGTTTCAGTTTCAATTTGTGTTATTAATTTATGATTCATTATGAGAGCTACTTAAAAAATTAAATTTTAAGGCAAAAGGTAAAAGCAAAAAAGAAAATCTATTGTGAGAGCTGTGTTACTTAATCTCAGTTTCGCTTAGATGATTACTATAATTTATTGACCTATAGATTGCAGATTTGTTTTATTTGTAGAAAAATTATAATATTGGATGTGTCAACAAGTTCACAGGAAAAAACCGAAACTTATAATCTGGTTGTATGTCTTATAATACTATTGAAGGTTGCTTTTAGTTATGTATTTATTTTAACATTTGTATATGTTACAAAACAGGCTTCTTTAAACTGTTATATAAGAAAATTGACTGAAGCTGACAATTATGAATTATTATCAAGAAAACAAGTTTTATTTATTAACAATTGCAACAATTTAATTTTAAACGTTTTTTATAAAACCAAACATTTGTGGCCATGATTGATTTCTCGGGCTAAAAAAGTATACGGCTGATACAAGTAGCGTTTTCTCTACTTTCCCTAGTCTCAATACAGCTAATGTTTCTTGCACACCTGTGACACTATTCTGGTAATTCCCCGGGAATTGGGAACTAGGGAAAGAATTTATATGTAATTTCTGTTCAAATAATTTTTTTCCGGCCTACTATTGCACTATTCTGGTTTTCCCTGGGAATAAGGAATTGGGAAAAATATTTTCATAGCATTTTTGTCTAAATTATATTTTTCTGGCCTATTGTTGAAATTAGTTTGGTGTAAATATTGTCGAAACAAAGTTGATTGGGAAACTTTTGTTCCACACAATTTTTATAGGGAAAAATAATTTCCAATATATCCTTGTTTCAAAAATATTTACACCCAACTAATAACAACAGTAGGCCAGAAAAATCCAAGAGACACTCCACCAGCATATCTGACGTTAGATCCTACAGAGGTGCAGACATGGACAGCGATCACATGCTTGTCATATTTATGTATAACTGCAAACTGTCATCTACGTTTAACAGACAAGCACAAAAGACCGTTCGATGGAATATCGATGCTCTAAAAGACCAAGCGTCACTGCAGAGTTACATATCAGCTGTCACTAATTATTTAGACCGGCCCCATAACAATGAAGAAGCTCCTCCTAACATCCAGGAGCAGTGGCACGCTATACAGTCAGCCATAACAACCGCGGCGCAAAATACCATCGGAAGAAGACCTCCGAGGCCCCGCAACGATTGGTTCGATGATCAATGCCGAAGGGTCGTCGAAAATAAACGAACGCTTCGTGAAAAATGGTTGGCTCGCAACACCAGAAGCACTCTAGCAGAATATCTCCGCGCTAGGAAAGCCACGACTAAATTCCTTCGACAAAAGAAGCGCGAACATATGAGATTATGCATCGAAAACATCAGCTTCCAAGCGGAACTAGGAAACTCAAGGGACTGTTTTGCTAACGCCAGGAATCTCACTAAAGATTTCCACCCAAGAAGTACAGCCATCAAAGACGGGAATGGAGAGCTGAGAACAAACGTGGCTGATGTTCTCTCAGTATGGCAAACCTTCTTTCAAAATCTGCTAAATCGGAATGATGAAGTTACCCCCATTAGAGCAATAGCTCCGCCAGGTGAAGAGGTTTTTGTCGAATATCCCACAGTAGAGGAAGTATTAGTCGATTGAAAAGCTATTAGTCGATTGAAAAACGGCAAGGCACCCGGTCTCGATGGAATCCCCGCAGAACTAATTAAACTCGGAGGCGCTACTCTTGTAACAAATTTATACGATCTCGTCGTTTGTATTTGGGACCAAGAAGAGTTGCCGGAGAATTGGAAGACCGCACTCATATGTCCGTTGCATAAAAAAGGCGACCGTCTTAAATGTGAAAACTTTCGTGGCATAGCTCTATTGAACACTGCTTACAAAGTGTTGGCTAATGTTGTACTTGCCAGACTCATCCCTTTCACCGAAAACATCATTGGCGACTATCAGTGTGGTTTTCGTCCCAACCGATGAACCACTGACCAGTGTTCACCATGAGGAACCATTCATCAACTCTTTTTAGACTTCAGACAGGCGTATGACAGTATAAACCGCGACAACCTATGGGCCGCGCTCATATGCCTGGGAATCCCAGAGAAACTCGTTTCTCTGTGTAAATTAACAACATCCGGGTCTGTATGTAGAATCGTAATTGAAGGATCTGTGTCAGACCCCTTTGAAATAACATCTGGTGTTCGACAGGGCGATGCACTCGCGCCTTTGCTGTTCAATCTGGCGCTTGAGTACGTAGTGAGGAAAAGCAACATCGAAACCTCGCGCTGTATATTTAATAAGTCAGGCCAAATTCTTGGATATGCAGATGATATCGTGCTTCTTGGCCGAAGACCTAGCGATATCAAAGACAGTTTCATACCGCTCGATCGCTGCGCAAGAAGACTTGGTTTGGAGGTGAACAGCAGTAAAACCAAATATTTAGTAACACCTAGGAACATCTCTACGACAAATCTCGGAATTGGCGACCACAACTTTCATAGCGTCGAAAACTTCAAATACCTCGGGTCAGTTATAACATCGTCGAATGATATGCAGGCAGAAATAAAAGCCCGAATCGCTGCCGGACAACGAGTTTTCTACGCCAAATCAAAATTATTGCGATCTAAACATCTATCGCAGTCGTGCAAGCCCGCACTTTATAAAGCACTTATAAGACCTGTGCTGGTTTTCGGAAGCGAGAGCTGGACCATGACCACTAACGATTGTAGATTATTATCTACCTTCGAAAGGAAGGTTGTCCGTTCAATCTTTGGTCCAATTAAAGTTGCGAACAACGAATATCGGATTCGTATGAATCACGAAATAAAGCAACTCCTCGGAGGCAGCGATATTATCGGATTCATCAAATCCAATCGAGTGAGATGGCTCGGCCACGTTACAAGGTCTCCCCAACAACGGATGATAAATAAAGTGTTCCACCAACAACCAGCCGGAGTACGTCGTAGAGGAAGACCCCGACTACGCTGGCGCGACGACATCGAACAAGATCTACGACCATTAGGATGTCGAAACTGGAGGACGAGAGCGGTGGATCGAGATGGATGGAGGGCCTTAGTGCAGGCGGCGAAATCCCTTCATGGGATGTGAAGGCCAGAGAGAGAGAGAGGCCAGAAAAATATAATTTAGACAAAAATGCTATGACAATATTTTTCCCAATTCCCTATTCCCAGGGAAAACTAGAATAGTGCCACTGAGGACAAAAGTTTGATGTAAATATTTATAAATTGGGAATATTTTTTCCATATCTAAATTGGCTGGAAAAATTATTTCCCATTTAATTTTGTTTCCTGAAAAATTACCACTAACTTTTTATTTCAGTTTTATCTCGCCAGAAAAAAAAATGTTGAAATAAAAATTACATATAAATTCTTTCCCCAGTTCCTTATTCCCGGAGAATTACCAGAATAGTGCCATTGTGGGTCTATTCTGTCTTTCCCTGGGAATTGGGAATTAGGAAAAAAAAAAATCTTTGTAGCACTTTTTCCCAATTTTTTCCCCCAATTTTCTAAAAAATGTGTATTCTGGCAGTGTTGGGAATAAATTATTGAGGAAAAGAAATTTAGTTTAAGTATCGGTCACCCACGGTGTTTTAAATATTATTTTAAAAGTGTCAAAAATTATTAAAATTATTAACATTTTCGATATGTTTTTGTTGTTATAAAATATGAGTAGGTAATCACATAATTTTGAGATTTTTGGATGACGACAGAAAACTGTTTATTCGTTTGCTACGAAACCGATTACGGGACGCGTCAGGTTCATTTGATGTAATAGAAAGTGAGTTTGTACTGTAGGATTATACAGACTCACACAAGAAATAGTGTTTATATTATGTGAAAAATAAAAAAATAAAAAAAACTTCGTATTATTTTTAATGTATGATTTTTATTAAGTTATATTTTTTAAATAAAATTATGATTAATAATATATAAATGACCGATGTTATTCGATTAAAATTCCAAATTGAAAAGGGAAGTTTTTTTTTTTATTTATCCCGTAAACAACTACATAAATGCGTACACAAATGTTAGTAGTAATAAAAATCTGGTTTAAACCATTTTGTATTTGTGTTGAAACTTGGAAAATTTGATTAAAAATGAAACACTTGTAACACTTGTTTTCCTTATAGTAACAATATAATTTTAATTTGGACTATCGATTTCGAAAATATATAATTTTCATCTTCAGTTCCTGACAAACTACACTGCTCGTCAAAAAAACCCGGACACTACATTTTTTCAGTAAATATTTGTGTTGACGGTAACTATTCGCATTATTCGCGTTATGGTTGCACGAAATAATATAATGTGCGCCAAAAGGCACTAACGGATCAAGTTTTCGTTTAATAAAAGTAACCACAGGATCAAAACATTTGAAATAACAAAATTACCGAAAAACGGATATTGATATATCTTCATCTTATTTAAATAAAAATCAACAATTAATCTAAGCGATCGGTACTCTAGTATCGAGTATTTCCGCCACGAGCTCTGATCACATCTAGCATTCTTTTTGGCATACTGTGCACAAGGTTTGCAACGTATTGCTGAGGTATCATTTCCCATTCTTCCTGCAGAGCTTATTGAAGATGATCCAAGGTTTCTGGAACGACTTCCCTTTGCCTTAAACGACGCCCTAGCATATCCCACATGTGCTCAATGAGATTAAGGTCAGGGCTGCGAGCGGGCCAAACAATTCGATCAATTCCCACCTCATCCAAATAATTGTTGACTACGGTTGCAACGTGGGGCCTGGCGTTATCATGCATTAGTTTAAATAGCTGTCCAATAAATGGTGCGTATGGAACCACAAATTCTTCTAGACATTCCACGATATACCTTTGGGCAGTTATAGTGCCGCCGTGTAGAAAATCAAGGTCCGTGTGGGCGTCTATAGAAATTCCTGCCCACATCATTAGTGAGCGGCCATGACATGGGACTCTTGGGCATATGGCACATTGTGAATATCGCTCTTCGGATCTCCGCCATACTCTTTCCCGTCCATCCGGTGATCGCAGATTGAACCTTGATTCATCAGTGAACAACACGGACTTCCAGTCATCCGTAGTCCAACTGACGTGGTTACGAGCAAAAATCAAACGGTTTCTTCGATGAGCTGGGAGAAGCTCTGGCTCTGTAGCAGCCCTCCTGGACTGCAATCCATGTTCATTTAATCTTCGCGATGCTGTGCTAACTGAAATATTGACACCACGTAAATGTGCCAATCGACCAGCGACGATTCTAGCTGTTTGAAAACGATCTTGCAGTACTATTGATACCATAAACCGATCATCCCGCTCGTTTGTTGCTCTTTTACGTCCTGATCCAACCGTTCGCTCATACTGACCAGTTTCACGATATCGTTTAATAGCGTCTTGAACTGTACTTCGAGGGAAATTTAGGTGGGCAGCAATATAACGCACGCTACGGCCATCCTCACTCAAAGCGATTACTTTTGCGATATTTTCTGGTTTCATAATTATAATATTTGCTAATAATAATAACTAAACGCTGTTAACGTTAACTGTAATAATAATACTAACAATAAATGCTACTTTAAATATTTCAAAACAATTGATAGATGTCCATTTATTTAGAAACGTAACAATCGAAATTTTGAATATTTTTCATTTATTACACTTTGTTGCTGTGATTGGATTTTAAATAATACGGTTTCTGTTACACCTATTTTTCGGTTATGTTGTAGCAGTTTGTTTGACCTGGAGAAGTTTTTTACGCGACCGGACGTTAAAGTAGGGAAACAGAAAAAAATATACCAACACTAACGAATGAATTCTCCAGATCACACGAACGCTATAGAAATTGGGCACGCACAGAGACTCTTCAGCGGTCGTTGCCGGCTAGGCGTCAGGGTTGGGCGTGGGGGTTGGAAGAGTATATGCGCGCCATGTGTAACCGCGGGGAAGAAAGGAATGATGCCAACCACCTACCTATCTAGATACTCACCCTAGTTCATCCTCTATGCTCGTCAATTTATGTACTCATTGCACTTTTTATAACTTCACACATCACACAAACAAAAAAATAAATTTCAACAAAGCGGAAGCGAAAAAAAACGAAAAATAAGAAGAAAACAGAATTTTGTTTAATCGTGATATCGTGATCATGAGATAATTAACAGTATATATTTATTCAGAAAAAAAATCTACGTAGTACAAACAATAACAAATTCATGATGAAATAAAAAAAATGATAGAACGAAAAAAAACCTAATCCCCTACTAACTACTTAAATATAAAATTGCGAAAATAAACTTATACAAAATAAATTTTATAAACAGTGAAAGAAAATTTAGTCAATCACTTTATTAATGATAACAATAAAAAATAAAAAAAATTATCCGGCACCTCATTTTTTGTTGATGATGATGTTGATGGTCGATGTTGCGTGATGTCACAAGCACATTATTATTATTGTTTTTTTTTCTTTTTATGGGCCACTATTCAATTTATGTTTTTTTTTCTAAACCACACACACCAAAACGATCGAAACACGGACGGTATTTTTTCTTCTTTTAAATTTATATACTCATAATCGTCCATGAAATGTAATTACAAATGTTATTTTCGGATCGTTTTTTTTTTCTTTTTATGCGCACACAGTTTTATTTTGTACAAAACTACCCACTTTACACTTTAGCACAAAATGTGGGTCCAAGATAGGTTTACTACTTAATATATAGTACACACGTTATCTACACAATTTTTATTTACACTTTTATTTCAGTTTTTGTTTTTTTTCCACTATTTATCTCAAATTCAAGATATTATGAAGTAATGAGTTTTTTTTTTTTTTTTTTTTTTGGTCACTTAGTTTTAATTAGACTTGGTTACATACAATTATTAATTTAGAATTATTATAATTTATAATGATATTTACTAGTATTAGTTACTATTATCTGGATATATAATTATTATATATGGATATAATTATCTAATTTTCCAATTCTTTGGAATCAGATTCTATCACCACTTTTTATTGAATTTTTTTTTTTATCAGAAAAACTCTCACGATCACGACTTTCTGTCTTGCACCAAATTCTAACTCTTACTGACTGCCTTTTAAAAACTCCGAAAGAGAGACCGTCACATCAAAAAAATTTTATTATTCTTTTTGCCTCGTCCGCAAAACAGAAAAATGCCCATCACCTTGTTCTATGATGCAACCTACCGGTGTTGGTTTCAATACCGGATGCACGTCTAGACAGTAATCGACATTAACGCAATATCATAGAATTATATTACGATAATATCGAGGGGCAAACATGCGGCCGGATGCACGTGCATTCGGTATTGATGTTGGTATTCAAGGTGATAGCCGATACATTACGTCCGGGAACGACGCGCATATACGTCGTTACAATGTACTATTTAATATGACAGTGCCTTTAAAATAGCGTAATTGCTCTAGAAATTGAAGATTTACGAAGAAATTCAAATGTCTGGGTTTTTTTTGACGAGCAGTGTATTATAAATTATCTAAAGCTAGTCTCCTTATATACTATGTGTTTCTTATTGGGTAAGCTCCTTCTATTATTATATCATAAATTTTATTAGTTTTGGTGTTGAGTTTGTCGTTCAAGTGTTGGTCATAAGGTTCCTTATTCTTGAATATTTCTAGTTCTTCTATTCTATTAAGTGTGTGTCCTTTTCTAGCTTTATGTAAAACCGTTAAGTTGGTGTCGAAGTCTATAATTATGTTGTTCGGATTTGATGTGTTGTGCGTAATTTGATTTGGGATCTGTTTTGTTTATGTCGCTGATGTGTTCTTTAAAACGTGTTAAAAAGGATCTTCCGGTTTGTCCAATGTAGAACTTGGTGCAATCGTTGCATGTCTTTGAGTTTTTATTGTATTTTGTTATTGTTTTTGTAAGCTGTTTTGTACCCGAGTCTATTGAATGTTTTTTGTATTGTTTTGCTAGTTATTTTGTTGTATTCTACTACTATATACTTCTCATTTTTGTTGTCTTCGTGTTAGTGTTGTCATATCTTGTTGTTGGTTTTCATTCTATGTCGGTTTTTAATTCTATCGATAAATGTTGTATTGTAGCCGTTGTTACTAGCTATATATTTTATGATGTTCAGTTCGTTATTATAATCTTATCTTCTATGTTCATTGGTATATTATTCAGTCTCTATTGTGTATAGAGCACTGCACTTGTAGTGTTTCATTTTTAATCAAACGTTTTTTATTGTTTTAATTTTTATTATTTGGCTGCCATATTACATTTACCGTGATACTCATCATATTATCCGTTACATTACCCATAGTTGTTATTGTACTTTCTATTTGCTAATTCGTGTAATTGAAGAAATCAGCCAGTACAATTTTTTAATATGATTAGGATAAACTGATTATGTAAAGTAAAATGCATTCCGTTATTTTATTAAAATTATAAATACAACGTGCGCCATAGTAATCATTTTAAATAATCTTAACCGTGGCGTGGTATTTCATAATTCCTAAAAAACATTGGGATAAATATTTGTGAAAACTGCAATAATTAGGGGAAACAAAAAGTCTGAAAAATATAATTTCCTTGTCACCAAGAATACAGTTTTAAGGAAATAATTCCTAACTGCAACAATATTGTCAATTCTTTCATTTCCTAATTCCCAGAGAAATACAGAATAGACCCACTGGTAGCGTTGTTTATCTCACGCGATACTTTTCTGTTACGTTCTTTGATAAGATCATATTCAATTAGGAGCTATAGCCCTCCCTTAATTGGATTTAAAGCCTCGGAGAAATGCTTTGTTATCAACTGTTGAGAAATGGATTCTTCTTTTACTAACTCTGAAGAAAGTTGTTGCTTTAATTGTAACATTTCTTCGCAGATAAATCTTCTCCTAGCGTCTCTATTAAATTAACTATGTCAAAATCCAATATATTTTCAAAACCAAGTTGATACACCAATGTCATGTTATTTTGTTGATATTACTTGAAGGCTTTCAATTGAAAGGGGGGTTCGACATTTGAATACCTGGCCAAATATTAAGCCAAACATTGCTCATAATGCTCGTTGTTATTTCTCTCCAAGATTCGTCGATATTATTTATTGCGTTCTTAATGTTAACATTTTTCCAGAAACGTCCTGGTTGACTGAAAATCATTTCAATCCGTGCCGCCAATAAGTTGGCGAATGGTGGCGCATTAGCTAGGAGGAATACTTCTTTTGTGGCTGAGGTTATTTCTCTCTCAATATTTTTCGAATTTAAAACGATACGACGTGGAAAACATATTATGCCTCAAACCCTGTTCCCAATTAGAGCTGCAGCAAAATTACGATCAATACGCATACACTAATCATATAACTATATAAATATTACAAGGGAAATTGGTGATACTTTCCTTAGTAAAATTGCGCAATAACAACTCGTAACTTGTTGGTAGTGTTCGCGTTGTAAAATAACTTCAATCGAAAATCTAAATAAGTCGCGCTAATCGCTTATCGGGTTTTAACGGAAAATAATTTCAAATTATTTTGTCCTTTTCTCGGGGTGTGTGTTGTTTAACATACTAAATTACGATATTGATGTAAAAAATAATGTTTTTATTAATTATAAGCGTTGTGTACATAAAATAAACAAGCGAAATTTCATTTAAGTACTGCTCTCTTAAGATGTATAACATGTTGATGTGATTTTTTGATACCAATTTGTCTTATAGTAATTGTATTTGTATGACATGTAATAAAGTCACCGCTACTTGCGTAGAAGTACCTATCACATCGAATTTGCCGTCACCTGCCTCGTACCCTATGCGGCGTTGGTTCCCGTAGCCCAAGCCGGTGGAGGGAACGGCGTGGGTTTTGGGTACACAGATCACGGCCTAGGTTACCGCATATATATATAACAAAGGAAAGAAAGATGGTATGCCATCAAATGGAAAGGTCGAAAACATGAGGATGGTGAAAGACTGCATCGGTGGGTCTCATGCCTCACATCAAGCAGGTCCACCGTGGTTGTGGAATATAAAAATTTAGAGTAACATAGTTACTCTAAATTAACCATAAAAAAAAAAATATTATTTATCATGGGCTGAAGGCCCTATGGTTAGTAAGTAATAATTTGGTAAAGCGTTCCAGCTGAAAGAAACCCGCGTGCTAACGCACATGCGAGATTTCCGCTTCTAATGAAGCAGCTGGTGGACCCTTTACCAAATGGGCCCGATTAATTAGTAGTTGATTTATTAACCATACTTACCAACAAGTTTTGCTCCCCTTTTTTTATAAAACAGCAAAAAAAACAATTTATGTTTAATGTTACTTTAAAAAAAAATTTATTTAATTATAAGAAGTAAAAAAAACAAAAAAAAAGACAAACTAAAATAAACTAGAAAAAATTTGCAATACTTAATTATCACGGCTTGAGCTCTGTGAATAATTAAGTTGCCTTCCAAAACTGAACAACCCCGAACCGAAAATGTTGTGCAGTATTTATACAAAATTCAACTGACTGCGAGAGAAAGGAGGGGGAAAATTTAGTAATGAAAATATTCTTCTCTCTCAACCAGTTAATCTAATTTAGCCGAAATCAGCAAAATTTCTGTACAAACACCACACATCAAAACAATGTGACATAAATCAAATTTCTGTACACTTGTGGGAATTATATTATATGTGCCACGAAAACTGCAACGTTTTAAAATTTCCACGTTTGCTTTCTTCGTATGCACAACACAAAACATATATATACATCATCTAATTACAAGTCTAGTATTTATGTTTACTCATTTGTATTTATAATAACTACATAAAAATCTTGAGCGACACAAAATTGCAACCAGATAATGTAAATAAGAGATAATTTTATGTTCGTTGTATTGCATCTTATACCATTTCCGTGTATATGGATGCAACAACAAACATAAAGAAGAGTAGATAATTCCAGCATGACTTAGTGGTTAATGAATTTTTGTGAAGATGGTATCTTCAAGGTCATGGTGAAATTACTCTGATAAACGTAACGCTTATTGGGGATGGATTGATAACGGAATAGAATAACATTCCGTTACAGACACTAATTCTCGTTTGCTGCAACAAACATGACACGTAACCAGTGGCTGGAATTTTTTTTATTAACGTTAATTTTTCCTCTTTAATTTTGTTAGGGGAATTGGCATTCGTACATTTTTGAATTTTTAAAAAATATTTTATCTAATAAATATATATTTAAAAATAAATTAAACTTTTAATAAGGTTGCAATACGTGTTTTAGTGTTAATAAAAAAGAACATACAAAAACTTTCCCCGAATAAACATTTGGGAACGGAAAATAAATATTTGGGAATTAATATACAATTTGTAATTACAGCAAAATATTTTCCAAATTCACAATTCCCCGGGAAAGCCAGAATAGGACCACAGCGAAGGATTTTGTAACATAGTTTTTTTTCGATATTTATATGGGTTTTCTAGGATAAATTTGAGCATTTTCGTTTTTTAATTAAGCATTTTCTATTGCGCTCGCGATCTACTATGTAGAATAAATTTTTTGGTTTTTTCTATTTCAATAAAGTTTGACCCTTTAAATAAGTAGATGATTGGAATAATATCATAATACGTACGAAGACACAATTGCCATGTTTCCACGAATCATGTTAGAGTTTGGTTTAGTTGAAGTTGGGTATTCGTTAATTTCAAAATGGCGTTCTAAAATGTACTCCATTTCCATGGAATAGAGTTAGGTTGAGTGGAAATTTTAAGAATCGTTTAATAAATTAAATTTTATGCCCGTAATATTCCTATATGTATATGTTTACATACCCTTTAAAGTGTTTTAAAATATTATTATTATTATTTAAAATATGCATAATTGTAATATAAATTGTATAATATAAATTCCTTTCATGAACATGTTTCATTGCCGCCATGTTGAATTTCAACTCTACTCAAGCAGAATTTCTCAATGATAACTTAACTCTACCCTATTTCCATGAATGCTAACTCAAGCCAGTTTCAACGCTGCATGGAATCAAGATAAATGATTTAGAAAGCGTTCGACAATTTTGGTTGTGAATCTATAATGACATAAGGCCAATGTGTTAGATTTCTTTTTTGTACGAATCACAGCAAAACTTATTTTTATGATACAAAAATTCTCTGTATAGATAGGCTCACTAGCTCGTGCTCAAAATGAATTACTAAATTGGTGTAATCATTTTTTTATTGTCTTTAAAAAACTTACACACTACACATTAAAAAACTTCGAACAGACAATCCGCGGTTCCACACTTTAATTCTTTCAGCGTGATTCTTTCTTCGCTTCTTTCCCCTTCACCCACAAACTAATTTTTTGGCGGGGAAATTGTTGATTCTTTTTTCGTCAATATTTTTTTTTAATTCACCGATTTCTTCGCACTATTACGTAATAAATATTTCAAGGACATCTTGTTTATTTGTCGTTTTTGGGTTAATTTTAGTTTAATGTTTGCTTCGAGTGCAAGAAATATATTTTTTCAACCAAGGAAGCAATTTTCGCAGCAAATAATAAATATTTTTTACTATACGAATAAATCAAAAAACATAATTTTACGCACATACATAAAAAAGAAAGGCTATAGTAAAAAAAAACGGTGTACCAAAAAAATCATTCGGATTGTTTTGTTTGCTTATAATAAAAAGTAGAAATAAAAATGATTAATTTATAATATAATTTATATTTAATTTAATATATAATTTAAAATAAAATATATTAACTAAATATTACAGTTTTAAATTAATTATTTTTATTTTTATTTTTAATATGTATGTATAAGCAAACAAAACAATCCGAACGAATTTTTTGGTACCTTTTACAAATGCGCAAAGAAATCAAATGTGGACGTCGATTGATTTTTTGAAATCAGAGAATCACGCTGAAAGAATTAAAGTGTGACCGAGACCCAATGAGGGGAACAAAATAAAAACTAAAATTTGTCGGATTTACACGAACGAAAGATTATTTTATTTTTAAAACGATGTGTGCCGAATTTTTTTATTTTTGTTTAAATATTTCGTTTGATTTGTTAACAGAAGGTGTTAACTAGTAGCAGTTAGGGAGGACAATAACTTAAATGTGTATTGAAAATTTGCGAATTTAGCAAATTATTGTGGTAACTAACATTTTCTAGCATTGAATTTTTCGAAAAAATCAAAATAAAACAAGTATGTCGCCATCAAATTTTGTTCAGTAATATGCAAAACAAACTTAAAGTTAGACAAAAGTCTTGAGCCGAAAAATGTGGGTAATGCTGATGCTCTAATAACATAAAATGTCGGCAATGTAGATTAAACGATTAAAATTACTCTGGAAAATACCGATATAAATACCGATGCCGGCAATACAAGTGTAACAAATCATAAGTGAAACATAAATTTGCAGCCGTGAAATTTATTTATTTATTTATTTGTAATTAAACGTTACAACAATTTTACAACCTTCGCACCCCATTTTGAGCTTTAAAAGCTCATTTATAATGAGGTGTGCGGTATTTTTTGTACCAAATTCTTCGTAATATTTTCTCTTTTCTTTGCATTTTATTTTTAATCCTATTATTTAGAATCTGTTCCAAATTTGATGTTGCGTTAACGGTACCCAACACAATTGCAGATTGGGTGCTATTGGTTGTATTCATATGGGAATTTATGCAATAACTTACTGCTTTGGAAGGGGTTTATGAAGTTTGCCTTCCTAAAATAATTACATGCGACCTCAGTTTTCCTTGATGTTCAAATCTGGTCAATTGGATTTTTTTTATTTTAGTGTATTTCAACAAAAAAATTTAAATATAGAAAAAACAAATACAACCAGTCGACATGATAGTCAAAGGCCCAAATGAAATGTCAAAAACAGACAGCTATACAATAGCCAGACTACAGTCACGCTAACTAATGAAATGTTCATATCATATCAAGATTTTGTTAGATGAATACCGATCTGAACGTACCAATTCGATGGACCGTAACCCTAAGTAGAATTTCAGTGTATGTTTGGAATGAGTTTGATGAAGTTATAAAGGTGAAATTTTCCTTTTTAGTTGTATCGTCGATAAAATAGTCCACCTTTCGAGATTTTGTCAGGAAATTGATTTCAGACTTACTAAACCAATTCCATAGCCAATGACCCTTAATGGATTTTAATTCTTAGTTTAGGGCGGGTTTAATGCGGTGAGATTTTTCCCAGGATCAGGTAGACACCGGTCAGACTTAACCAATTTAATGGCCCATATGACCCTAAGAAAATATTGATTATAGGTTTGGGGTGGGTCTGGTGAGGGTTATAGAGGTGAAATTTTGATTTTCCCAATGTTTTGTCGATACAATCGTTGGTCATTCGATAATATTGTTCACCATTCGAGATCCTGCAAGACAGACGACACCAGTCTTACCATGCCGATTCGATAACCAGTGACCATGGGTGGGCCCGATGAGGTCACAAGGGTAAAACCTGGTCCATGATCATCTAATCAAGACTACAGATAGACACGGATTATAGGGCTGGGGAAACCAAAGTCCTTCCCTTGTTTCGTCTCTGAAATCGTGAACTCACCCCAAGCCTATAATCAAAATCTACCAACGGCAATGAGAAATCGAGTTGACATAGTCGGATTTTGGTCTAAATGGCTGGCTCTAGAATGACGAACGATTTTATCGAGTGACGCACGTTCCCACCGAATAAAACATCGGGAAAATCAAAGCTTCATCTCCACAACCTCATAAAACCCACCCCAAATCCGTAATAAAATTCTACCCACGGCCTCGGGTCATCGAATCGGTACAGTCAGTCTGACGTCCAGATCAGACCCACCCCATACCTACGGCCATCGAATCAGCACAGTCAGAATGGCGTCCTTCCGGGAATTCCTCCAATAATGAACGACTTTATCGACCAAACATGGGGAAAATAAAAATTTCACACGTACAACCGCATCAGACCCACCCCAAGCCTATAATCAAAATTTACTCACAGCCCATTGAATCGGCATAGGCAGATCGGTGTCTGTACAAAGTGCAATAGAGCGTAATACAGAGCGGTAAATGTTTGATAATTATTCAACTTCTTTATCGACAATTTTTGGCTGTATAACAATAGATATAGCATTCTTTTTGGTTATCATAATTTCTCAAGATATTACCAAAATATTATTCTGAATCCAGCCCATAATCGCTTTTCAACTTCTACATAATTTGTAAAATACATATGGTATATCTATTAAAATTTTTGCAAAGGTCGAAAAATACTTAAGTTATAGGAAACATTTCATTGATAAAATATCAGTATTAACAGATATACAATCCGTAACCATTTGAAATTCACACGGAGCTAAATTCACACCCCATAATTTATTTCATCCCCTTCAGTTTTCCCGAACTTTCAACATAAAACTTGATCTGGGAAATTTTTCAACCATCGTACCGCTTCAAATGAGACCTTTCTCAGACATATTATTCATAATAAATGAAGTAATCGAGACACTATTTGCTTTATCTATATAGATGCACAACAGCTAACTTTTCCGTATTTTGACTTTTTCCATGAATTTCACAATTATGAAAATGGAATTATCAGACAAATAAAATTAATATAAAATTCGTGGAAATTTAAAAAATTTATTTATCGAAAAATCACAAGAAAAATATAAAAATTATTAAATGTTTATGTCGTTTTGTGCTTATGACCGGTTGCTTCTTCGAAAAAATTGAATGAAACTAAACAAAAATGAATAAAGTGGTTTCACCAAAGCACATATAGTAGCGACAACCTGTTTCTATTGAGCCTATCTGCCAGAATTTTTTTGTATCATGCTTATTGTTTTAACTTTTCATAGCAAATGGGCTGAAATACTAAAAGTGCTTTGATAAATTGCAATAAAGGTCGACTAAACCGGCCCAATAAATAAACAAACTCAATTCGGATGGTTTTGCGTTCTTAAAGCTTTACATACTTAGATAGTGGCAAACACTTAAGTTAATAAGTATTAATTATGTAAGTATCGGTTTCCGAAAGTACCATATATATTGATTTTCTAAAGTGCCTTCATAAATTTTAAAATTCTATAAACATTTTCGAGAAATCTATTGGGATTAAATTAGATTTGAATTTTAGAAAAAATTTGAATTGCTTCTTTATATAATAGAATGCAAAAGATAAAATACTACATCTTTAGCTAATGATCAGCGGTGCAGCGCTGACTTCTAGAAGATTATTTTATCAAATAAAACATGTGTTTTAATTTTTGAAAAAATGTATATTTTCACTTTTAAGTAATTCTTCATTTCAAATCCCATATGTTTTAATCATCTTCCCCTGGTGCCCATATAACAGTTTCAATCCATGGTAAATACTTATATACTCTTGTATAAACTGCAGGGAAATTAACTGTACCACATCCAACACCAAATGATGTAATGCCAATTTGTGTGTACATACAATAAACATCAGGATTATAAATTTGTAAAGGTCCACCTGAGTCCCCTTGACACGTATCCTTCTTTTCAGTTCTCGATCCAACACATAATTGTGTTTCAATAATACCTTTGCGTAGTTTTCTGTCCAGACTATACTGAAAAATATCATTGCACTCAGTGTTTGTGTATGATTCTAATACGACTTTTAGCAAAGCATTACTATTGGGGCCTGAAAATTCAACTGCTCCCCATCCTGTTGCTATTGATTTTTCCGGATTTAAATCTTCTGTCGGCAAACATATTGGTCGAATGTAAGGTGATAGTTGAACTTTGCGCAATAATTTAAGAAGCGCAATGTCATTGTATCTTGTTGATTTACGATAACTAGGGTGCTGTATAATCCGTTCTACAGGTACGTCAGTCTCGGTAGCATCATCTCTGTCATCATTTAGTACTAATTCACCCAGGCGTACCTGTGAGACATCCACACTACTAAAATTTTATAAGGAAAATTAGTTAGATTTAAAATTCAATTGAAATGGAACATAATAATAGACGGAATCATAAATTCATCTATTTCTCAGTCCCAATTTATTGTATTACTGGAGAGGTGACTTTAAGCAATGGCCAGCTGTTAATACATATCGCGTGCTAATGAGGGAACCGCCGCAGTCCCATGCAATTTCTCCATCTAACTTTCTATATCCTAACAATGCTGAGTGCGGAAATTCTCTTGAAGTAGCCGGCGTTCCACCTAAGATTAATGGAACGGCTATATGACCACAACGATCGTTACTTTTAGTTATTACAGCCGCGTTAGTATCAAAAAGTAGTACAGATATATTGCTATATACGTATCGACCATATTCTTTACATTCTAGAAATAAAGAGATTTATCTAATTAGAATATTGTAAATATTGTATAGGATAAAATTATGTATGCGTTTACACATACTTTGTATAGCGGTTGGTTCCATTCCGCCTCTCTTATCTACAGTTGTTTTTACTGTTGGACAACATACGATTTGATTGTGCCCCTGATATCCACAACTTGTTGGTAATATAGCATTAAATCTTAAATCATTTTGAACTTTTTCACAGTTGGTTAATAATTTGCATACTCCTGATTCACTAGTTCTGATTACTTGACATTCGTCTCCTACAATTTAAAATTACATAGTTTAAATGGTTTACGATCGCAATATTATCACAAAACTAACCAATATTTAAACTATTAGCGTTAGTCAATGTCAACAATAAAAGTATCACTTTATACGTGTTTGATATTTTATATTCCATATTTAGATCAATATAATCAATAATAGATCAAAACAATTTATTTATTGAGTCTGCAACAAATGTTTAATCTAATTTAAAGTTTCACACGCGCTGCGGCCACTAGCATGTTATATAAATAACTAACCAACAATGATGTTACTTATTCAATTCAGCTTAAAAGTGTGAATGCCATTATCTAAACTGGTTTTTATAAACACGAAAAGAGAAGTACCTAGAGTATTATAAAGATGACAAAAAATGTTTTGAAAATATTTACAGTAAGTAACAAAAGCTTGCGTATACCAAATAAATCGACGAATAAATTGTTCAATTTCGGAATGATGCCAGTATAAATCTAATAAAAAAACAAAGAAAGTATTTGCTACTACGTTCATCTTTGAATGTGTTCATAAACTCAACTCTTTTTAAGTGACATAAAATCGAAAATTTTTATTGTTTTCAAGCCAAGCTCACTTTTTACCTCTATTGATTGGGTTCTGTTTTACTATAATCGTTACAATAATTAATATAACGTTAAAGTTCAGATACCTTTGGCTAAACTATTTCGTTTGCAATTCATTCAAATTTTCGATTGCAATCAACTCAAATTTTTGTGACCCACTGTTTTGAGACAACGTCATTTTTTATTATTTTTATTATAAAATTTTTCATTATCCATGATGTACGCGTATGTATGTATGAATGTATTTTTACTTATCGTTTACTTCAGAAATTCCCTGTTGTTTTTGTTATTGAGAAGAGGTCATTGTTAAATGTTTAATTGGTTTTGCGTTAAACAACAGTTAAAATGTTGTTTATTAGATGATCATAAAACGTGGACTTATTTTGAGTTAATTTAGTGTTTATTATGTCATACCTGGACTTTGAAATTTGCACATCATAAATGCAGTATTCCATATACTAATTTTGGTTTTTCTATTATTTAAATATAACAATAAATTGATGAATTTCTGGTTTTCCTACTTTTGTTATCTTCTTTGTTAATTCCATTTTTTTTTAAAAATAATTATTTAACGGTACTGATAATTTCGAAATTCTTGGTAATTTTTATTCTTCATATTAATAATCAAGAATTTCGCGCATTATAATATGGGATTGACCGCTTGGTTCCGCTTGATCTTTTTGTGATAATTATAAATATTATTTTGTTGACATATTTTTGATAATTTTCTTTACAAGCGAAGCCTTTGGTGGAATTTATTGTAACATGTCTATCGGTATAGGTAACCACGATCAATCCTGAAACCTGTATAAAGGTAACATGTTGTCGAAGTAGTTTTATTACCATTAATTGTCGAACCCACCCTGAGTTCAGGAACTCCAGTAAGCTTTGAAGTATGTATTATTTGCTTTATACGAATGAGTTTTTTTTTTTGAAATAGCGTAATCTATTTATTTATGCAAAAATTTACATTTAAATTTAATATTTTACTTTCATACTCCACTATTAGAGCTGCCTAAGTGAAAAACAACATATTCTATTCCTCCTTCGAGGGCATCGCATGATGTATTGACTATTGAACACACTTGGTTTTTATGCTGATGAACTAAGAGAGTACTACAAAATGAAAACTTTTCATATCTGATTTCACTTTGGTAAAATTTGGTGAAGATTCATGAACTCGAACTGAGTACACTAGGTAGGCTTTATCTTTACATTCCACATTGCAAAATCTTGAAAATTACGATTTTCCATAATTGAAACAAATTTTTAAAAGTAATTTTTTATATTAAATATTTCTGTGGCAATAAGGAAAAACGTAATAACTCATTTTTTGTACTGTTCCGGGAGAGCATTTTTAAGGTTTAAATTTAATTTAAATTTTATTAAAATCGGTAACATTAAAGATGTGCTTTCTCTGAAAATGAATGCTTAATGTTGCTACCACTAAAATAAAATTTCATCTATGTTAAACAATTTTCGTGAAAAGTTCAATTGAAACCGACCAAATGGCATAGTGAGGGCTTTGGCGTTTGGATCGGGAGGTAAAGAGTTCGAATCCCGATAAAGGCAGGATGCAAAGTGAAATTTCATCAACAGATTACGATTTGTGATGAAATGTAACACATCTATAACCCCCCAGTCGGTGTGCAAAACCCATGGGCCGACCAATCTTTCCCAGTATAGGCTGGCATGGAGCTTGCAATGTGCAGATTTGTCTTAAATCGGTCCTATAGCCGTACGTTCTCGAGTTTCACAAGGTGTCTGTGAACCTGTACAGCATTGTCCATCTGACCCGATTGAATAATGCTTCGTATGCGTCGGTTTCGTCCAGGGGAAATATGAACTTTTCGAAATTATTTAACATTTTCTTTATCAGGTAA
The DNA here is from genome assembly GCA_947310385.1 of Nephrotoma appendiculata. Taxonomy (NCBI): domain Eukaryota; kingdom Metazoa; phylum Arthropoda; class Insecta; order Diptera; family Tipulidae; genus Nephrotoma; species Nephrotoma appendiculata. Next base: position 248,075,774 of record OX371224.1, read on the forward strand.
ATACGACCTTAGCACTCGATTGACACTTGAACGACCGACACCAACCTTCTTCGCAATTTCACGGCAAGAAATGCCTTTCTGGCCTCAAAAAATGATATTTTTCGTTGTTTATTATGATATCCGTTTCATGCTAAAATAACAAAAAAAAAAAAATAGTAACTAATCCAAATAATAAAATTATAATTACTCACGTATTGCAAAGCTTAGTGTAAACAAAAAATCTTGGGAAACTTTCAACCAATGAAGTAATTCCAGAGGGCACTCCACGCATTTTCTACCGCGATTTTGATTTCATAACATTTGGTGCCATTAATTTTTCTGACTAATATAATATTTGGCTCTGATGCTTGTGTATATTGTTACGTTGTCCCGCTGAAAAAATGCATTTCTCATCTTGATGATGCTCCAGAAGTGATAAAAGACAATATTTGTTACTGACCCTACTAATAGCCTTGACCATTAATTTAAGTACTGGTTATAATTTTTTGACTTTCAATACCCGATGTAGTTACGAGGCTACGTAGTTGTCTTATTTTCAGTTGTTCAGTTTTGCTTTCTTAAGAAGGTTGGTTATAGTAACGAGATCTTATTTATCGTTTCACGACAATTTTTATAAATCGGTTATTTTAAAATACGAAAGAACTAAGTTATGAAACGGACTCTATTTTTTTGTACGTTGTCGCTAATGTTTGTTAGAAGTTTTCTTAAAATAGTTTTTAAATTTAAAGAACATATTTTGATCTATAAATCGATTGATTAGTTAAATGTTCATCGCCAGGTTATTTTATTGTGTGATCATTTGTTTATATTTTTTATTTGTAATCAATTTGATCAACAAAATTTGATATAAAGTGATTGATATAAGTAGTTTGATATAAAGTGTTATGTACTTGAATGCAAATATTTTAAAGGGAAATTCCTTGAGTATACCATTTACAGCAAAAAAATCGTTCTTGAGGGGCCGCCACTTTCAATATTTACTGAAATACAGGGTGGTAAAATAAAGCAGTATCGAATGGTACCTTCATACATCTTTTTATTAATTACTCTTGATTTAGGAAGTGTACGTATTCCAAGCGATTTTAGAATTTGAATTTTTTTTTTTTTTTTTTGACTTATAGATGGCTAATGTGTAAGAATCACAACAATCAGTTTCGAACAGACGAGATTAATGATTTGAAAAAATCAGTCTTCTCATCAGGTCGCGACGACTGATGTTGTTTATTACATTGAAATATTTTCTATATATATAGACCATACCATGTAGTTGTACTACTAGCGAATTACTGCGTAGCGTACGAAATTTTTGATTCTTTCACATTTCCATCTATATTCTATTTTAACAATTAACTTTTCGAATTCACGAATTTTTTATATTTTACTTTGGTTTTTATCAATTGTAATGGTGTATTGTGATTGTTCCGTATATTGGTCTATTTCAGCACTCTCGAATTAATTACACAACCGTAGGAAATTCTTCCATTTGCGTCAATCTGTATGACAACGACCATGATAATCGACACCTACTTATACACAATCAACTTCCCAACCACCCCATACATTTTTCTTTCCTTTAACGCTGGATCGCGGATAAATTTGAATTTTTTTTTTGACTTATAGATGGCTAATGTGTGTCGTCGCGACCTGATGAGAAGACTGATTTTTTCAAATCATTAATCTCGTCTGTTCGAAACTGATTGTTGTGATTCTTACACATTAGCCATCTATAAGTCAAAAAAAAATTCAAATTTATCCGCGATCCAGCGTTAAAGGAAAGAAAAATGTATGGGGTGGTTGGGAAGTTGATTGTGTATAAGTAGGTGTCGATTATCATGGTCGTTGTCATACAGATTGACGCAAATGGAAGAATTTCCTACGGTTGTGTAATTAATTCGAGAGTGCTGAAATAGACCAATATACGGAACAATCACAATACACCATTACAATTGATAAAAACCAAAGATTTTAGAATTATTTTAGTTTTGGTTTATTATATAAGTACAAATACCATATTAACATCCGTTGCACCAATCCAGGTATAACTCACAATAATGAAGCAAATTATTGTTGCGGCAAAGTTAACTATTTATGAATTAATTTACTGAAATAAAGTTAAAACAATACAGTCTGCATTATCAATGCATGTTTCATCGGAAAAAATTAAATAATTATTAATAATATTAAATAATTAGAAATTAAACAAACATTAAAAACAAAAGATACAATAAATCTAAAATAAATCAAACCATGTTATTTAACCGCTTGGAATCAATCAATGAAAATATTTCGCCGCTGGTTTTCTAGTTCTTTGTTATGTCAAACTAAATGTCTCACCCTGTATCTAAAATTATTATAAAAGTACATGAAGCGCAACAAAATCTTTTTGTTTTTGTAAATTCGATAGCATTCTCGTGTACACAAAAGAAATAACTTTGATTGTGAGAGCATCCATTGGTAATTCCTGGTGCTGCCTTTTGATACGAAGTTTGTATCATGGCGGGTTTAATTGAATTTATTCAACTTTAGTTGGAACGTAATTTGAAGTTACAGTATGTGGAACAAGAGCGTTTATTGGCAAAAAAATAAATAAAAATAAAACTACGATTTTTTTTTGTTTTTATTATGAAAGTTTTTTGCATTTTCTAGGGCGCTATCAACTAATACATAGTAAAGTCATCATTACTGTTAATAATTGCCTGGCTTGTTTTGTCCATACTATCAACCAATTCTTCTGCATATTGTGGTGATAAATTTTTCCATATCTTCCGAACAACTCGTGCTATACCGCTCAAATTTTTATGCGGTAGCCATAAATTTTGATCGGATTGGAATTAGGTGACTGAAATGACCAATCCAATGATGTGATGCCCTTATTGAGTTTAAATTTCGAACAGAGTATGCTATGGTGTTTTGGATCGTCGTCTTCTTGCAAGATCCAATTAGAGTTCCCCGCTCCAAACCATTTAAGGACAGATGGTAACACACCTCGTGAATAAATTTTATTCATGAACAGTGCCTTTAGGTTCCATGTGGAAACGATTTTAACGATTACCAAAACCTTACTTGGTGTAGCATCCCCATACATGGGACTAGGGCAGGTGCTTCACAGTTCGGACAATCCTTTTTTGCTTAGTTGGCCAAATACGCCTTTTAACATTAAAACCCCAAAAGGATGTCTCATTGGTAAACAAAATATTCGTAAAATCTTTGTTTTTATGTTCATTCGCCTATTGTAGTCTCTTTTCCATGTATTTTTGTGTTACCAGTGGTTTAACCAAAGTATTTCCATATGCGTAGCCATGTTCCATAATTCTATTTCGTATGGTTCTTTTTGGTATAATAATATTCTTTTTCGCCAATTTTTCCAAAGCTGCATCCAGCGTAAGCGAAGAATTTTCATCAAATAACTGTATGGAAACCTATTCTCCTTTTTATGTATTGTTTCGGGTTTTGCCTCGTATCTGGCAAATCGTCAACATTTTTGTACATTAAATAATGTGTAATCTCTTCGATACAAATCCTTTCGACTTTTTTATATAATTTGCTGCACTTGCAACCTCCTTTCGGATGTGCACTTAAAAACATCGCTTCAAATCGTTTTTCATGAATCGCACTCTTTTCTTTCAAGTATGTTATCCGCTAAACAATTACAGTTAGACTAATGTTTGTTTTAGAGCGTCCAAGAGGAATCAATGAAAACTGATGTAAGCGGCGCCCATATTTATTCCTATAGTTTTAAATACATCGGTGATGTTAATAAACATAAGTAAGACCCTCTGATGGAGTGCAGAATTCAGCGCTGACCCACCGTCCACGTCAATGTACAGGTTGACATGGAGCTTGCAATGTGCAGGTGGTATACTGTAGTTGTGTGAGTAGGTGAATAGGGAATGGGTTAATGATGTGGCGTGAATGCGTAGTATCACAATGGGCCAAAAATGGTCCTGTGTCAACCACTGAAACCTTTAAGTACAATTATGCCGTAAATATATAAATTATGCCGTAAATATATAAATTATTTAATACGTTTCTAGATTTTTATTTCAAATGTTAGTACAAAGGTTCCGGGTTATTAATAAAAATAATGTCTTCTAATGATTCTTGCTGCTGTGTAAGGCATAAGGCAAGCTACCATTGGTTTATCAAAATTTTCGATGACATTCTGGCATAATTGTTTGACTCATTTTCTCGAATACAATTAATAATACTCTTCTTTAGGTTATTAATTGTTTGTGGATCGTTGGCATAGACTTTTGCCTTCAAATAGCCCCATAGAACAAAATTGAGAAGTATTAGATCGCAAGATCTAGGCGGCCAATTAATGTTTCATCTTCGAAGAAATTATTCGATCACCAAAGCGTTTTCGCTTTATTTTATGGATGGCTTTATTTTTTTGTTGTCTTCTGGGCCTTGCTTGCCTTCAAATAAGGATCTTTCTGCAAAATTTTGAATAAAATAGTTGGTGGAATATTTAATTGCTGTGAACGATAACGAATTGTTGTGATTTTACTCTCGTTAACACATAAGTACTAACTTACAGTGGCAATATTTTCTTCTGAACGACCACTACGATGGTACATGTTTCCACAAATTTTGCAACTTTGCAATTGATGGCCATAATTGATGGACATTTTCCATATTCTGTACGAATGTTTCTTACTACTATCAAAAACTGTCCCCTGTACAACTTTCACCAAATTTAAAATAATTTTTATCATTAAATACGCGTTGTTTAATCGAAATTCTCCATTTTTAATAATCGGAATGTTCCTATTTGTCATCTGTCAAATAACATAAGGCACTCTAGTACAATAAATATAAATGGACGTCCATTTAAATATTAACATCAAATTTGAACAGTTACAATAAAATATCTATTGTGATAAACCTACAAAATTAATCCTGTATTTTGGAGACATTTAGTGGTTGGAAAATTGAGTTAAACATGCTCAATATACGTCAAATCAATTGGCATTGTGTCTGCCTTAAGATGCGCCAAAACTACAAATTATCAATGAACTTGGATTATTTATTATAATTAGAAAAATGGTGTACAGTGAAAAACGATTAAAATATATGTACAGTAAGTTGAACTACATTATTTTAGTTGATGAAAACCTTCAAACTAACTTTAACAGTAACTAATAAACATTTAAATAATGATCAAAAGGGGTTTACGAAGTAAATTTTGATTAAATAATAAAAAGGCCCAATGAAATTTCCCTATACAAGACGATTGTTCGCTGATGTAGATTTATTATTGGAAGTCTTATTTGAATTAATTAATTATGTTGCGTATTTAACAATCATTTAATCATCTTCTCCAGCCGCCCATATAACACTTTCGATCCATGGAACATAATTATATAGCCTAGTATAAACACCCGGGAAATTAATTGAACCACACCCAATACCGAATGACGTAATACCAATTTGCGTGTACATGCAATATGTATTAGTATGGTAAATTTGTAAAGGACCTCCAGAATCACCTTGACATGTATCTTTCATTTCAGTTCTCGATCCCGCACACAGTTGTGTGTCAATAATACCTTTGCGTAATTTTCTGTCCAGATTATATTGAAAAAAATCACGGCATTCCGTGTTCGTAAATGTTTCTAATACGACTTTTTGTAGAGCCTTAATATTGGGACCAGCAAATTTTTGTGCTCCCCATCCTGTTGCTATTAATTTTTCCGGATCTAAATCTTCTGTTGGTAGGCATATTGGCCGTATATACGGTGATAATGCGACTTTATACGATAATTTTAAAAGTGCAATGTCGTTATATTTTGTTGATTGAGAATAATCAGGATGCTGTACAATCCGTTCGATCGGTACGTCAATCACGGAATCATCGTCTGTGTCATCATTAAGCACTAATTCACCCAGACGTACCTGTGAGACATTTACACTACTAAAATTGTAAAAAAAATAATTACATTTAAATTTCGGTAAAATAAGATGTGCTGAACTACTGTAGCGGTGATTTTATGCAATGGCCAGCTGTTAATACATATCGCGTACTAACGAGTGAACCGCCACAATCCCACGCAGTTTTTCCATCCGAAGTTTGATACCCTAATATTGCCGCATGAGGAAATTCTCGTGAAGCAGCCGGTGAACCTCCTACAATTAATGAAACAGCTGTATGTCCACAACGGTCTTTACTCTTTGTTATTGCATTTGCGTAATTATCGAAAGTTAACACAGATATGTTGATATAGACATATCGACTGTAATCTTTACACTCTGAAAATTAGTACATATAATATTATATATAGCAATTTGATATGAACGCCGTTTAAATACTTTGTACAGTTAACGATAAATCCGTTCCAATTCTGGTATTTGTACTAGTTATATTTGATATAGGACAACAAACAATTTGCGTGTGTCCCTGATAACCACATCCTGTTGGTAATATTGCTTTGAATCTTAAATCATTACGAACTTTTTCACAATCTGTTAATAATTTACATTTTCCTGATTCACCCGTTTTGGTTACTTGACATTCGTCTCCTGTAATTTAAAATTTAGTTTAATTATGCAAAATTCACAAAAAATATCAAACACAAAATCGACCAATGTATAAATTAGCGTTAATCAATGTCACGAAAAATAGTAACAGTAGATAAGTAGTGACATGATGTATGCTTCCCATATTTCATTTGACTCCTTGTATAATTTTAGAATAGCTTATATTTTATTGACTTAAATATTTGAAATACTTCTAACAAGCTTGATCAATGTTAGACGTATTAATCGATTGCAAGTAATGAATGTAATATTGCACTCAATAATAAAGTAGTGATGCAAAGTAACTATGGCTAGGTAGTCGGACAAATTGAAATTACATACATATATACATATTTACAGTTAGTAAAATTTTTAAATAATCTATAAATTTAATTCTATTTTGTAAATATGATAAGGATCTGCTATAAGTATAGGAAACAAATACTTATACGAATTACTCCATTTCCTTATATGGTTGACGATTTTTTAAAACCGTCAAAAAATTTCTATTAACAAGACATTTTTGTAGCAAATGCAGATACATGACATTTAGATGCCTCTGGTATATACCATACCTCATAAATTGTCGTGACGGACTGTACTTAATAGAACATTGTCTTATTATTATTAATTTACGATGATTTTAATATTTGTAATATACATATGTATATTCCGCAGTACGTGGCTTGTTAACTATAGTATAAATGTTGTCTCGTGTATAACATACAGTAGGCTCGCGAAAACATGAACGCCGTATACCGTGAACACTACTCGGTAACGTGAACAATTAAAAAGCGTGAGATAACGTGAATTAAATTTTGTGCACTCCCGCATGTCCTATCGCATGATTCGGGGATTCCCAGTTAGTTTTTCTGCATGATTTGAAAAGAGATATCCCAGATTTTGCCGTTGTCCTTTATAATGCCACACAAAACACTAGAAAATTCGAGCACAACTTGTGGAAAGTTTTTTTTTTCGAAAGTCCCGATAGGCCTGTTTACTATATAAAGATTCATTCGTTGCAACGTTTTTTAGTATTGAAGTGTTTGTGTTTGAACATGTAGAGTGATTATAAGAACTAAATTTGAAGTTAAAAATACAATTCGGGGATTTATTTCCCAATTTATTCTTTTTTAATAATTTGAATCGAGTAAAGTTAGTTGAAAGTGCAGCAGTGAAAGAAAATACTTTGTGCGATAAACTAGTGTGTTTTATAAAAGTTTTATTTGCTCTGCGATTAATAGTTTTTAATTAAAAAATGGGTAAAAAAGTAACAGTTTTAACATTAAAGGAAAAATCTGAAATTATTGAAAAATTTCGTAAAGGAGCAAGTGTTACAAATTTGTCCAAAAAATATAATGTTGCAAGCCTACGATTTGTGTAACTGCATAAAAAAGTGATGAAATTTTAAACGCGGTGAACAACACCTTTATGGAGCCTGGTAAGAGAAGAACCCTTAAAATGTCAGGATATCCTAAAATGGAGAAGAAATTATATCGTTGGTTTCTTGGGCAGCGCGATAAAAATGTCCCTGTAAGTGGCGATATAATTACATATTTATGTTATAATTTAACTAACACACTAAATTTTGTATTGTGAATTGTGATAATATAGTATAGTGCAAATATAATGAATGAAACCTGAATTAAACAAGAGCATAATCTTTAATTTATATTACCTATATTAAGAAATTAAGTGGTATATTTTAATATAGCTATGTGCACATTTTATCAAAACAAATCACGGTAAACTTGTGAAAATCCAAATTTCATATGAAAAAAATCAACTCCCGCAAACATGAACAATCTCGGAAAAATGAACATGCTTGGTTTTATTTTGTTCACGTTATCTCGAGTCTACTGTAGTTTGAAAAATTCTTCAACGGAGATCAAACAATTCTGGAATTTCCAGTGATCTTTATTTTTAATCTACAAAATATAATTGACTTCGAACCGGTTAATCTTTTTTTGTGATAACGAGCACATGCTGTCTTTAATATTCTTGTTAATTTTCTTCGCAAATGAAATCTTTGGGTTCGCTACTCCAATTTTATTTAATTGGTTTTTATTTTAAAAGATCAACAAATTTAAATTAGCCAAAACATATCGCACTATATCCATTGAAGATGACTATATATATATGCATATAGAATCAAATTGATTTGTTCCAGTTATCTAGACCTGATTTATATTCAAATTGCTACTTTTGTAGGTGTCGAGTGTTGGGGCCGGATTCTCAGGTTGCAGTGCCGATTTTTTCGCAGATGAAACATCTCTTCCGATTTATGGTTTTTTCAGAGTTGCAGAGTCAGAGTTGCGGAAATTTTAGTGGTTTCGTTAGAATTGGAGTAGGAGTCTTACTCGTATCCATCTGTAAAATAAATATTTTAGTTCTTTAATAAAAAAAATGGAGAGGTAAATATGTTGTGGCCCATCATCCGACTTTATTTTGCCACAAATGTATACATAGATCTCGAATCAACCACACTTGATTTCTAAAGCGAAAAATTAATCTTACCGGACTTTTGGTAAAACTAAATAGTTTGTTCACTATTAGTGTTGTTATGATGTAATGCCATTTTGTCACAAAGGAAAAAATACAGAAGGAAGGAAAATGGGTTCCTCATAAACTGACTTCGAAGAAAACAAAAACAGAGTTCACTGCATGAATTCGCTTTCTCGGTATAAAAATAATTTTTTGTACAAAATCATTACGCATGATAAAAAGTGGATTTTGTACAATAATCCTAAACGTAGAAAACCATGGGTTGATTCAGGCCAGCCATCAACATCAGTTGCAAAAATGAATATTCATGCCAAAAAAGTGTTGTCTTTTTGGGATTGCAAAGGAGTCATTTACTACGTACTTCTGGAACCTGGTCAAACTGTTACATTTGAACATTACCAGGCCCAAATGATCAAATTAAGTTATGCTCTGGAGGAAAAAAGACCATTTACGAGTCAAGGAAGACGGAAGCTGATAATCAACCCTGGAGCCCATATTCTCCTAAGGCTGGGAAATTTTACAGCATGCGGCGTATTCTCCAGACTTGGCTCCCTCTGATTGCCACTTATTCAGATCGATGTCATCATATTTGAAAGACCAGCGGTTCACGTAAGTTGAATATGTGGAAAAATGCCTCGATGACTATTTTGCTTTGAAACCACAAAGTTTCTATTCTTTGTTCCACAAAGATAGTAGCGAATATTTCGATAATTAATCTTTGTAACAATTATATTTTCAATAAAATTGAATTTGACCAAAAAAGCAGAGTTTCTATTTGCACACCTAATACTACGTAAAAGCAAATAAAATTTACTTTTCTCCTAGTTTTTATCGTCGCATGTACGATGATAAAATATTAAAAATATAAGTCTTAATTATTGAATCGATTCTATGCTCCCTCTAAAATTGCCTCTCATACTACATTTGTTTCTTACAAATGACATCAATTTATGCAGCATAAATCTGTTAATATATTATATATACTAAACCTTACCTCCGCTTTAGTCGCAAAATTAAGTGACTAGTAGAAAATTGAAAAACTAATTAGAGAAAATTAGGAATCAGGCTCAATCAAAAAAATTCAAAATAATTTAAAAATTATTTTCTATTATGAAGGTTTATCTTACAACTTAAATTATTTTTTTAGTATCTAGAAAGTAATTATTAGAATGTTAATTCAACTAAAGCCGTGAAGTGTTATGCCAGTATCTAACATCGGTATCACGCAAAACGAGATCAACATGTATCTATTTTAGTTATTATTAAAGCTTGAATAAGCAAATAAAAAATCAAACATCTTATGTCGACCGTTTCTTGGTAATGTAGTAAAAGCACTACTTATCGTACTAAAATAAACCTTTGATTCTATGCAAAAAAATAATCACCATCCCTCGCGAAACATCTATAAAATAGTGAAGCGTCATGTTTTAACAGTTGTGATTCAATGAAAAAAGTTGTGTCAAGAGGAAATAGCGGAAATACGAGGATGTTCGAAATCGTGAGCTTTTTTTAGTTGGTGCGTGATGTGTTTTCTACACAAAAAAAAATTGTAAACGCTTGAAGGTATAGAAATAAAAACACAATAGTTAATTTAGCTTGGCGATTTATTTGGAATTATTGCGGCTTGTTGAGATCGCACCGCGTTCGAACTTATCTTTGCGTAACTTGTATACTGAGAGTTAGATAAATATAGATAAATCTAAGGTATCGTCCCTTATAGATGTGAAAATCCGTGTACTATAAAGTCCAGTAGTAGGAGTATGTGCATACTTTCCCCAGTAAAATTGTTGTTCCCTGTTTAAAAAAAAAATCTGCGGTATATCTAAAATAAATCGCTATAATCACGGATTTAGCAGAAAATAGTTTCAATTTTTTGTTTTTATAAATTTTTAATTTAGTGGTTGAAGTGTAATAAACTCATTTTCTGATAAATAATAAAGTTTATACGCGTTGAATAAACAAAACCAATCAACAAATTTAATTTAGATTAATATGCTTCACTCATAAGATTTATCCATTTACCCCGTGTTTTTTTCTATATTATGACGCCAACGTTATACATATTCTATTATTTTTATTCTATAAAAGTCTTATGGTTAGGTGTGATCTCATTTTTATCGTTTTCTTCCATTTTTACAATTACGTTTTGCTGTTCCCATTCTGTCACCCAAATTTGTAGTACAAGCGCCTTTATGGTTGCGTTCATTCATTCATTCAAACAATTTTATTCGACCAATCATCTCTTGTGGAAAAATGCAGAAGAAAAACATCGTCATTTTAGAGCAATATCGAAAAAAATTGTTTGAATGAACGAACGCAACCAATAGTAAAGGCGCCTTAACGCAATCAACGGTTGTCTGACGTTGTTGGTGAAGTTGTTGTCGTCTTGATTCTCTCTGCTACACACCTCCAATAACACTGAAGAATTTATTAAATTATCATTTTAATAGGACAATTGTCACCCTATTATATAGCTCGCACCTCACTTAGGAAATTTTGAACATTTTCTCACTTGCATTTGTTATGGACTACTAAACAACTAAATGAAAGAGGAAAAAACTAAAGAGAAAGAAAAACAATTATATCTCTGCATACCCCATGTGTAGCCGTTGGTGATGAGATGCGCAATATACGCAAAATTCTTTCAATTTCTAAAAAATTCACTTTATAGAAGTTACTGCAGTTATCTAAATTCACGTAAATGAAAGGTAGTTTGTATATAAACTATTTGGACTGCACCACCTCAACTCTTGGAATCGCACAATAGAAGATCTTCAGTATTGTTTTCTAACAAAATATACACACAAACATATTGTAATTATCTTTGCTAGACAAAAATTGTTACTAAACAAAATTTTCAAAATATTATCAGCTATAGGACTCTCACTATTATACAGGGCTATCAGATTTCGAAACAGCCAAATCGAACAAGATTTTTTAAAATCAAATTACTAATTTAAATTTTCGACGATACCTTAATTATCTATAAAGTTAAATTCTATATATCATTAAAATTTGTATGTAGGTTTTAAAATATTAAATTGACTGTTATTGAAGTTCCGCCACTTCGCTAAATATTATATTTCAGTGTTGAAAATGATACAAAATAAAATAAGATAAAAATAAGTTCGGCTAAAATTTCCTGAAACATAATTTTTTACTGCATGAATGTTTTCATTACAGTATCACCTTTTGGAAATTTTTAACTAACAAAGCCTTCGGCTGGTAATTGGTTTAATGGTTTAATTGCGTATGTTTACTCCCGAGTTACACATAATATTTTTTCTACGACTTGAGTTTTGTCAAAATATTATGTCTTTATCAAGAAGTTTGTTTGTTTGTAGTAAATAATTTTTTTTTTAACGTAAATCTCATAAGGGAAACTTCGTTTTAATCCAAGGACCGATCTGCCAAATTCTGGCCCGGAGCTACCTTTTAAACTTAAACGACGACAATTAACTATTAAGGCAGCATTTGATATGACCATAAACAATGCTCAAGGTCACAATGTACCAAGTTAGGATACTATCTGTCGGGCTCGGACAACTTTATGTTGCATTCTCAAGAGTTCGTCGTCCCTATGACGTCAAAGTTCAGATTCTAATTTATGAATTGTAAATTTTAATCATATTATTGCATTAACTTACAACATACCTTCCATTTTCACTTTTTAAAATTAAACCGAATTATTATTTTAAAATAAATCATACTTTCTTATATTTCTTTTGGTATATTTTCTATACGTATTAATTGATTGATTAAAATTTGACTTGCAAAAAATTTCGATTCTTCTCAGAATCGAAGCTTACGTTTATTATTGTATAATATGAATATAAAAATATAATTTTATAAAATTGTTTAGTACAATATTAAATGATTTTTGTAGCACTAAATTTATCCACAGAGTACCAACATATAAAAAAAATTAAAAATCAAATTTTATTGGCTATTTTCTTGCCCAAAAAAATAAGTCATAAGAAAATTTATTCAATTTGTCTCAACAAAATACACGTTAAATGAAGCGTATTTGCTCCATCTTTCCATGCGGACTGCGAATAACACAATTTCAGTGTATTACTTGTTTTCATTTAGCTTCTCAATCAGCTCCTCAACATAAACAACTTATCGTAAGCTCCATTAATTTCTGGTAGTGAAATCACTGGAAGCTTGAATTCGGAACAATGTGGCCTTTCTCAATTTTTATGGGGATTCATTTGTTGCAATAAACATTTTGTTTGGAAGTTTAAATCCTCAAACTCAACTACCTTTCCTACTATTCCGGCTTTTCTGTTGAACAGGCTTTTCTATTTTGGCTTTAAAAAAAAAATCATTCAACAAAAACACATTTCACAAAATTCGGTAATTCAATACAAGTTGACATGATTTGTCGGTGAGCTGGTTGGATAGTCTTGCACATTTTATTTTGCAACTTTCCTAATTTAATTTTTGTTTAATTTCTAATTGTTTGTAGTTCGTAATCACTCATGGAAACTTGTCAATTATGCCAATATTACTATTTTAATGTGTAGGTGTGTTACGGTAAAGTACGAAATGGGAGTTCTTTATTCCAGAAATGGTTCACCCTTCACCCCTCGTACTAATTTGTGTGGCATTAGTTCAATGAGGTTATCAAGTCTAGATCAGTACAACAACTCTGAAGAGCACAAGACTTGCGCTTTGGGAGGTGACTGCGCTCCCATATTGCTTAGCTTCGTATGGGGAATAAATGAAACTACAGGGATATCGAAGGAAGTCAACAAACATGTCGGGAGTATGGGACTGTAAAGTGGCCAATTTTTAATCGAGTAAACTGTGCTGGACTTTACCCGTAATATATAGACATTTTATACTTAATGAAATTGTAAAATTTTATTGGAAGTCGTCCAAATCTGGTCCATACGGAAAAATTGTCGTTTAAATCAAATCGTTAAATAGATCCAGGCATGTGAAATTATTGTCAGAATATGATTGTTGTGAACATAATATCCAAACCATTCGTCTAAAGAAATATTTGAAAAGATAATAGGTTCTTGTTTGGTTCTTCAAAATTCGCAGGAAAAGATACTGGAAACTAATAAATGAAGCTCCTACTTATTTTTAATAAACCCGTTCCATCCGATCATTATATAAACTTTAAGTTTTGTTTCTTTTTTAAAATAATTTTAAATAGTGGTTTTATAATACCACTGCGTTTTAGATTTGTCAATTGCAAATATTTCTTATTTATTATAACGTTTTCTTGCTAAATTAATTAATTTAATCTATTTTATTTTATTGTTTTCAGTTTCATGTGGCAAATATGCAGCCATATTCCGCAAACATTACTAATGCAACCCGATATAACATGTATAGCAGCACAATTGTCGGTATCATTTTTCATCGAGACATTTATACACGCGAAAGAGAAGGTAACGTTTTATTCATCCAACTGAAAGATAGAACATTATTAATCATTTTATTTGTATACAGCCAACAATGGTACTTTGGGTGGAGTTGCTAACAAAACAATTTAATTCAAATCAAGAAGCCTGCGAATGGTTTTTAACGCATATGTCAACAGAGCCATGGTGGCCGGTTCAAGTACTAATTCAATGTCCAAATCAAATGGTTCGGCAAATGTTTCAACGGCTAGTTATCCATGTTATACAGCGATTAAGGTTTTTTTTCAGTTATACTTATACTTATAGATAGGTTTTAAATAAAATATATTTTTGCAGATCACCACAATGTTCACTGTATTTAAAAATTGATACAGATGACGAAGGAAAAGAGGTCATTGGTAATGCATCATGTGTTACTCGATTTATAAAATCGTTAATTTTGCTGCTCGAACATGGGGCAAAGGCACATTTACGTCATTTGTCTGAATTCTTTGGTCTTCTCTACGAGTTTTCTCGAATGGGCGAGGAGGAAACACTATTCCTATTACAAATTAATGTAATTCGTAGTGTAGCTGATTTCTATTTGGGGCATAAAGCTACACCAGATTGTGTAAGTGTCTTTTTTTATTAATTTCAAATATGTACCTAGCTTTATATATAATGGTCTAATATTTTGTTCTAGGTTGAGAAAGGTTCTGATAACGAAGAAAACTCATCGGATGAGGAATTGTCATCATTATCAGTAGATAAAACCCGACCAGCATCACTGGATAAAATGATTGCATTGGTTGCTAATTTAGTTGAACGTTCGCGTGGCTCTGATTTGCGATTGCATTTATCTTCGAAAGATTATAGTGCAATTGCTGGAGGAAAAGGGTTCCCATTTCTGTACCAACAGATAAAAGATAATATAAATCCACATCAAACACGACATCTGATACATGCATTATGCCGATGGGATGAACGTTTAGCAAACCAAATTATTTCAATGCTATTTGGTGCGGTTACCAAGCATACTGAATTATGTGGTCCATTTTTTAAACTCTTGACTCTTTTAACTGAATCATCCGGTGGGCCATCTGGATTGCCTTGCTTTTCACAATTAGTACTTCAACGAGTATGGGACGCTGCCGAATATTGTCCGCAGTCAGCTCTTGATTGGTTAGCCGTACAAGCACCACGAAATAAAATTGCTCATGCATGGATTTTACAGTCAGCTGAGAGCTGGGTCGAACAATTTCTATTAGCACATAATAATTCGCGGGTGCGAAATGCTGCGGCATATTTACTTGTATCCTTAGTGCCTTCACAGACATTTAGAACAAATTATCGCACACACCACAAGGTTACGTTACACGCGGCACAACGTGAATTAACCGGAGATGCTCAACTAATAATACATACGATTTTAAATCTACTTCTTCGGTTGTTGAGAGCAGCTCGTGCATATACCGATATATCGGTTCATGGAACAGGAAAGCTAACCGCTTATTTTACTTTGATGACTTATTCTATGGTTTCGAAAACAGAAAAATTAATGTTAGGACCTCACATTCGCGCTCTTTGGGAATTATTCCATCCAAGATTGTCTGAACCGTCAGTGCCGGTACATCACAATAAGCAAGCGTTATTAGTTTTTTGGCATCATGCAACTAATGAATGCCCCGAAAATGCACAATTTGTAGCACATTGTACAGAAATTACACGTAACATAGCTTTTAATTATATTTTAGCAGACCACGATGATTCTGAAATTGTTACTTATAATCGTGCAATGTTACCAGCATATTATGGATTATTGAGATTATGCTGTCAACAAAATCGTCAGTTAACTCGACAGTTGGCAGCGCACCAAAATTTACAATGGGCATTTAAAAATATAACACCTCATCCCACGCAATATGCGATGGCTGTGGACGAATTATTTCGATTAATGACGCTATTTGCGGCCCGACATCCTGATGCAAGCGAAGCAGAACAAAGGGAAATCTCTACATTTCGCCGAACTACAATGTCGGCTTACTTATCTGGTTTAGATGCCCGTGTATCTTGGGGAACACTGATTGCAGCACTACGTATATTAGTAGATAATGATGAGGATCGGTTATTTGTGATATACAACGGCGGTATATCAATGGCCTTTGATGCACTTCATACATTACACTCTATGTATCATGAGGCTACGGCATGTCATGTCTCTGGTGATTTACAAGAATTACTTGCCGAATTAGTATTGTTAATCGGAATTCTAAAAAATCGTGATTTACGTAAACCTCGGCCGCAAAATGGTATGATGAAAGGATTACCGGATGCAGTTCGCCGCTTAGCAACTCTACTGAACACATTTAATTCTCCAGAGATGCGAAATTTTGCGCTTGAGGTTTTAAAGGAGCTGGTTAAAAATTGTTATGTAGAGGTAACTTCAATATTAATACCATTATTAACACATAGTCACGTAGCTGCACAGAATTCATCACATTCGTTTGGTCCGCTCGGACCATTTTTTCCACGCCGTGGAACGAAAAACAATTGGTCAGCGTTGACAAAGAATACTCCGAGACCACCACGTCCTATGTTACAAATGAGCATTCCTCAATCACAAATCATGCAAAACGGTGTCGATGAAGAATACGATGCCGCTCTAGAAGCATTTTATAAACCATATCATGACTTTCTTGATGTTATGTTCCGCATGGCAGTAAATTTAAATCAATTCACTGAATCTCACGTAAATCTAAGTTGTCTAGCTGGTCTGGAGGCTGCCCCATTACATTTTAATTTATTCCCCAAATTTTGGGTTGGAATTCATAATAACAAAAATACTAATAAGTAAGGACTATGATTACGACAAATTTATGAATAATAATAACAAATTGATTTCCGTTTTATTTTTAGGTACGTTGATTTAATATTAGATAATCCTTATCTCGTTGAATACATCGATACCGTTTTAAGAGATGAACGAATATCATTAAATGACCCTATTATTTATAGTTTTATGGAAATATACTATCCAAAAGTAAGTCGCACACATTTTTAATCTTCTTAAATTAGGTTATTTACATTTTGTAATTTGTTTTATGTAAATTAGGCCACATCACGATTAGCTATACCACGTCTGATTGATACGATTTGTCAAACGTTACCGTCAAAAGAGAATTTGCATGATTTGTGTGCGGATTTATATGCAATCCGGATAATTGCACAATCAACAGGAATACCTCCTTCTGTGCATAAATTATTGAAATCATGTCTACAGACAATTGTTACACGGTACAAGGATTTGTTTAGTCAAGATGGTATGTTAAAAATTAGTATGTAAATGCCCCATATTTACATAAATTTTATTTTCAGAATCACCACCCAAAAAACGCAAAATGAGTTCCCATGAGCCTGAAAATGATGCAACAGAAATAGAAACGGGTAAAACTGAAAGTTCAATGGAAGACTCTCCTAAATCCGATTTGGCACCCATCAAAGAGGCAAGAGTTGATACTGTGGATTCATCAACTGAAAGTAAACCAAAAGGTACCAATGGAAATGAATATGTAAATAAGGTTGACTCGACAGAAAAAGCAAGTAATATGCCCGATGATCAAGATGAAATAGTAGATATTGAAATGGATTCCCCACTAACAGCGTCTACTTCGACAGCTGCACAACCATCAACAAGTAAATTAGCGGCAGAGAATAGTAGTGAAAATAGTGAACCACCCACTAGTGCGGCTGCTTGTATAACAATTATTACAAGTACAAGTACTACATCGAATCCAACCACTTCATCAACTGCTAATTCTTTACTACCAATAGTTGCGCCTGCGAATCCTAAAACTGAAAAACTAAACTTAACTGATGATGATAAAAGTTGTCTGCATAAAAATATTGAAAATAATATAGAAAAAATATTAAATTGTTTTTCCGAAAATGATAATAAATCATAAATGTATTCTATTTTAAATTTTCGGTTAGGAAGGACTAAAAACTGCTGTGGTTATTTAATTCAGTAATAAAGTAATCTGGAGATGCAAGCCGGAACTAATATATAAGTAAAACATAATATAATATAGGAAGTTAAAATTTTTTATCCAGAATTGGATCCTTTAAATCCGTAATAATTCGGTTTGCATCTCACCAATTAAACCAATTAATTTATTTTAAATAAAGCAAAAGTTAAAATTTTCTCTATAATTTATATAAAAACTGATATACTTGTAATCTAAAGTGTATTTGTATTTAATTAAACATAAAACAACAAGCTCTAAATTGTTTTAATAAAATTTATTAATTTAATATAATAGAAGTAAATCAAAATAAAATAATTTCATTACTATTAAGATTTAAAATTTATGTATAAAATAATGAAAGGAAAATACAAAAAATTAAGTATTTTTATTATTATTATTATTATCATTTTGTTTTTATTAAAGTTTTTTTATATACTTTAAGAATTATTCAAAACTAGAACTTTTAAGATTTTTTTTTTAAATATTTTAAGCCAGACGGCAGAAACCATTACAAGATGTTACAATTTTTTTTTCGTTTGCTTATTTTTTTTTCTAAATAATATATTTCATAATGTGTATTCTTAAAATGATGTTTTTATTATTAATAATAAGTACTAAGAATAATCATATAAATATGAAAATAATTAATCAAATTTATATATGTACCTATATATATATGAATCACTATTTAATTTAATTTAATTAAAAATAAAAAATTTGAGAAAAACATTGGTTTTATCAAATCGCTATTGATCCCGATCTGCATTAAAAACGTTACAATTAAAACGCTATCAAGTAGAAAATTGGAAACATAAAGTTCAATGTGTAGCAGAACCTGCCTAATTTAACGTCGTTAAATGTTTAGTGGTTGGTTTGTTCCACCATTTTTGTTTAATGGGTGCACGATTCTGTACACACGTTTTAAATAGAGACCAAATTCTGGTTTTTTAATTTTTGGTTAGGGGGAAAATTATTATGAAATAATTTCGATTTCGGGTACTCTTCGATTGTCCTTGTGTACACCTAGGTAGCCGCGTACGCGTTGCGAGGGGTTCATACTGGGGGCCTCTTATGATTTTCTCGATAGTGTTTTTTATTCGATATTATCGAAAATGAGCGATTATGAAATTTGACGATAGTGTTTTTTCTCGATAATATCGTTAGTATATGACTGCATTCAACGTAATGATCGTGTTTCATATTATAGAATCAAATAAAAAATGGACAAATATATGTTTAGGAAATGTGAGTTACAATTAAAAGTTAATTTAAATAATATTATTATTAAATTCGTGTTATTAAACTAATTATTTGATTATTTTCTAATTTTCCTGTTACGACGACAATAATGTTGATCAATTCGAAATTTTAGTCTCTTGAATGAAATAGAGTGAGGTCCTCAATAATTCTGATTCTGCAGGTCCTCCAGAAAAAACCGTGGATGGTTGGAAAAAAATGAGGTTATGTTAAAAAAATGGTAACTTAAATTTATTAGAAATCCAACTATCACGTAACCGTTTTCTTATAATGTAAGCTAACTTTACTTATTCTGAATCATCATCATTTTTATTTATAAAAATTCCGATGCTCTATTCCATTATTATAATAAAATTATAAATGAATTTCATTTAATAACTTCAAACAAAAAAAAATTTGACGGGTTTTCTTTGACAGCTAACAAAACTTCATCATAAATATTATGACTCGATATTATCGAGAAAAAAACTATCGAAAAAATCATAATAGCTATTTTCGAAGTTATCAAATCTCTCGATATTATCGAAAAATCATAATAGACCTCTGCTTAGGTAGAGCAAATTATTACCGACGGAGGACTAAAAGCCATTGTTATCAAAAACACACAATGAGTACAATATATGCGGAATGTAATACTCCTAGTGCAACATCACGATACCAAATTCACACTTCGAATGGGGCTGCAAGATTTGGGTGGCCCTATTATTGTTTAGCCTACTATT
Organism: Nephrotoma appendiculata; assembly: GCA_947310385.1. Taxonomy (NCBI): domain Eukaryota; kingdom Metazoa; phylum Arthropoda; class Insecta; order Diptera; family Tipulidae; genus Nephrotoma; species Nephrotoma appendiculata. Next base: position 248,096,162 of record OX371224.1, read on the forward strand.
TGGACAACGCTCCAAATTTTCAAGGTCACCAGTATCAAACTAAAAATATCTTTCAGTACGAAAAGGAAAATGCTCGGGCCGTATTATGAAAAAAATGCGAATTTCCATTTTCATACGATATCGCATTTTGGTATTATTTTCGCAAAAATGCGCTCTAAATCGGATACGAACGCCATATTATAAAATGCTACGGTGGATTTTTCGAAACCATTTTTTCAAATGCGAATGTTCAATAGCAGGCAGATATCTCATTATTTAACAACAGTACGTGATAAACTTTTATTTTTTTTAAATATATTAAATATAACGATATTATAAATGTCTTGTCATTTTTGTTAAAAGGAAAATATAAAATTGTATTGTTGTCGTGCAGTAGAAATGCATATTTTCTCACATAACTGAAAGGGATTTGAAGTGCCTCGTCAATGATTTTTTCGTCATCCTCATAATTATTTAAATATAAATCAACAGTCCATATTAAAAAACATTACGAAAGGTTAATTGAGATTATAAAAACTGTCAGATGTTGTAATGACATGTAAAACAAAAAATCCCAATGAAAATTTCGCTATAGGAAATGCGATATGCGATAAAGGCATTTCATACTATAAACGCAAGCGGCTGGTCGGATCCGCACAATATGCGATATGCGACCGGTATCATAATAGGGCCCCTGAACTCCGTAAAGAATTAAGAGAAATAAAGGGATTTACAACTAGGGTGAAAGAAGAATTTACATTAACGAAAATGAAGAAGTCAGAAAAGCATTGAAAACACGTATAGCACCTGGGACGACTCCTAACTATGCAATAGATGATGGCTCTACCCCATTTCAAACCGAAAAGGGAGAATTAGAAAGAGAAACAAATTATCTCTTAGGCCGGAATAAAAGGCCAAGCAAGAAAAAGAAAGCTCAATACTCTCGAGAAATGGTTCCACCTCGATTATGAAGTCGGATACGTTAGCCGAGTATAAACGCATATCTTTATGTGTGGGAAATTAATATTGCAGACTCTGAAACCTAGAGAGATTTAGCTGCAAAGCTTAATTTCGAGCGGCATCTATGATTTATCTATGAGGGTAAGAATGATAGAATAGAGAAATAGAGGTAATCATTGAAGATCTCAAGCAAAAAGGTCGACAAACAAAAATGCTGCAAACATTATAAAGAAAGAAAAAATCGAAACTGAACATGGAGTTCAAATCAACAAAAGTATTTATGCTCACTTTTAATAAGAAAGAAAAATAGAACATGTGTATAATATTAAATCAAAATTTAATATGAGAGGTAAGAAAATAGAGCCATTGAAAAAAACAACCAAAAAATACCGCAAAAATTGAAAAGGATGTGTCGGAAAATATCATTCGCAAGTATGCCCAGTAAAGATATTACCGCAAACTATGTTAATTGCACCAACACTATAGATCTTAAAATTGAAGAAGTATTTATGCAAGTAAGCACTTTTAAAGTATATACATATAAATAATAATAAGGAATATAGTGTATCGTTTATATTGCTCTCTAAGGTATAATTTAATTAAGGAAGACTATTGCACATTATTTAAATCCTTGGGTCAAGCTGGAGGTAAAGGGCGTCTTTCCAGAAGGCCAATACAACAGCTCAAATGCCAACCTCACCTGCACGTAGTGCGAACCTAGCAAATGATGTTTTTTCCATTGATCAACTACCCATTTCACTGGTTCGGTTGGGGCTGCTGCAATAATCAGTCCATAAAGCAACGCATGGAACATAAAAGAATTTTTGCCCGATGTGGTATTCTAACTACTTAGTTTGCTAAGCCACCGTCTAACGAGGCCGGGTTTATGGATTCTGGGGTCAGCCGACCATTGCCATCCATTCGGACGAAGCGTACACTACCTAGACACACTCCGCGACACGACAGGAAAACGAAAATGCTAACTACCCAAAAGACTTAGTGAAATAGAAAAAATGATATCACAACTTAGCAAAATCTCTTAAATTAAAGCAAGAAAATGAAGAACTGAAAAAGACCAACGCAAGGTTGCAATGTAGACAAATGCACGACCGCAAATTAATGTAATTTCCATAACAGAATTCGCGAATATTCAAGCTCTAATGAAATTTGTGTCCATCAACGGCTATAGATTATAGAGGCACAAAACAATCACAGCAACACTAAAATTATTTTAATGAAAGAAATGCCAAGGCTTTAATCACTCCAAAGATATTACGGGCGGAATATTTAGGTGCATAAAATATGCCGGAAAACACAACGCGAAAAACTTTTCTGTTAGCCGATATGACTCGGTAAAATGTATAAACTGTAAATGAGAACACCTAGCCAACAACTACTGAGGATGATAAGTATAGGGGTGTAAATGCATATATCTCTTTTTCTACCAAAAAAAAAAAAAAAATTGGCTCAATTAACGCCCAAACCACACAAATGTAAAAAAACATAGTATGTAATGGCGTTGTTGATAAAAAATTTCACTTGATTTGAAGTATAACCAACATAATTGTGTGTATAGTTATAGTGTTTTTTTCGGACGAAAATAAGTATAAAAGGAATACATAAATGTGTAAGTTGGTTCAAAACACATACAAAACTAAATGTTTGAAATGATTCTTTTGCCCTACCCACACAAGTGTGTGGGCGGGCAGGTAAAGGGATATAAGAAATAAAACGCATCAATCGAATCAAAATTCTAGCTTTACATGAGAGATAATCCAACTACAGCTGTAAAACTGCCACATAGGACCAGAGAGGATTTCTAAGTATAAAAACCATAAATGCATGCCCAACAAAGCAAGGACTTGGTCTAGAAGCTATATATAAGTAACTAGAAAGACAAGAAGCCACGAATGAGATATACTACTCTTATATACTAATTAAATGAACATCACATTCAGAACACTCATTTGGAAAGCTAATATGGACTACCACAGCATGTTCCAGAGTTACAAATTTTCCTAAACTTATAAAAAATGGATATACGTTTTGTATTAGAAACAGAAACTTCATTTAATAAAATACGCGACTTTAAATGCTATCACGCTGTTCATCCAGGAAGATGAGGCAGAGGCTCTAACGTAATTGTTAAGAAAAATACCAAACATTATAAATAGCCCGGTATCAAAACAGAAATAATAACCCTTTATAATTAGAAATAATGCAAATTGAAATCAAAATAGTTGAATCAATCAATAAAAGGGACTACAGTATATTCTCCATTTATTGACGCCCAAGTTATCAGTTAAAAAGAGAAAACTGCAGTTGACTTTTTAAATCATTAGGACCAAATTCTATCATATAGGTGTAATTTTAAACTAAAGAATACCTATTGGGGATTTCGACTTACTACCTCTAATGGAAAAAGTTATTTAATACAGCTCGCGTGAACAAGAGTCAATTTCATTCTGGCGATAAACCATCACATTGACCTATACTAAAGGCGGATTCAATGTTGTGTTCTTTCGTTCCTTCCTTCTTTCTGAATTTTTTGGTTACAAATGACGGTTTTTTCTTGTGAATTTTTTTTCAGCAACTTGGATTGATTTAAAAAAAAATTCAGAAGGAAGGAAGGAACGAACGAACGCAACACTGAACCCGCCATAACTTACATAAAATACTAGATCTTCTTGACTTCTTGAGTAGTACAATGCAAATAAAATAAAAAAAACTTGCCTAAATTAAAATACAATAAAACTAATTGGGAATTCAAGAAATTCAAGAATTTAGTGGAAGAGCGAATAATTTTCGAGTATCAATTAGAAGAGCAATGCAACAGGAAAATGAGCTACAAGCGTCCAATAATAGTATCCAATAAACAGCATGGGAACGTTCACCTATTCCTTTTACCAACTTCCTAGGGAAACCTAATTACGCTCTTAAGGTTAGAGAATTAGTAAGAGAGAAAAGAAAGCTCGTAAAACCTATGGCAGCAGACTTGTACTCCACAACGTAAAAATATTTTAAATTTTCTGTGCAACAAAAGCATGTGCTACCTGTCACACACGATCGGACCATGGGCTTAAATTGACAAGAAGAATTCTCTCTATTTGCTGTCCATTAAGAACAAAAAAATGGGATCAATAATAGCTTATGTATCAGAAAAGCTCATTCTGGGTCTTACCCAAGTATAACAAGATTCGACTTTTTTGTCATATTTGGAAATAAAAACTTATATTTAGTTTCGACTTTGACATAGTTTTGCTTTCGACTTAGAATAAGATCCTGTAGGAAAAGTGTCGCGATTATTCGAAACTGGACGAAACTCAATAAATAGAATTGTATACATGTATGTGTGAACTGAAGACAAAAACAATATGGCGGGAACGATCTTGTGCAACGACATATGTAAAAGGCTATCTATAATTGAAAATACATCTGAGGAAAAAGATGCCGTCCAAATGTAAAGCAAAACAAAAAATTTAGGTTTAGAACAATGAATATTTTATTGTATAAGAAAAATATATAATTATACACATCTAAATCGTATTATAATTAATTTTTTAATTTTTTTTTTATTATTAAACAATGATTTGATATTATTCCTTGATTGTAATATTAAAAGTTTAAATATTTTCCATATCCCTTTATCAACCAAGAAAACAAAAAAATTGACCCAGTTTTAGTCCAACCCACACAAATGTGTGAGTAAAAAAACATAGTATGTAATGGCGTTGTTGTATAGATATAGTGTTTTTTTCGTACGAAAATAAGTTAAAAAGGAATTCACAAATGTGTAAGTTGGTTCAAAAAACATACAAAACTAAATTTTTAGCATGGTACTTTTGCCCTACCCGCACAATTGTGTTAGTAAATCACTAAAGGGATATAGCTCATATCAAGTTTATTATTTCGTATTTGTTTTCCGCTTAGTAATTTAAAACGCGCTGTATATTTAATAAATCAGGCCAAATTCTTGGATATGCAGATGTTATCGTGCTTCTTGGCCGAAGACCTAGCGATATCAAAGACAGTTTCGTGCCGCTCGATCGCTGCACAAGAAGACTTGGGTTGAAGGTGAACAGTAGCAAAACCAAATTTGTATCAACACCCAGGAACATCTCCATGGCAAATCTCGGAATTGGCGACCATAACTTTGATCGCGTTGAAAACTTCAAATACCTCGGGTCAGTTATAACATCATCAAAAGACATGCAGGCAGATATAAAAGCCCGAATAGCTGCCGCACATCGAGTTTTCTACGCCCAATCAAAATTATTGCGATCGAAACATCTATCGCAGTCGTGCAAGCTCGCACTTTATAAAGCACTCATAAGACCTGTGCTGGCTTTCGGAAGCGAGAGCTGGGCCATGACCACTAATGATTGTAGATTGTTATCAACTTTCGAAAGGAAGGTCATTCGCTCCATCTTTGGTCCAATTAAAGTCGCGAACAATGAATATCGGAATCGCATGAACCACGAGTTAAAGCAAATTCTTGGAGGTTGCGATATTATCGGATTCATCAAATCCAATCGAGTAAGATGGCTCGGCCACGTTGCAAGGTCCCCACAACAACGGATGACCAATAAAGTGTTCCATCAACAACCAGCCGGTGTGCGTCGTAGAGGAAGACCCCGACTGCGCTGGCGTGACGACGTCGAACAAGATCTACAGGCACTAGGATGTCGAAACTGGAGGTCGAGAGCGATGGACCGAGACGGCTGGAGGACCATAGTGCGGGCGGTCAAATCCATTCATGGGATGTGAAGCTAGAGAGAGAGAGAGAGAGAGAGAATTTAAAACTGAACTAGAAATTAATTAATTTATACAAACAATTTTTGAATAGATATAAAAATATATTTTGGTGTAATTTTATTTAAATTAACGCACATCTTTAAATTTTTTTAAGAAAAACACTTTTATAAAATTACCAAACTCATGTCGTGAACATGTAAAAATTTTGAGTTTCGTCTTGTTATACTAATTGGGACAGTATACATATACGCATCAATACTAAAGTATTGATTCTTCGACTTTTTTCAAATATTTCGAAGGCAAATACGATAGCTCAATTTTGAGATTCGTCTTGTTATACTTGGGTATACCCTATAGGGATACATTTTGAGCTGGAATGTTGCGGGTTTTGAGTGGTTGCTTATGCGGACAATTTTGCGCGGATCTCATTTTGGTCAGAAACATAAGCTGGAACTTATTCAACGCAGTAACTAATATTAGAAAGTATAATGCCCGGTTTACATGAGAAAATTGTTTTCTTCTGCAAATTTTTGCAGGTAAACAAGAAAGAATCCGCTATATAAAAATAATCAATGTGCCAGAAAGAAATAAACATATATAGTAATGGCGTAATTTTTTTTATAGGATCATTATTAGTTTACTTTCAATGAATTCAAATGCGAAATTTACATTTTTATTTATGGCGTCTGTTTTTATTATGAATCCTCAACATTTATAAATGCGAAATAATTTTTTTCTTGATTTTAAAAATGTTGCCATAAAAATACTCGGATCGAATATATTTTATGGCAAAATTTTCATTTTTATGGTCATTTTTGCTCAAAAATTCTTCTGCAAAATTTTGTTGGGATATATTGCTTTTCTTGTCTCTCATGTGCAAAAAGTCAATGTTATATCTTATTCATTTTGCAGAAGAAAAATGTTGGTCTTATGTAAACCGGGCATAAGATGCAAACACCACCATGACAGATTTTAACTAACTTTAGTAGTGTTGCTTTCGCTAATCCGCTTAGCTTAGCTAAGAAATGTGAAAGCAACAACTTTTGGATTTAATTTTTTAATGCGTTTTAATTTTTCTGTGTTGGTACATTTTCTTAATATTTATTTTAGTTTTTTTTATTTTAAGAATAGAATAAATTAAATTCGGTATTTTGCTATCAAATAACAAATGCTAAATTATTCTACAAGATAAATTTTTCGAGAAAAATAGAAAAAATAACGCCTTGCGGTAAACACCATAACCATAAAATGATTTTATTTCCCTAATCCTAAAATTTTTTTTCTTAACATTCTAAAACAATCGGCTTGAATACAATGCAATTGTTGTTGTAATATTTTGAAAGCAACACAGCATTTATTGTTATAAATCGTTGTTATAAATATTGTTAGAGCGTGTTTCAATTGGTTTAAATACCGCATAAAAAGTTAAAAAGTTAAAAATTGTGGTGAATAAAAATGTCAAACTTTTTATCCGCTTCAAGAGCTGATAAAATTTTTATATAGAAAACATTTGGCTGACAAAAATATTTGATTGTAAATAAAAATTGTCCATGTAAAAATTTTGTGAAAAATGGCAATGATATATATGTAAACTGAACATAATTAACTAATATATATTTAAAAAGTATTTATTTTACTTGTTTTCATATTTAAATTGTCTATATATGTTCACAATTACACATAAAATAAGCAACCATGTTATTGTCAAAATTTTATCCAATTGAAACAGATAAAAAGTTAAAAAGTTAAAAAATATTTACCACGAATAAATTTTTAACTTTTTAACTTTTTATGCGGCATTTTAACCAATTGAAACACGACCTTATAATGGTATAAATCTAAACGTGAGCGTACTGCACGCTATACAATAAAGGTAACTTTACACTTTTACTTAACCCTTTCGAGTTCAAAAAATCATCATGTTCATTTTTTTGATTCAATTTAAGTTCACTATACACAAATGTGTATGTAAATTATGACAGGTTGTAATGTCTTCCGTATTTTGATGGATCTTAGTTAAATCGGAATTCTTTTTGAAAAAAGCATAATAATTTATTAACAAATTAATTATATAACATATACATACTTAATTTATTTGTTCTTGATAACATATTAATTATTTTATCATTATTATAGTTACTGTTATTTTTCGGACGAAAACAAAATTAAGTGGTTTACCTTTTTTAATTGTTTTCAACGGCTTGTGATCCGTTTCTATTTCTAATCGTTTCCCGTAAATGTACTCGTGGAATTTCTTACACGCGAATTTTATTGCTGTTGTCTCATTTTCTATCTGAGGATAGTTCCGTTGAGCTTGTGTTAAGAGCTTTTGATGCGTACGCAACTGTGTGACCTTCTTGCAATACACCTATAGCTTTCCGACTTGCATCTACTGATAGTTTTATGTCTGTGTTTACATCAAAATATCTAAGCTTATCAAAAGCTTGCAGTCGATCGTGCCCCCATACAAAACTAACGTTTTTTCTGTTACTTCGGAACAGTTGGGAATGAATTTGGACACGAATGTCACAAGTATTAAAAATCTTTGAGGATGCTCTACATTTCTTGGTGTCTCGATACTACCAATCACCCGTATCTTATCATTATGTGGTGACAAGCTTTTTGCTGACATAGTATGTCCAACAAATTTCAACGTTGTTTTATTAAATAAGCAGTTTCCCTTATTTGGTTTTAACCCAGCCGTCGTGATCCTCTGAATCACCTGTTTTGTTTTGACTTCTAACTCTTCCCTGGATGCTGCGTGAATGAGTATGCCATCCATTGAACATTCGACATTTGTCAGGTTTTAAAACATTTGCGACATTATTTGTTGGAACACTTCCGGTGCTGATGCTAGTCCGAATGGTAATTGCAAACACGTATAGCGACCCTCTCTCTCTCTCTCCCTGGCTTTCACATCCCATGAAGGGATTTCGCCGCCTGCACTAAGGCCCGCCATCCATCTCGATCCACCGCTCTCGTCCTCCAGTTTCGACATCCTAATGTTCGTAGATCTTGTTCGATGTCTTATGAGTGCTTTATAAAGTGCGAGCTTGCACGACTGCGATAGATGTTTTGATCGCAATAATCTTGATTTGGCGTAGAAAACTCGTTGTCCGGCAGCGATTCGGGCTTTTATTTCTGCCTGCATATCATTCGATGATGTTATAACTGACCCGAGGTACTTAAAGTTTTCGACGCTATCAAAATTGTGGTCGCCAATTTCGAGATTTGCCATAGAGATGTTCCTACGTGTTGCTAAATATTTGGTTTTGCTACTGTTCACCTTCAAACCAAGTCTTCTTGGGGAGCGGTCGAGTGGTACAAAACTGTCTTTGATATCGCTAGGTCTTCGGCCAAGAAGCACGATATCATCTGCATACCCAAGAATTTGGCCTGATTTATTAAATATACAGCGCGAAGATTCGATATTGCTTTTCCTCACTATACGTACTGAAGCGCCAGATTGAACAGTAAAGGCGCGAGTGGATCACCCTGTCAAACACCAGATGTTATTTTAAAGGGGTCTGACACAGATCCTTCAATTACGATTCTACATACAGACCCGGACGTTGTTAATTTACACAGAGAAACGAGTTTCTTACTCGTCCTTACATGCGATGCCTGCTATTTTTAACAGATCTGTATACGACGAATTTTCCTGATTTGCCTTTGGAGTCTCTATTTTTACGGTATTAGATTGTTTGCGGATGCAAATGTATAATATTAGTAGAATTATGCTGGCCGTTGAAACCGAGATGCCTCCCGACAGTTTCCAGAACCATTTTTGCTGATCTAATTGTCTCAGGTATACGTCGTGTAGTCGTTTCCTGTTTTGGATATTCTCTTGTGTGAGAGTAGTAATGTTTTGGTTTTCTACCATTTGCCTTGTAGCCTCTATATTGTGAAGGGCTCCTTGAATTTCTTCGATCTCGCTTCTCCACTCATATGATTGAAATTCCTTTGCGTTAATGTTGATAGTGCAATTCCAAAATGTGATAATAAAATTTCCGGTTAGCGTTTGATTGTCCGGACCACAGTTTGATGACATTACGGTTTCTTTTGTTCCGTTTATGAACAGCTTGTCTTCGGAGATTAGGTGTGCGGTCATATTGGCTTCTGGTGTTACTCTACAGTGACTTTTGCTCCCTAATATTAGTGGTTTTATACACTCGTCGCGGAATTTTTTTATGTCCGTGGATTTCTGTACATAATTATTGTGATCGTTTGTCGTGAACAGCTTTTGTTTGGACTTGATTAGGAACTTTAGGTAGTCGTAGATGATGCTATCATTGATGATCGTTGGTCTAATCATCATTATCATTGAATTGTCCTCCTCGAGTTTTGGGACTTCTAGTATGTATAGCAAGGTCTCTTCGTTCACTGCAATCTTCGGTATGATGTATTTTAGGGCTTCGTCTGGTACTGGTATTTCGATGCCTTGATCGACTAGTAGGTTCTTGATGGCTATAATTTCCTTGAAGGATAGGATTTTACTGCTTGGTAGGGCAATTTTGGTTCTAACTATCGCATCTTGAATATCCTCTAGTATTGCGTTGATTGTGTCGATATTTACTATCATGGTCAGCATTTCTAATTCTGACAGAACGACTCTGTTGGCAATTGTTGTACTGTCTAAGGCCTTGTTGATTGTATCCGTTAGTAGCTCCATTCTTTTATTGATCTGTTCATTCTCTAGGAACTGTTGGTTGTTCTCGTCCATTAGTGAGTTTAGGCTCCTGTTGATCATTTGTAGGTCTAGTGCATTTGGACTTCCAGCTATCCATTTCCACGCTGTTCCCAGTGTATCCCATCGTTTGTATCTCCTGTGTGTTGGTGGTCGTATTTGATATAAGTTTTCGTATAACTTTCTACTTTTCTGTGTGACAATCGTATGGAGTTTTAATTTATCGCCTGTTCTATCTTTTACAATATTGTTAATGCTATCTACAGTAATTTCTAGATTAGTAAGGTTTATCGGATGTATTATTTTAATTATTCCTGTTTGAATTTTACAATGTTTTACTCTTAAAATTAATAATGGGTCTAAATTTAAATTTTTGATTTCAAGTTTTTGACAATATAATATTTTAATTAGTATAAAAATAATGAATTTACATAAGTACATTTTCTGAAAAAGAGAGAGGTAAGAATTTGTAACTTTTACTTTTCTCTTTTGATTTTTGACAGTATAAAATTATGAATTTGAATAAAGACGTCTTCTGAAAAAGAAAAATGAAAATTTATGATTATTGTTTTTTTAATCTTTTGATCTTTTTTTTGTTTCGTTTGATATTTCCCTTTATTTTAAAAGTGTTTTCTGTTATTAAATTTGCCTGCTTTTTAATTCCCCTTGGTTGGCTTTTAGTTCTAATATTAGGTTTTAGAAAAACTGTTTGATTATCGATTATTTCTGGGGTTTCTCTTTTCTACAATTTTGTTTAATTACTGTCCTTATTTGTTCGTCTAATCTAGTTTTTACTTCCTCGAAATTTTTTTTTGATTTCGCTTGAATTTCGTCTGGGTTTACGATATTATTGTGGTTAAAAATTATTTCATTCGGTGAAAATCCAGTTGTTGAGTGGACTGAGATGTTGTAGAGTGCTACGGAAAGCTCTAGAATTGTTTTGGTTTCGGATTTTGGTACTTTGTTTTTATTGGTGTTGTAAATTTCTATGATTGTGGAATGGGTTTTTTCCACTTGGCCATTGGATTCCGATGAAGAGGCGTACTCCAACTTTATATTCAGGGTACTTGGTTATTCTTGGAACTGGATTGAACGGAATGTTGTTTCATGGTCCGTTATTATTGTATTTGGAATTCCAAATGTTGTGAAGTATTTGGTTATTGCAGCTCGTGGAGCTCTGTTGGATTTTTTGATTCTGTTTGAATCATTTGGAGGTGTTTCGAAAATGCGTCTATGACAGACAGAAAATTGGTTTTATTTATAATAAAAATATCCATGTGTAGTCTTTCGAGCGGTTTACTGGTGCTCGGCCTAGGAGATATTTTGATGTTATAAGGCTTCCTGTGATATTTGTGTATGTTACAAATAGTGCATCCATTGATATAACTTTTAATTTTCTTTATTATATTCGGAAAGTAATAAGATCATTTTATTTGGTTTTCTATTTCCCTAATTCCTCGGTGTGCCCTGTCGTGTTCTTTCATTACAATGGCATCTTGCCTTTTTGAGTTTGTTACATCCTCTACGATTTTTGTTACTAGAACAAAATGACCTGCTTCCGAAAAATGTTCCCTACAGACTTCCTGGATTTTTCGATAAAGGATTTCAGGTGCTAAAATAGCCGATTGTTTTCCATTGTGGAATTTTTTGAGATAGTGTAGAATTTGTGGTTTATCGAAATAGGGTTTTGCGATTATAGCCCTGTTGGTTTTTGGGAATACTTGTTCGGTGATTATTGTATCTAATTCGGAAATTCTTAAAATGATTTGGTTTTTATAGTAATTAACTGGTCGTTCTGAAAAATGGATGTAATAATCATCCGAAGTGTTGGCAGAATGTATCGTGTCTCTGTCGCTTGAAGAGCAGTTTTGGATTAGCTTGTTTTCAGAAGAACTTAGTTCGTTACTGTTTATTTCTTTTGTTAGTTCGGGGTCTGAAGCTGGAATTCTGCTAAGCGCATCGGCTACCACATTCGCTTTGCCTTGTTTGTAAACTACGTCGTATTCGTAATTTTCAAGTTCAAGTCTCCATCTGAGAATTTTGGAGTTTTTCTCCGAAGTTTTATGAATGTCAATAGCTTGTGGTCCTTGACCAGCGTGAATTTGTTACCGTAGAGGTAAGGCTGGTATTTTTTCACGGCCCATATTATAGCCTCTTTTTCATTTGTCGCGTATCTCGTCTCTGTTGGATTTAGTGTTCGAGAAGCGAATGCGATGGGTTTTTCGACTTTATCTTGAATTTGAGAGAGTACTGCGCCAAGGGCGAAATCTGACGCGTCCGTAGTTAAGATGAACGGTTTCGTAAAGTCCGGGTATGTTAGTATTTGGTCGCTATGGTGTTTTTAAGCTTTTCGAAGGACCTGATGTAATCTGAATCTGAAAGGTTAATGTCACGTCTTTCTTAAGATATTTCGACATATTTTTGGCTATCTTAGAATAGTCCTAATAAATCTTCTGTAATACCCAGATAGTCCCAGAAATTGTTTGATTTCTTTCTGGTTCTTTGGTAATGTCCATTCTAAAATTTTTTGTACCTTCTCCTTGTTTGGTCTTGCATCGTCTTTAGTTATTATGTGGCCTAGGAATTCAGCCTCTCTCTTTAAGAATTCACACTTATCGAGGTGAATCTTAAGGTTGAAATCTGAGAGTCTTTTTAGAATAGTGTTTAAGTTATCTAAGTGTGTTTGTAGACTTTCCCCTACCACTACAATGTCGTCGAGATATACATGGCTGATTTTACCTATGAGTCCTTGAAGCACGTTATTCATCACGCGTTGGAATGTTGCGGGACCATTCTTCTGTCCAAACGGCATTCTGCAGAACTCAAAGTGCCCTTTGTCTGAAGAAAATGCTGTTTTAGCTTGTGATTTTTCATCCATTAGTATCTGGTGAAAGCCGGCTTTAAGATCTAGGGTTGTGAAATAAGCGGATTTCCCTAGATTATCTAGTATTTCTTCTATTTGAGGGATGGGGTATTTGTCGTCGACTGTTTTATCGTTTAACTTTCTATAGTCGATAACGACTCGCACTTTCTTTTTCCCTGAAGCATCCGCTTTTTTGGGCACTACCCAAATGGGTGCCGAGTAAGGACTATTTGAGTGTTGGATTATGCCGTTGTTCAGCATTTCTTGGATTTGTTCTTCAACATCCGTTTTGAAGTGGTGTGGGTACCTATATGTCTTTGTATACACCGGTATTTCGTCGCGAGTAGTGATTGTATGTTTAATTCCGGTTGTAGCGGACAATTTTTCATTCTGTTTCAACAGTACTGCTTGATTCTTGTAAATGGTGTCGATGACTAAATTTGCTTCTAATTCGCTGAGGTGGTCAGTCCGAATTACTCTTTTTATGTCTTCCTTGTTAATGGTTTTATTATTGAAGACTGGTAATGGTTCTATGGTTTCAAAATTATTAATTTTGAATTTAATTTTCGGGAGTTTTGTTCTTAGCGGTGTTGGCTCACTAGTCAAAATCTTGATTGTTGTTTTGAAATTAGTGGCTTTGTAAAGACCTGGTTGGATGGTAAAATTGTTTAATTCTGCATACCTTGGTAAAACCCAGTCTCCATTTTCAAAGGTGTCGACTGTAATCGTATGGTGATAACATTTTTCCGCTGCGTAGTAGCGGTAAAACTTAAACTTTTGGTTGTTTAGTGTCACCATATTTGACTCGTAATCAATGTTGGCATTCATTTTTGCCAGTGATTCTGATCCCAGAATACCGTCAAAGAATCTATGAAAATCTAATTCATAGTATGTTTGGGCTGGTAAGTCCTTACTTATAAGGTTTATTTTGCCCTTCTTTATCAGATTGTGGGTGACTAAGATATTCTTTACAGAGGTGTTTTGTGATTCCAGGAGGGGTTAGGAATAATGTTTTGTCTTATTATATGTTTATTGGCACCTGTGTCCAATAGTAAGGTAATGCATTTGTTGTTTTTGGTGTTAAATTTTTAATAGGGTAAAAAGTCTAACTTTCCGTATCTGATTGTAGATCCTCTTGAAAATTTCCTAGATCATCGGGGCTCTCGCATTTGTCCACCGTTTTCGTGTTTGATACTTCGAGGTTATTGTCATTTTCCGTTGTGGTTTCATGATTGTTATACGAAAATTTTCTGATGTTGGAATTTCTAGTCTTAGTTGAGGGATCTACTTCCATGTGTTCAGTAGGCGGTCCGTTTAGCCTTCTTATTGGCATTTGATTGAATCTTGACTGTGCTGAACTAATTTGGTTTTATTTTTGAGGGAGCGTGTTATGAGAGAATATTCTTTTGGAGTTGTTCGATATTGTCTCTTTGCTATTAAACTTACACAGAAAGGCGTAAGATTCCTCCAGACTCTTGGGCTTTGCGGCCTGGGCGTACCCGAAGTATGGCTTCTTTAAGCCTGATAAAAACGCGGCCAGTGCGTCTTCTTCAATAAATGTACAAATTGCATGCCAGGAGGCATTGTATATTTGATTTTGTTTGGCCAATGATTTGATATTTTGGACTATTTCTTTGGTCCTATTATAGAAACTATGTACTGACATTGTTTCATTCTGCGTTTGTTTGCCCATAGCTGGGACTTATAATAGCTTAACTCTTGCCTGTCTCCTAATGCTTCAAGCAAAATTTGTTTCATTTCTACAAAAGTTTCAGGGTCGCCTGCGAGACATAATATGTCCTTTGCCTTCCTTTCTACTTTATTCTTTACGGATTGTATACGTACATCCTCAGTTGTTGTTCTGAGACTACTCCCTCGAACATGCGCAAGGTTTCTTCTGCAGTTTTTAACCAGGATGTTACCTGTTTCTTATTTCCGTCAAAAGTCGGAATTGACTTAATCGGATCTGGGATCCTGAATAAGTCTAGAGTATTATGAGGTGCAGTGCCCGTTGTGACGGTCGGGGTTTTCTCAATTTTTTCATTTAAAAACGTTAACAACTGGTCATGTTGACTTTGTTTTTCTATTAAATTTGAAAGTTGCAACGCAATTGTAGACAGTTGCGCAGTAATTTGCTCCATATCAGACATTTCTGGGAAGGTAATTTCCTCTTCTACTTCTATATTTCTATTCTTCGAATAGATGTCGAGGCACTTCCTCCTACCAGAATTTCCTCCTTGATACGAAATTGTGTTTTCTTATTACGTCTTAGAGCTGATTTGAACTTTGTTTGTTCCGTTTTTTGGCGTCTATTTTGTAGTGCGCGATGGTTAACGGGTTCCAATAATTTTGTACCTATCTTGTAGTGTACAAAACTACCTATACTTACTGTATCTATCTTATAGTGTACAGTTTTCTAGTGTGATACCTCCGTGAATATTACGTCTATCTTGTAGTGCGCAAAATTCAAAAGCGGGGTATATTTTTAATATTGGTTAATACTTATTAAGCTACTGTGTCTATCTTGTAGTGCACAGTGAGAACAGTTCAACCGTTAAAAAAAATTTTACGATAAGATTAAAAAAACAAAAAAATTCTTACCTTCATTTTTTTTGAAGTCGTTTTGAGAGCTGGTTCGAAGTGACGGCTTGGTGTACGCGGCGGAATCTCGAATCCTCTAAGCAGTTTTTGTTAACTTTTAGCTCGAGACGCTAATGTTTTTTCTAGATAATTTCACTTTATTATTTAGAATTCACTCGCGGATTCACTTTTAAATTGGTGTTTTATTGTCCAATTTATTTGCACTGTTTTTCACACACTAAACACGACTCTTCACGGCTCGGCTGCGCCAATTAAGGAATCACTTTCTCATAATACTTAAAAAAAATAAAATTTATAATTTTATTTTTTTCTTTATTGACAAAACAAGTACACAATTCACTTAATAATAAGATTAAGACTAAAAAAACTTAACTTCAAAGATAAGGTATTTATACCTCGCTGTCAACACGTTGTTCGTTACGACGCGTGGTTCTCTTGTTTCACCAACTCTTGCATTTCTTGCTATGCTGATGACGCGTTTCTCGATGTTCTCATTATTTGTTGCGCGTGGGTTTTATCATATTACTTAATTGTGTTGGCTTGTCGTCTTTCGATGTTGTGTTATGCTTATGTGAATACATAACTATATCCCTTTATCAACCAAGAAAACAAAAAAATTGACTCAGCTTTAGTAGTTAAAAATTGACTCACACAAATGTGTGAGTAAAAAACCATAGTATGTAATGACGTTGTTGATAAAAAATTTCGCTTTATTTGAAGTAAAACCAACACAATTGTGTGTATAGATATAGTGTTTTTTTCGGACGGAAATAAGTTTAAAAGGAATTCACAAATGTGTAAGTTGGTTCAAAAAACATACAACACTAAATTTTTAGCATGGTCCTTTTGCCCTACCCGCACAATTGTGTTAGTAAATCACTAAAGGGATATAGTTGATGTATGGTTATGTTGTACTCCCAACATTTTTGCAAGATCATCCTCATGGTGAAACACTGGTCAGTGGTCGATCGGTTGGGACGAACACCACATTGATAGTCGCCAATGATGTTTTCGGCGAAAGGGATGAGTCTGGCAAGTACAACATTAGCCAACACTTTGTAAGCAGTGTTCAATAGGGCTATGCCACGAAAGTTTTCACATTTAAGACGGTCGTCTTTTTATGCAACGGACATATGAGCGCGGTCTTCCAATTCTCCGGCAACTCTTCTTGGTCCCAAATACAAACGACGAGATTGTATAAACTTGTTGCAAGAGTAGAGCCTCCGAGTTTAATTAATTCTGCGGGGATTCCATCGAGACCGGGTGCCTTGCCGTTCTTCAATCGACTAATAGCTGCGTCTACTTCCTCCACTGTGGGATATTCGACAAAGACCTCTTCACCTGGCGGAGCTATTGCTCTAATGAGGGTCACTTCGTCATTCCGATTTAGCAGATTTTGAAAGTAGGTTTGCCATACTGAGAGAACATCAGCCACGTTTGTTCTCTTCTCTCCATTCCCGTCTTTGATGGCTGTACTTCTTGGGTAGAAATCTTTAGTGAGATTCCTGGCGTTAGCAAAACAGTCCCTTGAGTTTTCTAGTTCCGCTTGGAAGCTGATGTTTTCGATGCATAATCTCATATGTTCGCGCTTCTTTTTTCGAAGTAATTTAGTCGTGGCTTTCCTAGGGCGGAGATGTTCTGCTAGAGTGCTTCTGGTGTTATGAGCCAACCATTTTTCACGAAGCGTTCGTTTATTTTCGACGACCCTTTGGCATTGATCATCGAACCAATTATTGCGGGGCCTCGGAGGTCTTCTTCCGATGGTATTTTGCGCCGCAGTGGTTATGGCTGACTGTATAGCGTACCACTGCTCCTGGATGTTTAGATGTTAGGAGGAGCTTCTTCGTTATTATGGGGCCGGTCTAAATAATTAGTGACAGCTGACTGGTAACTCTGCAGTGGCGCTTGGTCTTTTAGAGCATCGATATTGCATCGAACGGTTTTTTGTGCTTGTCTATTAAACGTAGTTGACAGTTTGCACTTATACTTAAATATGACAAGCATGTGATCGCTGTCCATGTCTGCACCTCTGTAGGATCTAACGTCAGATAAGCTGGTGGAGTGTCTCTTGGACACCATGACGTGATCGATTTGGTTTTCCGTTCTTCCATCATTCGATCTCCACGTTACTTTGTGAATTCTCTTATGTGGGAAAAACGTATTTGATACAACTAAGTTTTACGTTATTGCCAGGTCGGTGACGCGTTGGCCGTTGTTGTTACTAGTTAGGTGCAGGCTGTTGGGACCGATGTGCGATGTATTTTCTGCACTCCTACCGATTTTCGCATTAAAGTCGCCCACGATGATTTTAATGTCGTGGTGCGGTATGTTGTTGATGACTTCCTCGAGCTCGACAAAGAAGAGATCTTTCATGTCATCTGATTTATCTTCGGTGGGTGCATGTATACATTAACGATCGTGATGTTAAATTTCTTAGTGAGAAGTCTGACCGTGCATATCCGCATGTTGATAGGGCGGAAATCGATGTTATGGTGCTTCACGCGCCGATGGATGAGGAAGCCAACTCCAAATTCTCCTCCGTTCTGATGGCCGCTGTAATAATGAGTGTAACCATTGGTGGTGTCATGGATCTCACTCTCAGACCATCTAAGCTCTTGTAGTGCAAGTACGTCTAATGTGTAACTCTTTGCTTGGTTCGAAAGGTTCTGGAGATCTCCAGGTCTTAAGAGGCTAAGCACTTTCCATGTTCCCATTTTTAAAGCGTAGTCCGTGTAAAATTTCCGAAGGTCGAGTTTGTGATGAATCCGATATGGTAATCCAAGGCCTTCGAGGGAAGGTTGTTGGCCTGCCGCTCAACCCGCTTATTACATGTGTGGGTCACGTACTGGTGAGAATCTTAAGGCATCCAGTCCTACCTTGAAACACATTTATATAGCGAGCCGCTTGATACAAGACAGACGCCCGCTTCAGCCGCTCCTAACCTGGAGAACAGACGCTGGTTTGGTATTGGTTATGAGGTGCCAATGGCCCGCCTTGGCATGTGGTGTCCATGACTATAAACAGGATTTCCCCTGTTCGCCTCCACTACACCGCCTGATTCATTTAGCGTTACCCAGGGAGCACCGGCGAGGAGGTATGAATCAAGAACTTTGCCTCCCAATAGCGACCCCATGGCGTCGAAACCTTTCACCCGTGCTGATATTTCTGCCAATGATTTCGTTGGGTAATGTCTTCTTAATATATTCTTATTAATAGTATATTTGATGGGTCTAATCACCATCGATTGGTTTTGGCCCTTTAATCTGCTTTATAACTTCTGATTTTATCATGTTGTCCAGTTCATTTATCACTTCGTCTCTTATCGCGTGAAGAATCCGTCTACGAGGTACAACTATGAAGTCTGGGTTTGTTTTAAGGCCAATATCATACGTATAATTTTTTATACATCCTAATCCATTAAACACGTCTTGTTCGTCTATTTCCAAACTTTGAACTGACTGTACGTTACTTCCGTCTATTCTACTGTTTAACCCTAATTCTATGCACGTCTTAATCCCCAGTATCGGCATCGTATCGTCGTCTACGACTTTGCATTTTATTTGTACCAATCGATTTTTTATTGTTCGTTTTGACTGTAACTTGATCGACTACGTTGACTTAAGCGCGATTTAGATGATGAAAAAATGTTGGCCCAGCAAAATGTTGGCTGTGTATATAGAGCTGCACACAATATAAATTTTTCGCATTAGTTGAATTGAGAAAGAAACATAAACTGCCATAAATAACATTTGTTGCCATAACATATACTCGGGTCGATTATATTTTAAGGCAGTATTTTGATTTTATGGCAGTATTTTGCTCCAAAAAAAGACAAAAACGCACAGCAAAATTTTTTCACGATGTTATTCTTTTCTTGTCATACACACGAAAATTTTAATATACTAAACTCTTCTTTTTTTCTGGGCAACATTTTTTCTTCATCTAAATCGCGCTTGAATGTCCACTAAATGAGATTAATTTTTTTTGCACTCGACGCTTCTATACTCTTGGCCAAAAGTATTGAGCACCCATGATATCTTACAATTTTTTTGGGACTATCAATTTGTAATATATTGAAACAATTTTTATAGGTTCACATTACTATTTATTCATATAAAATTAATATTTTGTGGGTCCACCCTTTGCTTTAATTACGGCAGAAATTGTTTTGGGTAGAGAGCTTGCAAGTTTTTTACATTCTGCAGGACGTATGGCGCTCCATTCTTGGTGCAGACAGCGTTTTAGGTCTTCTTTGTTATTTATTGTGTAGCGCCTGACTCTGCGTGTTAATAAACTCCATAAATGTTCTATAGGGTTCAGGTACGGGGACTGGGCAGGCCACTTCAGAACCTCAATGCCATTTTTTCGAAACCATGGAAATATGCGAGCAGATTTATGACATGGCGCGTTATCCTGCTGGAATTTAACACTATCCATGTTTGTATCACCAAAAAGTATTTAAAATGAGGGCAGCAACGCAGGTTCTAGGACGTTTATGTATGTTGACGAGTTCATGTGGCCCTCACACACGAACATTTCGCCAACTCCAGAATTATTTATGCAGCCCCAGACTATTATGCTGCTCCCGCCGTATTTTACGGTTGGTACCACCACTCTGGACTAAATGCTTCGCTTGCTCATGCAGAAGCTGTATCTGCACACGTTGTTCTAAACTTAACTCTTTTTGTTTCGGCATATTGCAATAATATCACAAAATTTAACAAATCAAAACACCAAAAGCGGAGTAGATCACTGGATGTGTACACAATGAGCAAAAGTAGCGAACTGACGAATAAATACAACATGGAAAAATAACAAATTTTATTGCACCAGATGGTTTATTACCACACCTGCGGTGTGAGTCACCGTTTTTAGTCCTTTTTAGATATCGAAAAAATAATAAACAAACAAAAGGGGTTGTTTTCTGTTATACTTATCGTGTATGCCCCAAATTTATAGGGTGCTCAATACTTTTGGCCAAGGCTGTATATTTAATTTTAAATTGTTTGCCAGTTTTTTATCAATTACATTGCATTGAGCGAAAGTATCTAACTTGAATCTACTTCATTCTTTTAAATTTTAATTTTTTCAAACCATGCATTCTCATATTTCTCTCCATTATTCACTACATACATAAATATATAACTCTTCCTCTACTTCATTATTAAAATTCTCATTAATCTCTAAAAAAATTATCACTTTTTTCGTTTTTATTGTACGCAATCATCAAATGACCAAACTTACCGATAGTTTTCCACGAAACTTTTTCACGAATGTCACAAAGATGGATGGTAAAGTTGGTTTTGAAAGTGGAGTGTTCTGTAGTAATCGGAAGGTAGATCTTCCGATCTTCCCGACTGCTGCAGCGTTCTTCAAGTAAAATTAATTGCAAAGAGAGAATCTGTAAAGCTAATAAAAGCTCTGGATGGCTACATTGAGTACGGAAAAAAGGGAAAGTATGTTCATTAGACTACCTACAATAATATTTATTGTCATTGAAAAAATAGTCGTCAGAACGGTTGCATTCGTTCCGACAATCTGTCGTAACATATATATTTTAAATTAATCCATAATCGCCAAAATGACACTATTTTTGTTCGAATTTTTTTCCCTCAAGTTGGATTAACTTTATTTTTGTGTCTGAATGAACAATGTGCGAAAGAGGCGGCACAATATCAGTTAAAAAGAGCTAGTAACATCTTTCAAGAAAAAATTTTGTTTCATTTTGTTTCATTGAAATTTGAAAAATGAAACAAATTTTGAAATGAAATGAAACAAAATTTTCACATTTCATTGTGTATACGTGCCAGAAATTTGTCAGATAATTCATTAATTATGGACGAAATGGTAGCAAAGTCGATCCGACAATTTGTCGTCAACTATGAAATCATAAAAACAAAATTGATTAAATGCGGAATGAACAACTGAAATAATAAATGCAACCGTGAAAGCTCCTTTATGTCGCGTACATGTACATGACATCGGAAACAAATATTTCCATAGTCGCTAACGAACTTAAAAACCAATCAATTTATTTGAAATGCTTTGTACCACGCCTACTAGTTCCGAACTCGAGTTGAAATTGTTTTATCTTTGTTGTTGTTTTAATACATTTTGTGTGTTTCCATAGAATTTTTTCCGAACTAACTCACTATGTCATGAGCGTACTATAAGTGTCGTTCGAGTATCAGACGAAAGTAAATACATATTTCAGAAAGTTATAGCATTTCGAAAATACATATTTTAACAAGAAAATGACACCTTGAATAATTTTGTTTTTCAGCGTTACCTCAGTTTGCCTTGTACGAGATGTGAGACAAATAATAGCACTTGTAAAATTATACTCGTACACCCACTCCATATATCTTATAAAGTAATGTCTTTTCTTTTTCTATTGTGTTGGATGAAAATGTGGAGTTAACGACCATAATCCATGAAAAATATCGTTACGAACTTTGCTGTGACTCATGTTGTGAAAATTGCATTTTTATTGTTTTCATTACGCAAGTCATGACAAATTTTAAGCAGCCGTACAAAACATTGTTTGTCTCTCGCACAAAATGTAATTCGCAAATAATTAAATTCTATAAATAAAGTCCGGTATAGAAAATAAATCTCGTACCGATTGCCGGCTATTTTAAAATGGAATAGTGAGCTTAGATCTATTTAATTATATTATATAATTACATGTATATGTATACGTAACGCATACACTAATTTATTTCAAATGACCTTTTACGTTAAGCGGGTCACGTTTACGTATATTTGATAAAAATAAATCATTTATTAAATTAGAATGTGATCATGAATCGTTATCGTTAAACGAAACAATCTAACATCACAAATTTGTAAATTGAGAAATTTGATGAGTTAGTTTGGTATCGTGAAAGAAATTGGCTATCCGACGGGACGTTTGGGCTCCTCGCCTCATTTACACGTAGTAATTAAAAGAAATTAAAATGTAAACACTTGTCCTTATTAAACTACTAGTAAATTCCTAACCCTTAACTGACCAATTTACGCTGAATTGACGCACATCAGACAAATAGGCGAGATCATAACATAACCCCCCACTTAAGCTTGTTCGAATCGAACAGGACCCAAACTCATATATGTATATGTATGTATTTATAACTCCAACCAATCCAAATTCACTTTTGTCCTCGCCCCTTGATCGCCATTCAACCTCGTAGTTACTTGCTATTTCAACCTCATCTTTCATGACAATCTAATCCGTAACTGCTAGCACACTATGCGTCTCCTCCATACTCGGCATCACCTGCTCACACATCATTCATACTGTCATCCTTGAAAACAGCCCCCGTACCCAACGCCTTTTTACACCAGTATTTATTTCGTCGGTGATCTTTTCCACCTTCGACTGACACTCTCTATTTTTAGCGATGCAAGGTCTAGCCCGTTCCATTTAATTAGCCGTTATGTCGATCGCCCTCCACACGGTTTATGTTCCGCATATTTTCCAACTGGCGGTATTCTCCTATATTCAATAACCATGCAGATCCTTCGTGTTGATTGTGCAGTATTCCTTTGCGATGTTTGCCCCCGCCACCATTCGATTTCACAAAGCCAAAAGGTCCCTCCCGACCACAAAGAATGTGCAGAAATGCAATGAAATGGAAACATTTACCTCCTTTGGTGGTAAAATAATGTGAACTACGAAGGTTCTCGGAAAAGTGTCCGACCTCAGCATGTAGATGGCAGCACTCGTCAACAAAAGTGAGCCATTTTGGACGCGTGTTGTTTTTGTGAACTCTACTTTAATTACTACTGATAAATACGCCAACAATGATGAACAATTATTTTCCGTTATTGGAAATTCTCAAACAAATATTACTGAAACCAAAATTGGCCTCTAATATTAAAGCTAATCGGCTTTGCGAAAGCAACACAGCTAAAGATCTATATAGTTTCTTATGTTTCTTTTGAGTTTTCTGTTTGTTACGGATATTTAGTTAGTGGGAACAATTTTTTTCTGTTCTGTCAATATAAAAGTCATTTCTGACAATATAAAAGTCAATTAAATGTCAATCTTTACATTTTTGTCAGCGCCTACTCCATTACTATTTAAAACCAAATGAGAAGACAAAGGAAATTGTAGTGTGTCTTGTGTACTGGATTAGTTAAACTGGTTTAGCAAAATTCGGTCAAATACTCTAAGAAATAAAATTCAATTTAGTTCGACATACTACGAAAAATTTAAAAAATCTACTATGTAGCAAGTGTAAGTTTTTTCATAGGATACTTGATTTAATTTTGCTAAACTAGTTTAACTAGTCCTATTACGAAATCATTTATGATTTTTTCATTAACATCGGAAAAATAGTATGGTATTGATACCATGGTATTGAAGTAAGAAATATTTCAACTCGAGTATGAAAAAAGTAGGCGGAATTTTTATATTTTGAGGCGATTTCATTTGTGTAGAGCATGGATATCAATACCAAAGAATTTTTTCCCGATGCGATGTTATGAACAAAGCTTTAGACTGTGTGCCTGAAAGCGATTTTTTCGACTAAATTGCCGACTAAACTAAATTAAAGACTGATTCATATCATTCTTTCAAAGGTGGCACCAGTATCTTTTAAATATGCTGTGCCTCCGATTGTAAACTAAATTGTAAACTAAACTAAATTATGACTTTTCATACGTCATATTGTTTTCAACAACACCGATTTGTTTTATTTAAAACCAAGAAAATAGCAAAAATAAAAAAAATTTGGATATGGAAATCGCATTATTCATGAATATGATTTTAAATTACAATCGAAATTTAAGAATTAGAATATTTTCCTTTAGGCATTTTGCTCGCATGCACACGATAAAAAAATAATAAAAATAAAAAATGAAAATGACAACTAAATAGTCAAGCAACCTCAGCAGGAGTCTAAATGATAAAACCTGGTGGCTAATAGCATAAGTGTTCATTAATTTAGTTTAGTCGGCAATTTAGTCGAAAAAATCGCTCTCAGGCACACAGTCTTAGTCTATTAGGAAATCATGATCCTGAAGTTATGGTTACGAAACTAGTAATGTGTCTAGTATTAAATAAATAAATTTAATCTTTAAATTAATTTATATCTTTGGTTTTCTGAAATTTAAGCAGGAATAATGATTTTTGATTATACATACAAGACAGTTGACAGCAATTTGATGCGGTAAGCTAAATTTCCCGCTTTAGAAATCAAGTTTGGTGTATTCGAGATCTATGTATTCAAAGGACAAAAGAAGGTCAGGAGTTGGCCACTACATAATCTCCCCTCCATTTTTTTATAGTGGGCAGTTTAGTGGGACTTTCCACTCAAAATCCACGCTGTAACACTCCAGATTCATTGCGATTAGCATTACTACGAGGTTGAAAGTCGGTGGCCATTTCTTTTATTGAATGGTATCTGTTTCTTAAACTGGCAGTTTCGGTTTTGATCACTTGTTCTTTCTGTCATTCACGTTTCGCCTTTCCATACAGTCGGTTGGAGTGTTTTCTTGTGACTTAGTCGTGGTGTTATAGCTTTGTTATTTGATAGGAATCTCGTTATCGAATCAATTTCTTGAATTCCCTTACTACTTCAGAGGATTTTCATCCAGCCATGTGTTTCAAGATTTATATTTATATCACCTATTCGCCATTCAAGCATTTGGTATTGACAATTTTATTAAGGTTCACCGTTTTTCCATAGAAAGCGGTAATGGTTGATTGTTCAGGGGTGGCATGTTGTTACATCACTTTTTTCGATATTTATCGAATATTATATCTCTTTTTCCTAAAATAAAATTGCTTGCTATTTCGCTTTTCAATTTTGCTTTCTATATTGCGATCGCACGCTACTAAAATAAATTGTTTATTTATCTCTTTTTTGTTTTTCGATAAAGTATCACTCATAAAAAACGTAGGTGATGGAATGAGAGTAAAGCGACATAATGTTTCATTCGAATAAATAAATACCGCAATAGAAACAATGCAATTGATAAACGAAAAGACCTTAAATTTTGTTCGTGATGAAAGAGATGTAAATTAAGTGATGTTACAACATCCCACCCCAGGGTTTACGACAGGCTTCGAAATTGGCCCGGGTAACTTAATTGTTCAATATTTTAGTATAATCGTTGAATTCGTTGGAATTGGTCATTGTACGTGGAGGATAGTTGTTTTTATAGTATCTTTAAAGTTAATAAAGCGCCTTTGGACTCGACTTTTGAAATGGAAGTAAAAATTTTGAAATGTGGGATAAACGGTGTTAAAAGCTTTTACTCTTATTTCATTTCAGCGTTTGCTGCAGTAAAATACGTTTCACTGTCAGAATATACGACTGTACATAATCCTCGTTTAGATTTAAACCTTTTGTAAGCAGTATAAAGGCATTTTTGTATAAACTATTTAAAGCGTTGCCACATACACATCTAATAACAGACGATTCGTGCGTAAATTTATTTTGCCTCGCCACATACCAAAAAAAAATACAGACGATTTTTACAACAACAATTCTTTATATTTTGTTTTGAGCTGTTTATACCGCCATTTCTATCCAAAGTGTATATATTTATATAAGTGTATATATTTATATTATTATATATTTTGTTTTGGAATTTTTTGACATTTGTTGAAGTTCACAGACAACTGAGAAAAAAATCGTTTAACATTTTTTGATGAGTTCGGAAATCGTTTTAGATTTTTGTGCGTTCGTTCACGTGTAAAATTATACCATTCAGAGAAAAAATCGTTTCTAGGAACGGGTAAATAGAAAATTGATAATTTATCAATTAAAATTATTAAATAATTCCAAATTTATTATTTTAGCTACTAACTTGAGATATTTTACATATTATCTCATTGATTTGAGTCAAAATATGCTCTAATTAATTCGTAAATGCGAAATCTGTTTTTAGATGTGATCCGTAGAAATGTGTATGTGGCATCGCCTTTACTATCTCAATATAAATCGCCTGTTCACGGAAAAAAATATATAGGACAGATTTCAATATATATAGGAGCCGGTGCACTGGTGGAATATAATTGGACAGATTACTATTTAATGAATAGGAACATTTACTATAGCGGATAGTAAAATTTACTACGGTTACCATGTAAATAGGAAACTGTTATATAATATATAGCAGGGCTTACTATTAAAATCTTAATTTTCTTGAATTCCTATAACAAATAGGTAACATTCCTATAAGAATTCTATAGTTAATAGGAAATACTACTATGGGGAATAGTAATTGGTGTAATTTATAGGAGAGATTCCTATATAGCACTGTCTACTATGCAAAACAGAATGTTTCCTATATACATAATGAATTATATAATAATAAATAGTACAGCTTACTATAATCGGACTCCCATACATAAATAGGAAAAAAATTGGTGATTTTTTTTCTCCGTGAATTCTGAGTCTCTTTTCAGTGCCCTTTCAAATCTTGATTTTCATTGAGGTGGTACAGTATGTTATGTTGTTTTGAAATATTTGTCTTGTAGCTGAAGTCCTATTTTCCACAAATCTTTTAAAGCGTTTGGTTCTGCTTGTTGAAACCCTATTGTGTTGGGATCATTCGCAATACTCGCAGTTCTAATTAAATTTCTTCTATGTTGCCGAAGTGTAGCTCTTTTAAGCAGGTCATCGACCCAGATTTCTCATAGCTGGACAACTGACAGCTATGTGATTGATATTCAAGCTGCATATGATGGCAGCTGCGTTTTGGCTTGAAATTTGTATGCCTGTTGGTCGTAGGATTGAAATAAGTCTGTAAACCTGTTTCAGCGAGCTATATTTTTGTCAGGGACGTTGATATATGATTTGTGTTAACTCATTAAACCAAAGCTTGACCAAATATCATGATGTGTTTCAACCAATTGTGTGTTTTTTGGTGTGCGAGCTTGTTTTGTTTGTCGATTGTCATTATATTATGACTTTAGTTGATATTATTCAAATGAACTTTATGCATGCCGATCGAACGGATGTCATGATTACAAGCTTGCTGGGGCCAACCAGTTTATGATCCGACCATTAAAGGGCCATGTAAAATCTAGTCTAGAGAATATTCTAGTTGACTTTTAAATTTTTTCTGGTTTATTTGAATTAAATATTAAATCGCTTATTGATGAATTAAGAAATTAATGCATATTAAGCCAAAATTAATTAGATTAAACCTAAAGACTGAACACGGAAAAATTTTGAAGGAATTAGTTATAAAATTCGATGTCTCTTAAGTTTCGATACAAATCCCTGTCATGACTTTTTCATTATTTTGCAATTCAAGAATGCTGCGCATCGATCAGGCCAGTCATGACCGATGTATTTATTATGATTTTCATATCTATAAGCGGCATCTTGTTTAACGTACAGAGTTCACTACGCAATTTCATTTTATAAAAACATTTCCAACCACATAACAATTTATCTCTGCGATAATGTAAGCGTCTTTTAAATAGAATTTTGTTTCAAAACAAGAAAAAAAAAATATTCTTATCGTACGTTTGTTGGGAATAACATGTCAAATTCTTAGCCAAATTATTATAAAAACAAGACAAATTGTACACAAATCATCAGTCAAGTGACTTAACTCAAGTTATTGTTTACACTTTTACAGTGGATTAAATAAATGAGAAAATGAATTTGGCAAGATTATTCGTTATCTTTGGGATTTTATTTATTGCCCTATTAGGACAAACAGAAGGACGCCGTAGGTGGTTTAAACGCAAATACAAAACAATTGTAAGTGATAATTTGTTTTAATTAAGTTTTCCTTCAGAGACTTTGTGTAATTAAAAATTAAAAATTAATTATTTAATTTATTTTTAGGGCTGTGCCGGTCGTCGTCAATTGAATACTGTCGTTGGCGTTGGCGCCGATAATCATCAAAATGTGGATAGTGATGTGGAGCTTCCTCATAACAGCACTGTTGGACGAAATAATCGTCGATCGCAATGGCGCAAATTTACGTGCACTGGAGATAACTGTCCAGTAGTTAATAATAATTCAATCCCTAATAGAAACAGTACGAAATGGTGGAGAAGATCGAGGAATCATCGACGAATAAAATGTAATGATTCTCGCAAATGGAGATTCAATAAAGTTGCCATTGCTGAGGGTCGTTTAAACTCGACACATACTGAGATGCCACGATCACGAAATGCGATCGAACGAAACGGCCCAAGAAACGGTAATCAAAAATGTAAGGGTCGAAGAGCTCGTAAGGGGAAGTGTCAAAGGACAGAGCCACATGATAATGAGAATGTTAATGAAGAGGAATTATCAGATTTAGACCATTCAGCTGAAAATCATTTGCATACCGACGGAGTAACAACCACTACGAGTACAACCGAAGTATCAATTAAAGAGAATATTTTGTAGTGTAAAGATTCGATTTTCTTAATAAAGTTTTATATTTACATACAGTTAACTATTAATTTGAATCGACTTTTTTGTTCTGCACTACCAATCTGTCTGCGTCCGAAAATTATTAGAGAAACACTTTTGAATTCATGGGTTTTAGCGGCAGACGCTTATATTGATCAGTATCAAATAATGAACTCGGCAATTGAACAATTTATTCCTCGTTCGAATGTGGTTATGTCGGGACGCAAGCCATGGTTTAATCGCCGCCTGTTTGGCCTAAGAAATCGGAAACCTAATGCTCATAAAAAATACAAATTGAATCCATCCGTCGTAATTTGTGAAATATTTAGTGCTCTCACATCTCAATTTGAACTTTAAAATCGTTTCTTATATAAGCTTAGGCAAAAGTTCGTGGCCTTTTTTAGGTGACATTGAAATAAAGAATTTTCTTATTTTAAATGAACTTTATTAAACCAAATATGTACCATTTTGATCGATGACCGTTTGCCATTTTTCTGGTAGAGCCATGATCCCATCACTGTAGAACTTCTGTGGTTTAGAGGCGAAAAATCGGGACAACTCATTTTCGCATGCCTCTTTTGAATTTAATGTAAAACCTTTTTTTACGCTATTGGCCGTAGGCACTTGGCGAAACACACTAATACTTAATAAAGACATTTTTATTAATCACTTGTTTTTTGTTTCGCAGTTATTTTGAATAATTTTCAAAAAGTTTAAGAAATCACTCGATCGATTTCGACTTGTTAGGTCATCATCAGGAGTATCTACTGATTTGTGTTAGTAAAAAATTTTGTTATATAGTAGAAAAAAGCAAAATATAAATAAAAGAAGGAGGGCAAAAAAAAAATGTCTTTATTAAGTAATGTAAAACCATTAAGATGGTTCTGCATGTACCGGAACAAATGGTAGCCCTACGGTGCAAGGTCAGGACTATATGGTGGGTGCATCGAAACTTCCCAGCCAAGATCTCTCAGTTTCTGCCGGGGCATCAATGATGTGTGTGGTCGAGCGTTATCATGATGGAACGTTTTAATTGGACATTTTAACTGAATTGCTTGTCTTAAACGCGCTAGTTGCTGACAGTCAACATTAGAATCAATCGTTTGGCCCAGTGGCAGCAGTTCATA
This sequence comes from Nephrotoma appendiculata, assembly GCA_947310385.1. Lineage (NCBI taxonomy): Eukaryota > Metazoa > Arthropoda > Insecta > Diptera > Tipulidae > Nephrotoma > Nephrotoma appendiculata. The sequence continues at coordinate 248,126,510 of OX371224.1, forward strand.
ATGCACGATTCCTTTCCAATCCCACCAAACACACCTTTCTTGGCGTCAATCCTGCTTTGATACCGTTTGGGAAGATTCATCTTGTTTCGTCCATGATCCTTTTCGCACAACGTTGTCGTCTCTTATCCACTTTTAATCACCAGTATAATCATTCGCTTTAAAATGGCTCGATTTTGTTCCAGCAGCGTTTCGCAGATAGAAATCCGGTTCATTAAATTTTTAACATTTAATTCGTGGGGTACCCAAACGTCAAACTTTTTTTTGTATCCAACCATTTTCAAATGGTTTAAAACGGTTTTGTGATCAATATTTAGTTCTTTGCCAATATCATGGCTGTTTATATGCCAGTCTTTTTCAATTTTCTGCATGATTTCATCGACTTTCCCAGTGGTCGACCAACCAGAGCGAGGTGCATCTTTGACATCCATATTTCCAGAATGAAAGCGCGCGAACAATTTCTGCTGCTGATTTTGATAAAGCACCTTCTCTAAACAGCACAATTTTTTTTCGGAAGCCTGAGCCTCGCTTTTACCTTTGTCGTAATAAAATTGTAAAATACATTGAATTTTTTCATTATTTATCTCCATGTTTAAAATGTAATACACACACAATATTCACTTCACCGATTTTAATGTTTTTTATGTCAAAGTACAAGTTAAAATGGCACCTTTCAAACACACATAAGAATTGCCCGATACGATCAATGGTTACTGAGATATATGAATGTAAGACCACGAACTTTTGCCCCTACCTATATATATTGTTGAGCTTAAATCGAATATTAGAAACAACACTAAATGTTTCTGGAGCTATCTTGATTCGAAACGGAACTGTAGTGGTATACCCTCGCAAATTTCTCTCAATTCTTTGACTGTTAATGATCCAGAAAGTATCATTGACACGTTTGCAGTATTTTTGAAAATGTTTTTTATACAATTTTATTTATTTATTGAATCTTTCAACTCGAAAATAACGACAAGGTATCAAATCTTAATTTCTAAGGTAATTATGTAAATCTGGGGGAGCAAAATTTGCCTGTTATCAATAAATAAATTTTATAATTTTATAATTTATGTTGCAACAGCCATCGTTTTCTTCTTAAATCGTGAGCATATAGATATATCTTTTATATTTCCCAACAGCATATTCGAATGAGATCTTTTTCAGTTAGGATGCTAAGGTTTTTATCCATATTTTTGTTTTTTACGAACCAAGGTGCTCCTGTAATCATTCTGAAAATTTTGGACTGTGTTCATTGGATAATGTCAATATTCAAATTAGAGGTTGATTGCCATAATTAACATCCGAATACAAAAAAATTGGTTTAATCATTGTGTTTTACAGGAGAAGCTTCAATTTGATATTTTCTCGTTTCATTTCAAAATGTATTCGCCAAGTTAATTCGTCAGTCTAGATGGACGTCTAGGTATTTTGCTTGAGGGATTTTTATTCCGTTCATTGTGACAGGCGGTCATGTATGTTTATTTAATGTGAACGTACGTGAGTCGATTTCTCTCCATTGACCTTTATCTTCCATTTCTCCTGGCGTCGATGTCATAGACATGTTGTTACAGAGTTTCGGACGCTGTTTGTGGGTTTTTATGGTTACATACGAGGCGTAATAATTTGCGAAGACTTTGGTAGGTCTGAAGTGAAAATTAAATGTAACGTTAAACCAAGCACACTGCCTTGCGGTACCCAAGCCAGAATGTATTTCCCGCCCGATTTAGAGGTCTTGTATTTAACATAATATCTGCGATTTGACAAGTACGACTTCATAACTTGGTACATTTTGTTGTATTTATATGGATAAGACTATTTTTTAAATATTTCAGTCTTCTCTATACAAATATTACAACACGGGGTTGTTAAAGGTGATTTCAAAGTGGAATCTTGTCAAAGTGAAGTTGAAGTCTTGAGTTGATTATGATATGAGACCCAATGCAAAGTGAAAAGGGGGCAGAAGCGAAATTACACCAGGGGTATTTATGAAGAGCAGTGCACCTCTATGGGTGGAATCTATATTTTATCGTTAGTAAGAAAGGATCTTTCAAGTGTGCTTATCACAAGATTGTATACTGTGGGGGTTGCCCACTCGTTCCACAATCTCTTTCGCTTTGCCGTGCGAAATTAAGTAAACACAAGTTAAAGATCCGGGCGTTCGGATGTTAGTAGGTTGTAATACTCACTCGGGTTTCTTTCTACTCACCTAATGTGTTTGAACTCTATCTGCAGACTCTTAGAGGTTTTTTTTTGTGTTGTTTTCTTGGTAATGGCCAAGAATGCTTTATATTTCTGGATATTTTACAATTTATTGTTTTCTTGATTGCTCTACGATAGTTCTGGTACACCGTTGTCGAGTGCCTAGATACTATCGGGACGATATTTAAAATTGGACTCCTCGTAAAACTGGACTACGCTAATACCGTAGAGGTTCGTCGAGTGACGAAACCTCTAGGGGTTTACGATCCAGTTTTACTGTTCGCGATGTTTTGACTATCTTGTCAAACTATAACTCTAACTGATTTTATTGAATTATATTTTGGTTCTTATATACTAAATATTTGTTAGTATTCTACCAACAATTTATTTTTGAAAACTCGACAATATTACACGCGTATAATTATTAATTTTTTGAAATTGCAAAATTGGAAAATATATTTCAATCATCAAAAATCGCAGGTCGATAAACGATATTTATTTTGAATACGTATATCAGATATACTCGTATGTCGCATATATTGTGTTTTGTTGTTGCTTTTCTATATTAATTATTAACGTACAATTAAAATGATGAGTAACACAATTATGTAGTGTACATACTATTTGCTTTGTTGTTGTTGCGCTTTGATATTAGGAAAACGAAAAATGTTGTGTGTGACGTATAACAAATAATGTTTTGCTTTGTTGTTGCTTTTGGATTTTCTTTGATTTTATATTTTTATGTATCGCGCCGATCGCGCTTATTATGCATTTTTTTGTTATGTATGTTATATATGTTTTGATATACGTATGTGATGTCGTTTATATTATCGTAACGATCTTGTATTTAATTTATGATGATGATGATTTGATTATAAGTTCGCGAGATTTGAGATGAAATGGATGATGTTGTGAGTAATATCACAACAATTTCTCGCAATTTAAGATTAATTTCATGGATACATGGGAACTATGTGCTAAATTTGTTCTAAAACTTAAAAGTAAAAAATTAGGGCAAACTTAAAAGAAAATGCATACGCTTCATGATACCGATAAGAAGTTTGTACTGAACTTGTCCTAAACCAGCAAAATCAATGTAAATTCTTTATTTGTTTTTGTGAAATGTAGACATTTAGGCGAATACACAAAATATTCGTTTGATGATTTGAAATTTTAAAAGTCTGTAATATGTAATATTAAAAAGTCTTCCGTGGGTGTGGGCATCAAACACGTAAAGTTTTGTGATTTATTGCATCGCAGACTTCTTTCACTATAGTGCATTCTATAGAATGCCCAAGTCTGTAGCTGAAAGCTATAGTGCGGAAAGAAGCGCCAGTTGCCAAAAATCTAAAAAAACATTCGATAGTAAAAATTTAATTTTTAGACTTTTACAATAGTGGAAATAAACTTTTGCAATAGTTATAAAATACTTCTACAATATATACAATTTTATTTACATGATCCACATATAAAACCCGATGGAATCAGTTGACAGATCAGTGGAGAAAAAAGAAAAGAAAGCAATTGACGAAATCGGGACAAGCTAATAAGCCAGTAAAAAAATGGCGATACGAAGAACAAATGGGGCTTTTAAAACCATTTTCGTACGAACGAGGAACAACACGAAAGTGGTTACAAATTCTCCTGATCAAACAGTATCTATGGCAATACCTAAAGGGCAGCGATTTTCTTCAAAAGTACCAAATGGAAGCAGGATGGATCCGTTACTGGAGTACTGATAAAGTACCTTGTTGACAAGCGAAAAGCAGAACAAACGTGACTCCCTGCAGCAAGAGACTCAATAGATATATTTTCGAAACTATTGCTGCTAAAGGTAAATGGTTCACGCCGTTTTATAGAAACATTAAAATATGATCTACAATTTTGTGCACGATATGGAACTGGAACAAATTCAAACAACCAATCAACGTCCAAACGCATCTTCTTAGTTTCAACAGCAACAACTCACTACTAGCAACAATTATAATTTCCACAACCTCCTCTCCCTTCAACCATCTGCACTCTCTCCTGGCATTTCAAATCCTATAGCTGCTTCATACATAGCATCATTTTATGATGATTCAAATATTGAACTACCGATGATTCAAATATGAAACCGGACTTTACTAATAAATGGCGCCATCTGTCAATGTACCTTTCGACAAATCAATCAAGAAAACTGCTGCAGAATCCCATAGAATGCTTGTCAAAGCTTCACAGTAAGCTCTTGGTAAATCAGAATGCTATGAGTGGTCCAATAAATTCAAAAATGGTGATTTTGACGTGAGAAAAGAAGAACGTGAAAGACCACCGAAAAAGTTTGAAGACAGTGAATTGCAAGCATTGTTGGATGAGGATGACACTCAAAAACAACTCTCGGACCAATTGAATGTGTCACATGAACACACCTCATAGAAAAACCACTTGCTAAATGTTGCTCACCAGATACAAAAGAAAGTCATTTCTCCATCGAATTGTGACTGGCGATGAAAAATGGATATTTTGAGAGTCCAAAGCGCAAAATGTTCTAGGTCTATCCAGGACAACCATCGACATTAACTACAAGGCCAAATCGCTTCGGACGGAAGACAATGCTCTGTATTTGGTGGGATCAGAAGTTTGTGATTTATTTTGAGCTGCTAAAACCTAGTGAAACCGTAATAATACTGAACGATCAATTTGAATAGAGATCAATTTGAATAGAGCTTTGCGCGAAAAACGACCAGAATATGTCAAAAGGCAACACAAAGTGATTTTACTTCATGACAATGCACCATCACACAAAGCAAATCCGGTCATGGAATTTTTGGAAGCACTTAATTGGGAAATACGTTTCCATGCGGCTTACCAGACTTAGCTCCGTCCGAACATCACTTATTTGCATCGATGGGACACGTGCTTGCTGAGAAGCACTTCACTTAATACGAAAATATACGAAAATGGCTCGATACCTGGTTTACCTCCACGCATAGCCAGAAAGATGGGAAAAATGTATAAATAATAAAGGGTAATACTTAGAATAAAATACCCTTACCCCCGATTCTAACGTACAGTTACAGACATATTTTCAGTCTTAGCGAAAACTTTTGTCTTTTAACGCAAAGTGGCTGACATCTGACGGAGTATTTTGGAACTAGAGCGAAAGTTGTCGACTTCTCAAATTTTGTAATGTAATGTAAACTTCATAGATGACTATAAAGGATGAAACACACCAAACAACAGCAGCAAGCAGCAAATTTAAATATTGGCTTATTCGCTTATGTAATGATACAAAATCATAGTTTGAGTGTAAATATACGTATTTCCAATAAAAGAATTCAAATATTTTGTAATTTTTCGACTAGATATTATGTAAAATGTTTAATTAGTTTACAACTAATGTACCAAATGATGAAATAATAATAAATGTCAACAAATATCACCTTTCGCTCGCATATAGGAAGTGGCGCTAACTAAGCGATGATGCCAATATATTTTAAATTCTTATTCTGCACTTATCTGTCTTATTTGTCAGTAGTCTTAAAAAATTATCTTCGTTAATATCAGCAAAATAGGTGGTCTTTAGGAATCATAATTTTGACATTTAAACAGTAACAATAATCATATGTATTTCGAATTGAACTGTCGCTTTTCGTTCATAAATTTGAAACAATATGGTGAAAATTTGGTTTTGACAGCTCAACAAAAGTATTTGGAGAGTTTCTAATATATTATTTAAGACTACTGTCTTCAGAATTTCAATGAAGACTTTAGTCTTAAAAAGAGTTTTCACAAGAAAGTCTTAGTATTAGTAGTCTTATCGTCAGAATCGGGGAGTTAATTATTATAATGCGATAAATGTGTACTTTTTACTAAAAAAAAATCCGGTTTCATATTAACACACCTGGTAATAATACTTAATAAATTTGTTCTAATATTTTTTGTACTTTTTTCATAAAAAAACTAAACAACTTACCTTAAACAAACACAGAGTTTTTGATTTGCTGTTATCGCTTCCCTGAGTACTGTATTTTGTTTTATTATCGCTGGATCAATGATGTATAGCAGCAATTCGTGGAATTTATATTTTAACATGCGGATATACTGAAAAAACTTGGTTCCGTCATCACTCAGTTCTCTAAATAGTGTTGTATATTCTCCCTCAGCATTTCTTTTCTTTAACATATTATCCACCCAAAATCGTCGTTTTTTCTTTAACTTTTTTCATCTAATATAATAGCAGCTAGAATTAAGTTTTCGTCAGACCACATTTTGACAACGTGCACACTACTTTTACTAGACGTAACGAGATGGCTGAAGAATGTGAAATGTGAATAGACAAGAATTTAACTGAACGTATATGAAACGGTAAGAGAACGGAGACGGAACAACGTATAGTGGGAATTGTGCGCCGGTTGGTTGTTTGTAGAACAGACCGGGTTAGATGATTGTTTGTGGCTTTTGGTGAGCCCAGTAATGTAGCAAGACCGGAGAGTGATCAGAAGATAATTCTAAAAGTGGTTTAGTCTGGATTATTTCTCGGTTTATTTTACCTGTGACTGCAAAATCAAGGACGTCAGGAATTTTTCTTCGATCAGTAGGTCAATAAGTTGGATGGCCACACGATGCGGCATCGTAGTGGTTTTCTTGAATAGAATTCATTAATGGACGTCCCATTGGAGTAGTCAATCTTGAACCCCAGTAGGTATGTTTGGCATTAACGCCATTGGGGACCATAAAACCTTGACCCAGGGTTGCAAACAACTTTTTGTAGAGATAAATTCCGAAACGTTATTATTTGGAGGGCAATATCAAATAAATGGGTGTCAGAAACTAGCATAAGATCAATTTCGTGTTTTGATCAAAATGAATTGATTTCGTAACATTTTCTTGGGAATATTAGTTCATGTAAAATATGTATTGATTCTATGAAATTTATTTTCTTAAACATTATTTAACACCACGAAAATAATACATTAAAAAAGCCATCATTGTAAATGAAATATGGATGCACATTCGAATTCACACACACCATGAAAATGTTACATAAATTCGTATTTTGACGACAGCCACGGTTCATTAGCGTTAGTAAAGTACCCGCAAGTACTTCTAGCTACTTCTTTTGTTTTCTTATGTTTTACTTCTTACTAAACAATTTGCATTTCATTGAACATCTACTCACAAGTACTTCTTACATTGGCTAACGCCAATGGAATCCGGCTAACATGTCTATTGTAACAACCATTCACTCTGACAACCAATTTGAATTTGATTTCCGAAAATTCGAAATTAAAGAGAAGGATATGATATTTTTCGTTCTCTGTCACACAGAGAATGCCATTTTATTTGCTCAATTATTTTTTGTGTATACTGTTTTTTATTGTACTGTATCCATTTTGCTTCAGATTAATTTATATTATATAATATTATAATTTATTTGAATGACATGCACAATAAACACACAACCACTAAATCTCATCTTAGCAGTTAAATTATTCAAAAAATTTGAACACATTTTATAGCAAACAATTTAACCGTCAAATGAATGTAGCCGACCACAATAACAAATAACATCGCTACATGGAAACCGTGATGTGCCAATTTGCTCGCCGGAAACGTAATTTGTAGGTAAAGCGGAAGGAAACGAGGAAAAAATCATGATTCTATAATCAGAGTGTGGAAAGTCGGTATGCATATGTTTTGTCCAGTAACTGTAGAACTTGTAAAGAGACGATTTACCTATTTCCAGGAAAAAGACTAACGTCTAGGAAGTATTTTTATTACACACAATTAAGTTTAATGTAATTTAGAAAACGCTAATTGATTTTAATAATTAGACCTGAGATAAGATTGACTCAAATTGCCGCAGATTGCACAAAAGACACTGATTATATTTAGGGAGCAATCGACAGACGATAATTAATTCGCAAATACGACTTAATTGTCTCTTTTGGTATATTTAAACCACAATACATTGACACTATGAAGTGATGATTAAAGTTGTAGTCGTGGATATCGACGACTACAATCGACAATTCAATTGACGTTTAATTGCGAATTTAAACTTCGAATTTCGAAAAGTTTAAACTTATTAATCATCAAATTATTATTTATTTGTGTTGTATATAGTATATTCGTCTGGATATATTAAAATAAAAAAATTAATTTTGTAATTTTTTTGTAATTTGAGTCTAATTTTGTATTACGTAAAAATTGACACTTTTATGCCAACATCAGGAATTCGAACATCAATTTCGAAAAATCACCCACTACAGCTACAACTTGTAGTTGCGTCTGTCTACGACCGTTAATAAAACTGATCTCCAGTGAAGAGTTGCATATTACTTTAAAGTAAGGTTTATTTTTTGTTGAGAAAGATTAAATAAAGCAACATTTTGGAGTGAATGATTGAGAATTCAGAAGAATTCTTGAATTTGAAAATCAACGGCAAGAAGTGTTGAAGTTCCAATTAACTGGGACCTCTGTGAAATTTGCCCGACAAAAAATCCCGAAAAATGATTATAGTTTAATATGGCAATCCTGATATATTTTAATGAGACTATCACGAAAAAAAACTATCTAAAAGAAGTAATATCCTTTATTTTCACGATAGTAAAGTAAAAACAAAAATTATTTATAAAAAAATTAAAAATTTATTATTTGTTTTTATAGAAAATAAAAATCAAGTAAATAATAAAACGAAAACATAATCGAATTAAAAGCTTTGCCAAAATAAATACGAATTAATAAGTAGAAATGAATTCACTAATATGCATTAATAGAAATTAATTAACGAGCACGGCTTTATGCGGCTTTCGTAGATAATAAAACCACCTTTGAAATAGCAAAGTAAGGAAAAAATTCTATTAGCCGTTTGTCAGATATAGTGCCCTGAAGTCGACCTAGATATTAATTAACGAGCACGGCTTTATGCGGATTTCGTAGATAATAAAACCACCTTTGAAATAGCAAAGTAAGAAAAAAAATTCTATTAGCCGTTTGTCAGATATAGTGCCCTGAAGTCGACCTAGATATTAATTAACGAGCACGGCTTTATGCGGCTTTCGTAGATAATAAAACCACCTTTGAAATAGCAAAGTAAGAAAAAAAATTCTATTAGCCGTTTTTCAGATATAGTGCCCTGAAGTCGACCTAGATATTAATTAACGAGTACGGCTTTATGCGGCTTTCGTAGATAATAAAACCACCTTTGAAATAGCAAAGTAAGAAAAAAATTCTATTAGCCGTTTGTCAGATATAGTGCCCTGAAGTCGACCTAGATACTAATTAACGAGTACGGCTTTATGCGGCTTTCGTAGATAATAAAACCACCTTTGAAATAGCAAAGTAAGAAAAAAATTCTATTAGCCGTTTGTCAGACATAGTGCCTTGCAGTCGAAGTAGATATTAATTAACGAGTACGGCTTTATGCGGCTTTCGTAGATAATAAAATCACCTTTGAAATAGTAAAGTAAGAAAAAAATTCTATTAGCCGTTTGTCAGATATAGTGCCCTGAAGTCGACCTAGATATTAATTAACGAGCACGGCTTTATGCGGCTTTCGTAGATAATAAAACCACCTTTGAAATAGCAAAGTAAGAAAAAAATTCTATTAGCCGTTTGTCAGATATAGTGCCCTGAAGTCGACCTAGATATTAATTAACGAGCACGGCTTTATGCGGCTTTCGTAGATAATAAAACCACCTTTGAAATAGCAAAGTAAGAAAAAAATTCTATAAGCCGTTTGTCAGATATAGTGTCTTGAAGTCGACCTAGATATTAATTAACGAGTACGGCTTTATGCGGCTTTCGTAGATAATAAAACCACCTTTGAAATAGTAAAGTAAGAAAAAAATTCTATTAGCCGTTTGTCAGATATAGTGCCCTGAAGTCGACCTAGATATTAAGTAACGAGCACGGCTTTATGCGGCTTTCGTAGATAATAAAACCACCTTTGAAATAGCAAAGTAAGAAAAAAATTCTATTAGCCGTTTGTCAGATATAGTGCCTTGAAGTCGAAGTAGATATTAATTAACGAGTACGGCTTTATGCGGCTTTCGTAGATAATAAAATCACCTTTGAAATAGTAAAGTAAGAAAAAAATTCTATTAGCCGTTTGTCAGATATAGTGCCCTGAAGTCGACCTAGATATTAATTAACGAGCACGGCTTTATGCGGCTTTCGTAGATAATAAAACCACCTTTGAAATAGTAAAGTAAGAAAAAAATTCTATTAGCCGTTTGTCAGATATAGTGCCCTGAAGTCGACCTAGATACTAATTAACGAGTACGGCTTTATGCGGCTTTCGTAGATAATAAAACCACCTTTGAAATAGCAAAGTAAGAAAAAAAATTCTATTAGCCGTTTGTCAGATATAGTGCTCTGAAGTCGACCTAGATATTAATTAACGAGCACGGCTTTATGCGGCTTTCGTAAATAATAAAACCACCTTTGAAATAGTAAAGTAAGAAAAAAATTCTATTAGCCGTTTGTCAGATATAGTGCCCTGAAGTCGACCTAGATATTAATTAACGAGCACGGCTTTATGCGGCTTTCGTAGATAATAAAACCACCTTTGAAATAGCAAAGTAAGAAAAAAATTCTATTAGCCGTTTGTCAGATATAGTGCCCTGAAGTCGACCTAGATATTAATTAACGAACAAGGCTTTAATCGGCTTAAATATTGTTCGTTTGCTTGACTATTGGGTTACGTAAAGTAATGGAGGAACGTTAAACGAATTGAAAATAAATGTTTAAGAATTTTTGTATGTTTAGTATTCGAGATATCGTCCATTGTACTCAGAAATTATTTGCTGGCCGGACTAGTGTGTTACGGAAGGTGATGGACAGTATTGTGCGTCTTCGCGTATTTTCGAATTATCTACAAGTTGGTGTCGAAAATAGCGTAGACAATTGATTTTTGAGTAGACAATGTCGAGAATCGGTAGAATATGTAGACAATTCGTAGAATTATTAAGATTATTACTTTTTCGTTGTTTTTCTCATTGTTTTTCTATATGAAGGTGTCATCTTTTAGTTTTCCAGTTTGAATTGGGATTTATCTATATTTTGGCAGTTGAAATTCAATTTTTATTGAACAAATATGTGAGATTGAAATCTTGGCCAATCGACGTCTTCAATATTGGTACAATCATAAGCGCTTTACGCAGCTAAATTCGGCTATGGTTTCGCTGTGCCAAATGTACCGTCTGTCATGAACAGTCTGTCATGAACCGTCTGTCATGAACCACATAAAGCCGTGCTCGTTAATTAATATCTAGGTCGACTCCAGGGCACTATATCTGACAAACGGCTAATAGAATTTTTTTCTTACTTTGCTATTTCAAAGGTGGTTTTATTATCTACGAAAGCCGCATAAAGCCGTGCTCGTTAATTAATATCTAGGCCGACTTCAGGGCACTATATCTGACAAACGGCTAATAGAATTTTTTTCTTACTTTGCTATTTCAAAGGTGGTTTTATTATCTACGAAAACCTTATTAATATGAGTTGGCTGTTTCTTTACAAACAATTAATAGATCTTTTCTTGTGGATAATTATTTCATTTGTCTAATTGTTGTCTAATCGTGGATTCATTTACTTTACTTTTACTACTTATTTTTTCCGGGATGATATATAAAATATTAGTGATTGCTTCGGATTTTTAAGGATGACATTTTAAACAGTCATGATATTACAATTTTGTGTTTTGTCGAGGAATTTTTCGGGTTTTATTCCCAGACATTACTGAAATTTGCTGTTTTGGATTTTTTTTTGGAATAACAACAAAAATAAAAATGTTATGATAGTAAAACTATCATGATAGTAAAAATATTTCGTGATGACACTCAAAACTAGCGTAATATAGTAAATTTTTCGGGATGACACTGAAAAATGTCGCGATACTCGTCTTTTAGTGTTGCCATCGCACTTCTTCGGGATATTTTTCGGGCTAACTTCACAGACATTTAACTGGGCTGTTTGAATGTTGTAATTGCAATTTCTTTTATTCTATGTGAAACATCTGGGTTGAAATCTTTGTTGTCCTGGACGAAAAATAAAGAATATGGAATACGAACAAGGAATAAACAAAACACGTTTAATTTTATTACATCTTAAATTTTTATTTTGAAAATAAAAAATGTTTGTTTTTTTTTCAGTTCTAATCAGCATTCAATTTATATGTAGTTGTAATTTGTTTGTATATTTATATCGTGTGTGTATACATATTGTAAAAGTAGTTATTATTAGGCTAATTAAAAATCTTATGGCCATACAAAAAATTCTTTTTAAAATTGTGTCAATAATATCATCGGATAAAGTATTACTTTGTTTCTTATTTATTTAATAATTAATATTGGACAAAAACATAAAATTACAAAAACAAAAATTTAGAAATTATACAAAATACATAAATTAATATCATTATAATAAGAAAATTTGTAATAATTAGTAATAAAAAATTTGTTTGGTGGTGTTTTACTATATAAATAGTTAATAGTTTGTAGCAAAAAATGTTTTTTAATTTAATTAAAACTATAATTTAATGATGTGCAATTGGTATCATTTTTTCGGCCGCTGTTAGTGCTGGCGGAAGTGGTGCATCAACTGTTAGTACACCATCTTTACTAAGTGACGAGCGAATTTGTTCAGGATTAACACCTTGTGGTAGTAAAAATTCACGATTGTATTCTCTATACACGCTCTTTGTATCGGTCTTCTCTTCGTGCTTTGCATGTACCAACAATTTGTTGTCAACTGTTTTTACAACAATTTCTTCTGGAACATATTGGCTTACATCAAATCTTAATTTTAATACTTTACTGTCGCCGTCACCCTGTAGAAAACAATTGTAAAACATAAAAAATTAGTTGGTTCAAAATTAGCAAAAATTACTTTCTAAACTTACTTGAATTAATGGGGAATTTAAATCTGACATGTAATTTGCACGTGGCATTTGCTGGGCTAAGGCGGTATTTTGACTGGTGCTGTGGCTGCAAATACATAAATAACACAATAATTTGTAAATATTTGAATACAAAGTAGGTAATACTATTTTATTAAGTGTAATCGCACAATTTATTCAATATTCAGCGATTACATCACCTCTATTAAATAGTTGTGATAAAACTAGCTGAACCGTAAAATTAAATATTATATGTACAACTATATGCATAAATAAAATATAATAATCAATTACGTGTACTTTGCTAATTAAATTTAAACGTAAAAATCACAAAAATGTCATATAAAATGGAATTTAATCAATTTTGTATTGTGACATATTGACATCCCATTAATTAGTAAGCAACTAGAACGTGCTACCAAATTTTGTCTTTAAAATGTACTACAAAACAATTGAAATACTTTAACAGGTTAAGCATTGCTGACTGAGTTATATTGATCAAACATGATGCGGCCTTCAACACTATGCAACATTAAATGTTGAATTGTGTTGCATGACATATCATAGTATTTTATTATACAAAATTTTTAATGATATGAGTCTGTATATCATATATGTACTTGTATAAATATTTAATTAACATTCAATTAAATAAAACAACTCTATTAATTAAATATTTAAATTTAGTTTTAAAATGTAACACCTCTTCAAATTTTTATCGCTACAGACGTATTGTATATAGAATTTAAATTTGGCGTTTTATTAAGTACCCATTTTGACATGGATTAACATCTGGACAATTTTTTTAAAGTAGGTTAAAACTATAATTTAGTCATAAAATGCAATTAATACAAGAAAAATATTATTATGTTGTTTAGGCGCCGAATAATTTCTAACGAGTTTACTAATTGGCGCCCAGCGTGGGGTTTGCAGTATAATGTAGAACATATTGCTTAACAACTGTTTATCACAAGGATTTAAGTACTGTGACTAATGTGAAAAATTAATGAGATTAACATCTTAACACAAAATGATAACACCAATAAAAAATTACACCCACCAAAAAAAAATTATTGTCATGTTTTGTTTAAATTTTAAGAGTGACATCAAAGAGTTGCCTCGGAAAAATTCCAATTATATTACACATATTATATGATTGTGTATCACATATAGTTACCCGATTAATTCATATATTGGACCATGGCCAAATTATTTCACAGCGCGAGGTGTATATAGATGACCTTCAATTTAATAAATTTGGTAAAACTGTATTAAAGAGCAGCGTCTAGTGCAAAATCGCATCATTCGTACTTTATTCAATATTTTATACCATTTAAGGAAACGAGCAGCAGTCTTAAATTGAAATGTTAATTGAAGGTCAGGAAATAATGAGATATCACTTAAAGTGGGGCTCGCTGAAGGCGCTCAAATAGGTGAAAATCTAAAATTAACACTGGATAGTCTGTTACGAATATTCGCGAACATAATTCTTAACAACAGACTAATGTGTATCGTCGCGCTTTTAATTTTTCTTTTGTATAAACAATACATATTTTATTTTATATTTTCTTAAACAATGTGTGTTCCAAGCCTCAGTATTTCAATCAATAACAACCTATCAAATTTCTAAAAAAATACTATTTTTGAAAAAAGAAATTTCCACATTTTCTATTACGAAGACGGATTACGACATAGAGGCCAAATGTTATTTTAATTAAATTCATAAGTAATTAAATTTAATCACCTTAAAATCTGATTTAATATTGCTATTGAAATCACCCACCCAATATAATCCACCCACTTTGGTAGTTTAATTCAACGTAATGTTACACCTAATTACAAGGCCTTTACTGTACTTTATACATAAATCGTTTTGACCATGTTTGTACTTTTTGATTCATGCGCTTCATAACTACATAAAAATAAATTCAAAATTTCAAATCAATTGGAATTTATTTTGAAAGAAAACTACAAAACAATAAACAGACACAGAAAGAGAGAGGGATAAAGCAAAAAACCTACGCTTTCAAATTTATAAATTTTCGTTATTATAAAGATTTTCAGTTTTATGTATTAGATTTTAAATAATTATTCGAAATTTAAAGCAGAATTAAAGAAAATAAAACAGAAATATTTTTAGAATTATGACACATAAAAATAATAATTATACTTTACATAAGTGAAAATTATACAAAGAAAAAACATTTCGCACTTGTCCTGTATGTTAAACATATTAAACAAGTCCCGGAATGTGACTACATGTATGGTTGCATATGAATTATTCATTAAAATGCAATTGTTTTATTATTTTTATAAAACAAATGCATAGAACGCCATTTTTATGAATTTAAATTTGAAAAACAAAATAAAAACAATTGAAACATTCATCGTGCAATAAATTGGAAACGTAACAGGCTCGCAACACATGCAGGTGAATCTACGTTACTGTTACAATATAAAATATATAAAGTACCATCGGTATAGTAGAATTCTGTGCAGTTAATTAATAAACCGATTTGTATACAAACTATCAACTTGCAGAGAATTCCCAATACAGATTAAAATATTACCTTCGGGTTGATGATTTTTTAGTAGTCGAACTAAACGTCATTAAGCATTATTTTGCATTTGACAAGAGTGTTTATAATATCCATTAAAGAAGCGCAATAGAGGAAGTAATGTAAGTAAGAAAAAATAAAATATTAGTAATAAATAAAATTACCGCAAATTTTATAACGCGTCATGTATTAAATATTAATTATATTTCAGATTACCGCCAACGTTTATATATTGCAATTTAACAAATTAATTAAAAAATTGTTAACTTTTTGAAATGTTCGAGTATATATTATTATGACATAAACATTTCCGTATATACATATTTTATTTCTACTATGGTATACTCGAATATTATATAAAAATTTATTAGTCACGCTTTATAGAATAGCCAAAAATAGTCAATTAATTACATGTGTAAATTGTCACCAAGAAAACATCAAATATGACGTGATACCATGTGCTTAATTTGCATAACCGTTGCGTGCCGAGACATAAAATCCGGCGTCCTTTTTATATAAAATATTTCACGCAACAATTATAAATGAGGACAATAAACCGATCGTGTACATAACATTTTGATTTATGATCATATTTCGAAAACTGTATAAAATGACATATACCATGTCGATCGGTACAGATTAAAAATAATTGAAAATGAAATCAGTTACGTTATATAAGAATTATGATCACATCCACATTATTTAGAGTATACAGAGATGATTATTGTGTTTTTCGTGTATAACTGATTATCTATTAATGTGTCTCTAAAAATAACTACATGATCACACTATTTGTGAATTGTGCAATGTGCAACAAAGTTATCGTTAAAAAGTAAATTTTCAAATTACAAGTCTGAATGAAAATTATTTATTTATTTTGGACAAGCGTTTAATGCCAATAACCTCTTTATGTGCTTACAGTATAGTCATAGACAAATTAGTTAATATAAAACCGGTAAAGTGTAACTTGGCCCACGAATATTTTTGTTAAAAACAATTATTTCAAATTTAAATAAAGCGACATATTCGGTTATACATACATATATAATTTAGGTTAAGTTCCATTTCTTCTGGAGGTTGGAAATTTTATTGTACACGAAGGTGTAAAATGTTCTTGAATAAACAAATTTAGTAAAATGAGCATAGGCCTATAATACGATAATAATTAATTGAAGTTCTTTTTTGCTTTCTTATTTATTTACCTCTTAAGGTATTCTTCAAGAACAATATGAAGGTGAATATACATTTAATTTAGTAGTGTAAATATTATATACAAAAAATGGTACGAAGAAATGGGAATGTACAAAAATGTTAGTCCTAAATAAAATTAATTTTAGAAATACATAAATCTACTTGTCGTATTACATACGAGTATATTAAAGCAAACTGCTCTTTCTTTTATAATTTTTTTTTTACCTTGAAGTTTTTTCAAAAAAGTTTGATTCACGATTTATGAGTTCCGATCTAAATTTAGCCATTTCGTCTTCCATTTTTCTCATTTCAGCATCAAACCGCTCACGAATACTTGAAAACTCTGTATCAATAACACTAAAATCTCCCAATTTGATTGGAATATTTCTTTTATTTTCTGCCATTTTTAACAATTTAAATTATTTGTATAAAGTAATATAAAAAAACAAGCTACAATTATTTGTATTTATTTATTTTTTTTTAACCGCACTAAAATATTTTAGAACTTATCACAACACAGTAAATTTTTCAACTGAATTTTATATTATGTGAGACTGTTTTCTCCACGAATATCTTTACAATACTAATACTTTGCGCAACTCACGAATTATATTTAAATATGTGAATCTTTTCATAGTATTTTGATATTAAGCGATATTCTACAATACATTTATATACATGTGTGTATACATGTGGTGAAGCATTTTAATCGGCTCGTTGAACGATTTTTTTATATGAATTTCTAGAAGATTTGATATTCGGTTATTCGCTTTGTATTATTTACACTCAATAGTTTTGGCAAAGTTTATTTTCTTTATAAAATAACGTCATACATGACTACATACTACCAATGTCGGTGCTGCCTACACATTACAGAGTATATGTGTAGGGTAAAATTGTAGGAATAACTTAATACGACACCCCGGTTGTATGTATATATGTATGTGAACGATGGAAAGTAAAAGAACCATTCTGTAAATATATGACACAATGTTTAAAATTGAATATACCATGGTAAGCTCATGCGCATTCTTTGCCAATATGTAAACTCACATTTTGGCGTTACATACAGTAAGACATGTTATATTGAAACCTTGTACGGAACCGACAAAATAGGAAGAAACAACTCATTTTGTCATTTTTTAAACTCTTCCGGTTACGCATTATAAATGGAAGAATCCGTCATTGACCTTGAGTAGGTTTAAAATCAAATTAAATATATTCTGTTGAAAATAACCCTATAAACACAAAAGATGTGTCATTTCACACCAATCAAAATAGTTTTGAGACTATACTAGTTCTTCAGAAAAGTACTAAAATTATATGTTATTTTAAAAACACTCCATTTTTAGAGTTATTTTCAAGACATTGCAAATTAGTAACACTAACGCTAATCAATTTAATACACTTTTAACGAATTATTTATACTATACAAACACCTGTTTAAGTAAAATTCCACATAGTAATATAATGTGGACATTGGTACATCAAAAAACTAATATGTGAAGTTCTCGGTCCTTCCTTTCCATAAGCCATAAACGGTTATTATAGCTTTAATTTGTTTCAATATATAAATAAAAGGTCAACCCTGTAAAAAAAAAATTAAATTTTCATAAATAAAATAATTCGCAAATGCCGCCAAGGAAAAAAATCACAAGTTGTCCAATTATGTGTTTCCTAGGGTAGCCAAACTAGGGCCACAGGTAACACTGTTACAATTACGCTACTCAATTTACCAATACATTAATTGAACACTTGGGCGAATTTGTCAATAAACCAGATAGTCATTTTCTTGCTGTCTGATTTGTTTCCCAGGGGATTGAAAATTTATTCTTTCTAGTATTTTGGAAATTTAAGTTCTCCAAAGTGTTTTCTAGCCTTGATATTTTTTTATTAATAGTTCGTATCCCAAAAATGGCATACAAATAAACTGTTAGTCTGAGTAAATTCAAGATTAAAGATCAAAAATTGATTCAATCAATATAACTGGGGAGTAAGGGGCTCGATCTAGAAGGTCAATATACCAGCCCAAATGTTAACCTCACCTGCACGTGGTGCTCCCTGCTAATGAGCCAACGAGGCTCTGGCGACCGTGAAACGGCGGGATAACCGAATAGCGAGAATCTAGCAAATGTTCATCTCTCCTACTGCCAATTTCACTGGTTATAGATTGGTAGCTGCTTCCATTACCAGTCATTAAAGCAATTAGAGTTTAAAAGAAATAGAAATTTTTGCCCTAGGTGGTACCTATACAGCTCAGTTGGTTAACTCTCTAACGAGGCCGTAAGCAATACATTGCAATGTCCATTCCATCGAAGTTGAAAAATATCTTGAGTGTATAATGTGTATAAATATATTGAGTGAAATATAAAAAGTGGCATCACAACTTAGCAATGAAATCGCTAAGCTAAAGAAAGAAAATGAGAGGAGCTGAAGAAGACCACACCGATAGAAGTTCTGGAAACTCCTCTCGCTAGTTATACCAGATGATGAAGAACTTGCAAGAGAAACTGATTGAATACACAAACAAAAGAAAAGACCAAGGAAAAAATTCCCTCCAGAAGTTGGGGAGCACTCACAAGCAAAAGTTAATGAAACTACCGAACCAGTGCTTGTACCTCAACAACAGCAGCAACAAGAGCCACGCAAGGTTGCAATGAAGACTAAGGCACCACCGCCAATTAATGTGATAGGCATTAGAGAGTTAGCGAATATTCGACTATAGAGTAGTGGCACTAAACAATAATAGAAGATAAACACAAAAGATCCCGATACATACGTCACAAAGCGATGAAGACAAACATGACAGAGAAATTAAGGTTATGGTCAGGTTTTCAGTAGTTCTATTTTAACCCTCAATATGAGGGTTAAAATAGAACTACTGAAAATGAACACGAGATTAATACCTCAATGAAAGAAATGCCAAGATTATAACCAGTCCCAAAGATAGATGTTACGTGTCTAAAATGTGCCGGCACACACAATCCGAAAGACTGTTCTGTTAGCCGAATCAAACCTGAGAGGTGTATAAACTGTAAGGGATAACACCCCCCAAACATCGAGAATGCGAAGTAGCGGTTCAACTGCAAAAATTATGAAATAAAACACGCCATTTGACTCAAAGCCCATAGGACCAGACAGGAAATCCAGCTCGCGGATAACGCATCAGTTAACTAATACTATTAACGAAAATCCTCTGGAAAGGATATTCCGAAGTATAGAAAAGATTAATTCGGGTCTAGCAAAGCAAGAACTTGTTCTAGAACCTATATATAAGCGGCTAGGTAAGTAAGAAGCTATGAATGAGCTTACATCAATGCTATAATAATCAAATGAACAGAATAATTCGATGAACTAGTAGAATTGTGATTTGGACTCGAATGGATTACCACAGCATGCACTAAAGCTGGAAATTTTTATAAACTTAGAAAATATATAAATATATGTTTTGCTTCGGAAACACATTCAAACAAATACGTGACTATGAATGCTACCATACTATTCATTCAGCAGGAAACGTTACAGGTGGATCTATCGTAATTATTTAAAATAATATTAACCGTTTGAGCAACAGGAGGTAATGCAAACGCATTACAAACAACGTAAAACCATTTGTGGTGCAAACGCAAACAACAAAAATAAACTACAACGTAGATGACAATCGCTTCTTGTATTTGTGGAGTAACGCGATTCTCGACCGCCTTGAAGTCATCCTATACTTTCATCCCACTATTTTTTACAACATAGCACTAGCAGCACAAGTGTTAAAAACTCATCTCATACTTTTTACATTTTTATACATGGTACGTACGTCCGTTGAAAAGTAAAAAAATTCTGCAGCCTTAGGGTTTAAAAGGTTCGCAAATTTGTTAATTTAGATATGTTCTGGACTCCTGTTGCTATCTACCGAGCGAGTATGGCGGCCCGCTGATCGTGGGAATTCCCGCTATTTAAAGTTGGGTGCGTGTGTTATGATGTTTTAAGAATTTGAGCAACGGAAATTAGTCTGGGATGGGTGCTTGGATGGAAAATTTTTTTACTTTTCAACGGAACTGATACATTTCCCGTGTCACGTATATTCGAATAGCGGGAATTTCTACGATCGGCGGAACTTTATGTTCCGTCATAAATTGGCCAACAGGGTACAGAAACTATCGGCATTGACAAATCGATGTACCTTTTAATAAAAGCACTCATTCCAGACTAATGTTCGTTGCCAAATTCGTAAAGTATGATAACACGCGCAACGGAATCTCTCTTTCTCTCTCTCTCTGGCACTATATCCCATCAGGGTATTTGGCCGCCTCAAATGAGATTTCATAATCATATTTTCAATTTGGATAATGAGTGATTAAACCAGCCGTGACATTTTTTTCTTGTCACCACCGGGAATCGAACCCGCGACCTCCGGTCGCTGATGCAAGCATGCTGACCACTTTGCCTCCGGGGCACAACGGAATCAGTGATCTTTTAATAGAAGTACCCATCCTAGACTATTTTCTTCCGCTCAGTAAAACATTACGTAAATAAAAAAAAGTATGGGATGAGAAAATCAAAAAGTATGGGATGAAAAAAATCGTGTGATGAGACGTATGTATGTATTATGTATATAAAATATAAAAAGTATGAGATGAGTTTTTAACACTTGTGCTGTTAGTGGTATGTTTTAAAAACATCGTGGGATGAAAGTATGGGCTAACTTCAAGGCGGTGATCTCATTTTTTTTTCATCGCTCCGTGACATTTATTTATTTTATTTTCCCAACATAAAATCTCATCAGAGCGATCTCAGATAGTGATCTCAGTATTTCCCCCATTGCCACCAGTTAGATGATCCTAGTGATTTAAAAAGAAGACTATACAGTCGACTTTTTAAATCACTAAGATCAAATGATATCATAGGCGATGATTTCAATGCAAAAGATATACCTACTGGTAATCTAGACTTACAACTACAACCTCTAAATAAAAAACGTTATTTCAATGCTGGCAATAAACCAACACATTGGCCTGCTGATACACTTAAAATATCAGATCTTCTTGACGTCTTTGTAACAAAAGAGTTTTGGAGGACTACATGTGCATCGAAAATAGTGAAGGGCCTGTGGTCATGACTCTGAGTATAATGAAAATATAAAAAGATAACTCGCTAAGTTAACAAACAATAAAACCAAATGGAATTTATTCAAAAAATTAGTGGAAGAGCGAACAAATCTGCTCGAACTAATTAGAATAGAGACGCAGCTGGAGGATGAACTAGAATCCTCTTGAGGTCAGAGAACTAGTTAAAAAGAAACGGAAAGCTTGTAGAATTGGGCAGCAGACACGTGCCCGCAATACAAAATAACCTCAATTTTCTGTGCAATAAATTAAAACAACTAATAAAGGAAATAAAGCACAAAACCATAAATAAGCGACTTCGAGGTCTTTTTGAACTGGTGATGAAGGATGATGATTATTCGCTTTAGAAAGCAACGAAGGGGCTATAAAGCAACCAAATGCATGTTCCACCTATCAAAAATAATGACGGATCCAGAAGGGCAGAAACTTACTGGAGCTAGGCTGTTCGAATTAGAATAAGAAATTATTGTAAAATTAGTAACCATTAGGCTACTCATCTTAAACAGAGAAACTAATTTAAGATAGATAAATTACTAGATGATCTCTGAATCAGTTGTAATATTGAATAGTTGAATAAATTTATTAATTAAAAAAAACTCAATATAACTAAAAATTGGAACAATTAGGTCTTGGTTGTTGAGAAAAAAACATCTTGTAAATCTACATCATTTCAATAACATTTTTAAGTGTTGAGTTTCACAAGCGGTTTCTATTTTTTAATTCTAAATATTTTAAGTCAGGGCAAGCATTCTCGCAGATACATGTTCTTTGGGCACTTTTCCACATACAATAGTGGCCCGATTTTGGTAATCCCTGGGGAGCGGGTAAATTATTTATCGAATTTATCGTAGATTTTACTCTCGATATATACTCTCTCGATGTTCACCGCGGAACTGCGAATCGATTTTACCTTCCCAAAGAAAATCAGCTTACCAATTTACTTATTTCATAAGTACATCATACCACGCTCCACAGCTGATATTGGCTCGCACCTACGAAAATACTATTGTCTTACTACTTCAAGACTCTGCCCCTACACAGTGGCGCAGATTATGCAGGTCCCATATCCATGAAACTACATAAACACCGTAGCGGAGCATCGATAAAGGGTTACATCTGCATTTTCGTTTGCTTATCTAAGAAAGCACTACACTTGGAGCTAGTGTTCGAGCTCACCACAAATTCATTCATCACATCGTTTCATAGATTCACCGTGCGAAGAGGTAAAATTCAAAGTTTATATACAGGGTGTTTGACGCGTGGACCGATACATTATTTTGGTAAATTGGAGAGGCCATTTGGAATTTTTCATCCCATAGAACTGATATTTTTAAGTTCTTTTTAAATTACCCAAAACCCCTCTTTAAAGGGCCATAACTTTCTTGTTTGTAGTCGTTAACGTATTCTGCAATGTGATTTTATTCTAAACTAGCTGACCAGGCGAACTTCGTACCGCCTCAAAATCAATAAATGTTGTTTAAAGTTATTAGCTTAATTAGATTGGGTTTTTTATATTAAGATAAAATGAATACTCCAAATTAATTAAATTCAATGAAATTACAAAAATCTAAATGAAATATATTTTAATTACATTGAAATGAATGTAATTCACGTGGCAGCAAGGCTTTCGTTTTATTGAACTGAATCGAAATGATTCGCGTAGCATTGTTGCACTACTTTCTTTTAAACTATTTGCTGGGTGGGTTGCAATGGAGTCGATTCCCTTCATTGTAGCACCTTGTGATATACGACATTTTTTGTTTTATTGTCAGGTGCGAGAACGAATAAAGCGGATGGTTTACCGACACGTGAACATGGTACGTACAATTGACCGTGAGAGAAACATTCATTTTCTAGATTCAGGCCACAAACACTCGAGGATGAACCTTGTGATTTGTTGATCGTTATGGCGAATGCAAGACGAATCGGAAATTGGAATTCGTTTAAACTTGAATGGCATATCGGTTGGGATCATTAGAGTTCTCGGAATGAGAAGTTTTTTCACCTTTGAACTTTCCTTGGAGTATCGTCGCGTGAATCACATTACTCATGAGTTTTCTCACCACCAAACGTGTTCCGTATAGTTTTGGTTGATTCAGGTTTCGTAGCATGATGATTACAGAGCCAACTTTTAGTTGTAAATTGTGCGGTGGCAAGCCAGCCAGATCCAATGAGTTTAAAAATTCAGTTGGATAGTTGGTTGCTTCGTCTTCATTTGTCACACAGTCGATAGATTTGAAGGAATGAAATGGACCGACGATTAGATCTTGAATTGTGACATTTGAGGGATCCACATCTTTGTTCTTTGCCGCAAGAATTACTCGTTCACTCACCCAATTGTGATGTTTGTGGTTAGTAATGATGTTCGGGAACACTTTGTTGATGAGCTCGTCCTTCGTTGAGACAAAAATGCAAAAGTTAGGAGGAAACGAAATCAATCCATTCGATTCGAGCGGAACACGGCCATTACCGATAGTCAGCAGTTGCTTGGAGAATTCTTTGGCAGATGAATCATTTAACAATGCAACTCGCATGTTTGTCGTCAGCTGAAGTTTCTTGACATAACACCACAGAGTCGATGACTTGAGGCAAGCTTTTATTTCATCAGCAGCGGTCGATCTTGGAATGACTGGTATTGTTTGACGGAAATTGCCAGAAAATAGAATCATTGCGCCTTCATAACATCTTGAGTCTTTTCGTAGATCTTTCATAGTTCGATCAAGTGTTTCCAATGCACATTTGTGCGCCATTGTACATTCATCCCAGATGATGATTTTACTTGCTACCAAAACTTTCGATATTGCTTTGCTGAGTGTTTCGCAATGTGCATGTCGGGTGCTAAACCACAAACCACTTAACTAATATGAAATAACCAAAACCAAAAATAAATTAAATTTAATATTAAAATCGCAAAGGGAAAAAACTTTTTTTGGAGCTGTCAAAATCTACTATTCGCAATGAAATCGTAATTCGGACGAAAATTTTATCTATATAATAGATAAGTAGAAAAAATGAAAAACATTGGATAAAAAATAAAGTACAAATTTGTATGCAGCCTCCAGTCGGATTCGAATCCAGCACTTCACCACCACTGTATTGAGACGAACAAAATAAAAAAAAAACAAAATGTATGAGAAACTGAATTTTCTTGATAAATTTTTTTTTTGGTCAATTTTTCCGATGTTTTAATAGTTATTATGCTATTCGGAGCGAGGACAAATCCAACAAAACAAAGATCATAAAAATCGGTCCAGCCGTTCTTGAGTTATAAATGGTGTAACTAACCCGACTTTGTTTTATATATATATATATAGATAAATCATTACTTAATACAATTGGTTTAAGAACAATGACATATGGGCTTCCAAATTTAAAAAAAATGTATAAAATTATGAATAATGTCACCTTCTAAATTCATTTAAAAAAAACTAAAGGTTATTTTGAAATAAGCTTTATTTCAAAAAATTCTCTAGTGTATGCCTTTTCCAATGGTGTACATGTCATAGAAATCACTCGAGGCGTGTGAGGTCTGAGGGGTGTGAGATCGTTTTGAAAAAACATCAGCATATCTTCTTCTAGAACTGGTAAAAACTGCTCAGGTAGCTCAAACAAAAAGTTCTTGACAATTTAACAAGAACACCTTGAAACAGCAGATAGTGAAATATCGACGGTTACATTTTTTGGGATTTTAAAGCCCATCAGCATGGAGGAAAATATATATACGGAGGTCTCACCAGAACTAGGAACTGTAAAATAACTCTGGAGTTATGTTTATAAGATATCTATGTACGGGATAAAATTATAAAAACTATAAATTTATTTATAAAATTATACAAAAGGTACAAAATTAGATTAACCCCGCAAGAGAAATTGACTTACAAGATTTACACTACATGATACGTCTTATATATGTATTCCTCCATGCCATAAGTCATTTTTCTTAAACCAATCGCCAATACCCCGCGGCTTCGGGGAAGCAGGGGTAGGGCGCATTGGCGAATCTTTACTCACGTTTGAGGAATATACGACACTGCCATGCCAAATCGAAGCGTGTAAACTCTCGACCGTTGTGCCCCATATCAAATAACTATGATGACTGCACAATCCTCTCGCCAAACCACTATTTCATCGGAGAGGCACCAATCACGATACCTAAGCCAACATTATTCGATGTGAAAACGGACCGTTTTAATCATTACCAGCAATTGAGGAGAATGTATCACAAATTTCGGAAAATTTGGTCGATGGAATACCTTTCCCGCTTACAGCAACGACCAAGGCGGTTGAGAGTCAACGACAACCTCGTCATCGGTCAATTGATGCTCATAAAGAGGAAAGCGTACTTCGGTCGAAATGGTTAACCAGCAGGATCATCGAATTTACGAGTTAGATTTGTTATGTAGGATAACCTTTAATTTCACGTTTTATGTCAAAATACGCCAAAAGTGTTATGTCTGCTTGTAATAAGCTTGTAATTTTTAAATCTAATATTAAAATTATCTGCCAAATTCTTGTTTAATCTTAATGGGTATTGATTTACCAGTTAATTAACTATAGAACATCTAAATATGATGGAGAATTATTTTGTAACCCAATCTTTTTTGGTTCTGCTCATTTGAAACTGTGAAAGATGTTTGAGTAGAATTTATAAATGGTCGTTTATCATTAATTTGACAAAATTGGACGTTATGTTGTTCAAGTGTGACAGTTGCAATCCCGTGTTTTCTCGCCAGGTTTTGTGATGTGGTTTGAGGTCGTTTAGAACTAACCACAAAATAAAGGGTTTCAATTTGGGTCGGTCGGTGTTGAATTGGAATAAAACAAGCTGTGAATGAGGTATTAACAAAATTATTTGTAAGGCCCATGTATGCCATTCGTTGTTCAGCGGTCGATTGCGGCTCATTGCTATAGACCTGCGACTTGAGGAAACCCTTCAAGAAAAAGACGCGCTTCAATTCGCCAATTTGAAGTTTTGAAAGGCCGAGTTCTTGTGCACGGCGAGGAATTGACTGCCTCGGGTTCTCCTGTACACTTTCACGGACCGCGGCAATGTTCTCGGCCGATCTGGTGTTCCTTTTGACGTACGAGTATTGGCTAATTGTGTATAGAACCGGTTGTCCCGAATTTGGCAACCAAACTTTAGAGCGTCGACTACTTTACGCATTGCTTGCCAAATCGAGGACGTACGGCTATAGGTCCGATTTTATCACCATCTACACATTTGCATAGCTCCATGCTAGCCTATACTGCCATGGAAGATGGGTCGGCCCATGAGTTTTGCACTCCGACAGGGGGTCGTAGTTGTGTTCCATTTCATCACAGATCATAATCTGTTGATGAAAATTTTCTTTCAGGATTCGAACCCGGTACCTCCCGATCCAAATGCCAAAGCTTTAACTACTGTGTCGTTTGGTCGAAAAACACTCATTTTGATAATAAAGTTTTATCATTTGAACGTACTGCTCAATCGTGATGTCTTGGTGATTTTGCATCAGTGACTGAAAAAAAACACCAGATTAGTGTATGCGCCACCACAACAACGTGGCCGCCACAGGCGCAACATCGATGCGCCCAAATTCAAAAACCCTTTAATACTGAAAGTAGTAAGATCATGCGTAAATGCCTCAAGCCCAGCACCTTTTCATCCATATTTGGTACATGTATTGTTAATTTAATTCAGATCCACCTTCCAGTTTCATAATGGCTGTTTGCTCCATTTGCCTCTACAACTTTCCCCCGTCTTTCAGGAAATTTACGGACTCCCTCTCTGTAGAAATCCTGGTCTTTGGAGGTGATCCAATCTAAAACCCAGAACTGAATCGCTGTTCAGAAAGAGACGACTGCATCAACCGGAATAAGTAGGCAGAACTTCCTAGTCCTGTCCTTTTAATTTTTCACAAGGTTTGCAATATATGCGGTTTAGCATTATCGCACTGAATTTGTTGTGTCGTTGCAAACGTATTAGTAGCCGTCGGTAGACGTCTCCACTGATAGTTTCACCTGATTCTAGCAGTTCGAAATATATCACAGCTTTCTGATCCCACCAGATACAGAGCATAACCTTCATTTTCATTCTCCAATAACTATTCCATGCAAAAAATCTTTTCTTTGTTGTGTTTGAAGCAGTATTATAGAAATTTTTTTCGACGTTCGAGGATCCTCTCTCCAGTGGCCCTATTCTGTCTTTCCCTGGGAATAGGGAATTGGGAAAAATATTTTCATAGCATTTTTGTCTAAATTGTATTTTTCTGGCCTACTAAAGGAATAAGTTTAGTACAAACATTTTCAAAACAAAGTGAATTGGGAAACTTTTGTTCCACAAAATTTTTATTGGGAAAAATATTTTCCCATTTCACTTTGTTTCAAAAATATTAACACCAAACATGTTCCCTCAGTAGGCCAGAAAAATACAATTTAGACAAAAATGCTATGAAAATATTTTTCCCAATTCCCTATTCCCAGGGAAAGACAGAATAGGGCCACAGGTAATAATGTAGCAAAAATTCCCGCAAGTAATGTTTATTTGGAATAAAATTCGACATTTTCAAGGAGTAAAAAACAATAGTTGTTTACACTTCTACCAAATGTCGAACCTGAGTACTATAGACTGCCAGTATTGCGCATTTTTAGTACACGTAAACAGAACTAGTAATGACACCTATTGGAAAAGGATGGAGTCAAATTTACATACCCAATACACTGATGATATGCCGTTGATTTGTTCAGCGTTATCAGTAAATTATTTTCCACTTTTAGAGGAATCGTGCGACGATCATCATATTTGGAGGAGGAATCATTCAAAAACTTGATTATAATATATTTAAAAGTTATTTCAATTGGAAGGTCTAAAGTTTAGAGTTTCGAATTTTGCAATTTCCCAAACACTAATGAGACTAACGTGGAGACTTCGATAAATTTTTGTGAGGAAAATATACAAATGATCAGATTAATTTTAAAATTTTGTTTGGTGCTGTTTCTTGAAAATCTAACTTGCACTGGTAACCTGCAAATTCTCTAGGTAAGGTTAGGTTAGGTTGGAGTGGCTGCTATCACACACTTAGGCCAGTATTGGCCCATTGTGATACCACAGGATCCTATCTCCCCTTTACTCCTGCTGAAACCATCCAGAGCTACTTATGTAGCGTAAAATATCTCGTATTCCACAGCCCGCGAGTTCCGAAAGGCTGTCCATACCGTACACACCTAAATACTTATGCCTTCTGTATGATAGTGCCTGACACGAGCATAGGAAGTGATCTAGCGTCTCTTCCTCCTCTTCGTCTAAACAACTTCTACAGAAGTCATTCGTCTGTAGACCCAGCCTTCTTGCATGTTCCCCAAAAAGGCAGTGTGCTGTCAGTATCCCTACGACCATTCCTAACTCTCGTTTTCCCAGGGATACTAACCGTCCGTGAAAAATGTCAGTGCCTTGTTTTCCAGTATTGATCCGTTCCTCCAGGATTCTCTCGAAGGACAGATGGTCCGGAAAACTTTATCGAAGCACAACGTTGGTTTAATATAATCTAGATTCGCCAGTTCTTCCCTTAGCGATCTAACTATCGTTGAGTGTCCCGCCTGAAGACACTTCCACTGAGAGACAGCCGAGAGCCTTGTAGCCACATTGGCTGCCATCTGCTTACCAAAAAATTCGATTGGAATAAGGTGGAACATAACCTCTAAAGCGCGTGTAGGTATTGACCTAAGCGCCCCACTTATAATCATGCAGGCCGTTCTTTGCTCCTTCTCCAACATCTTCCTATATGTTACCTTCTCCAGAGCTGGCCACCACACACCCACCCCGTACATTATTGCAAATTCTCTAACAAAATGTCATTCTGTGTCTGAGTGGAAATTCGGGATGCAAAATATAATTTGTTATCCCCTTTATATGAATCGTTTTGAAACTTAGTTGGTTTTATTATCGACCGCAGACGAATTACAAAATATATATATGCGTATGTGTAATTGTCCGATAATGCCCAAATATATTAGTTAATAGTTTTATATACGCAAGCAGTAGGACGATTTATGTTTTTTTTTTCCTCCATTCCAAAACTAGATTAGATATATAATCAATCAATATATAAAACAATTTGAGACCAACAAATTCAATTAAATTTAACCCATCGGATCTCACACCACACATTCGATTAAGTAAAAATTTATTATTTTCGATATTTCATATACAGAAAATTGTGTCGTCAAATCGATAAATTTATACCATTTTTTACTCGAATACGTGTAACGAGTTCGGCGTACCACGCTTGTATAGGTTGTCTAGAGCTAAATGAAAGCAGAACAATAAACTCTAGGTTTCCTCACGCAACCAATATTCATTGTTTATATTGACGTCAGAGCATTGTTATTAGGTAATTTATACATTGTAAAATTTTCCGAGCATTGTCCTACAATCCCAGATTATATCCATGCCATATATACAACGAACATTACGAAATGGAAAATAACTTGCTATCAAATATTTTCGTACGTATCTAATGTTTATATTAAAATATTATAAATCTCTAAATATTTATTTTATTAACAATAAAAATTCAGTAATTCTGATATGTGCAAAACTAATTTTGATAAATTTTCTCGTAAATTTCTCCGTAAAACAGAACATTTTCATTGAAATAATTTCTCATCATTCGATCCGAATTTAAAAATATCTTGAACAATTTCTTTCTATTTTCTGTATTTTACTTATTATATATAGACGACGCTACATATTTCATGGGAAAAAACACAATACACGAGTACATTATCTAGTGCAGTCATTTTCAACAAGAATTACGCGGACTTTTCTTGCTCGTTCTATGAAAATTCTCTACGGTAAAATTCAAGAATTTGGCTAAAGTTCCGCTTTATTGTGGTAAGCTAACTTCTATAAGATTAATTCGACAATTTTTTAAAAAAAATATCAGATTACCACTACTGAGGTTTACTAGAGTAAGAACAATTGCTTGGTTGAAATGTGAATTAATTCCGGTTTTATTTTCGAGATTTTAATTCTTATATAAAAAATTGAATGTCCATGTCCACACTACAATTAAAAAATATATTTTAGCGTAACACTAAAAATATTGTATGAAAATGCTGGCCAATTGTTGTTAACGAAAATAACAATCTAACCTTATTAATTTCGCATATAAAGAGTGCGGCATCTTTTGGTTCGTTTATGAACTAACGGTTAGAAAATTAGTTAGAAATGAAGCTCCAACTGAGAACAGTTTGAGGAAATTTGTGAATAAAGTTCGTTCGACTGGCATGTTAATGTAGACAATATATATGTTCAGCATCACCGTCCAGCTCGTTCTAAGAAAAATATTGCTGGTGTAGCCGAAAGTGGGCGTCAAGATCCGAGCACCTCAACCCGCCTTCGTTCACAATAATGAACATCGGCGATAAGACTTTGGAAGAAGATGACTATTTTTACCAAAAAACCATCTTTACCGAAGACGCTCATTTTAACCTGGGCGGTTATGTAAACAAACAAAATCGCCAAATTTGGGGCACAGAAAATCCACAAATGACAATTGACTGTTTAGGGTGAAATATGGTCCAAAGGCATCATAAAGCCATTTATCTTCGAAAATGCGCAAGGAGCCGCACTGACAGTCAATGGCGACCGTCAACGTATCATGTTAACTGACTTTCTATCCTCTACGATTGAAAAGAAGACTTGGCCGATATTTGGTTTCAACAGTACCTGCCACTGCTCCACACAACCAACGATACGATCGACGTTTTCCGCCCTATCTTCCAAAATCGCATTATCAGCCGAATTGTCAAAAACAAATGGTATGCTTATCATCGAGGCAATCATTTGAATGGAATAGTATTTCGTTATTATTCGCAAGGTGTACTCTCGAAAATAGAGTAGTAATCATTTGAAAATATTTGTTGCATTTTTATTTAATATACATTTTTAAAACGAACTAATGTACGATTTACATGTTCCAATTTTTTTTTCCAGTAAAATATGAAGGGTTAAGTATATTACGATTTTCGTTTGCGAGAGGAGCACGAAACAAATTCCAGTAAAATAAAATTGGATTTTTTTCTTTATAATTTGAGCAAATGTTGTTTACATATGGCTGACTCTTTTTTACTAATAACTTTTTGTTATTTGCGTGCAGCTCTATTTTTCAGTAAAAAGTTAATTGGGAAAAAAAATTGGAACATGTAAATCGTACATAACCCCCCGATTCTGACGATAAGACTACTAAGACCATCTTAGCTAAAACTTTATTGTGAAGACTTTTTTTTAAGACTAAAATCTTCATTGAAATTCTGAAGGCAGTAGTCTTAAATAATACATTATAAACTCTCCAAACACATTTGTAGAGCTGCCAAACCAAATTTACACCACATTGTTTCAAATTTATGAACGAAAAGCGACAGTTCGATTCGAAATACATATAACTATTGTTTCTTTTTAATGTCAAAACTATGACTCCTAAGACCACCTATTTTGCTGACATTAAGGAATACAATTTTTTAAGACTACTGACAGATAAGACTAAGTGCAGAATAAAAATTGAAAGTTTATAGTCTTCGCTAAGACAAAAGTTTTTACTAAGACTGAAAATACGTCTGTGACTGTACGTTAGAATCGGGGGGTAAATTCTAACTTGCTGCACCCTGTATATGTGTATATTATTTGTACTGTTGAAAGGTGATGGGCGAGGACTAGCTTGCCTTAGTCTTATTTATTGATGCCTTAATTCACGCCCAAGACTAAAAAAAACCAAAAAAAAATGTGTGTCATTGCCCCGGTGGCAAAGTGGTCAGCATGCTTGCTCCAGCGACCGGAGGTCCCGGGTTTCGATTCCCGGTAGTGACAAGGAAAAATTTCACGGCTGGTTTAGGATCAATGAGTTAATCACTCATTATTCGAAATGAAAATATGATTATGAAACCTCATTTGCGGCGGCCAAATCCCTTGATGGGTTATAGTGCCAGAGAGAGAGAGAGAGAGAGAGAGAGAGAGAGAGAGAGAGAGAGTCATAACATAATGGTGAACATGATGACTCTTCCCCTCATGTAGTTGAATCCATTTCTCTAAGTGTTTTTATATTTTACTGTAATTTTATAGTTTTTTGAAGCATTAAGGACTGTGGATATTAATATGCGGCTATGCTAGTTTTAATCCGTGTGATTAATTTCTTTGAGTGGCTGGATTCAGTTAGCGTGTTGGCTGATCTAATGACTCGTAGCTGATATCCAGCGTTGATTTCTACTATAACCGATCCTTGAAGGTTGACCTCTGGGAAGTTAGCGCGAAAAATTATCCCGAAAAACCATTATAGTTAAATATGGCAAGACTATTAAGACTATTATATATTTACAGAATATTTTAATACTATCCTGATAGTCAAGTATATATAATTAATATTGCTGCATATAAATCAAATATATCACGAGATTAGCTATAATGTATAGTAAATTATTAAATAGTTTTGTAATATTAAATTAGTATCACGAAATTTTCAATTACAATTATATGTACAAAACATATTAAAATTTAACATTTCGTGATAAATTTTTATATCACCTCAAAAAAATTACACTAAAATAATTAACATCAATATAATCAAAATTAATAAAATATAAAAAAAAATTAATTCAAATATTTAATATTAGAAAAACAACAATTCTCTGAACTAAAATAGAACTATTTAATTTTTGTAAAATGGCATGAAGATATTACAAGTTAAACTTCAGATATAGCTGTGTGAAGTCGCAGTAAATAATAATTAACAAAACAAAGTGGGTATAGAATTTGTAGAGGAAGGATCCACCTTTCAAATGCCCAAAATTTTAAATCAAGTCTATGAGTCAAATTTGAGATATAGGTGAGTGAAGTAGTAGTTGATAGTATATGGAAGGATCCACCTTTCAAATGCCCAAAATTTTAAATCAAGTCTATGAGTCTAATTTTAGATATAGTTGTGTGAAGTCGCAGTAAATAATAATTAACAGAGCAAGGTTGGTATGGAATTTGTAGAGGAAGGATCCACCTTTCAAATGCCCAAAATTTTAAATCAAGTCTATGAGTCAAATTTTAGATATAATCGTGTGAAGTCGTAGTAGATATCAATTAACAGAGCAAAGTTGGTATGGAATTTGTAGAGGAAGGATCCACCTTTCAAATGCTCAAAATTTTAAATCAAGTCTATGAGTCAAATTTTAGATATAGTCGTGTGAATTCTTAGTAGATATCAATTAACAGGGCAAAGTTGGTATGGAATTTGTAGAGGAAAGATTCACTTTTCAAATGCCCAAAATTTAAAATCAAGTCTATGAGTCAAATTTGAGATATAGTCGAGTGAAGTCGTAGTTGATATAAATTAACAGAGCAAGGTTGGTATGGAATTTGTAGAGGAAGGATCCACCTTTCAAATGCCCAAAATTTTAAATCAAGTCTATGAGTCAAATTTTAGATATAATCGTGTGAAGTCGTAGTAGATATCAATTAACAGAGCAAAGTTGGTATGGAATTTGTAGAGGAAGGATCCACCTTTCAAATGCTCAAAATTTTAAATCAAGTCTATGAGTCAAATTTTAGATATAGTCGTGTGAATTCTTAGTAGATATCAATTAACAGGGCAAAGTTGGTATGGAATTTGTAGAGGAAAGATTCACTTTTCAAATGCCCAAAATTTAAAATCAAGTCTATGAGTCAAATTTGAGATATAGTCGAGTGAAGTCGTAGTTGATATAAATTAACAGAGCAAGGTTGGTATGGAATTTGTAGAGGAAGGATCCACCTTTCAAATGCCCAAAATTTTAAATCAAGTCTATGAGTCAAATTTTAGATATAATCGTGTGAAGTCGTAGTAGATATCAATTAACAGAGCAAAGTTGGTATGGAATTTGTAGAGGAAGGATCCACCTTTCAAATGCTCAAAATTTTAAATCAAGTCTATGAGTCAAATTTTAGATATAGTCGTGTGAATTCTTAGTAGATATCAATTAACAGGGCAAAGTTGGTATGGAATTTGTAGAGGAAAGATTCACTTTTCAAATGCCCAAAATTTAAAATCAAGTCTATGAGTCAAAGTTGAGATATAGTCGCGTGAAGTCGTAATAGCTATTAATTAGCAGAGCAAGGTTGGTATGGAATTTGTAGAGGAAGGTTCCACCTTTCAAATGCCCAAAATTTTAAATCAAGTCTATAAAGTCAATTTTAGACTTAGTCGTGTGAAATCGTAGTAGATATAAATTAACAGAGCAAGGTTGGTATGGAATTAGTAGAGGAAGGTTCCACCTTGCAAATGCCCAAAAATTTTAAATCAAGTCTATAAGTCAATTTTAGACTTAGTCGTGTGAAGTCGTATTAGATATCAATTAACAGAGCAAGGTTGGTATGGAATTTGTAGAGGAAGGATCCACCTTTTCAAATATAGTCGTGTGAAGTCGTAGTAGATATTAATTAACGTAAAAAAAATTCGGGATGACATTCAAAACTAACGTGATATAGAAAATTTTTCGGGATGACACTGAAAAATGTCGTGATATTCGTTTTATAGTGTTGCCATCGCATTTTTTCGGGATATTTTTCGGGCTAACTTCACAGACTTTGAAGGTTGTATGATTTGATTTCGTGATCGCATTGTACATCAACCGTTTTTTTCATTGTGAAAGGCATATAACCACTGATTGTTGGCATTGTTTTATTCAGTGATACGGTGATTCAGTGCGACGCATCAAGTTTACGGTTCAAATGGAATATGATTCCTCAAGATTAATTTTCCGTTGTAGGATTGGTACTATGTAGACAATTAAAAAAATGACGTCGACAATTTATAGAATGTATACATTGTCGAAAATTGTTGTTT
Source organism: Nephrotoma appendiculata (assembly GCA_947310385.1). NCBI lineage: Eukaryota > Metazoa > Arthropoda > Insecta > Diptera > Tipulidae > Nephrotoma > Nephrotoma appendiculata. The sequence continues at coordinate 248,162,310 of OX371224.1, forward strand.
TTTTAACAATCAGCAAAATTCTATGATTTTTTTGTTGATGGAACCATTTCGGTGACATTTGACATTGAGTTAGATATTTCAATTTACATGCGACCAATATTTTTCCTCTGCTAAATTTTGTAGGTAAATAAGAAGCATCCGCTATATAAAACTATTTAATGTGCGAGAAATAAATAAATATATGTATATAGTAATGCCATAATTTTTTAATAGGATAATTATTAATTTATTTTTAGTTAATTCAAATGCGAAATTGATATTTTTATCAATGGCGTCTGTTTTTATTATGAATCCTTATTATAAATCTTTTGTTATTTCAAAAATGTTGCTATAAAAATACTCGGGTCGAATATTTTTTATGACAACATTTATTTTATGGCAACATTTTATAGTGGTTTTTGCGGTGTAGTGGCTTAAAAATCTTCTGTAAAATTTTGTTGGGATTTATTTCTTATCTTGTCTCCCATGTGCAAAAAGTCAATGTTATATATCTCTTTCATTTTGCAGAAGAAAATGTTGGTCGCATGTAAATGTGCCATTACTGTTGCCCAAAGTAAAATAAAAAATTAGTGCAATTTCTCGTTATTGTGCGCCGTTCAATTCTCGTGTCTTGTGTTAGTTATTGTGCGCCGTTTGATTCTCGTGTCACGGCCGGACGATATTTGGTGCTGGTCATTAGCACATTTTGCGAAAGAGGTGGTACTTTTCGTGAGATTGGTGGTAAGTATAATAATGTGATTGCGAAAAAGATATTGCTGTTGTTGCATGTGTTTAAATGTCTGACGGTTGTGTTTTTCATATGTATTAGCTTTGTGGAACTCAGTTGGTCAGTGACCTCATAATAGATCTACAGATGTCTGAAGATGTGGCGACTCATGAAAATGGACGCTTCTACGCTGCGAATCCATTGACCATGTTGCAAAAATTGTCTGGCAATTTGATGCATTGTGTATTCCATGAAATCGAAGTTTTACATTGCCAATATTGGGCAATTGTTCGGAGAACGTCAATGACAATGGATTGTTTTGCAGTTGAACATGCATGTTTATGTTAAGGTGTAATGTATTGACATTTCACCATGTAAAGGGTTATCCAATTCAAGCTTGATAAAGTAAACTTAAAAAAAACACACAAAATATTCGGAATGTATTGTAATTTTTATTTCATTTTACAGATTGATCCTTGCCATTTTTAGTTAAACAAGATATCATTCAAATGTCCTCCACGGGACTTCTTACAGGCCTTGATTCTTTTGAGGTAATTTTCAATTACTTTTCGGCACATTTCGGGCGGTATCTCGGCCATTACCTTACGAATATTAGTTTTCAATTCGTCAAGAGTTTGAGGATTGTTTGCGTAAATCGTGATCTTTCGCGTAGCCCTACAAAAAGAAATCCAAAGGCGTTAAATCACAGGATCTTGGAGGCCAATTGACATCAGCCAATCGCGAAATCAAACGTCCAGGAAATTTCTCTTGCAAAAGATCTCGATTTGCTCGTGTTACGTGACTGGTTGCTCCATCCTGCTGGAACCACATATCGTCAAGATCATAATCTTCGATTTTCGTAAAAAAATAATCAGTTAACATGCGGCCATAGCGCTCAGAATTGACGGTAACGGTTCGTCCATGGTTGTTCTCAAAAAAATACGGCCCAATCACACCACCAGACCACAATGCGCACCAAACAGTGACTTTTTTCGGGTGTAATGGCTTCTCTACAATCAATTGTGGATTTTCTGAGCCCCAAATTCTACAGTTTTGCTTATTAACGTATCCACCAAGCGAAAAATGAGCTTCATCACTGAAGAAAATTTTGTTCGAAAAATCAGCATCAGCAGATTTAATAATTTTAACGCGTTGGTCGATTGTTAAATGCTCCATATTCTTAAATGGCAGAATGTCAACTAAATAAATGACAGCGTACTTGACGTTTATCTTTGACAGATGTCGGTATACAGATTTCTACTTTATCAACCTCGAATTGGATAACCCGTATATGATTGTTTTCAACATGCGGTAATTTCGTCCGCACATATAACGTGTAGATTGACTGGTAATGTCTGTCTGGAATCACCGGACAGCAACAGTAGAGCACCACCGAAAATTTTTATTTATAGAAGATGATATCAGATATTCACTTCAACATTGCACCTCTTACACATTTTTTTCAATGTAAGTATTTAAGTACACTTCATTTATATCTAAAACGTTGTTTCAATCTGTTTTGTAGATTAATAATACATTCAAAATACACGCAAATATGATACACAGAATATCGCAACACAACGAACAGAAATTGAAATTTCAAAACACGGCAAGCTACGACGCAATGACTTCCGCATGTATTGATGCGTACGTCAAACACTACGGAATTTAACATCAGCGCCGCATATGGTACACAAACATAGCTATGAATTATTCTCAGAAAGTCAATTATTCATTGTTTTTTTTTTTCATTTTATAAAATATTGGGGGGTGGTGGAGGTGAAATTTTGAGGTTATATGTTCTAATATGTAAAAAATCTTAAAATTTTCGTCAAAAAAAACAAATTCTTAGAACGCGATCGCACTGCCATCTACTGGGTGCAATTGTGAATCTAAACCATCCAGGGCACCTACTCAAACACATACCCAAACTTTCATTAAAATCAGTCAAACCCTTTAGGAGGAGTTCAATTACATACACACGTACATACAATTTGGGGGTGGTGGGGGTAGTGAAATTTTTGGGTTATATGTCCTGATGAGCGACAAATCTTAAAAAAATTATATAAACAAAAATTTCGTCTAAAAATAAACAAATAAATTTCTAGAGCCTGATCGTAGTTCCACCTACCGGGTCCAATTGTGAATCTAAACCACCCAGGAACCCACTCAAACACACACACACACAAAATTTCATTAAAATCGGTTCAGCCGTTTAGGAGAAGTTCAGTCACGTACACTTACAGAAGAATTATGTATATATTATAAAGATGAACCACCTCTGTGTGATAATTTTAAAGTATTAGAAAAAGTCAGAAAAAGTAGAAAGTAAAACTTTATACACAGTTACAGCATCCTCAATAGAATTACTTTTTCTTTTTCCTTACAGAAAAGTATGAAAAAAAATTGAGAAAACAAAAGACAGACATTGACAGAGAATTTTTATAATAGAAGCGAATTTAGCCTCGTACGGCGTTATGATTATCGATGAAGCCGATACGTAACGATTTTAGTCTCGTTAAAATATATCTTGATGAACTCGATTCCGGCACGAGTTGAAATTTTCAGTTTTTTTATGAAGTGTCATAATTAAGACTAAACTCAAAATAAAGACAAATATAGTCTTACCTAAGACCATTTTTCACCCACTGACGCTTCAGAATCGGAGTGATACTAGTCTCACATATTTGTGTTGTAAAAATTGAATAATATCTTTCACAACGTTGGAAATTTGCAATTTGAACTAAAAAGCTGTCAGAAGGCAACCTCACGCTGAAAAAACAACGAGGAAAACAACAAAAAAGCAATAATCCACATTGTCTAATAATATTCGTCATAGTTTACGAATTATCAACCTTGTATGCACCAAAATAAATCGCCTACACTATTTTTGATACCAACATGTCAATAATTACGAATTACGCGTAGACGCAAAACATTGGTTCTCGGTGAGCATCTATCTACTGGCTAAATATTCTGAACTACTGTTGATGTAAGACTGAGTAGAGAATAGAGATTTTTATTATGATGTTTCTTGGTGTTATTCTACTGCCTATTATCATGCTTTGATATACGTGAAGAAGATCAGACAGGAATGCCATGTCCAGGTATAGTGATAATCGTAATTGGGATGGCGCGATTTGGGAAGGATGCAATATATTCTTGTCTACATATGGATTACATCAAGTAAGGCTTGTTGTGTGTCTTCCAAACTTTTCAATAACTATATATCAGCTCAATGGTTGAAGTTAATATCAAACGAATTAATTTTTCCGTGTAAAGATTCGTTTAATTTTTGTATTCCAGCATATTCAGCGTGCCATAGCCTTTTATCAGTTTATTTAATGATTCCGTTGTGAGGATTGTATTATTCTTTATTAGCATGACTGTGTTGTCTATTATGGTGGTATGATTCCTTATCAGTGCTTCCAATTCAGGGTGATCGTTAATGATAGCTTCAAATTGAGTTTCATATTCCCTTGCTTCACGTCCTGTAAGGATCCCAAACATGTTACCTAAGAGAACGCTTTATATCGCCTAAGCCTAGTTTTGATGTGCCTACTTCCTAATTGCTCGCTAATAATAATTCATTATCCGCATTCAAATTTTTAAGGTGCCATTGAATTTGTTGAAGTTTTAATTCGCAATTATTTCAACCACGTCTATGCATGCCGTCCCTTCAGTTCGTTTTGTGTCGTCTTGAATGGTTCACATCGAGCCTGCCTATTGATTCAAGGGCATGCCCGTAAAGTAGTTGACTGGAATTATTTGTATATTGGAATGGGCAAGACCCAAAAAACAACATATGGATAATGTATAAGCTGGCATCAGACGATTCAAGTTGCCGTTGTTTTTACTTGTGTATGAAGTTGTTGATTCTTATTGACTCGGAACCCTACCAAAATATTTAAGTGATTGTAGTTCATCTTGATTCTGTCTAGCTGTCTTGGGCATTAGATCCTTTTAAATTTTCCTCAATTGGAAGTTCACACAATTTCACAATTGGTCGCTTAAAGGTATTATCTCGCACTTCACTGTAATTTCCCCGAACTAAGTCATCGCTTCCTGCATGTGTCTCGATAATTCTCCCTAACTTCCACTATGTGGTTGGTTGTTGGATGTCTTTTAGTAATCTCAAGCCGTCTGCTCATAGGTTTGGTTGGATATATTTCCATTTAGTTTGTTGGTAGAGGTATACTGAGGACCATCTTTTACAGAAGTCCTGAACCAATTTTCCACAACGTGCACTTAATTTTAATGATTTGTGGTCTATATCTGTGGCTGGCACTGCCTTGAGAGATTTTTTTATCAAAAGTGGAAATGCTGACAGATGTGTTGGATCACTGTTAAGTGGAGTTAGCGGCCGAGAATTTAGGCACGCTTTTATTTGGGTGATTATTGTATAGATCTCCTCAAACGTAAGTATTGCTATCCATATGATTCGTTTTAAATGGAATTTAATAGATTTAATACCGTCTTCCCATATACATGATATTTGTGACATGATATATAGTAACATGAATAACACAGTAACAACATCAGACAGACTGAAGTGAGGAGATTATTCTGTAAGTTGACGTAAGATTAAAAAAGGTTTGGTTTTTTTTATTTATAATGATAAATCCTTAGATCAAGATCGAGAAAACTTCTAAGATTGAACTAGTAGCAAGTATAGCTATAATAAAAATGTATTCGCCTTTTAACGCAAATTGACTGACAACTGACGGAATATTTTAGAACTAGAGCGATAGGTAATCAATTTCTCAAACAAATATTTCTTGGTTGACTATAATCATAAAGCAAAATATGCATAAGAGGACTCATGTAGACTTTCCGAGGTTAATCTATTTTACTATTAGCAATCTATATAAGCCTAACAAGAACAATGAACTATAAAATAACTATGCCGATATGTTTATAAGATTGATATATATGGATTAAATATAGAAAAAAAAATAAATTTGTGTATATAAATATATTAAAACTATAAAATAAGATTAACCTCGGAAAAACCTGCTTATAAAGTTTGCACTACTTGATTTTTCTTATATATTTATTGCTCGATGCTATAATGTAAAATATTCATTTAGTTTCCAATTAATGTAACAAATGATGAAATAATGATAAAATGGCATGAGGCTCTTCCTCATATAAACAAATGTATCACCTTTCGCTCGCATAGAATATGGCGCTAACTAGGCGGCGTTTAAAATGACAACAATAACAGTTCATCCCGAAAAGTTCTTTTTATTATTAAGTATGCGCCTTTGTTATTTCACATAAAAATAATTCCATCCCGAAAATTTTATTGGAAAATTAAAGAAAAATTCTGTATATAAAATTTTGAAAGTAAACAATATTCCGTCTTTCCGCCATTTATTAACGAATTACGAAGAAATTTGTTTAAGGGTTCCAAAAAGAGTTTTGGATAAAATTCTAGAATAAAAATTTCATTTGAACCAACTTTGGCCGAGAACGCTCGGTTCTCCAGGGAGTAATAAATAGTACGGAAATGATTTATATCGCAGTTACCGTTACCAGTCTCATTATTGTTACTCTATATATAGTTCGTTCCTATGAATAAAATCACCTGTAGGTACGGAACAACCGTCTCTACCACATTCAGAAGGGTTATATTGAAACTAAATTACACCTGCACTTATAATAAGCGGTTAGATTTATCTATCTTGCATAATTGGCATACATAAAATATCAACGTGGTGTTTTTTATAGTTTACTTATTTTTTCTAGTGGCCGAGGCTTATAAATTCAAAACCTATACTTGCAAATTATTTTATCTAAACAAACAAACCCGAATGAGCTTAACAACACGTTCATATGAAATTATTTTGTTATCCATATGAGTGAAAATAATTTAATTTATCTACCTGACCTAGGTTACAGTAAAATGATATCACTAAATTCAAGGCAGCATTACAAGTGCTTGCCAAGATATTTGCTTAAATTACGTAGGCCACAAACACCATAAACAGCAAATTTTTCTCGACGATTTGGTGTGTAGGAAAAATTCTAGATCTTATCTAATTGAAACGCTTCTGAATTAATAATAATGAAACGACTTTTGTGTGAAAACGGTACACACAACAATAACACATTACCTTATTTTGATTACCCATACACATATAGATTTACACAAAATTTGTAGTATTTTTCAAGTGCTATGAATCATGTATTATTATTATTATTATTGTAACACTCGAATGTATTTTCAAAACGAAAACCGTAAACAAATTTTTATGAATATATCTCGCCTCCGTCAAAATTATTATCTCGCTAAGCCACCACGTATAGTGACGACACAAATAACTTAATAGTAACAAGAAGCTTCGCGACTTATTTACAATTTTGTTTCATGTTGCATTATGTTGCGCGACATCGTATGAACAAATTAGGGTCAAATAACTCGGTGCATTTTGATTAGGAAATTACAAATTTAACAGATTTCGTTATCAGTCAGGAAACACTTAAATTCTGTGTCGTTATCTATACGAGTATTTATAAGCTTGCATTGAAAATACGTTAATTGGAAAGGTAAAACACAGGTAATCATTTTATACTACATATAAACAACGTTTGCATTTACGGCAGACAGCTTTAATCGGTCACACGAAAGGCGTAGTCGTAAATTTGAAAACGCAAACTACGGTCAAACTGTAATTAGGTTTGCTTTTCACATACATTATGATACGATACGAGTTTCCCTATGTAAATGTAAAATTAATCATGGATTCTTGAACTTTGCATAAATGCTTACCATGTAAGTAAAACTAAAATGGCCAAATATATCTTTTAACGCTTGAGAAATGAGACAAAATAATTTTTTCCAATTTGTGGGATTCTAAAAATTTAAATACCCCAATACCTTTAACATTTCTGCATTATATGACACAAGCAAGAAACCGCACTTTGATGATCTTATATATACATAAGGAATTGATGATTCAAATATTTTAATAAATGAAAATTGATTATTGATTCCCTGTAATTTTGAATTGATATTAGGCGTTAGATTTATGGACAATTGCTTTTTCTAGAACGTTACACAACGTATCATCATATTATTTTAGATGTCCGTGCAATTGTACTGGGCATATTTTTATATGCAGAGTACAGATTTCAAGTAGAACTTTATTGCGCTACCTTTCAATCTTGATCTTAAGAAATCGGCGGTTTTTAGTTTGCTAGTTACCGCGTGACTGCGTATAGTTTCATGTTATAATTCTAGATTTAATAATACTTCGTGAATTTCCATCACGCTTTATACCGAAGTTACAATTTATCAGAATGCATGAGTGTCATACTATAGGTTCCATTGATAAAATATTTAAGAGCTTCCTCAGTGCTGAGGGTGTTGTATTTGGAGCAGTATGCAAAATATAATCTGATTGCTATTTGCTATTGCCGCGAACATATGAGTGTCATCTTCCATTCCTCGAGGAACTCCTCCTGGTCACAGATCGCATCAATAAATTCATAAAGATGAGATACATGAGTAGCTTCTCCATGTTTTAATAATTCTACGGGGATTTTGTCAAGACTGCGTGCCTTGTAATCTACTAATAACTGCGCCTACATTATCTACTGTGGGATGCGAAACAAGTTCTTCTTCGCCCGATGGAGCAATAGCTCACTTCGTCGTTCTGAATTAGTAGAGCTTGGAAGTAGGATCGACATACTGAGAGAACATCAGCAACGTTAGTTCTCAACTCTCCATTCATGTGTTAGAAGCCTGGGGTCGACCCGAAGACCCGATGATTTCTGGTATTGGCAATGTGGTGGCTAGGGAAAAAACACTTTTCGCTTGGACTTGATGGTTTCCATGCAGGTTCTCATATATTCACGCTTTTTTCCGTTCTTTCCTGGCGCAGATACTCTGATACTCTTTTTGTGTGTTCCTACTGTTAAAAGCTAACCAGTTTCACTCAGCTTTTGTTTAGTTTAAACAATTTGACGGCACTGATCGTCGAACCAATGATTCCGGGCGCTTGGTGGTCTTCTTCTAATTGTATTTTCCGCTGCGAGAGTTATGGCTGATTGGATCCACTGCTCCTCGATATTCCAGTATAGCACCGATATTCCAGTACACGGTTTGTTGCCTATCTATTAAATGTAGATGATAATTTGCACTTGATCATTCCTCTATAATATATTACAATGTCAGTTATCCTGCTGCCCTATTCCTGAATACGATACGAAAACGAATGTACAAGATTCATATTCAATTTCAAATAAGTATCGTACGAATCTGATTCAATTCAAATATGAATTTTACATTTTCGTTTTCGTATCGTATTCAGGAATAGGGCTGCTGGTGAAATGTCTTTTCGGGATCATGGTTTTTTATCGTTCGATCATCACGTGACTTTGTGATTTTCTTATGTTGAAAGAAGGTACTTGATACGATATAGTTGTTATTCAGTGATTAAAGTTGTACGGATCGATAGTGACGTATTATGTAGTCCGCACGATAATTTTGAAATCATGGTGCGGAATGTTACTCATGTTGTTTTCCAGCTCAACAAAGAACAAATCTTTGATATCATTTGATTTCTATTCGGTGGCCGCATGAGCATTGGCAATTGTTATATTCGATTTCTTTATAGATGGAATCTAACCGTGAATATTCGCATGTTGATCGGACGGAAGTCAATAAAATATTGTTGTACCCACCGGTGTATCTCGGGAAGCCGACTCGACCTCTCCACCGTTCTCATGACTGTAGTTAAGAATGTAACCATTGGTGGTTTATAGTCCCCATTCCCAGATCATCTAAGCTCTTGTAGCGCAAGTACGCTCAATATTTAAATTTCCGTCTGGTTCGAAAAGTTCTGAAAATCTCAACTGCTTAAAAGCCCTAGCACGTTCGTTAGTCCCATTTTCATAGCGTTGATTGCTACAAGATACATAGAGAACGCTGGACCACGCTACACCTCCTGATTCATTTAGAGTTACTCAGGCAACACCCCCCCCCCCCCCCCCTCTAGAAACTAACTTCACATCACGTGGTTTCTTCCTTTCCAGTGACCTTGACGGGTTTGTTTGACTTATAACATACGATTTATAGGGGAACAAAGTTCGAAATTCATACATCCATACCGCTGCTACCTGGTAATGCTAAAAACTGAGTCTGGCACAGAGTTGGATTAATGTGTTAATCGTACCGTACTAATAACTGGTGAGGCTCAGGGAGTAATATTAAAACTTAAGTTTCTAATGATGTATTCAAATACTTGATAAGCCGTCCTTAGTCCTGATCAAACAGCCTTTTCTGCGTATCACGAATTTCTGTACACATCGAACCCTTAACCGCAGCTACTCGTTGGAGGATCCATATTATGGATCTAAAACAAACATATAACAATTAAGAGTTAAGCGCAGTATAACAAATCCGGGAACTATAGAGCTTTTTAAACTTTTGCCTCGACTCTAAGGCACAAAGAAAAATAGGACGTAAGCAAGAGTTAGTAATGCAGGTCTTTGAAAAACTAACGTAGGTACAACTGACCAAAGAATGGTTTAAGCAGTTGCTCATGCTCCCAACTACCAAACGAGGAGGAGGGCCTGGAAAGAAAGGTTCAATAGGGTTTCGGTAGCGAAAGGCACCCTTAAGAATAATAAAACGATCGAATTGGCTAAAATGGTTACGGAGTCTGTACAAGGCGGTTGGCCCGATAGTGCTTTGTAAAAGAGGCAGAGATCTCAACAGGAACCAGGCGCAGGGCTCAGGATAACAGAAGTATTGTGTAGAAAAATTGGAGTAAGGTGGAAAAAGGCTCCAAGCGAATACCTACCTAGGAATCTTGGAGAAGTGTGGAAAATATTGAAACCATGTCAGTTGATAGCCTGTGCCGAACAACTACCGCTATCCCTCTGTAAAAAGCCGATAGCTTGAAATATGCTTCAAGATCTTGGTGTGACGTACAAGAAATGTTCATACTTCAAATGGGGAAGAAATCCCTCAAAGACATCAGGTCAAACAGACAGTAGCCTTACGTCCTTTCTTCTCAAAACCACGAAAACTGTTGGGTACTAAATGAGATTCCTTATCAAGATAGATTATTAATATATTGAAGAGCAGGAGCATTCAGGCTGCCTTTCCTTCAGGCTAATGATAGACCAATTACTCATCAAATAAAAATAAACTCATTGATTCGGGGCGAATTTGAGAGTACAATAATGGAACGTATGTAAAGTAAGATTAGGTTTTAGAATGGCATTCCAAGTGCAGAGAAATACTGGAATAAGCAATTTCACAATGCCCTTGATAATCATCCAAAGATATGCTGGAACTAAAAAAGATGTTAATAATCGAAACCAGGGAAATCCGAAAAATTTAATGACTTGGAATGTTCAGTTGAAATTTAATAGAGTACAGTGAAAAGTCAAGCAACGATGATACAGTTATTTGGGAATTTATTAAAGAAACTAAAGGTGTTGATGTTGTTGACAGTGCAAAGCCTAAAATCCGTAACTATATCTCAACAAATTTCATCATAACTGTTTACAAATGGTGGGATTCAAAATAGTATTTTAAGATTCCAAAATATCTTAGACCGAGTTCCATGATCTTGGAGGCAATCGATTTAACAATTTACAGCCAACTTTTGAGATTTTATCCCGCTGCATTGTTTTCTTTAGTGAAATGTACATGAGGTACGAAAATATTAAAAATATCCACGGGTTATAAAACACCACCAGAAATTCTCTCTCCACTATTTTATTCAGTAATGGTTTTAGACGAATCAAATGATTTGTATTTAATCAAGCATTGGAACTCAAATATTTTTGCCGTCTGCTGTAACATAGGTGTCGATCTTGTAGTAAGCGGCTCGCTAAATAAACTATATTGGATTTACAAAAAACGAGTACGAAAACGTATCGCTTATCGGTTCGAAAACCTTGCACCACACCACACACGATTGATAACGAATTAAAAATAATGTTTTTATTGTATCAAAAATTAACTCATAGTCGTTTATTTAGTCGCATCTCTCACGTTGCGATATCTTGCATTTCTAAACTTATCTATTGACTTTCTTTATTTTTCCGTAATGTCTGTGTTGTTTTTCTTTTATTTGTCCAAATATACGTCACGAGATTAGGTATAATTATTGAGTATAATTAACATTGCATCGCTAAAATATTTATTGTGTTTATAAGTTTGATAGCATAATCTTGAAGATCGACTGAAGGCAAAACAGAACAAAATATTTTTATTTGTGATCAATTCGATTTTGAGCCAGTTTCTAAAAGGGAAATTACGACAAAGCATTTTATTAAAGCAAATCAAGATCAAATTTCTGGACAACGCTGTTTATCTTATCTACCTCTCCTCTATTAAAGGTCTGTTGAAGAGATAGTCGAACTTTAGAAGTTTAACCGTTAAAATGCATCACCACTATGTTTGGTGAAACCAGAGGAAACACCTTCAACTGCTGAAACATTTTAAATTTTCAGTAGGTTTAGTATATAAATTAAAATCATTAAACGCATAAATATTAATATTCTCTTGCATCGCGTATCAAAACAAATCTGAATAGAACAAATCAAGCTAATTAAAGATTGTAATATAGGCATCCCAATTTATTGAAAAACTACACCGAAAACGAAAATTTATCGAAACGACCACCAAAATTTTAGAGGTCAGTTGTTTATTTGTGATGAGTAGTCTATCCCTTGTGCTGCCCAGTAACACAATTGTGTGGGTATGGCAAATGTACCATGTCAAAAAATTATTTTTGTATGTTTTTTGAACAAACTTACACATTTGTGTATTCCTTTCAAACTTATTTTCGTCCGTATAAAACACTATAACTATACACACAATTGTGTTGGTTGTACTTCAAATCAAGCTAAATTTTTTATCAAAAACGCCATTACATACTATGGTTCTTACTCACACATTTGTGTGGTTTGGATTTAAATTGAACCATTTTTTTTTTGGTTGAAAAAGGGCTATAAACATTTGGTGGTTGTAGCCAATAATTTCTAACCGAAATTGTACATAACTTAAGCATTTAAGTGTTCGCTGGTTGAGGTAAGTATTGTATTTTTGTTTCAATTCCTACCCCAGAAGGACTAGTATTAGCAATCGAGAAGTTCTCTTAAATTTTTATAAAAATCGTTCAAACAGAAATATTCTCGGAAATAAAATATCGGTTTTCTTTTCTTCTAGTTCTAAAGTCTTGATTTTGAAAAAAAATATTTTTTATTAATTCGGGCCGGCCGGACTAATAATATTTTAACGTAAAAATAAGATATCTTGCCCAAAAATTTACTAGAAAAAACCAAGGCTGGAAAGTGAGAGACGATTTCGTGAAGTCGGTGCTATTTTATCGGAGTCGCTGTTAATGCCACATTTTGAAATGCAATAATTGTAGAGGCCAACGGCTTCGATAGCTCTCAGGTCGCTGCGCTTCCCCCCACTTAGCCTTCCGGGGGGCTTTAGATTTGTAATTCGGGGGACATAGAAGCCGGGACCAGCAAACATGTGCTAATGTGCAACTACATTTTGTAGTTGCAAGATTAATAAAAAAAAAGCAATATTTTGTTAATGCAACATTTTGAAATGCAATGTTTTATGTCGTTTCCAGAAAAACTATTTCATAATTATTTCGGAAAACAAAATTTTAGAAAAACAAGATTTTGTCCAAAAAAAATTTGGTAAACTATATTTTATACGGTAAGAATTCAAAAAAACAAGATTGGATGCAAAACAAGATTTTGTCTTGCAAGCAAATACCCCGATCCCGGTTTTTTAATTTAAATACATGAAATATCTATTCGATATTTTCGCGATGGCCATATTTCAGAACTTTATCAAAAAATCATTTTAGAAATCCATTTCCATCGCACGTATAGAATTTCAACAAAATCGGTTTAGAAATGCCCTAGTTCCATCTCTATTGACCGCTTTATCGAAAAACCATTTTAGAATCCCATTTCCATCGCACGTATCGAATTTCAATAAAATCTGTTAAGAAATGGTCAAATTCTATCCCTATTAACCATTTTCTAGCACTTATTTTTGAATTTTGTTAAAAAATCATTTAAGAATACCATTTCTAGACATGTCAAATTTTAAAAATTCAAACCGGGATTTTTTTTATACAAAACCGGGATTTTTTAAACCAGGATTTTAAATACCTGAATTTTGAAAACCAGGATTTTGAATACCGGGATTTTGAAAACCGGAATTTATAAAAAAACCGGGATTATGACGACAAACTGGGATTTCGTTACACACCCACTATACATGTGCTTCGGATATTGCGATTCTATTTTTTTCTTTTCCGGATATCTTTCTGCCCGCTCCGAAAATAACAAAAGATGCTAAATGAATATAAATATTTTTACTTTTCATAGGCGTGTCTAAGTTACCTTCTCCAAAAAAGCCAATTTAGCAGATGTTGATGGAAATAACATTTAAAAATGGAAGCTACTTAGATTAAAAGCTCATAAATCTCCTAATTTTATCACAAAAATGTATTGTCGCCTCGTTACAGACTGTCTAATGCTAATGTAAATTTCGAGCATGTTTACATTTGTGTTTTGTCAATTTTTTCCTTGTATGTGAAACGAATTTGAACGAATACAAATTTGAATGAATACGAAAGATAAATCGGCCTAAAGTGTACTTACCGAATATCCAAAAAGTTCCGGAATGGTCAAATATACCAAAAGTATTGAGTTTTAGGCAAAATTTATATATTCTAGTGTTTAATATATCGAGATATGCATGTGACTTTGAGATGATGTTGAAAGGACCTGCAAAAATCCACTTGGAAAAATTTGAACAAAATTCAAAAGTCCGTTTGATTTTTAATGTTTTGAAGATTCAAACTAAATTCAAACTTTTCACAAGCAAAACCTTTCAATTCAAACTTTTCATAGGAAGCTCCAACTACGTATGTTTCCGAATCAATTAAAAAAAATACTTTCAAGGACATCTCAAGGCCAGACACACTAATAATAGATTTTGTTGAACCAACTTGTGGAAAGTAACAGCGCATCTCCAATAGAATTCCTTAAACTTTTTCCTTACAGAAAAGTATGAAAAAAAACTTGAGCAAAAAAAATTTGTTTTTCATACCTTTCTGTAAGGAAAGAAGAAAAGGGAATTCTATTGGGGATGCGCTGTAATTTAAATCTTTTTGAGATATGTATTGACCATTCTGAACTTTTTAGAACACGTCTTCATGAAAACCTGGATTTAGCTGAAATTCTATGGTGCATTAATTGCGAACCGAAATGCTGCATAGATTAAATGTGTAAAGGCATCTGAAATTTTAGGATAACCTAGAGTTGGTGTACAATTAAAGAAACGGATCATTAATAATCTATATTACTTTTGGTAATCGTCGTCACAGTATAGAAAAGAATAATTTTCAAAATTCAAAGTGACATTATTACTTAAAGTGTTTGTAAAACAGTACATTCTGTCTGTGTAATTTGTACGTATTATTCTTCTGCAATATTCTCCTGGTACAGAAAAATGACAAAGGTCATTCCAATTTAGGTAAACCGTTGAAAATGGAACCTGAAAAATAAAACATTGCATACATACATCATCATATCTATGAATTGTTTTTAAAACTCCAATGCTGGCATTTAATGAATGAAATGATGAAGTGAGACAAATGAACGGATACACATCCGTACAAAGGTAAGGAAGTGTTTTTTTTTTATTCTACTTAGGATAACAACATTTTATTCCAAATAACTTCAGTTCTTTTTAATTACTATTTATAATTTCAATTTTATTACTCAAATTTTGTTTTGCTTTATTTTATAAATTACACTTAATTTCTAATTTATTTAATTGTGATTATAATATTTTTAAAAATGTTTTTAAGTTTTTTTTACTGATCACTAGGTATTACTGTAAACGTTTTTATTTTGGTTGTTTTGTACATAAATCTATGCTGTAACGATATCACTTAAAGATTACTGTACTAAAAATTAAAAAATTTCAAAAAATTCAATTTCTTTGTTGTAGGTGTATTTGTGAATGCTTATGTGATCAAACAAAAATTCGAAATTTATTTTATATTTTTTTTTGTATTTTATAATTAAAATAAAAATAATGTTTTTTCATTAAATATTTTACTTTTATGATAAAATAAAATATCATGAGTTCAACTTATCGATTTGATTATCCCACCAATCTTGTATACTATTGGCCATTTTGCGTCGACGAAATCGTAACGCTTCATTTATACACATTTGGATACAACTAAATCGAGTACTAAAGTCACCTTTGAATAAACTTAAATGTTCTAATAACATGGAATAATCGCGGCCGGGCCGCCGAATATCTTTGAATACTACACCACGAATTTCAACATTCTCCAGTCGAATATTCTCCTTCATCTCTTCATTTATGGTATTGTCACCATTCTCATTGAATTGATTGTATAAACTCGTTTCATTTAAACTATTTGTGGAATTTGTTATATTATTATTATTGTTGGTGCTATTGATGTTATTCTCATCGGGCTCAGATTTTGGTTGTTTTTTACTTGGAGGCGAAATTTCGTGCTTCGTTGGAATCACAGCCACTTCCTCGTTTTTAACATTATGATGATTAATAGTTTGATTAATTATATTATGATTCTCACCGTTACTATTACTAATACTAATTTTATTTTGATTGTTTTCATCATTATTACTAGTGACACCGTTATGACACTGTTGCAAAATTTTCGATATGTTCTCGGCATCATTAATGTCATTTTGATATCCGTGTGAAACCGTAATAATTGAACTAGCATTATAAATACTAGTGCTGGATGCTGTGGGAATGTCACCTGGCGGCGGCGGTGTCATATTATATGGTGAATTCTGATTCATATCTGAAATGTTAGACGGTTGATCACCTTCTTCAACATCTCCATTTATAAAGTCTTGTATATGCCCGTTTATTGAAAAATCGTCTGATTGCTCGTTGAATTCGAAATCAACAATTAATCGATTGTCATCACCATCGTCGGATAAAGTTGAACTTGTATCTGACATTGAACTGTCATCGCCGTCAGATAACTGATTAATATTAAGACCATCTCGGCTTCCCATCGATGATCGTCGAAATATGAAATCTTTGCGTATAGGACCTGCTTTACGTTTTCTATTAATTTTACCTAAATCATTCTTCTTCGGTGTATTCGGTGCGTTTGTAGCACGCATTGGCGCCACTTCCCCTAAATCAGCTTCATCCACCATCACCATGTGTTTATCCTTCTTATAGGGATTACCAAACATGTGCTGTCTCACATTCGTTGGCTCTATCTCTCGAAGTGGCGGCTCCTTGTTTTTGAGATATTCTTGATAATTACCCATTTCAGCAATCGGTAAAGAGTGACCTATATCTTTTGTGTATATATTCACACCAGTGGATGGCACTTTGAAAAAATTCTCCCTCATTCTACCAATGTCCTCAATTAGATCACGTCTCGGTATATCAAAGGGATTTCGATAGTTCTTCGCCGGCACCGATGAAAATAAGGATGGCACGACAATTGTGTAGTTCTCGTATGTGTTTATCTCGTTGTGCATTTTATTGAATGCATCTTTCAGCATAGGATGTGTAACCAGATCACGTCTAAATGGTTGGCCGCAAAACAACTTTGTTGTTTCAATTGGATGATAAGGTGGCTTCGGTATTTTAAGTTGCTTAAATACTCGCATACAAAGCGCTTCTTGATCTAATTTTGCGGTATTTTTCATTTGCTTTAAATAATTTGCAATAGTTGGGCTCAGATAACCATCCAAACTTTCGGGTAAAATATATTGCAGCAATGGGTAAGGGACATTCGCAGCCATAAGTGCCCTCCTTAGAAATGGTGAATAATATTGTGGAATTGAACGAACATAATTTGAAAATTTATAAATCCAATCATTGGGTGGGTTTATGGTATACTTATTAAACAGATCATTCAACAGTGGCAATAACACTGGATAATTGTAGGGCAGAACCATCAAATACACTTGAGTAAATGTAGGATTTGCTTTTAAATATCCAAACGGCATTTCGAGTCCATGCATTCCATTTGAAATAACAACTGACCAGCATTTGGTCAATTCCCGCTTGGAGAGAATTTGTAGAGTCATTGGGCTAGCTTCTAACTCATATTTATCAATCGGGAAATTTCTCACGGTTTGTGGCTCTTCAACGCAAGGCGTTAAAATTTTTATTTTTGGATGTGCATCCCGCGGTGGTAATGTATTTGCTTTCGGATCGGGCCAATAAGGTTCTGGTATAGGCCAATAACCGGCTGGAAATGATTTTTGAGCCGGATGCTTATGTACATAAATCATTTTTTTAGTAGTTTGAAATGCCAAATCTAGAACTTCACCATCTTTTAACTCCTTGGTCATTAATTGCTCGAAATGTACGACTACTCCTGGCTGTACTTTTTGTACCAAACTTTCGATACATTGATTTAAAACGTAATGTGACTTTATACGATATGAACGCCCCCCTGTTACTTCACACATACGTTCAATAGGTGAGTCATCATGTGGTACTTTCCCCTCAACACGCTCGTCCAATTTATTTCCGGCCATCCGTAATACCAAAGAGAATAATCGTTGATCCCATCGAAACGGTTCCTTTGTAAATTTTGTTCCCGGTATCTGTGCATTCAATGGTAATGTTATATCGATATGCACACCATTTCGAAAGGAATACTTTCCACCATCCGTTATTACAATAATTACCGATGGTTCTAAATAAAATGGACATCTGCCTTGACCATATGTATCGATACCGGATTGCATTCGATTTAAATTTAATAAATCAAAAGCATTCTTAAGTGCCTCACCCATTGACGTTAATCCATTACTTTGTAAATTTTTTAATTCATTCATAAACGTTGCATGATTCTCCTTCCATCCTGCTTTCACGTTACACGGTGGATCTTCAAACGTTAATAACATATAACGATCACCCATGCAATCTTGCGATCGTTGACGATATTTTAAAAATGTTTCAACTGCTCCTTTAGCGATGTCCAAATATGATTTTTGTACTCCGTTCACATGCGCTTTCTGGCACATTGATGCCGATGTATCAATTAAAAATAATATTATTGTCATTTTTAATTGTTCCTGTTTTTTAAGGTTTTTTACTTCATTTAATTTATTTCCTCTGGGAGTCAATTAATCCTAATTAATTTTTATTAGGGAAAAAATTAATTTGTTTGCTTGTATTTTTTATAGACAGCTACAAAAATCTTACTTTTATGTATACCGCTTGTTAACTGGATCCTAAAATGAGATCAAATAAAATTCCAATAAAATTAATTATTAATTATTGTGTGAATGCTAAGAAGCAATGGGGAAATTTATAAAGGAGTCATTCAACAAAGTTGCAGAATCGCTCATGAAGCATTCAGTGGAATAAATACTATACGTAATTCTTATACAATAAGGATAAAACTAAAGGCTGAAGTAAACAGTCCCTAACACCTTAAGTTGCATTCGATTTTGACCATTTGTATAACAGTTCTAGATCCGCGAGACTAGGATTTATTCGTTGAGTATTAACAAGAATGCAAGCGTTTGATGAAATAATAATGGAAATGGCCCATGTAGAGGTCAACTTAGCCCCTTACGGACTGATAGGTTGAGACTTAAATTATGTAATAGGTTGGTATTTTGCTTTTCTAAAAAAAAGGATGTATAGAGCTATAAAGGACTATATGACTTCCACCGTTTTTACGCTAAGCGTGTTAGATATTTGCACTTCCGATTTTTTTTTTTTTTATTTAATCATGAAATAGTAGGTGAGAATAAAAAGAATGAATGAGAATAAAAATGGTGGGTGAGAATAAAAATAGGGACCTAGAAGTTTGGGTTTAGGCTGCCCAATGTAAATAAAATTTGGAAAGAATAAGACAAAGGGTAGAAAAGTTATGAACACGAATGCTGTTATCCTTTATATCTTGAATCATCTAATCACTTTGAATCGATATAAAGGCTCTCAATTGCAGGATTAACCATAATTATAGCAGGTTGCGAATGCGATCGAATCTAATAATTGGGCAACCGCCTAAAACCAAACAATTTAAATCTTGATCATGAATATTTAATCTGCTATTCATAATCAGACGAGTAGGGTATACTCAATTAAAAATTTCTGTATTGGCAAAATATACAGCAAAAAGTTAGGTTACGAATGCAAACAAACTGTCAAATGTGTGTCCAATATCCAGCACAGTACAATATTTATGACCAACATGATTATGCCACCGAGGTTTTGTATGTAAATCCCAGCGCCCACAAATCAAATTGCGAGTTTAAACATTAAATTGATGTTACCATTTCCTCAGTGATAGTGTTCTTAAATTAGATGAAAATGAATAAACAAAATAAAAATATACTAAAGTCAAATTCTTACTTCACTTTTATACAGATATGTGTTACTGGTTACAATAATATTTACCATTTATCATTACGGCAAAAGTTGTTAGATGTCATTATAACAACAAACATTCATAAAATTTTCATATGTATAAGAAACAAACCACATTCAACTTTTTTTTTTACTTTCTTAAATGTCAAAATGG
The DNA here is from genome assembly GCA_947310385.1 of Nephrotoma appendiculata. Lineage (NCBI taxonomy): Eukaryota > Metazoa > Arthropoda > Insecta > Diptera > Tipulidae > Nephrotoma > Nephrotoma appendiculata. The sequence continues at coordinate 248,182,605 of OX371224.1, forward strand.
TAAACTTTAAAGCAAAAAAAAAAAATTGGACCTCAGAATATACAGAACAAAAAATTTTTTATTATTTAAACGCCACAACAAATCACTTAATTATAATTTATGATTTTCTTAATATTTTTAGGGTCAAATATTAATTGTTTATAAATTTTATTTGCAAATGACAGCGTACATAAATTTAATTCACAATTTAAAATTTTCTGCCTATTCAAACGACTTCTTTCTCAACACTGAAGTGAGTGCGATATAAAAAAAATTGTATATGGGAGACGATCAAAGAGCTAAATATTTTATGTGGAAGAGTGATTCTAGAAACTTTAACTTTATAAACATAAACTTAACGTTATAAAAGTTTTGCCACTAGTTATAACGTTTGCCTCATTTAAATTGAATTATGTATTATGTATATATAAATAAAAATATAATGAATATATATATATATATATATATATATATATATATATATATATAATTAAAGTATTTTTTCGGGCTTTATTAATTATTAAAATATGGCCGTAGACGTATTAGTAGTGCAGTGCCTTTTTGACGACTGATAATATGGTTTAAAAATCAAATGGTATGTTCCGTCATTTCTATTGTGGTCTTAGTATTCTCGAATAAAACATCATTTTTTTTTCTATTTGACTATTCTAAGTTTACTAGATTTGTTACATCACTTCACATTTTTGTTGGTGATACGTTTATTGAAATGTGGAAAACAAAGAACAAATTTATATCGAAATATTGAAATCGCACTACATTTTGTGTAATTGTTTGGATAAAAGAGCATCTAATTTTACTTAGGAAAAATGAGACTTTAACTAAGTCGAAAGTCGAAAATTGCAATGATACCCATGATTTCGAAGTCTAGACAAATAATTTTTTTTTAATGATAAAATTAAAAATATTAACACCAAAATTCAGTTATAATTAGAATAAGAAATTCATCATCAACATAATAGATGATCTCTGAATGATTTGTAATATTAAATAAATATAAATAAAAAAATTAAGGCCAAAATTTGCGTTTTTTATCACTTTAAAATTTTAAGACCCAACTAAATTCCAAAGAGCAAAAAATATTGCAAAAACGAAATATTGAAAGTAAAAAACGTCAAGATACATACATTACACGCATGGATAGTATATTTGACAGATGATAAGCAAATACATAGTTGCAATTGCAATTTTGTTTATAAATTTTTTATTTATATTTGGATAATTTTTAAATGAAATTATTTGTTTTTCAATAAATATTAAAGTTTTGATAATTCCCAAGTTTAATTACAAGTTTATCTATTTTTTATGTTTAAATAATGGAAATTATATTGAGAAGAAAAAATTTAGCAAATTAGAAAGTGGATTAACAGGAAGTATGAATGATATTGGAATTACTTTTACATTTATTTACTAGGAATTAGATTAATTATTTAGGAAACTAATACAACACTTTATTAATTTAAATTGTATTCCGAAATTTAAAAAATTCAATAATTATGTACCTAACTTATTATTTTATGTACTTAAAAGAAACCAAAAACACGAAATAAAACACGTACCCGAATACGTACACCATCAGTCCATTACTAAGGGTAAATCCCCACTTGAATTATAAAAAAGTACAAAATCCATACTCTTGAAATTTTATCTTCTCAATCTTATTTCCATTATTTACATATAAAAATATAGATAAATATAAAATTAAACTTGTGAATATTAATATTAGATCATTAATAAAATATATTTTATTTAAATTTTATCTAAATATAAATAAAAATTCACAAAAAATTGCAATCACAACTATATTTGCTTATCATAGGTCAAACATTCGGGATAAATTCTCATGATGTATTTTTCTCAGCCGATACTGCACATTTATGCGCAAAGGGAAACATGGCGCAGTTTCATGAGAATTTGAGACAAACACAATGATTGCAAATGACAGCACACTTATTTAAGGTGTATATTATACACTGTATACTATACACAAAATCCATACCCAGGCGAAAACTTTCATTCAGAAGCCAACTGCTTCTACAGCTATGAATTATATAAAGTAACAATCAAAACGGCCACAAGTAAAATTTTATTTTAAGTTAACGCACAACAACTTTTATATAAATGCTATTGTGCAACTGACAAGTCAAATGAACGTAACAATACTTTACGTTACGGTACGTTATATTCCTTTTGTGTTTTACTAACACAATTGTGCGGGTAGGGCAAAAGTACCATGTCAAAAATTTATTTTTGTACGTGTTTTCAACCAACTTACACATTTGTGCGGGTCTCATACGAAACGACACATTTCAACAGGATGTGCTAAAACAGGATGTCACAAAACAGGATATCACAAAACAGTACATGGTACGCTACAGTACATGGTACTTAGATTATATAGATAACGTACCAGTACAAATTTCAATACAAAACACAAGCGAAACTAGAAGTACTAAAAATGAATGGGTAAACGAGAGGTACATATACATAAAATAGAGAAACACAGATGAGGTGAAAAATGGAAAATTTTCGTTATTTTAAAGTGTTTTTTGGTTGTGATTGATGTGAATGAAAACTATTTAGTTTACAATAAATAAGTGAATAATCAAGTGCTCTATTATACTAAAATAACCAAGTGTAGTGTGTTCCAGTGTGAAAACACACGATTATCAAGAAAAAAGGAAATTTCTTTTCACAAGTAACTTTTTTGACAGTGTTTACAAACTCTTTAATTGCTTTTTCTGATTAACCTTCTAATTGATTTTAATAATATTCCACAAATTTATAGTATATATATGCATAATTAAATATGTTCAGTGATAAAGGTGATTTATTTTAAATTTAATTGAATACAAATAAGTGAAACATTCGGATTTAAAAACAAACACGGGAAAAAGTTGCTCTTCATTTTAGAAAATAACAGTAAATAAATCGTAAATTGTCATTGAAAATCCAGTGGCGTTGCTAAAATTCTTATATTTCATTTTTATGGGGCAGCGATTCGCTATTTAGTTGTATTAAATTTTGTGATTTATTTTCTTTTTTAATTCGTTTAATTTCACGTATAGTGAATTAATATGCATATAGTATATGATTTACAAATATTCAAAATCAGTTATGAATTTTAATAGTAAAAGTATATTGTTGATATTAATAAATCGATTAATTTTAACGATACAGGATATTTTAATATGGTTTAAATAATTTAGCATAACATTAGATATAACATAGGTATAATATTATGATCTTTATTAGAATGTTTTAATCTATGTGTACATACTTATTTAACGTAATGAAATATCTTATGTTAGTTACCAATAACTTATACTTATTGTATTATTTTTAAAAGTTTTATTTAATATTATACAATTATTATTTTATTATTATAATGCATTAATAAAAAAATTTAAAAATAAAATAATTTTCATTTAATTTATTTTTTGCCCCCACCCTATATAAAACAATTTACACCGCCACTACATGATGTTATGAAATTTATAATGTTGTTATCCCGCATTCTTTTTTCACTTTTCCAAAAAAATATCAAAACAATAATAAAAACATTACAAAATTGATACTTCAAAACAATAATGTCGGTATTCTATCTATAGTATAATCTAAGACATGGTACGAAACAGGACCGATTAAAACAGTACATTACAAAACAGTACATGGTACGGAACAGGACCGATTAAAACAGTACATCACAAAACAGTACATGGTACACTAAAGTACATGGTACAGAACAGGACCGATTAAAATAGTACATCACAAAACAGTACATGGTACGGCAGAGTACATCGCAAAACAGTACATATTAAAAGAAAACACCACAAAATAGTTAATAGTCAATTTTACGGTTTTAATAACTAGTTGTGTGGGTACGGAAAAGTACCATGTCAAAAATTTAATTTTGTATGTTTTTTGAACCAACATATACATTTGTGCATTCTGTTCAAACTGGTTTTCGCCTGAAAAAACACTATAACAATACACACAATGTGTTGGTTGTACTTCAAATCACGAGATTTTATCAAAAACGCCATTACATACTATGGTTTTTTACTCACACATTTGTGTGGTTTGGACTTAAATTGAGCCATTTTTTTGGTTAAAAAAGGATATATTTATTTATATATTTATTTAAATTTTTGATCTATTTTGCAACGATCAAGTATTAGCGATTTAAATAAAAATAATGTTATATATTGTTAGGTGAAGGGATATTTTATTATAACTTAAAGCAATTATAATTCTATATAGTATACTGTCTAACTCTAGGTGAAGGCAAATACCATTTGATAATATCCTAATTACTAAACGTAATCAATAAAAAATATTTAACAAATCAAGCTGAAAAAATCCTCCGTTCAGTAAAATGTACTTTAGTTGTACCATGTACTGTTTTTATCGGTCCTGTTTCGTACCATGTACTGTAGCGTACCATGTACTGTTTTGTGATGTACTGTTTTCATCGGTCCTGTTTTGTACCATGTACTTTAGTGTACTATGTACTGTTTTGTGATGTACTGTTTTTATCGGTCCTGTTTCGTACCATGTACTTTAATGTACCATGTACTGTTTTGTGATGTACTATTTTTATCGGTCCTGTTCCGTACCATGTACTGTTTTGTAATGTCCTGTTTTGTAATGTCCTGTTTTATTACATCCTGTTTTGAAATGTGCCATAGTGAACGGCTTCGCATTTGTACATACTTTTTAAACTTATTTGCGTCTAAACAAAACACTGTAACGATACACACAATTGGGTTGGTTGTACTTCAAATGAAACGAAATTTTTTATCAACAACGCCATTACTACTATGGTTTTTTACTCACACATTTATGTGGGTTGGACTAAGATTAAACCAATTTTTTTTTTGGTTGAAAAAGGGATATAATCTCTTCCATGTGTTTTTTTATTGAAATCACATGCAAAATAATTTTATCGTTGCATGTAAACAATTTCTCGAATGTCAAATTTTGGCGGTTTTTCTTATTTAGGACTATAAATTTGTAAACAATACATTGCGAGTTTAATTTAATAAAGCGTGTGTAATTAATTTCTTAACTTTTAAAATGTTGTCAGATAAGGCATTTTCATTAATACGTGAATTAGAGCGAGCTTCAGATGCGCTGCCAGGTTTTAATGTAAGTTACTTTACACCAGATTGTGGAAATGATTCGTAGAGTAGTTTAACCAAAATTTCTTTTACAGAATATGTTAGTGCGGCAAGTTTGTGATGAGATTAATGCTCTTTATGATCGAAATATGCGCGACACGTATGTTTTGTAATAATATAATTTAAATATATTTTAATTAATGTTAACATGTTACCTATAGGCGAGAGCTCCCTTTTGATAATAATAATACTGAAAGTACGTTAACACACAACACTTTCCTTCCTCAATCAACCGTCATTGAGACACCGCGAAGAACAGATCCTCGTGACTCCAGCACTACTACTACAACCACAACGCCTCAACAAACCGAATCGAGATTTAATATATCCCTGCTATCATTTCGGCACGCCTGCCTACAACGAAATTTACGCTGCGTCCTAGCCTACATATATAATCGAATTGGACGCGTCAAGGCGTTACGATGGCAGTTTGGTCCTACCATGCCACCCGACATAAAATCACAATTATGTGACGCAGAAATTCAGTGGTTCATTAACTATTCAAAAATTATGTCGAACTATATGCGTTCGATTGGGGATGGTATAGGAATCAATTTAACGGATAATCTTCAACCACCAAAATCGTTATACATCGAAGTAAGATGTTTGACGAACTATGGCAAATTTGAATTAGACGATGGTGAGATTATATTTTTGAAACAAAATAGTCAACACTATTTACCAAGAATGCAGTGTGAAGCGTTAATCCGCCAAGGGGTGTTGCAACATATTGTCTAAAAGTTATTACGAATACAAATTTACTTAAATAAATATATATATTTCATAAACCCTGTATTAGATTAAAGAAATTCACCTTGGACAGAAATTCTTTGAAGGAATGGTTGGGCATTACATGTAAGTAGCTGATATTCAGTCTTCCAGGTCTCATTACGCGGAATGTTTTCGTTGTACATCTTTTTAAGTAAATCCTGAAAATCAAACTTATTCCTCTGCATTTGACTTGACTTTGATAGTATTTGAGTCAGCTGCGAAATAATGGAAAGATTTTGTTCCGAGCGGTTCCCATCTAATACTTTTTTAACACTCAGCTCTTTTAAATATTGGTAGTCTTCTTTGCCACTGGTTTCATTTTCTGTTGCAAGCGTCTGATAGCCCCCTTGGTCGGACTCTTCGTGGTCTGGCAAGTTTTCTGATTCTTGCTCGGACTTTAACACTGGATTTATAAGATTTTGGGACTCATTTTCACTTTCAGTTAGATTGGATGAATTATTTTTTTCTATAGAAGATTCAGCCGGGTTGCTCTGTACCTCGCGCTCCCCGATCTGATCGAAATTATCATTCTCATTCGGTTTGGTGATATGATGTTTTTCCGAATATTTGTTTATAATTTCATAATAAGGTTTTTCGTTTTTATTTGACGGCTTCGTCAATACTTTCATCAGTTCTTCAACCAGTTTTTCTTGATTTGTTCGTCTTGTATTATCCAGTTCTTCATCATCAGTCACCACGGCAGAAGCCAACACATTCATAGTTTTCTCTCCTCCATTATTTGATTGAAACTGAAATACGTCACCAGAATATTTTTTATACGAATAATCTTTCAACAAGCTTTGCTTATGAATATCGTAACAACATCTCAATGCAGATGGATCAATTGGGTGAGCTTCAGTATTAAAAACATACCCACCAGCATCAATAAGACATTCGCCATTTACGGTGTCGATAATCGTACCGTGACGACCGTCGTTATTAATAAAGTTGTCCGGATCAAATAGAAGATAGAGATATTTAGTTGTCTCGGCCAAGAAAAACGATTCCATGCGATTTTCTTTTTGATGGTCTCGCACATTTTTAATCGTAGCATAACCACAAGGGGTTTTTGCGCTATGCTGAATGCTCCTTAAAATGTCCTCTCCGACTTCAAGTAAATAGGGATCGCCAGTCGCCCGATACAAGTACATAACTGATTCGATCAATTCGGGTCGTAACGGATAATTTTCACGATTAACCCCTGCTTCAGCATTTGGAATATTGAAAAATTCTGGTAAAAATCCATATTTCTTCCAAACAGTATGATAATTATGTAAAGTTTTCATTGCAGAACTGATGTCACCCAATAAACTTAATACGCCTGGCCAATATGCATCCAATGATTGGAAAACAGGTAATGTGACTTGACCTTTGTTCATTCCAACCCAAATGTGCCAATCATCCTTTTTTAAATAATGATCGATTGCTTTCTTTCCTTCATTAAACATGTACATTAATTCTGGGCGATTAAGCATAAGTGAACCTTTTACTAAATATTCATAAAACGAATCAACACCAGCACCTACCGGCATCTTGAGCAGTCCATCGGCCTGTTTGAACATCAATATGGTTACCAAATAAGCCAATGGGCGATTTGTATTCATTCAACGCGTACAGAGCATTCAATGCAACTTCTTCAAAAATGGGATCGCCAGTTAATCGGCTTAGTGCTCCGAATTCAATAATAAATGTTCCAACACCGGCGGTACATGTAACACTAGTTTCTCCCGGTGGGACTCCATGTCTCAAATTTACAGTACCAAATGGCATCCCAGTTTTAGTGTCAAACGCAGGTAGAAGCCGTTTTGCTACATCTTCAGCTAGTCTCAATAATGGCCCATTACACGGCCAACCAGGTTCTAATTCTAATCCAGCTTTAAACGATAGTAAATGCGCACTTAATAGCCCACCAACAATTCTTATATTGGTTTCAAAAACCGAAACATTGATATCCGAATCGAAATTCGATTTTTCAATCAATATATTAACCACTCTTCTGAATTCCGAGTAATTACCAATGACTACAAGGGTATCAAGTGCATCTATCAGAGTTAATGAATAGCTACCCCAAGTATCAACTCCGTCGCATGATAAGGGCCTTAGTTCATCGTATTTATTTGCATATTTTAAATATCCGTCATATGCGTGTTGGAACATGTCCCTAACCTCTTCCCTACAAAATAGATATGAAATATTTTTTTTGTCTGTGATCAAAACTAGTAGAAATACCTTAATTTCATAACATCATTTTTACTATAACTTTTGAGACTAATACTTTCATGAAAGAATACACAACTGATAATAACATAAAATATATCTAGTTTCATTTTCTTATACTTTTATACTCATTACAATTCAATTTGTATTTAATAATTTTATGTCTACGTTCAACAGCAAACTAATCAAACTAATCTAATAAAAATTAATTTTATAAATGTCAGGTTGACATAATAAACAGATGAAAAATTGACACAACCGCAGACTGATTTTTGGTTACATAAGGGTCTGTTCACTGCGCGACTAAAAGTAACACTTTTTTTGACTATTTGTCGTTCACTGCATCGGTTGTCACCGACACGCGACACCAAACGACAACTTTTGTGTTCACTGCTTAGGTTGTCATCGACACCAAACGACATTTTTAACTGCAGTGGAGAGTGTTGTTAATGAAAGTTGCAGCTGTCATTCTTGCCATTTTCAAAATGGATAAAGAATTTCAGTATTAATTGAGAAAGAAAACAATTTTGTTCAACAAAAAAATTTATTTTGTATATTTAATTTGGGAATATATATGTATATTTAACAATATCCCTTTAGTGATTTACTAACACAATTGTGCGGGTAGGGCAAAAGTACCATGTCAAAAATTTATTTTGGTATGTGTTTTCAACCAACTTACACATTTGTGAATTGTGTTTGTTGTACTTCAAATGAAGCGAATTTTTTTATCAACAACGCCATTACATACTATGGTTTTTTACTCACACATTTGTGTGCGTTGGACTAAAATTAAGCCAATTTTGTTGTTTTCTTGGTTGAAAAAGGGATATAACATATTTAACTTGGAAATATTTGCAATATTATTTATTAGTTTATCATGGTCCAAAGTAATAGAAGTAATAATTATTTTTATTATTCTCTCTTTATTGATAATTATAGCCCTTTCGAGTTCAAAAAAAAATTTTTTTTTGGTTCAATTTAAGTTCACCATACCTGACCCTCATACACAATTGTGTATGTAAATTTCGATTACGACAAACGAAGATGTCAAACATAGAATTAGGTGTTAATTGAAGACCAGTGTACACATTTGTGTAAACCACTTAATTTTGTTTTCGTCCGAAAAATAATAGTAACTATAATAATGATAAAATAATTAATATGTTAACAAGAACAAATAAATTATATGTTATATAATTAATTTGTTAACAAATTATTATGCTTTTTTTAAAAAGAATTCCGATTTAACTAAGATCCGTTAAAATACGGAAGACATTACAACTTATCATTATTTACATACACAATTGTGTATGATGAACTTAAATTGAACCAAAAAAAATTTTTTTCTTGAACTCGAAAGGGGTATATTAACGGATCTTAGTTAAATCGGAATTTTTTTTGAAAAAAGCATAATAATTTGTAAACAAATTAATTATATAACATATAATTTATTTGTTCTTGATAACATATTAATTATTTTATCATTACTATAGTTACTGTTATTTTTCGGACATAAACAAAATTAAGTGGTTTACACAAATGTGTACACTGGTCTTCAATTACCACCTAATTCTATGTTTGACATCTTCGTTTGTTGTAATCGAAATTTACATACACAATTGTGTATGCGGGTCAGGAAAGGGATAGACACGCAAAATATAGTATGTATATACTATCCCTTTCGAGTTCAATAAAAATTTTTTTTTTGGTTCAATTTACGTTCACCATACACAAATGTGTATGTAAATTATGCCAGGTTGTAATGTCTTCCGTATTTTAACGGATCTTAGTTAAATCAGAATTCTTTTTGTAAAAAGCATAATAATTTATTAAAAAAATAATTATATAACATATAATTTATTTGTTCTTGATAACATATTAATTATTTTATCATTATTATAGTTACTGCGTTATTTTTGGGACGAAAACAAAATTAAGTGGTTTACAAAAATGTGTACATTGGTCTTCAATTACCACCTAATTCTATGTTTGACATCTTCGTTTGTCTTAATCGAAATTTGTATACACAATTGTGTATGCGGGTCAGGAAAGGGCTATAAATATAATTTAACCCTTTCGAGTTCAAAAAATTTTTTTTTTTGCTTTAATTAAAGTTCACCATACACAAATGTGTAAGTAAATTATTACAGGTTGTAATGTCTTACGTATTTTAACGGATCTTATTTAAATCGGAATTCTTTTTGAAAAAAGCATAATAATTTGTTAACAAATTAATTACATAACATATAATTCATTCGTTCTTGATAACATATTAATTATTTTATCATTATTATAGTTACTGTTATTTTAAAATTAAATGGTATACACAATTGTGTATGCTGGTCTTCAATTGTCAATTCTATGTTTGACATATTCGGTTGTCGTTTACATACACAATTGTGTATGCGGGTCAGGAAAGGGTTAAAATTGACAAATTGAAATAAAATGACAATGTCGTTCACTGCGATAAAGTTACTTCCGAGAACACCGATGTCTATTTGACATTTCTAACTACGACAACGAAATTTTGCAGTGAACAAACCCATGGAACGTGCTGCATGAGAAAAGTTGCAACGCCACATTTTTGCACTCACTTTCAAGAAATAATTCCGAGAAACCAGAATAAGTCATCACCAAATCATAAATTTTTTGACTCAAAATATTCCACAGATTTCTCACTAAATAAATGTAGTAGATATTGTAGATATAATATGTAGTAGATATTGTAGAGATAATTGTAGATATGTAAATTGTTGGAAAGAAATTGTTATTTTACTGTTCTGCGATGTTATTAATTTAATTTAACTATCTGAACAACTATTTTTATTTAGAATTAACAGCCTGCGTGCATTTAAGAATGCAGTAACTTCTCAAGTTTTGCAATCGAAAATAAAAAATGCCCTGGAAAATACCTAAATTCAACGTAAATGGAATTTCATCAAAATAAAATATAATATTTTAGACAAGTGATTTGACCACAATAAAAAATTAGGTCATATTTACATTAATAGTAAAGAATTCTACTACACGGTTCGAACAAGTATTATATATATTTATGCTCTAACTCTTTTGAAACTACCTCTCTAATTTCATCAGCTTTTTTAGTAGGGCTCAAACTCAATTCAGTTGTAGGCAACATATACTGTTTTCAGTGGCACAAAAATCTACATTTTTTTCTGATTTGAATTGTATTTTTTTATATTTTTCTTTTTGAAAAAAATCCAAAAAAAAAAATCCAACAAATTTGTTGGATTTTTTTTTGGATTTTTTTCAAAAAGAAAAAGACAAAAAATATAAAAAAATCCAATTCAAATCAGACAAAATGTAGATTTTTGTGCCACTGAAAACAGTAACATAGCATCCCAATGAAATTCCTTTAACTTTTTCCTTACAGAAAAGTATGAAAAAAATTTTGAGAAAATTTTTTTTTTTTATTTGTTAGGTTGGTGATTTCCTTATGAAAAATGTTATCAAACTTTTAATTTTTTCCTTATGAGAAATACAATGAAGTAAACTGCATTTGCAAAATTGGTTGTTGTTGTTGTTGTTTTTCTGCTTGTCACAATTAAAAAATATTCAATGCATATTTGTCCTTTAACAATTAGTGTTGTATTTTGTGTCCTGTGAAAAAGCAATAAATAATATATAATATAATAATATAAAATAACAGGTAAACAAAAAATAATTTTGTAAAATGAAGTTAGCTTTACTTTGAATTTTCCCTATTCATTGAGTAAGTTTACATCGACATATTTGGGCCAGGACTATACACTATATCTGACCTAAACACATGATGTAAACGCTAGTTACCCAAATTAGGTTGGGTAACTTCTTTGTGTGGACTGACCCAAATTAGGTCGATCAACAATGTGATGTAAACGATACCGACCTAAAGGGTTTTCAGTTCATGAAATAGATGTCAGTAGCGGCATTGATTTTAATTGATTTTAATCAGCATAACATTTAGTATTACAGTTATTAAATGAGTCAAATTTAAAAAAATTAATTGAGTGAATATAATTTCGAAAATGTTACAGATATTATTTATGAGAAAATTATGAATTGCGATGAGAACATAAGTACCTAATACTTTTAGTATTATTCAATAGATGGTGCACATAAATCTCGTTATGTAACCCAAATGGGTCGCTATTTAGGTCAGTCCACTAAATTTTTTGGCGATGTAAACTAGCTCATTGGGTATGCTCTTCATAAGGAAAAAGTTAAAGGAAAAAGCAAAGAAGTTAAATGTACAGAATGAGCAACTGTCAAGTGTCACAAATTCGGAGGGTAAAAGAGAAAGCATCTAAATCAACGGAATTACAACAACAACAAAAATCTATAAGCGCCCACGCCACAACCAAAATTGTTTTCTTAATTTTGTCTGATTTATAACTTAAATTCAGGATAAATTTACCATAAATCACTAGCTTCTTAACATAATTTACATTTTATTTTATATAAACACTTGGTAAACTTGCTGTTGGTAAGATATTCCTTCTTGAAATTTTTTAGGCGTATTTTCGCATTTTTTCACGATACACTTCATTTTGTACAAAAGTCTGTATTTTTTGTTATCACATAATACACCACTATATAAACAAATAACTATTTCATAAAGTTTGTATTATTTTGATGAATTATAATTGATAATTTTAAAAATTTATAATTTATAATTTTAAAGCGCAAAATTAACACGTCACTTCATACAACAACACAAACTGGTTTGACGGGCACTTATAGCGAAATATGAGTAAACCATATGGATTTTTTATATAACCATCCTATTCTGGCTTGTGACAGATGAAATAGCAAATTTTATATGGGTAAAATATTGCCACCTATTCCTCAGTATTTTAACTTCCTTGGGAAAAAGTTAAAGGAAAAATTATTTTGCATTGGGGATGCTCTGTAATAGATTGTAGAATCTTTCTATTGTAGAACCCAACTTGTAGGTCCTATTTTTCCGAGAGTGACTCGGAGGTGAAGTATTTATTGATATCATATTGAATGAGGTGCATGAATACTTGAAATTAGAAGAAGACTTAACCTTCGAGGAAGAACTTCTGATTTTATATGACGAAAACCAGAATTTAATGAAAAATAATGAAGATGTATTGGAATCCGAAAACACACCAACATTTAAACCAAATATATTACAAGAGGGAATTGACATAGCCCATAAATTAAAACCAGTTTTTCGAGGAGTATGAAGCAGATATTGAGAGAATGCTAAAATGTCATCGCGAAGTAGACATAATCATGGCACCATATTACGAAATTAAAAAACATGAGTTTTTCGAGCGACGAAACTGTTATTATGCCTCCAAAACGGCAAAAGCTTATGACCAGTTTTTTCCGAGGAAGCTACTTATTATATACTTAATGAAACCACACAGTAATTATTATATACATTTATTGTTAATGATATTCTACATGGTGTGCTTTATTATATAGTCCATTTTAGAATGCTGCCATGTTTATTTTATATATCTGTACAAAGGACAGGGAAGTATTGCCCGATATTTATTACAGTCGAAGGTTGGTAATCCAATACATAACAGTCTTTCCGGCGAAAGGAATTTCACCCATTATAAATCCATCTTATTAGGGGGTCGACACACTCGGCTTGACCGTCGGACTATAAGACTATCTGGTTCATCCATTCGTATATGCCCAGATTTAATTTCAACCTCTTTTTGTATACTACCCGTTGCTTGCCCTGAGGTTGACGTTGATGAAGCAACTTCCACCGGTTGCGACTCCCTTGATTGCCGATTAGTTAATTCATTTGTAAGTTCTTTACTTTCCATTCCGGTTGTAGTAGTTTTATCATCGTTGTTCTTCGTAGAGTAAACGCCATCTGTTGGAACCATCGGTTCATCTGCATTTGGATACTTTTTTAATATATTCGAGTAACCTTCTGTATTTCCTTCAACCCCCGTTGCACGTATTTGGTCAATATGTCGACGATGAAATTTTCCTTCGACTTCAATCAGATAGTGTAAGAAACCCTCTTTCTGTATTACCTTACCAAATTTAGATTTGATCGTTTTATTTTGGTACCAACGGATTTGTACTGTATCGCCTAATGCCTATGCTCAGCTCCCGTCTTGTACACTTTGATGGGTTGATATTCGTATAATCATTTACCCTCTCTGTCGGCTTAATTAAATCGATGATCGATCGTAAATTAAATCGTAGCATTTGTTCAGCTGGGCTTTTCCCTGTTGTTGAATTAATTATTTTCCTGTATTGCAGTAAGAATCGATGTAGTTTCAAATGAAGATTTCCTGGATCATTCGTTGCGGCCCGTAATGAAAATTTTAATGTTTGGACACTTCTTTCTGCCTGTCCATTGGTGGATGGGTGTGCTGGAGCCGTTCGCTTATGTGTGATACCGTTGCTTTGTAAGAAATCTTGGAATTCCTGAGACGTAAAATTAGTACCATTGTCCGTTACCACTATTGGTGGCAAGCCAAAACGTGCAAAAATTTCGCGTAATGATCTAATGGTGTGGAAGCTTGTGATATTTTTCATGGGCACCACCTCTAACCATCTTGTTCTTGCATCCACTACCACCATAAAATAATGTTCCATAAATGGCCCCGCAAAATCAATATGTATTCGTTGCCAAGGCATAGTTGGAAGTTCCCACGTATGTATAGGCGCCTTCGATGGTTCTTTTGCAACTCTCGCGCATTCTCTACAACTCTTCACCATTGCCTCAATATCGGATATGATGCCTGTCCAATAACAATAGCTCCGTGCTAGTGCTTTTATTTTGACGATACCAATATGTGCCATTGCCATATGTAACTCATTAAGGATTTGTTTATGTAGTGTGATTGGAATTAAGATCCGGATACCTTTATAAATGCATCCATTTTGTAGTGTTAGTTCAGCTTCTTGCCCCTTAAATGGTGTACCTTCTAAATTACTTCCAATCTGTAGACGGTTGTATAGATCACATAGAATGTTATCACTTTTCATTTCCTTCGAAATTGTTCCACTCGTTATTGATAGAAAATCTTCCGACAATTGATACACTGTAAGTTCTTCTTTGTCGCTTGGTTGATAGGTTTCCACCACCGGATGCCGAGATAGAAAATCTACATTGATGTGGTTTTTTTGCCTCCCTGTGTACAATTTTGTATTTAAAACCGGATAGGAACTGCGCGTAACTTAGTAGTCGTTGTGATGTTAATGTCGGTAGGCTTTTATCTGGGCTCAATATCATTGCTAAAGGTTTATTATCCGTAATCAAAGTGAATTCGCGTCCATAACAATAATTGAAAAATTTTAGAAGCGCCCAGTAAATAGCTGTCGCTTCCTTATGAAGCTGGCTATAATTTGACTCACTTCTTGATAACGTTCGAGACGCATACGCAATTGGTCGTTCCCCAGTTGGTGTTTTATGTGATAATATTGCAGAAATTCCCACAGGGGAAGCATCAGTTGCCAAAATCAACGGGAGTTTTTCTTCATACGGCATCAATACTGATTCGCTTTGTAATTCCGTCTTAATGTCAGCAAATGCTCGTTGGCACCCTTCATCCCACCGGAATTCCACATCATTTAGTAATAATTTGTAAAGCGGATTTAGCCTTGTTGCCATATCGGGGATAAAATTATTATAATATGTTACCATCCCAATGAATTGACGCAATTCCGACACGTCCTTCGGTTGTGCAATTTCAGCGATTGCTTTAGTTTTATCGAATTCTTCTGTATGCCAGCCTCACTTATTGTATAGCCCAAGTATGTAATTTCTTCTCTGAATAATTTACACTTTTCGTAATTTAGATGCATATTATACCGGCGTAATTTTTGTAATAGGGCCTGTACTCGTTCCATCGTCTCCGGCAATGTACGACCGGCGACAATAATGTCGTCAAAGAAGCACTGTGTTCCACTGAGATCATTTGTTATTTTTTCATCCATAAAGCGTTGCCAGATATTGGGTGCCGTTTTTACTCCGAACATTAGTTTATGAACCTTGTAAAGGCCTTTATGCGTGCTTATTGTTTGCATTAGTGCACTTTCTTCATTCATAGCCATGTGTAAATAGGCTTTATGCACATCGAACACGCAATAATATTTACCATTGGCCAACTTGTGCATCATGTCTTCGATTTTAGGAATTGGGTATTTGTCATCCATTATTACCTTATTTAGTGTCACTTTGTAATCTGCAAACAATCTAATCTGATTTTCCGACTTAATATTGGCACAACTGGTGTTCCCCAGTCCGAATGTTCGACCTTTTCTAATGTTCCAGATTTTTCCAGTCTTTCAATTTCGTCTTCAATCAAATGACGTATAGCGTACGGAACTGGCCTTGGTTTAATGTAGATTGGAGAAACCCCTTCACGAAGTTTCAATTGACCTTTAAACTGTGGAATTGTATCAATTGTTTTTTGGATAAATCGTCATTGCTTTCAAAGATCTCTTTCTCCAGTTTGTTGACGTCTACGTTCACGGTTGTAATGCTTTTGACATCCGATGGGGGTAATAGTTGTAATGCTTTTATCCATTCCCGACCAAGGATACTATCGAATCTGTCATCCACAATATATAAATTTCCTCGTATAGATTTACCGTTATGGCTAACTGATACCTTTGCTACCCCCAACGCTGGGAAGATACTACCATTGTATGCCTTTAACTTCATATTAGTTGGCCATATGTTGACCTTTGGTAGTTTACTGTGCAATAATTTCTCGCTGATTGTCGATATGGCCGATCCCGTGTCAAATTCCATTTCAAATGGTTTGCCTTCAATTGAAACCCGTATCAGGAATTTGCTCCTCTCACCAGACTCTGTAATCAGTTGCAGTGCATTTATTTCTTGACAATTATCATTATCAACGATTTTTATTGAATTCGTATAATTTGTGCTGGAACTTTTTTTTTATTTCTTCATGCATACATTTGAAGCATGACCCGCTAATTTACAGAGATTGCAGTATAATTTATCCTTGCTTCTGCAATCATTCGCTTTGTGCCCTGGTTTTCCACATCTATAGCAAGTTAATTGTCTATTGTTGCTGTCGCCCTTGCCTGAGCCACCATCGTTAAAACTCTTCGACGTATTTTCATTTCGTTTTGGCCACCGTTCATTCTGATATATCTCGGCGCTCTCCTTGACTTGGTGTACCTTCTGCATTGATTGACTTTGAATTTTTGATGCTTCCGTTGCTAATGCCGTTTTCACAATTCTATCCATACTGGGTTGCATTTCTTCTAGCAAGCGCTGGCGAGTATCCGCGTCACTAATGCCCCGTATAAACTGAGATCTTAAATGAGTTTCTGCTGTACTCTTATTGCAGGATGTACATGTAAAATTGCAGAAAACACTTAAACGTTTCAACTCTGACACGTATGTTGCCACTGATTCACCTTCGTGTTGTGTTCTAAGCAGGAATTTATGCTGCTCTGTAATTTCATTTGGTTTCGGGCACAAATGATTCTCCAACATTCCAGTTAACTCCTCATATGATTTTGTATTTGGTAAGTCCGGCGCAGTTAAACTACTAAGCAATTGATAATGCTTAGTGCCGGTGCAATTAATTAATATTTGTACTTTGCGTTCCTCTGTTGTAACAGATCGCATTTGTAAATAATTTTCCAAACGCTGCTTGTAAATTGAAAATGTTTCCTCATTTTCATTAAATGTACCGAATTGTATATTTGTATCCCGATTGCCATTTTGTAATTCTTGTAGCAACTTTAACAACGCCGCCACATCGATTTGGTTTTCATCCGCCATATTGTAATATGCGGTAATTAATTTTTATTATTTTATTCACTTTTATATATGCGTATATATATTTAGACACACGCGTAATTTCGCCTTCTCGTCGCCAATTATTATATACTTAATGAAACCACACATATTATATACTTAATGAAACCACACAGTAATTATTATATACATTTATTGTTAATGATATTCTACATGGTGTGGTTTATTATATAGTCCATTTTAGAATGCTGCCATGTTTATTTTATATATCTGTACAAAGGACAGAGAAGTATTGCCCGATATTTATTACAGTCGAAGGTCGGTAATCCAATACATAATACTACTCTACTGATAGATGGCGACGAAATTATGTAATGATATTTTTAGAAAATTACATTAATTTTTTATGATTTGATATATAGTTATAAATGAATAAATGCAACTGTGATTATATTTTGTTTCGAACTAAATAAGAGAGAAATTAATTCTCTAATAAATTCAGAATAAAATAGTTTTTTTTTTTTTTTTAAATGTTATTTTTTATTTTTAAACATATTTTTTACTTTTTTCAGTACGTAACCCCTATTTTCTATTGATTCTAAGTCTTAAATTATGCGAATTTGAATTGTGCGCTGTTTTTGTGGAACCAATTATTCGCATATTTCAAGGTTGGGCAGGTTCTTTTTGTAGTTTTTCCTGACCACATTGATAAAATTACTTTATTCGCATCGTTTTATTTCCGTGGTCTGTTTGTTAAAATATTTTAAATTCAATGTATTAGAATTAGGAATCTGAGAAAATAAATTGAAACTGGCAAAGATGACGCATGTGATAAACATTACGTAGATCACTTTCCGTCAGTGTTTTAATTTTCAGTAAAAGTGCTCTTCTCACCATGTTGCCGTGACGAAAGTCATTTAGGGAGTTAGTTATATCATATGATTATATTAATTAATCATCATCTCTGACACTATCCCATTTCGTTTAGTAAATTTTTCTTTCTTAGACCTAGTAAAATAATGTACATATAGTAATCATGAAAATTTTCGACCTTTGGATTTTTGCCGATTTACATTTCGCTATATCGCCGAAGTCAAAAAAGTGGTTTTTAAAAAACATTTCTCTCTGTGTTCCTGTGTGTGCAGACTAAATGTCTGTGTTTGTCTGCAGCCCAGAAGGTTTGCCTGATCGTGGTGAAACTTTATATTTACGATTTGTTCATAGATTGAGAGATCCCAATGATTAAATGCCGAAATCGATCCACCGGGAATGGCAGCTTCCAGGGAAGCTATTTCGTTTTTGGCAAATATTTAGAAAACTGTATCATTCACGAGAAAATGGACTAAGAACTAAACGATTCTAAATTAAATTGACAACCATACCAGTCCGATCGGTTTTCCAAAATTTAAGCGGAAAAGACGATTTTTGTGGATTTATGGAAAAGCTGTTTTCAACAAAAATTCGACCTTGTAATACGGATTGATGGATCGGCATGAAAATTAAGCTGTTTCCAAAAATTGGGAGATCCAAATGATTTTTGGCCGACATCGGTTCAGGAAGGAAGTGCTATTTGTTTTTCACAAATATTTTGAAAATTATATAACATTTAAAAAATATTAAAATCAAAAAAAATGTAAATTAAATTTAAAACAAAATTAGTAAAGATTTTCTAAATTTTACCGGAAATGACTAGTTTTGTTAAAAAAAAATTATATTTCTAAAATGTGGCATCTGTACAGCCAGCCGCCGGATTGACTATTCGAAAAAACTTCATACTTATACTTTTTTCATTAATTGGGAGATCCTTGCAAAATTTGGTAGAAATCTATGTAAAGACGGAACACGACCACCGTGGGAGGTATACCGATTTTCAACGAAGTCATTTGTGACTACAATTCCAGGACGCGGATATAACGCAAACATGTTTAAAGGTCCTTATAAAATTGTTAAGAGGGTAAGCGACGATATGTATTGAATACAGGAAAGCCTCGGCGGTTCCTGAAAAGTCGTGCAGCGATGAGTCTGGTCGGGTAGTGTTACGAATTCTATTCTATTCAGCATAAATATAAAACTTTAAAGGGAATTGGTACTAAAAGTCGCATTAACATGAGGGCAATCTTAAGAGTGTAGCACTAAAAAGGTAAATGATATTTTCCTCCTTGTTTTTTTTTCTTGACGCACAACTTCTGCAATGCATTAAGATGAGATCTAATAGCAATAAATTTTTTAAAATTTTCTGTGTGATAATTTTAACTAACATATGTGCGTAGGGCTTTCAGACGTACGTATTTTATACGTACAGTAGTTATTTTTTATATTCGAATTTATGATATACGTAATTTCCAAAACTTGCGAATAATTACTAAAATATTCTTGTTTTCAGCAATTAAAAATAAAAACTGATCCTGACCAATGAAGAATAATACCGTTCTATTTGTGTTTTAAGCGCCACTAAGAGGCTATTTATTCCACGAAAGAAAAATGGTCAAAATTTTATTCCAATATACATATTTGCTTAATTATGAATTAAGTTATCACCTTTTGTTAGTACCAAAAAATCACTAGATGTCAGGCTATTTAGCCCTTTAGATTTCGAAAAATCAATTGTTTTATAAAATATTTTCATGGAAATCGTGATGCGTACTAGTATGTCAAGAATTACAATCAGATAAAATTTTAAAAAATATTAAATTGTTGTTGTTGCACTCTTTCAATGGAGAGCAGCATGTAAAGTAGACGGAAATCCATACTTCTCGCCAAGAAAAGTGTCACAAAAATTCCGGTGTCGGTGTGAATCTCTACTAAAATGAAAATAAAAAAATCAAATTGGAAAGAAGGTGGAATTTTTCTGGAAACTCGGCTTTCTTTCATACGTTATTATGTGTATGATTTGATATGAAATGATATGAGACGTACAGGCAAAGAACATGGCGATCATAGGTATGCATAGCACATTCCTAGGAGTAAGCGTAGTCCAAAATCATCAACAAATAAAAATAAATTCTTATAAATAACGGACGAGGACGTTGTTTTGGCCGAAGCATTAATTAATTAATTAACGTACATAATTTTGGTAGTTAGCTTGCATGCACTACTCGCGGAAAAAGTCATTTTGATATTTTATATAGATTTCGGTCTTATTTTTTCTTGAGTTCATGTTAAATCCACTCTATCCTGTATTTTCATATAACAAACATTTAGGAAAACACACGGTTTTGCTACATGCTAAAAGTGCGAACAACTAGATTATGAGTTTATTGATTCGACAGAAATATAAAAATTGATCCTACTAACTATGTATAATACATGATTTAAATATTATATGTATTTATTTTATTATAACTAAGTAACTAATTGAGCAAGTAAAAACTAATGGATTTTAATGTATATTTACTGTACGCTAATGTACAAATAGGGAAGAGGTCAAATAAAATTTCGTTAGTATCATCAAGAGAAATTTACTCTGTTCCTTTCAACAAATAGATTTCTAAAAATTGTGAACGGTCTGATTTTATTATAAAAAAATTATATCATAATTGTTAAAACTTAAAAAATGCATTGTTTTCTGTACGTAAGAAGTTTGCACCCCACTTCGGCCATACGTCTTCCGATATTCTAGGTAGTTTAATGGGCCACCTTTAATTACTTTATGAATCATATATATGCTATAGCCTTCTCCAGGATTATTTCTGATCTCGTGATCCATTTGCATTTTGCATACACTTCTTCTTTAGGCCAAAGGATTAATTGACTTAATTTAATTTTAGTTGCAGCCCTTTCGTAAACTTTCAAAATTCAC
Organism: Nephrotoma appendiculata; assembly: GCA_947310385.1. Taxonomy (NCBI): domain Eukaryota; kingdom Metazoa; phylum Arthropoda; class Insecta; order Diptera; family Tipulidae; genus Nephrotoma; species Nephrotoma appendiculata. Next base: position 248,204,323 of record OX371224.1, read on the forward strand.
ACCCAATTTTACGTCATTGTCGTTTGCGTTAACAAAACGTTATTCAATGAATAATCCACCTTGGGTGATTCGCCTCGTGAATTTAAACTTTTAAAATGCAAGGCTTATCGAAGAATGAAGTTGGATAAGAAAGATTTTGGAAGTATTTTGGTTCCAAACGCGAATTCAAAGGTTACCCGACAACAATGCACCTGACTTAGGAGACTCTAAATCATTAAATCCCAAGGAAAAACCCATTATGTTTGCTCACAAACATCAGCTGAACTTAAATTGCAATAACACTGACACAATTTCTATGCCAATCATCAGGCATGACCGCATCAATTTATCCTGCCACTTTATCTGCTCATTATCAATTGGTCATTACTTAGAAGGTTAATTCCTAGCAGATAGATCACTTCGAAAGTTATATCAATTTCCAAATCAGGAAAAGAAGCGATATTTCATGCTACAGAGGAATAGCTACCAATATTGGTTTATGCCTGAGAAATCCATAATGACAAATTTAGTTGAGTATACAATTAAGGCCATTGACCAACATCAATAAGTGGGCACAGTTTATATGGACAGTAGTAAACCATTTGACTCCATCAGTCATAGCAAAGCGTTGGCCAGTCGGAACTCCTTTGTAATACTCCTATATTGAAATTGGGGAAAAAGGTCAAATTAAAAACCTCCTCTGGCGTTCCACAATACTCGCAATGCAAACTTACAGATACCAAATTACTACAAAACGACATAGATAGAATCAGCGAGTAGTGTAAAGTCAACCAATCACATCTCAATATCAAAAAATGTAAAATTATGTCCCACCACCACAAAAAACAACAGCAGTAACAGTCTCATGACGTATGTTGGCTCAGTGCATCTAGAATACTACAGGCCACAGTTCTTTCTTTGGCTATTAGGCGGAGCTAAAATTATAAAGATTGTTTTGATTTTTTTTGAGTTTAAGCTGTCATATTGATAAGAAAAAAATTGTAAACAACCAACAAGAAAAATATTTTAATAATATATTTTAAAATTTTAATAAAAAGCTATTGATGGTACGTATTAATCCATAATATTATTATAAAATTATGCATTCTAAATTGTGTTAAATATGTAAACACGTATAAAATGTGTACACATTTTATATAATTTACGAGAAGACATAAGCAGACAGTTTGTTTTCGTTTTTTCTTTTTATGAACATGACTGCCATCTACAGTTCAAAGAATAAATTGTAGACATAAATTTAATGGCATAGCAAGCAGTGTGGACTGTAGTATTTTAGGTGCGCTGGTTTGTTACACCCGTGCCTTCTATAATACTGGGCTGGGATGTTCTAACATCACCATTTTGCGATATTTTATCGAAGTCCACGTCTCTTTCTGCTAGAATTAATTTGACTTCTGTTTCGTTTATCAATTAATTCTTCTCTATTGCTATCACAACCTACTAGAATATATTTGAACAATATCTATTTCAATGGGTATATCCAGCCCATGTAGGCCTACATTTGAGATGTCTCACTTGTAGATTTTCCTCAGTTGTAGAATTCTACATGGGCTGGATGCAATATATTCATGTTATTTATGGTTTAAGTCTAATATAATTGATTTAATAATTAAGTAATTTTTTTTTTTTTTTAATTTATTAAACTTCAGACCATGAAGATAAAAACAATAAAAAGAAATGAAAATAGAATTGAAACCAAAATATATATCTACTCAAAAGTAGACAGAAAATGTTTGCCTCACTAAACAATGAGATATCTACATTATTTTGACTGAGATATTTTGCATCCAGCCCATATTCTGTGTGAGGCCTACTAATTTTTAGTGAGGCCTACATGGGCTGGATACACCCAATTATTTTCATTCTACAATCGAAAAAAAAAAATATTTGGTGATAGAAACACAGTAGAAACATCACAATATTGCAATCTAGCAGGCTGGTAAACGATAAAATATTGAAACAAAGATACATTTTATTCTACAGAAACGAGAAATAAACTTCGATAAATTATCGAAACATGGTGATGTTAGAACATCCCAGCCCTGGTCTGTGACAACATTCATTTATTGCTGATGACGTCATTGTAAATCGACAACTAGAGGGCAGCATAATTAAGTAAAATTAATGCACCTTGCCTCCTTATTACGACGGTAATAAATTTCACAAAGTTAATAAATATCTAAATTATTATATAATAAATTAATAAATTATGAACAATTTAAGTGTAATTGATTTTCTTAATTGATAAATTGAATTTTTCGTATCCATATTCAAGAAGTTCGTGAGAATTTAAAGAAATGCGCTTATTTAGGAAAAAATTTGTTAGTAGCTTTCATCATAATTTCTATAGTCATATTTACTATGTACAGTAGAGTAGTTTAGTATGCATAGTAAAATATCGTAATCTCAATTATTTATTATAACGATTTTGAACAAAAATACTGTGTTTTACATTTAGCAGATGTGCATATAATTTACAAGATCTACAAACAATTAATTTTCCGGTTTATTTTTAGATCTGCATATCGTCGGTTTGGTGCAACAGTGTCACATCTCAAAAACGCATATTTTTAAGGAAATCGATTTGAATTTTTTTTTTTGATAGTAATTCTTTTATTACTACAAAATTAATCAAAAAAGATAATTGTGTTGTTTTTTTTTTATTTATGGACGATTTAATTAGAGTATCTAATTTTTGAGAGCTACATTTAAAATATTTAATTGACCCTAATAAAATTAGGGCTCTAACAGCCCTATATCGAGTTGTGACACTATTCCTAAAAAACAATATAATAAATATTATGAAACTATGAGTAATTTTGAAGTGATACTATACCAGATAAAAGATTGTTAGATTTAAAGGATTTTTGTTCGAATATATCAAAATGGATAATTTTTGACTTCTATCACTATTGCGCTTAATGGCTCCGCAAGTTGATCTTGACGTTGCGTATCATCTCCATCCAATAACGGTTGCAGCTCTTGTCCACGCTATGAACAATACAAAACTTCTGTCATAAATTACAACTAGATGTGTCGCTAGCACCGTCTGTGTGTGAAACCCGGAAATTTTGTTGCGCACCTGATATTCAATATCAGGTATACTATACAATACATATATATATATATATATATATATATATATATATATATATATATATATATATAATGCTTATAACATACTATATATCGTCGATTTAATCATATGACCGTAGGCGTGTTTGACAAAAGGAATGATGTTCTTACTATTTAGCGCAGTGCCTTTTTGACGTCTGACTCAATATTTTTGGATCAGATGGCCGTAAAGCTATATGACGTCAAAAACGTACCGCGCTTAATAGTAAGAATAGCATCCATACCGTCAAACAAATGGGAGGAAACGTCATGGTATGTGCAATGGGTACCGAGGGGGTCGGAGATCTGGTGTTTGTTGAGACTAACTTGAATAAAGAACAATATTACAGAATCATTTAAAAGCAGTGCGACAAAAATAGAAATATCTGGACATATTAGCTTGGTTCAAGACAACGATCCCAAACATGCATCCCACTTGGTAAAAATTTGGTTGAGCTACAATAACAAATACACTTTACCGAACCCTCCACAATCGTTAGATCTCAATCTCATCGAACATCTTTGGGATAATTGGAAAAAATGGATGCGACTACATGATAGTAGAACAAAAGACGATTTAAAAATCTAATTTAATCGACAAGTGGCACCAAATTACGTCGAAAGAAACAGGGAAACTTATGCATTCAATGCAGAATCGCTTAAAACTTATGACCCGTTTTAAGCGATTCTGCATTCTCAGAAAGGGTAGCGTAGCACACAAATTATTAATTATATTTATTAGTAATAATACTGTGAAATGTATGTTTTTTCTTTGACTACGTTTTGTTATATTTTTGTTAAGTAGTTGAATTAATTTGTATATTTTTTTTTTTTAAATGTGATATTATTAGTTAATAAATAGAAAAAAAATCAAATACTAAAGATGCTGTGTAAAGAAAATATATGAATTTATTGAAAAAAAAAAAAGTGTATGTTTTTTTTTTTTTTTTGATGGAGTGTATATATAATTGATTTTGAATAACCGAAGAACAAATTTCCTCTATATGGTACTTACTACTGGCGCTACATTTCGTGAAAGAATTTAGCCGCCTTAACGATATCTAGAAATATTTTAGCTTGCCATAAAAGTATCCTACATATAATAACCGTGTCTAAGCTACTCCTTCTCTACGTCATCCATTCATCGAGCAGGAGGTCTTCCATTAATACCCAATTTCGTTGCCTATTATCCAGTTTCATGTTCGTGGAACAAGTACTAGTCATCTGAGTCTACATAGTTTAATGAATCCTATTATATCAGCTTTCTCGGGATAATCAAAAAGGTTTTTTTCAGGGAAACGACGGCCCAAAATTGCAGATATTCTCCGCGTATGCTAATAGCTGCCTTGATTTAAAAATACTTAAATTGGTTAAAGCCTCTCAACGTGTTCTTCTGTATGCAGGTATGAAGGTTTGATCGGTTCTTGATTTATTCAACCGCAATCCATACCGGTATCGCAAGTTGCACTCACTTTGTATAGATAACTTTGCTACTTCCACGTTGACCAAAACGTAATAAAATTATTGTCACATGAAGCATACATGAAGTTAATAAAACGAACAATTCGTTGGTTTATATGTAATTTGCGCCACAGGAGTAATACATAAAATTGACGATAACAATTACGTCATTAACCACCACGACAACATAATATCAAGAATTTTATATGGTCGGGTTGTGCCTTAATAATACAATATAAAATGAATTGTAAATAAGAATAAACTGTATACATATATATCGCAAGACAAAGGATGTTTAAAATTATTACAGCGCTTTCCCAGAAACAATTAAAGAAAACAATGTACGGGTTTGTGTTCTTTGTGTATAGAAAACGTGCTTGTGTTATTTGCCGGTAGATGTCTCGAACTCACCTTTAACATTCATCAAATTTTGAGCTACTTTTTGGAACTGATGATGGGCAAATGTATTTCGAAACTGTGTAGTCTTCCAGAAAAAAGAAATAATAATTATTACAATAAAAATGATGTTTTTATTATTTTTATTAAATTTTTAATTTGTAAATACACATTCGAAAATTATTTTATAAATAATTACCTAATATAAATATGTAGAACAAAATAATTTTATTAATTTTTCTCGCCGTTAGGTAACAGAGCGATTTAAGATACAATCTCTTTCGAACGTCCTACCAAAATATAAGAAATGTTTTTCTTTGGAGAAAAGTAATAATTGAGATACGAACAATTTTGATTGTCCTAAATTTAAACTATAATGTTGATTTTCATTCTTCTTTTTAAAGAGATGTAAATTGTTTTAAAGAAAAATTTAATTTTCGTAAAAATTTACTTAATACTTAAAGAATTAAAGAGAACCAAAAATTGTTTGTGTATATATAAAACATATGTACTGTTGTTGATTGCAAAGCGAAAAATTGTGCAAATACAAATCTATCCGTATGTACATTTTATTAAATAAGAAAGAAATTTGACCTTCCAAAATATTTTCATTCTAAAAAACCCCTAGAGTACTTTTACTGGTTAATGTAGCAAAACAAATGCTAAAATGAAATTGTTGAGGTTCAAAAAAAATTAATTCCTTTAAACGAATATAAGATTAAATAAATTGTTATAGGCAATACGAAAGAATTGTATTTTTGAATGAAACGATGTAGTTTAATTTGGTTGAGGGCAAGAACTTTCCATTATTCCTCATTAATGAATATTTTATTTTGTGCATGACAAGTGAAATGATTTTTTAGAACAAATTATTAAAATTTTCCTTGTTGTGCGTTTTCTAAAGATTTAATTAAAATAAGTTTTACATCGCCGCAGTAATATTTATTTAACCTAGATATAATTTCGATTTTCTAACAAATTAAAAATTCGTCTCTGACATTATAAATATCTTGGCATTGAGGGAGGGAGGACTAAGGAAAAAGTTTTATTATTGAAAGTTTTTTCAATCAGTTAAATTTACTGCTAGAAAAATTAGTTGGCTTATCAATTCATGTTATAGCTTATTTTATCAGGCGACTGTCGCAGTAAAATAAGGTTGTTTTGTTATGTAAATATTTTTATGGGTTACATTTGCAGTCTCTAGGCGTGCTTTATTTCGGGCAATTTCTTCTTCAAGTTAGGTATGTAAGTTACTCGTGCGGCCCTCCAGCATCTTGAAACGTATTTATATCAAAAGTTGGCTCTTTATAGCAAATGTTTTTACTAATCGGCTATAATACCGTAATAGTATTTTTATGGTGAATTACGTTTCAAATTAACGTCATCATCATATACGAATTTATCCCGATACTCACTCCGAAAAAATGTGATTCCAACAATAAACTATCACTATCGTTAGAGTTTACTATCCCAGCCCGAAAAGATGTCACTATCGCGACAGTGAACAGTGTCATTTATCCATATCATGTCATTTATAACATTCAGCCCAAAATTTTTAAATTACTTTTAAAGTATTTTAAGTTATCCTCTAATTAAACTCAGCATATATAAAAGAAGCTATTCCGATTGTAACACAGCACTGTTCACCACTGTGTTCCATACGAATTGTCGTTCAACCCTGAGGTAGTTGAATTGAACACTACTACATAGTCGACTTAGCTATACCATAGAAAACGATTTACCGGTTCGGTTTGCAAATTTTGGGATGTAAAGTTTTGGTTTGCGAGAGGGAAGTCAGTCAGTGATATGCGTTGTAAGTAGCCAGATAAAATTACAAAAGGCTTAAAAAATTATTATTAAATTTTGATCATTATAAATAATTAATAAAATAAAAGGATATAAATTGTGTATGAATCCATTTTTTTTATAACATACCAAATGAACAATGTGGTGATAATTATAAAATCCAACGCATGAAATTTCGGTTGTTCATAAGTTTTATTTGATATTTTTTCGGTATCTCGTGCGGGGAATACGTTACACCGCTATAGTTGTTATTGGTGTACGCAAAATAAAATTTAAAAAATACGATAAGTTTACCAATGACTATGTTAGTTTATAAGATAAAATACTTATAATATTGTAATTATCCAATTAAGGCAAATTGGTAATACATATAATCTAATAAAAAAAACAATTTTTCAAATGGTGAAACATGTGTTTCCAAGGACAATATTAAGACTGTGTTTATAGTGTTAAAAACTGTGTAATTTCTTTGTAAGCCACAATAAGTCAATAAATTTAGTGCTAGTTATTGTAATTTTAAAAGTTATATAAGCACAGTGAACTTAAGGTGCAGTTTTTTTTGATTAAAATTTGTACTCTACATACATAATCTGCGAGTAGCGTTTCATTAACACTGTGAATGTCGTGGCTACCACCCAAGTCCGAGAATTATATCGGTGCATAGCAAAAAACAAACTGTATGCAATACCGCAATCTGTTTTTAACCCATTGCCGCACACTTTGTAATTGACGACCGTGCTCAGAAACACACTTTTTCTTTTTCAATTGTTTATGACTGCCATATGAAATTGAGCGTCATTTATATGTTTGGAAGTGAAAATTATCACATTTTCTCACAGTTTTCCCATGAAAACTCTCGAATGCTATAGCCGTCATTTGCTCATCACATCATTTTTTCTAAAGGGTGATTTTTTTGTGGTTAGGATTTTCATGCATTAGTATTTGACAGATCACGCGGGATTTCAGACAAGGTGTCAAAGAGAAAGATGCTCAGTATGCTTTGACATTTCATAATGAATAGACTTACTAACGAGCAACGCTTGCAAATAATTGAATTATATTACAAAAATCAGTGTTCGGTTCGAAAAGTGTTTCGCGATTTACGTCCGATTTATGGTCTACATAATCGACCAAGTGAGCAAACAATTAATGCGATTGTGACCAAGTTTCGCACTCAGTTTACTTTATTGGACATTAAACCAACCACACGAATGCGTACAGTGCGTACAGAAGAGAATATTGCGTCTGTTTCTGAGAGTGTTGCTGAAGACCGTGAAATGTCGATTCGTCGCCGTTCGCAGCAATTGGGTTTGTGTTATTCGACGACATGGAAGATTTTACGCAAAGATCTTGGTGTAAAACCGTATAAAATACAGCTCCTGCAAGAACTGAAGCCGAACGATCTGCCACAACGTCGAATTTTCAGTGAATGGGCCCTAGAAAAGTTGGCAGAAAATCCGCTTTTTTATCGACAAATTTTGTTCAGCGATGAGGCTCATTTCTGGTTGAATGGCTACGTAAATAAGCAAAATTGCCGCATTTGGAGTGAAGAGCAACCAGAAGCCGTTCAAGAACTGCCCATGCATCCCGAAAAATGCACTGTTTGGTGTGGTTTGTACGCTGGTGGAATCATTGGACCGTATTTTTTCAAAGATGCTGTTGGACGCAACGTTACGGTGAATGGCGATCGCTATCGTTCGATGCTAACAAACTTTTTGTTGCCAAAAATGGAAGAACTGAACTTAGTTGACATGTGGTTTCAACAAGATGGCGCTACATGCCACACAGCTCGCGATTCTATGGCCATTTTGAGGGAAAACTTCGGAGAACAATTCATCTCAAGAAATGGCCCGGTAAGTTGGCCACCAAGATCATGCGATTTGACGCCTTTAGACTATTTTTTGTGGGGCTACGTCAAGTCTAAAGTCTACAGAAATAAGCCAGCAACTATTCCAGTTTTGGAAGACAACATTTCCGAAGAAATTCGGGCTATTCCGGCCGAAATGCTCGAAAAAGTTGCTCAAAATTGGACTTTCCGAATGGACCACCTAAGACGCAGCCGCGGTCAACATTTAAATGAAATTATCTTCAAAAAGTAAATGTCATGGACCAATCTAACGTTTCAAATAAAGAACCGATGAGATTTTGCAAATTTTATGCGTTTTTTTTTAAAAAAAAGTTCTCAAGCTCTTAAAAAATCACCCGTTATATATTTCTGCCTACAGAAACAAATGACGGCTATAGCCGTCCGATTTTTTGGTGATATATAGACAAATGACGGCTAAAGAAGTCATTTGCGCGAACATAATACGACGGCTATAGCCGTCATTTGTTTCTGTAGGCGGAAATATATCGAATTGCTAATCATGAAAAATCGCACAAAAAAGCAATTGATATGTTATCTGGAATGTTACATCTTTTTTTCTTTGATGTATTACTGAATAATTAGCAAAAAATGCATTAGTACACTTCGTAAGAATGCTGTTCCTTTTTTTATTAATTAAAATATGCAGGGCGGCTATAGCCGTCATTTGAGTAATTAAAAAGAAAATAAGAATGAAGTCGTCGTTCAATCTCAACGATCAACTTTTATTGGACAACCTCATTCAACATCCATCAGTTCATCGTCTTCAACTCATACGTCGGAAAATTTTTTCTTATATGCATTTTTTAGTTGTAAACTATATAATTTTTTTTCGTTTAAAATTTCCAATTTGAAATTAATATCTAATTATACGCATAATATCTAGTTTGTATTAATATAATTTGAATATATTATCTATAGGGTATATATATATATATAATCTGTAGGCTAGGATTAGATCAGGTATAAGTATTATTTAATTATAGTGGTTTGTCAACCTTGAATTTTCTTTTGCGTATAGTTTTTTTCCGTAACTTTTAAATTGATAATGTCAATCAATTAGTTTTTTTTCGTAGGATTTTTATTATATGATCCATTTTACAATAATTATTTTAAATAAATTGTCAATGTTAAAATTACGGAAATTCTAATGCGTTCACCTATTATTATTGTGAATCACCATAAAATGAATTTATAAACTAATAAATTGAGGCTTGGGTAAGTAACAACCAACAATGGCAGGTATAATGTTCCCCATTCCGTCGGTTGTATTGTTCAGTCATTGCGCAATCCGGTTATGTTTGTTGAACTGCAACCTTCTACTTGAGACCATCCGTCTAAAATGAAGTCACCCACTCTAGTTGGTAATGAGGGTGTTTTTATTAATTGTTAATTCCGTAAATATCGTTAGCGTCCGGGTCAGATTTACAATTCAACTTTAAACCCCTTTAAGTACTTTTTTTGTACTTTCTCATTCAGCATGGTAATTTTCTAATTATGTCAAAATCTGTGCTTTAATAATACCTCATAAATTTTTTAATTAGCTCGATTTTCTTTCCTACAGAAGCGGTCTCGCAAGATTTATGTATCCCTTGAAAACCCCACCCCTTACTCCTGAGCAGTAGCCGCGCTTAAAACGACCGCTCAAGGGCAATGCATTCGTAATTTGATTTCTGATGGTGAAATGATGTTTTACGTGTCCATCATCACTTAATTGATGGGAAATACTATACATCACTCACAATTTCGTTACACGATACTCACGAGCCATTACTTTGATGTATTTTTAAGTTATCCTTAAATTGCCTATTATCCTGGAATCTCGCTTCACAGGTGATTCATCATGACTTGTTATATACGATCAAATTGGTGGAAATTTTGATTTCAAACTGAGACATTTTCAGAAAATTCATCTGGTTGCACGCGTCTGTACCTTTATTTCAATATGCTTTCTTTCTATGCGCCAATGCAGTTAGGAAAATTCCATCGTTTTTTTAAATCCTCCGCGATTGATAATCAATCGCTTTGCGATGACAATGGTAATACTTCATTCCTCAAGTATTCGCAAATTGCCGTTAGAGTATTCTTTATAACGTAGCAAGTGCCAAATACCTGAAACATATACCATATATATACAAACAAATATTTATTAACATACAATAAATACTAGCTAATTAAATTCGAACCTTAAGGCAAGTGCCAATGTGGTGGAAGGATTAATGGAACGATCATAGTTGGTATTCTGCCGGGAAATTGTCGGACCAACTAGTTTTAATAGGATGTCAAAGGCAGCTGGAGACATTCGTGTATAGTTGAAAAACCATTCATGATCGTCGAATCTCATTTCAGCCAATTAGGTATATGATCTCCGTGATCCTTTCATGCTTCTTCTGAGAAAATAACACGAACGGTTTTTTCTTATTCAACCATTTTGCTGCTTCATAAACATCTGTAATAATTGCAGACGTTGCCTCATTTATTACCATAATCGGCATTAATTTTTATAAAAACAAATATTTATATGTATGTCTCGATATAATTGTATATATCGACAAATTATTTATTATTTTTAATTAATCGCACACTAAATTTGACACAAAATAGGAACACTATCGAACACAGTTTTAAATTACTAATGAAAATCACCGTCCATGTCAGAGTACAGGTTGACATAGATCTTGCAATGTGCAGGTGGTATACTGTAGTTGTGTGAGTAGTAGAATGAATGGGATGGGTTTGTGCGTTGATGAAAATTAATTGACCTCAAAAAGACATTAAATCCATTGATCCATTGGATAATTAATACTTTCTTTTATTTAAAAAAAAAATATGTTTTATAACATTTGATTGAAAGGTCAAAAAAGTAAATACTACACATTATCAATATACACATACACATAAACACAAAACAAAATCTTCAAAAGTATCATTAGAAACAAAACATTTGATCTATATTTTACCTACATGGTACAACATGCCTACCATCACATTTTCGATTTTCGGCTTAGTTCAGCTCTTACTGCTAAATAATTGCGAAACAATTGCCCAAAAAGTATCGCGATTTCAACTATTCAGTATAAATATGTTCTCTCTTCTTTTTCCACACTTTGACAAACGTATCACCAACAAAAATTTCACGTGATGTATAAATAAAGAAATTGAGTAACCGTAGACATCGTAAAATAGAAAAAGAATGTTTTATTCAATAGAAAAATAATACATACATATTTGGAAAGACGAAATAAAGGGTGTCCCAATAAGTACAGAGTTAAGAATTTAATAAAACAAAAAGGGATATATATTTACAAATTTATTTTTTTGTTTGAAAGTACAATCCTCCTGGTTAATTTATGGAAAATGATTTCATTCAAATGGGAGCCGCGGCCGGCTTTGGCGTACTCCATTCGGTCGGTCCAATTTCTGAGCACATTTTGCATTGTGTGCTGATCTATTTCGGCAGCATTTTGGCAATGGTTGCTTCATATTGGTTTTGAAATGCTTAATTCTTTGTGGATTGTCCGTATAACACTTGTCCTTCACGGCACCCTACAAAAAAAAATCCAAAGGCGCCAAATCACAGCTCCTTACCGGCCAATTCACGTCACTATTTCGACTGATAATGCGGCCATCAAATTTCGATGACGCAGTTTCACTAATGTAACGCCCAATGAGTGACATGGCCCACCATCTTGCTGGAACCAAGTTGTCCAAACCAATATTTTCAAGATATGGCCACAAAAAAGATGTTAACATGTAGCGGTAGTTGATTCCGTTGACCGTAACGGTCGCGCTAGCCTCTTTTTCGAAGAAATACGGCCTAATAATGCCGCCACGCCACAAGCCGCACCAAACAGTAACACGCAATAGATGCATTGGCTTCTCCACATATCCTTGAGGATTTTCCGATCCCCAAATGCAACAATTTTGTTTGTTTACAAACCCACCGAGATGGAAATGCGCCTCTTCCAAAAATATGATTTTTTGAGCAAAATCCTCATCAATTTCAAGTTTGTCGCAGGCCCACACAACGAATCGATACCGAAGCGGATGGTCACGAGGCTTCAATTGTTGGACCAATTGAACTTTATAGTGCCACAAACCAAGATCTTTACACAGAATTCGTTGCATGGAAGACCAGCTGATGTTCATTTCCGATGCACGATGACGAATTGATGTTCTCGGACGTTGGCGCACATTTTCGGCCACCGCGGCGATATTTTCAGCTGAACGAACACGACGAGCACGGGTACTAATTAGATTGTCGATTAGGTAGCCCATATCTCGCACTATATGCACAAACTTCTTGATACCGTTGGGTATGTCTCCCGTGTTTTGACCAAATTTTGTTCCTGCTGTTCCTAAAAACGCGCATCCCCAATAGAATTCTTGTTATTTTTTCCTTAGAGAAAATTATGAAAAAAAAAATTTGAGAAAACAAAAAATTTTGTTTTCTCAATTTTTTTTCATAGTTTTCTGTAAGGTAAGATATCCGCCTTTTTGAACTGAATTTCGGGCTAACTTCGTATAAAAGAATAGTTTAGATCTGACTAGGCTACCAAGCAATAGTAATTTTAAGATATCCTAAAATTACATAAAAGTAATTTAAAATTTAGGGCTGAATGTTATAAATGTCGTGACAGTGTATCATGATACTATTTACTGTCGTGATAGTAATAATAGTAATAGTAATATAGTGATAGTAATATCGTGATATAATCCAACGCGAATATATCCAGATAATTGCAAACAAAATTTTTCTATAAATAACTCAGTTTTATAGACATGAAAACTTTTTTGATTTTTTTTTTAATCACCTATTGTTTCTTTTGCTTTCATTTTTTAGCAGTAATACATTTGTTTTTATTATTACTAAAAATTAGAAGCCACAATTATTTCGATATCCATTTAATACACAATTAATTAATAGTTATAATCTAATTTGCATGTAACACAAATTTGCTTTAGTTATAATTTGCGTATATTTTGTGTCATGACAGAAGTTGTATTGCCATTAGTAAACAAATAAAATTTCGGGCTGAAAGTTTGGGCTAGCTTCATATACGTTACAGCAAGCCTAAGTATATACATATTCATAACTATCAGGATTGTTTCTATCTAGATAGTTATAGTATATATTTCTGTAAATACTAGGGCAACAAAATTTCCAGGTCTTTTTGAAAAATGAAAAATGGTAAATTTCAATAGTAATATAAAAAAAGTTTATTCAAAGTATTGTCCTTCACTATCAACACACTTTTGCCATCTCCCTGGCAATACATGAATACTACAACGATAAACGTTCATCCAACCAATTTTGGCAAACCATGCGCCATCGACCGGAACAAGTGATAATCCGAGGGGCCATGTCTGGCGAATAAGGCGGGTACGGTAGCAAATCCCACTTCAGCGTTTTGATGGTATCCTGGACGATGGCATGGAGTGTTGTCGTGCTGCAAAATCACTCGTACGTGTCTCATTCTGACCATTTTCGAGTGCATGGTTTAGATTGATGTGTTGTTGTCGGTAGTATTGTCCATTGACAGTTTCGCCCTGTTTCAGTAACTTATGGTACACGATTCCTTTCTGGTCCCACCAAACGCAGAGCATTATCTTCTTTCCAAAGCGATTTGGCCGTGCCGTCGATGGTGATCCTTCGCCAGGTGAAAGCCACGACTTTTTGCGTTTAGGATTCTTAAAAAAGATCCACTTCTCATCTTCCGTAACAATTCGATGCAGGAAGCTCTTTCTTTCATGCCGTGAAAGCAAAATTTCGTAAGTGGATCTTCGATTTCCCATCTGTCTTTCAGTCAACTCATGCCCTCCTTTTGAATTTCTCCCATAGCATGTAAACGTTTGGAAATACCTTGGCGAGTCGTGATTAATGCTTCCGCAAGTTGACCTTTAGTTTGCGTATCATCTTTATCCAATAACGCTTGGAGCTTGGAGTATACAAATGTTTTTGGTCTTCCGGAGCGCTTCTTGTCCTCCATGTCGAAATCACCACTTTTAAAGCGTTTAAATTAATCTTCACAGGTAGTTTTCGATGGTGCATGTTCGCCGTAGGCCTCTTCACGCAAATGACGTGCTTCAGCTGCATTTTTTTTCAAGATGAAGCAGAAAAGCAAAGCTTCCCGCAGATGCTGTTTGTTTGGCACAAAACTCGACATTTTCGCTCTTAGAAAAAAATTTTTGGCGTTGCGATATGTGCTAGTATATTACCGCTAGTTATCGTTAACAACTGTCCACGCTATGAACAAAACACAACTTTTGTGATAAATGACAATTAGATGTGTCAGATATTCAATGAAAGCGTCGGTAGCACCATCTATGTGTGAAACCCGGAAATTTAGTTGTGCACCTAATATATACGTCATCAATGAAATAAAGAACCAAGCAAGGAAACACGTACAGCGCTTATCTCTACACGAAAATGCAGATATCCGTCGTATGTTGGACACCACTAACGGAATGAGGAGACTTCAAAGGCAGAAACCGCTGGAGCTGGGCAGTTATAATTAGAATAAGAAAGTATTGAAAAATGAGTAACTAATAGGTTACTAATCTTAATCCGCGAAACTAATTTAAGATAGATAAATTATTAGATGATCTCTGAATCAGTTGTAATATTGTATAAATAAATAAATATATTAAATGAAAAAAAAAAAAAAATTACTGAACCCATCAACTTTTTATTTAAAATTGAAATGTATATGTACAGTTCTTATGTATGTAATGTACATACGTATATGTTTCGGGAGATTTACAGATACGATTTCCTAGAAATTCAAGCAATTTAATTTTAATTTAATCCATTTAATGTAAATTATTGATTTGATTTCGACATTTAATATATGCGTCGAACCTTTCATGATAACAACAATATTATAGATTCTATTTAAAATATAATCTCGTATCTTATTGTATAATTCACATCCGTAAAAATTGAATCAAAATTATGTAAGTATAATAAATAATAATAAGAAAGTTTTGTATAGATAAAAGGAAGAAAATAAACCAACAAGTGGAATGGAGAAATAAAAAACTTTATAATTGCCGCACTAATTCGGCAATCTATCATTTCCTACACCGGATAATGATAATAATTTTTTATGTCCAATTTCGTTTATTTTATTTGCCATTGATATAAGAAATCTTAAATTGAACTGATTTATTTCAATAATAATTTATAAATCTATATTATGCCGCATAAGCTATATGTGCCTGTCTCAGAAAATTATACCGTTTTATTGTCAATATGCAGTATAAAAATACATATTTATATTAGTTTAACAAAATAGTAATAATAATAATGAATATATGTATAAATAATATTGTATCGGATTACGCAATATTTGGTAGTAAAAAAAAATAATTTGTTTATATTTGAGAAAAATGAATCTCTGTGTACACGTACTTTACACTCTGCTTCAACAATTGTCTATATTACGAACGTATATTTGGCCTGCATAACGCATGCGTTACCTTTTCCAAGTTTTTCTTTTCTAAATGTTTTACAAATAATGAAATGTAAATAAAATTCATGGAAAACGGTTTATGTATTTTCCTGTTAGAATTTTCAATTAAATTTTGTATTTCAGTTATTAACATGCTGCTAACGATACAAAGCGCAATTCTCGAGTTAAAACGGGAGCATTATTAAATCACATTCGCAATTTTGTTTAATTTTTTTTATTGAACAACGCGTGTTAAATTTTTATTTTTCTTATAAAATATATACATTTTCCATATTGTGATCGTAAAAATTGTGGCATATGTTGAATTTTACAACGTTCGATTTAAATAACGCCCAGAACTATCTAAATTCAATTATATCGTATAGTTAATAACAGAATGTGCATTTTGAAATTTTAGTGAAGTTATAACTGACCATTAAATAAAATCTAGCTGCAGCGATTAACGAGAGATCATATAAAATTTTAAAACTGTTGGAATAATTTAATTGTAAGTACTCGTATGATCATAAAACATAAATTTGTCATATTACTTTTATGTTTTATAATTATGTGTTACAAAAAATATTGTAATATCATGCCGCCTTGATATGGATCGGAGATAACCAGGCTTCAATGAATTTTTTTTATTATTTATTTGAATAAAATCGTTATTCAAGCAAGTGTGACGCAAGTAAATTGCATTCAAAACGATAAAATGTGATAAACATAAAATATTATATTAAATCAAGTTAAAATTGAGCTGTGTATTTTCCGGAAAATTTTATATTATTGTTTGAATTAACATTTGGCGTCATACTGGAAAGATTGCACGCACACAACGTCTATATAAAGTGTTTGTATTGTACTGTTGTCTATCGCTATATGTACATATTAGTATCTCAAGAGGGTGTATCAATTATTCGTTAGTCTGATGAATAATTATTTATAATGTACTTGAAAAATAGTATAATTTAGCCTGGATTGACTGTACTGTATAACTGTGAACAACTGCCGATATAAAAATTTATTTCGTGTGTAGTGATTATTCACCTATACCGTTTGCGTCGATCGAACGATAAATTAAAGTGTGAAGATACATATTTAAGAACGGATATAAATGGATTTCGTCGAAATGCCAAGGTTGCTACAGTTACAGTATATATAATTGCTTAGATATAATTTCTTAGATATATTTTTATTTAGAAGTTAAATTCGCCTGAAGAAATGAAGAAAACATCCCCTTCATTGATTTAAACTTATTGATCAGTTTTTATTATGATAATGAAATTTGTGCTAAAAGAATTATTAAAAAAGCATCTGCCGGAACATTTTCTTCTAAAGTTTTTTCATATTCATTAGCTATTTTGAAAAACCCGTTCTTAAGTTTTTCTTTTTTACGAAATTTTCTTTTATTATTTTGTTATTAGCTTCAAAACTTGGAGAAGTTGTGCAAGCTCGATCGAAATATACAAAAAAATACTTAGACGCAATGTTTTTTCAAAATATTAAAGTTAAATCGACAAAACTCTTAGTTTTGTTTGTTTTTAAATATTTTAATTTTATATTATAGAAAAAAATTAAATAAAGTTAAAAGTGACGATTGTGGATTGTTTCGTTTGTATACAAAACGGAGTTTTGCTAGGTTCAATAAGACATTTAATTTACTAAAGGACACTTTTAAGTAAACTATATTTTTGAAAATCGTTCTATTAAAATTTATATTTAGAATTGTTACTAAATGTTTAAAACACATTTGCTGAAATACCAATTTTATTACTAATTAAAATATTTCTAATTGTTTTTTTTGGGTAAATACGCTATATTGAATATAAATTGATCTAAAATATAATCAAAATTATTTACAAATATTTTTATGTAAACCTCCTCCACCCAAAATCAAAATATCATGATCGGTTAATTTAATTGGGTTATTACACCTTTTTTTATTATTTTATTTATCTTTATTTTGTTCGGGGACCTGGACACTCCCAACTCATTCGCTTATTCTAACTGGCATGGAAAATGGGTCGGCCCATGAGTTCTGCACTCCGATAAAGGGTTATACTTGTGTTCATTTTCATCACAGATCGTAACCTCATGATAAAAAAATCGTTTTGCATCCTGCCCCTATCGGGAGTCGAACTGGCATCTCCCGATCAAAACACCAAAGCTTTAAATTAAACCACTGTGCCGTTTGGTCGGTTATCAGTAATTAACATAAACATAAATCAAATTAACACTGCATCCCCAATGAAATTCCTTTAACTTTTTCCTTACAGAAAAGTATGAAAAAAATTTTGAGAAAAAAAATTTTTTTTTTGTTAGGTTGGTGATTACCTTATGAAAAATGTTATCAAACTTTTAACTTTTTCCTTATGAGAAATACAATGAAGTAAACTGCATTTGCAAAATTGGTTGTTGTTGTTGTTTTTCTGCTTGTCACAAATTAAAAAATATTCAATGCATATTTGTCTTTTAACAATTAGTGTTGTATTTTGTGTCCTGTGAAAAAGTAATAAATAATATATAATATAATAATATAAAATAACAGGTAAACAAAAAATAATTTTGTAAAATGAAGTTAGCTTTACTTGACTTTTCCCTATTCATTGGGCTCTTCATAAGGAAAAAGTTAAAGGAAAAAGTTAAAGGAAAAATTATTTTGCATTGGGGATGCAGTGTTACTATTAAAAACTTCCTCGATAAAGATTCGCATTGTAATACCAAGTTATTATTCAATTAGAGATATTAATTTATTTAATATTCACAAACAGGCCTGTAAAATAATTCCAAATTAGTTTATACATTATAAAATTATTCATATTATAAAATACATTATGTACGTAAAATACAGTAATGACAAAACCAATACCACCGTTAGCTCGTATAGACGGTAGCGCCAATGCGGCAATTAAAAACCAATATGAATCCTTACTTGCCAAAATCCTAATAGATGTCTCCTACACCACAATTACTTCCATAAATTGACAATAGCGAGGGCATCTCTATCATTCACTAAAATATTTATTGTTAAACGAACGACGAGTCATTAAAATTGTCGGTGTTTTGTTATATAAACCAAAAGCAAAGTTTAATTCTCTATTCATTATTACAATTTATCAAAAAATTAAATAAGGTAACTAAATATTGTGTTAAATAATATACAAATAAACCAAACTGAAAGTGTATTCAATCGCGAAGGTTATTTATGCCCCTATTATGGTTCTCACCTCATCTCACCTCACCAATCCAAGTCGTGCGAGTTAGATTTTTGTATTATGGTGCTCGCTTTTATTTTGGTGATATGTTTTTTGTTTATTATGACAATTTCTCTTAGTTATTAAGTTGGAAATATTGTATTTTTTGGCGTTTTTGACATACATTTTTCACAATATTGACGTTTCGTGTGATTTTCATTAGAAATTTTTATTTTATGCCTAGAAATATTTTTTTATTATGCAATAATTTTATAAATTGAAATCCAATATAAAAATTATTATGAAAAAAATCTTACGTTTTTTGCTATCCATCATGATTACTTTTACGTTTTTGTTTTTTGCTATCCATCTTGAAAAATTACTATGAACTCAATATATTGTTGGTGAGTATATTTGACACTAGAGTCACCTCACCGCAACATGTATAATATCAAATATTTCAAAATGGTGAGTTCAAGTAACCATTATGACGTATTTCTCGGTGAGTTGAGATGAGGTGAGTACCATAATAGGGGCATTAATAAATAAAAATAAATTTCAGATATTTGTCTGATCTGATTGCTTCTGGGGCGATGCTAAATGTTATCTGCTATATCCAGGTTAGTAAACATTAGAATAAATGTGCAATATGCCACCAACCAAAATCTAATAATATTCACTCAGAAAATCTTGTCACCAAATTACCCCAATCAGGCGCACAACCTATCAGATATGTAACAATCCCTTTATATACTGATTGATGAATCTCAAATAGTCCATCTACAGTTCTCAATAATTCCCACTATGTCTGTTTTGGTACCTGGAGCTTTCGTGGACGTTGACATCTCTATACGAAACAAATCGACATTTGTGACTATGTTCAACAATGAACTGTTCTTGATATCTAAGCAAAGACCCAAAGGACAAAGAGAAGAGGAGTAGGCATATTAATTAATTGATTGATTGATTGATTGATTGGACTGTAGGATCACTTAGGTACTGGACGAGTGTTCCAATAACGCCGGGCCTATCCCTACAGCCTTTTTTACATATTGACTATTGTCATAGTCGTCTCATGTCATTTTAGACGACTAGAGTCACGTCACTTAATTTTTACATATATAGTGTTAAATTTAACCGACAAATGTCACTTAAAATGACATTCTTGTCACAACAATTTTACAAGTGAGAAGAAGTGACTAGTATATTTAAAATGAAACTTAAAAGTTAGTATTTTTTTATAAACAATTATATATTGTTCATGTAATGTTTTTAATGTGGTGCTCTTGAATCGACTTCAACGACACCAATTTTGGCGCGACGTGACACGACTATAGTCACGACACTTGAAATGGCACATGACAATTGGGGTGATAATAAGAGGTAAGGACAAGAAAGGTGTTTTTTATAGGATAGAACAACCCGATCGTACGTCACAAGAAATTAGAAAACACAATTCTAATTTACTGAAAAAAGGATACGGGTTAAGGTTTACTGGAGTTTATTGATTTTCATAAATTGCTAGTTTAATCAGCAATCCAAGTAGGCTGAAAAAATAAAAAATAATAATTAACAGAGATTAACAGAGATTTATCTTGTGTTTGTGCTAAATTAATACTTTTCGGCTTCCTACACAAAATAAAAATTTATTAATTTAAGCTTTCCAGACTACTGAAATTAAATCAAATTAGCTTATTATACTGAAAGTTGCAAAAATAATTGTTATGTTATCCCATTCGTTCATGACATGTTTACTAATAAAACGAAGGAATTACAAAATGATAAAATTCATGAAAATACAATTAAATGAGATTAATTCCATTGTAAAGTCTGATATTATCTAAAATTGAAATTCTAAATAAAAATGAAAATAATAAATGCTCAAACGTAGATGTCACTTTCATCATTTCATTAAAATATAATACTTTACCTCTGGAAACACTAAATAGTCGGGTACTCAAATTTCGAAATGTTTATTATTTTTATAACTCATCCTAATTATTATTCTTAAAATCTACTGGGTCGACGAATTTTACTATGTGTTATTCCGCGGTTCCACACTTTAATTCTTTCAGCGTGATTCTTTCTTCGTTTCCTTCCCCTTCACCAACAAACTAAAAACAGTTTGTTGGTGAAGGGGAAGGAAACGAGGAAAGAATCACGCTGAAAGAATTAAAATGTGGCGATACCCATTGACGGCTGTTAAAGTTGGGAATGTGACATCTAGTGCATTAAAAATAACCTCATTGTGCCTTTCCACACTTGCATTCTTACATCAAATTTTTTCCTCGTTACCTACAAACTAAAATTGAGGTTCGGGATTGTGTGTTGTTAAATTTTCAACAAATTGTTTTTGTTTCTCGTGGTCTTACACACTACCACAAAGACAATAAAAACAAAAGGAACATAAAATGATATAAAACATTACGTCAAAATGAATATTTTGCATTTAATTTAGTATTTTACTACTTATATATAGTTTTGTATATTAACAACAATTGATGATTACTAGTGTAACCGCGAGGTGTTGTCGATATGTGTCATTAGAAATACAAGTGTGGAACGGGCCACTGAGTGTTTTTTTTCCATGAAATTTCAGCTCGACATACTTTATCAAAATAAAAATTGTGTGTTTCAATTGGTTTAAATACCGCATAAAATGTTAAAAAATGTTAAAAAGTTGAGTTTTGAGAAAAATTGCAATAATATATATTTAAACTGACCATAATTGACTAATATATATTTAAAAAGTATTTATTTTACATGTTTTCATATTTAAATTTGCTATATATGTTCACAATTACACATAAAATAAGCAACCATGTTATTGTCAAAATTTTTAACCAGTTGAAACAGATAAAAAGTTAAAAAAAAATTACCACAAATAAATTTTTAACTTTTTATGCGGTATTTAAACCAATTGAAACACGACCTTATATATATGTATATATAAAAAACAGTTGGCATCATTGTTTCGTTGGCGACAAAAATAGAAATAGACTTTAAATTTATTTCAACGAAAAAATCGTCGTCGCCTGCGTCGATGGTTGTGTTTGTTTTGCATGATTTCGGTGTTTTGTAATATGACAGGCGATTTCGCTCGCCGGCTTCACTTTTGTTCTGTTTTGAGCTTTATAGAGAACTGTTTGTAGATCTGACGGCAAAAAAATTAAGCTGATTGGCCCATGCCACACGTAAAAAAAAAATGCCGCATTTTACTTCGTTTCTTTCTTCGTTTACCTATGAATATGATACAAGTTTTAATTGCGACTTAAACAAATTTTCTGTTCAACCACACAACTCAAACATAAATGAAATAAAAAATATTTCAAGGACATTTTTGACTCATTTTAGCTAAAATTTTATATATGAGAGAGCAGAACAAAACATTGGTAGAAAAAAAATGCCAAAATACAAAAAACTCTCGTGTGTCATCAGCCATTGGGTCTATTTTTGTATGATGTTAATTTTTATTTTCATAAAGTATGCCGTGCTAAAATTTCATGTAAAAAAAGACTCAATCAGCTTATTTTTAATGCGCTAGATGTCACTACCCCGGACATTTATAGTTCTCAATATTTATTGATGATTGTCAAAGTTGGAAAACCTAGCTAGCGGAAAAAATAAAAATTAAATTAGCTATCCTTCAATGACATAACGTAATAACAAAAATCACGCCTATTTTCAAATTGGCATATCTGGGCTGGGATGTTGTATCATCACTTTTTTTCGATTTTCGACTTAGTTTATGTCTCAATTATCAGGAATCAATTAACATTCTATTTCGTTTAAACCATCTTGATATAATTGTGAGCTTTCTCTCTTTTCTACATTCCGATAAACGTACATATTACGAAAAAATTATATGGTGTTAAAAAGAGTCGATTAATCTAGTAGTCTTAGAAATTGTGGGAAAGAGGATAGGGTGATATTTTACTCGAGCAAGCTGAGAACACATTAGAAAATGCGTAATTTTGGAAGTGAAATAAGCTGTCATTTTTCTCGTAAAAAATGAGACATACATTTAGCGTACATATTTGTGTACGCTGGACTTAAATGGTAAATTGTGATATAAGTGGTGTGGATGGACAGAACTCTGAATTTCTATGTGTCTTGATGTATTTTACAAATGTTTACGTATACTCCTCAAGGTGTCCTGAAAATGTGATAAGTTTGTAAATATTTTCTGGTAACTCCTTCACACATGTTAGTGTATAACATAGTGTAAAACATATGAACAAGCGCACATGTTTTATTAAGCATTGTATATTAAGCAATGTAATCTATTATGTTGCTTACATAGCGATTGTCTGCATCCATTAAGTCGACTATTAAATCTTAGTTAGTCTGATAAAGTTGTTGTCTAGCTATTAGGTAATCGTCTCATTATCCAAGGGACAAAATCAGTTTCTATTTTGTTAATAAAACACGTAAATTATTAGTTATTATAATACGTTAGTAGAGACGATAGTATAATTCGTGGGATCGGTACTTATGCCCTATTATAAAACCCCGAATTGACTAAATCCCGTAGATCACAAAACTGAGCACACACACACACACACACACACACACACACATACACACACACATACACACACACACACACACACACACACACACACACACACACACACACACACACACACACACACACACACACACACACACACACATACACACACACACATACACACACACACACACACACACACACACACACACACACACACACACACACACACACACACACACACACACACACACACACACACACACACACACACGCACACACACACACACCCACACACACATACACATGCACACACACACACACACACACACACACACACACACACACACACACACACACACACACACACACACACACACACACACACACACACACACACACACACACACACACACACACACACACACACACACACACACACACACGCACCACACATCGCGTATGCTATCATGATAACGGCTTCTGTCATACGGGCAACTGTACCCAAAACATAATTCGTTACTACCGACTCATACGCTGGCCTAAACTAATTCACATTTTGCGTAAGAGAACGCAATTTTAAAATAGTGGCCGTTAAACATGTCATTATAGTGAGTGAGACCTGGGCCGGGATGTTCTAACATCACCATTTTGCGATATTTTATCGAAGTCCACATCTCTTTCTGCTAGAATAAATTTGACTTCTGTTTCGTTTATCAATTATTTCTTCTCTATTGCTATCACAACCTACTAGAATATATTTGAACAATATCTATTTCAATTATTTTCATTCTACAATCGAAAAAAAAATTATTTGGTGATAGGAACATAGTAGAAACATCACAATATTGCAATCCAGCAGGCTGGTAAACGATAAAAAAATTGAAACAGAGATAAATTTTATTCTACAGAAACGAGAAATAAGCTTCGATAAATTATCGAAACATGGTGATGATAGAACATCCCAGCGCTGGACAACATCCTCATGACATACATCAGAACACACTTAAAATCCCGCCACAAATAAGAATTTTAATCTAATACTCTCTAACACACATCATTCACTCTGGTTTAATCCCAAATGTACCTGCTTCATATTTAATTTTTCTCAATATATTTAATGAAAAGACAACACCAATGGCACTATTCTGGTAATTCCCCGGGAATGGAGCACTGGGGAAAGAATTTACATGTAATTTCTGTTCAAATATTTTTTTTCCGCTATACTGAGGTGAAAACCTAGGTAGTGTTAAATTTTTCGAAAACAAAATTAAATTAGGAATAATTTTCCCTGCCAAATTAGATATGGAAAAATTATTCCCAAATTATAAATATTTAGTTTACATCAAACTTTTCTCCTCAGTAGGCAAGAAAAAAATATTTAAACAGAAATTACAATTCTTTTCCCAGTTCCCTATTCCCGGGGAATTACCAGAATAGTGCCAGTGCCTATGTATGCGTATACGGCCGTATCGTAATATAAGAAAAAAAGCCTGTATGTATGCAAGCCCAAAAAACATAAACATAAAAAAAGTTTAATATGGAATTTCATTTGAAACATTTTTTTCAATTTATGTATTTATACATATCTCGTTAATGCGGCAGAAAAATAAATTTTCATTCTCCTGAGCATGAACTTTGTTTATTTATCTTTAATTTTAGTAAATTGTATTTTATTTTCAAGGTCGTTGTCATTTATAATGTTACCATTTCCCGCTATCATGTCTTTAATTTGATGATCGTCGTATAAAATACATAGCATGATTTGCGTGGGTGCATGAAGAGTAGTTACTTCTCGTTTTTCTTTCTGTCATTCGCTCTACGTGTAAACACAAAAACTTTGCTCTATATATTTTACAGGGATCATCAAATTAAAGACATCATATAGCGGAAAATGATGAAATTCTGAATGAAAACTAGCTTGAAAATGAAAAATAATTTAGCAAAATTAAAGGTAAATAAACAAAGTTTATGCTTAGGTGACTGAAAGTTTATTTTTCCGCCACATGTACGAGATATAAAAAATAGAATCAAAAAATCTTAACAAAAAATAATTTCCATAGGATTTGTATGAAAGTGTTTTTTGGTGGTTACGTTATTTGGGCCTGCGTACACGCAAACCGCATTTTTTATTCATCTTCCACTTGGCCGTATACATATACGAATGACTAAATATAATGAAAGACACAAACAGGTGTACTGAAGGAAACTTATTGCTAGTCGAGATGAGAACAAGCAGCTACTTTGAGCATAATTCCTATAAATCAAATGCCAATAACTATATAAATTCGAGCAATTTATTTTCCACAATACGTACAGTGTGTGCAACAAGAGCGTGTACGATTTTTTTTTGTTTTTATTATGAAAATTTGTTGTATTTTCTTGGACGGTATCAACTAATACATAGTAAAGTCACCATTACCTGTTAATAATTGCCTGGCCCCTTTTGTCCATACTATATCAACCAAATTCTCTGCATACTGCGGTGATACATTTTTCCATATGTTCCGGACAACTCGAGCAACTCGATTTTTATGTGGTACATTTTCAGCTTAATCATCATGAGTGCCCATAAATTTCGATCGGATTGGAATCAGGTGATTGAGATGACCAATCCAATGTTGTGATGTACTTTTTGAGTTTAAGTCCCGAACAGAGTATGCGATTAATTTACCAACACCTTGCTTGGTGAAGCATCCCCATACATGGAATGGAGCTTGGGTGGGTGCTTCACAGTTCCGACAATCCTTGTTTTTTGCTTAGTTGACCAAACACGGCTATTAACATTAAAACTCCGAAAGGATGATTCATAGGTAAACACAATATTCGTCCAATCTTTGTTTTTATAGTCATTCGCCCACTGTAGTCGCGTTTGAATATATTTTTGTGTTACCAGTGGTTTGACCAAAGTATTTCCATATGCGTAGCAATGTTTCATAATTCTATTTCGTACGGTTGTTTGAGGTATAATAATATTCTTTTTCGCCAATTTTTCCACAGGTGCATCCAGCGTAAACGAAGAATTTGCAGCAAATAAGTGTATCCGAAGTGGTTCGGATTTTGCCTCTATCTGGCAAATCGTCAACATTTTTATACATTGAATAATGTGTGTAATCCTATTATGTACAAATGTTTTCGATTGTTTTTTATATTTTGCTGCACTTACAAGCAAGATTTTTGGTCCATTCGGATGTGCACTTAAAAACACCGCTTCAAATTGTTTTTTATAAATTTCACTTATTTCTATAAGTATGTTATCCGCTAAACAGTTGCAGTTAAACTAATTTTTGTTTAGAGCGTCTAAAACTCAAGAGGAATCAATAGAAAACCGATTTAAGTACAGCTCATATTTGTTCCTATAGTTTTAAACACAGTTATGCCATACACGCTCTTGTTGAACCTACTGTACATTACATATTTCCAATTTGCAAAAGACAAACAAATTTTTTATGGTTTGTCGGTATTTTATCGTAATAAATAAAAAACTTATTGTATATAATAAAATTTCTTTTGCGGTTTTAAATAAAATTCTATGTACATACTCGTATAACATAATATATGTATTTATTATACAGATGCGAAAATACTTCTCTTTTCAAAGCATTTAACTAAAATTATTTCGTGTACATACACCACAATTTCCCGTTTCTCTAATTATCTAATTACCTCATGGATATTTAGTACAAAGTCAAAGTAAAATAATTCATCCCGTACAATTAAAATTGCCGAAGCTTCATTGCTGTTTGCTAATGTATAGTCATATGAATTCATTTAGCAAAATAGATCAAAGCATGATGTAATAATTTAATTGGTTATCAATTTACATACTTGTACTGTTTATGTTGGAGGTTGAACCCAGGTCGAGTCAACTTGTAGTTATATTTAGGTTAATCTTGAAGTTAACTTCTAGTGTTTATATTGGAGAGTTATCTTGAGGTTGAGTCGAAACCAGGTTATGAATGTCAAAATCATTCAAAAAATTTTTCTATCAAAAAATCATTCTAACTTTTTCTTTCGAACTTTCGAAAAATAAAAAACCGAAAAAATCACTAAAAAATGCTGCCGAATTTAGACACAGACACGCTCGTACAAGAAAAATATGAAAAATTGCCATTTTTATTTTTTTACTTTACTGATTATTTTTTGTTGTTGTTTTTCGACTCGACTCTGGGCGTTTATATTAACCAGAGTTAACTCGACCTAAGAAATTTTTTGGATTGAGTCGAGTTAACTCCAAGTTAACCTTTGGTGTTTATGTTGAAGGTTCAACCCAGGTTGAACCTAGGTTCAACCTCCAACATAAATAGTCACACTGTTAAAGTTAGATATCACTGAAGTTAGCAAAGAAACTGCATTGTCGACATTTCGAAAAACTACTTTATCGGCATATTGATTCACGAGAAAAAGAGAATTCAGACACGGTTGAGGATTTTCGAAAATCCAATTATGAACTCACATAAACTTTGGTCTCAAGTTTTACATATACGACTATATTCTGTTCATAGGCGCGAGCCTAAAAATATATCCCGCAAACACGGCAAAGGAATAACGCGAGGTACACGAATTTTTGAATATAGATCATTTGTCTACAGCGGAGGCAATATATATAGGGACAAACTGTAATTAGAAATTTCTCCTAAATCCATCACTGTATACTTTTGTAAATTTACAGTTATTTGTGTTTTAATATTTTATATATAATATGCGTAACAGAGAACAATCTAGTGCAGTTCATTTATAAATTTTGTTTTGAAAACAAACGTTAAAAGGCAAAAGTTATAAGGACAAAAGTGAAATTTACCATATTTTTTTTTTTTTAATTTTCAGGTAAAAGTGAAAATCGTAATATTATTATTGCAAATTAGGTTGAAATTTTTAT
Source organism: Nephrotoma appendiculata (assembly GCA_947310385.1). Lineage (NCBI taxonomy): Eukaryota > Metazoa > Arthropoda > Insecta > Diptera > Tipulidae > Nephrotoma > Nephrotoma appendiculata. The sequence goes on from OX371224.1 coordinate 248,233,007, forward strand.
AAATGGCTTATATATTTTTTGTAGGTTATAATTACAAAATGCCACGAGGAAAACAATTAACTTTGGCTTGGCAGAGCGCGGCAAAGTTGATGCTTTTTATGAAAGTGGCTTGACATTACGTGAAATTGCTAGCAGAATATATGTAGAAGTAGAACCATTGTCCATAATTACGTAACATTACGAGATAAGTATGGCATTAAAAAGTTATGTGGTCGTACATTAATGATAACTGATCGAGACAAACGTGAGATTAAAAGACTTGCAGCTAAGATTCAATGTCTCTTGCACAGATAGGGCAGTATCTTCAACTATCAATTAAAAACAGGCGTATTCGGCAAATTTTAAAAGAATCGCAACAACTGAAATACATGAAACGAAATGCTCGTCCGCGAAAATCGCTCGGTTGAGATTTGCTGAGGTTTACCAATTTTGGGATGAGGAGTGGCATAATGTCATATTTAGCGATGAAGAAAAGCTTTCTCTTGACGGCCCTGATGGTTGGCAATAGTATTGGGAGGATACTCGTCAGAACAGGGTAACTCGTCAATCACGAAATTTTGGGGGGTGGCTCGCTGACGGTATGGGGAGCATTTTGTTACACAGAACGTGCTCCAATTTGTTTTATATCAACTAAAATGAATGCTGCCAAGTATGTAAATCTGTCGGAAGACGTTTTACTTGATTTTGGGGATAATACGCTTTGTCAACATTGGGTATTCCACCAAGATAATGCTGCAATACATTCAGCTCGACATACAAAATCATTTTTTGCAGAACGTGGTATTGATGTTTTACAGTGGTCTGCGATTAGTCCAGATCTTAATCCAATGAAAAACGTTTGTGCATTACTTTCTAACCGCGTTTATCATAACGGCCGCCAATTTGAAACGGTTACTGAACTACTACTATAAATCCATTGACACAGAATGGAAAAATATTGAACAAAGTTTGCTGCAAAACCATATCAACTCGATGCCTCGTCGCCTCCAACAAGCTATTATAAAAGCAGAAGGTAATACTAATTATTATAATAACATAATAAGATGCTGATATAATACAGATTAGCAAACTGTCCTTAAAATAAAAATTTTTGTTTTATTTTTTAAAAACAATAATTCACTCGAAATCCAAAATGTGGCATAATTATTTGAAGTTCCTTTCATATGTATATAAACTAGAATAAAAAGTAATAAGAATTCATTTTAAATATTCAATTGTTTAATTAAAATTTTGTCCCTTTATATATTGCCTCCGCTGTATATGATTCACACAAACTTTGAACTGAAACTTTACATGCGGATGGAAAGGTTCTACTACGGCCTCATCTTATAATTATAGCACTTTTACATGACAAAAGAGTTACGCCAATTTTGCATATGTTCATATACAATATTTTCATATATGGATGGTTCACAAACCAAACCGATTAACTCCATTTTCTGATTTTTTTTAAATTTTATTATCAAAACACTTGATTGGATCCTAACTGTACATGTATGATATTGAAAACAAATTTATCTAATTATAATAAGTATTAACGCCACTAAATGACAAATTAAACGTTTGGCACACGGCCTGCAGTTGCAGTAAAAGTCAATTTTAAATAAATTTTTCGGTAAATTCAATTATTTTTCAAAAACTCTATGACAAACTAATCGAAAAATCTGTCCTAAACCCGGTTTTTACCGTAGTAAACAATGTACCTTAATTTGGCACACAGCCTAAATATTTTATTTTTCGCCTTATAATTTATCGGTAATGCAGATTTCGGCTGAATTTTGGTGAAAGTTAGCCGAAAGTTTCCAGCCGAGTGGTGTTGTGCCTTTGGTATCCCAGCCGAAAAAATATGTTATAGCCGAAAGATATATTCGAAATACCTAAGTTCTACTATCACCTCTAAATAATCAGACTACAGCAAAAATCTGTCAGGAGCTGTATAATTTTACCAGATTGGTCCAAATCCTATGTCATGTACATTACAATAAATTTGGAAATTTTCGAAACTAAATTAATAATAAATGTTTTGTAACTTTTGAGTTTTGTGTTTTGTAACTTTCCTTTCGATTTTTCTATGGCCATTAGAAAGGTCATATTCAAGGTATCCGCCCATATCATCGTAAACATTTAATCGTACGCCACATCATCATAAATTTGTAATCGATCAGCCACATCGCCGTATAAGCACTTCATTGTAAGAACATTTAATCGTAAGACCAGTTAGTAGTTCGTGGGTGAATTTAAAATACGGGTGATTTTTACCGTTTGAGGCACGTGGGTATTGAAAAAACACTGTCAAATATTACCAAACAGCGCCACCGTTCTTTCTCTAAATGAGTACGAAAAAAACCAAGCAGCGCGATAGAGCTTGTTTTATGTTATGTCCAAAAATACCAAGCGGGGCGATAGCGCTTTGTTTATTTTATATCGATGAACCCCAATCGGAGCAATTCGCTGTTTGAATAATACAGTTTCCTCGATTTAACGAACGCTCGATTTAACGGACAATTTTTTTATTTTCCATTTTTCGGTTCGATTATGATGGGATAAGGTATGTTGGATGGAAATAGGGTTCTTAAATGATTTTTGGAAGAAGTTCTGGAATATGACCACCTAGGACGGAATTCGACCAATTCCTTTATGATGTGATCGATTATGATGTGATTGGGTATGTTGAATGGACATGGCCATGGGATTCTTGAACGATTTTCGGCCATATTTCAGAATCATAATCAGTTAAGAATTGGTCGAGATCCGTCCCAAGTGGCCATACTCCAGAAGTTCATTTTACCAATCCCGGGATTAAAGCTATATACAAATCAACAAAAAAAAATATACGTATTTTAAATAATTCAGTTACCTAAGAAATATTTTTATTCAAAAAACATAAATCCATATTAAAATAAATGAAAATTCATATAAAAAGAAAAAACATTATTTGTCACAGTTTAAGTAAGACGCGAAACATAATCTTAAGCATTATCTTTCACATTATTCTTAAAATATGACTTTAAAAAACAAATAGCATCGATGAAGTGGTCTCCTATTCTGTTCCGCAGCTTGGAAATTACAATTCCTGCCGCTGAAAATGCCCGCTCCGATTCTACACTTGTCGGCGGAATTGCAATTATGTAAAGAAAAGTACTCAAATGGTGTCGAATTTGCTAAAAATAACAGCAAAACACAGTTTTGGTTAGTTTTGTATATTAAACAATGATAAATATTTTTTAAAGAGAATATAATATCAGATTCCTATATAGGAGAATATAAATATAAAGAATAAACTAAAATTGTTATTGGTCAGCTGTCATTAACGAAAGTAAATCCCGGGATTCGTTTAAAAAAATCCCGGGATTACGGGATTCAAATATGAGCTGGTATCCCGGGAGCAATCACTAGTCCCAGGTGGCCATATTTCAAAACTTCTTCCAAAAATCATTTAAGAATCCCATGATCGAGTTCCGTCCCAGGTGGCCATATTCCAGAAACTCATTCAATAATAATTTAAGAATCCCATTTCCATCCAACATACCCAATCCCAACATAATCAGCTAAGAAATGCCTGAGTTCCTCCCCAGCAGCTTCCTCAATTAGGAAAAATATTTCATAGTATTTTGAAAGTCACAATTTTTTTTTCTGGCTTCTATGGTAAAAAGTTAGTGTAAATTTTTTCAAAAACAAAATTAAATTGGGAATATTTTTCCTATCCAATTTCGATACAGAAAAAATATTTCCTAAATTATAAAATTTTACATCAAACATGATTTCTCAGTAGGCCAGAAAATGATATTTTTGACAAAAATACTATGAAAATATTTTTCCTAATTCCTTTTCCTATATGAAAAACCACAATCGAGCTGCAGATGGCCATATTTCAAAACTTCTTCCAAAAACTGTTTATGAATCTCATTTCCATCCAACAAAAAAATCCATCCATAATCGTCTAAGAGATAAACGAGTTCTATCTTAGATGACTCTGTTCCAGAACAAGTGCAAAATTCAAATTGGAGTAAATTTAAAAACATTTGGATTTAATGGACATTCGGATTTAACGGACTCCCCTATTAGTCCGTTAAATCGAGGTTTTACTGTATTTTTTATATTAAAATTTTTGTTATTTGTTAAAAATAGTTTAATAAGTTCGTTATTGTGCGTCCTTCATTTTATTGAATATTAGAAGAAAAAGGGTTAACAGCAACCTAAGAAATATTGATATAAAAATTGTACGTTTGTTTTTTCTCATTATTATATAAAATTGTGTGCAAGAAGGTAGAACAGAAAAAATGTTAATTATTTTAAAAGAAAATAAAAAATTAAAATTAGATTAATAATTTTGAATAGCAGTTTGTTTTCACCATATGAATATCATATACACAATCGTTGATATTAATGCAAAACAACAAATACTGTGTTTTTTAATTAGCATCCGATAGCTGTATCCGGAGCAGCCAATTTTCTATGAAAAACTTATATTTAGCGCGCTATTATTGCATATAATAAATTTATTTAACTCTAAACTAAGATTTTGCATTCAACTTTTTAGGTAAAAATCGATAAAAAAATATCTTGCTCTACTTATTTATCGGGAGCCGCTATCGGGAGCACTATCCATTTAAGGGAACACTTTAAATTTCCCTTGTTTTGTACAACCCTTAAATCAAAGCAAACTTCATTCATTCTACAAATTTGAACGTACGAGTATGTCAATTTTTTGTTAAAAAAAACAGAAAAAAATAAATATATTTTTAATAATTTAATATATTTTTAATACGTAATTCACAATGTTTGGAGCATTTGATTTGTGAATTTTTTAGGGCAAACTGCAATGTGTTTCACTAGAATGGAGCACACGCATGTATAGTTGTGTTGGGATATGCTATTCGCACAAAAATAATTTTGGTATGCAGTGCACAATTCGATTGAGTGAACCCTTGTTAAAATTGAGACCGCGGAAAGATTTGATTGAAACTTCTACACGAAATGATTCATGCGTATTTGTTTATTCGGGGTATACGGGAAGGAAACGATGGACATGGGCCAAATTTTAAACAAATAATGCAGGGAATTAATCGGCAAGCGGGAACTAATTCTAATTCACATATTCTATGATGAAGTAAATAATTACAAAACTCACTGGTGGCGTTGTAATGGTATATTTGTCAGCATCGTAAACCATTTTATGGATATGTTACTATGCTACTTTTTACACTATTTGCCGTGGCACTTGGCGAAACACACTTATACTTAATAAACACATTTTTATTAACCACTTGTTTTTTATATAGTAGTGTTTAGTGTAGATACTCCTGATGATGACCTAACAAGTCGAAATCGATCGAGTGATTTTTAAACTTTTTGAAAATATTCAAAATAATTTTGCGAAATAAAAACAAGTGGTTAATAAAAATGTGTTTATTAAGTAAATTTAACATTCGTAAAAATTTGGTTTTCATTTTGTTACGTTTTCTCTTTTTTGGATTTTCTCGACATAAAATCTCATCAGAGCGATTGCGCTGTTTGGGACTCAAACGGTTAAAATACGGGATTATGAGATATGGGAAACAGTATTTTGAAATCCGCTCCCTTAATACAAATTTACAATTTTTTGCAACATATAAAAATTAAATTTTTAAGCCGTTATAAAAAATATAAAATATTTTTTTTCTGCTGGGCAGCAAATACACACCATTTGCAGATATACCATTTTTCGGCAACTACTGCTAATTATAATTGAGTAAGGCTACCGCTCGGATGATGTGGAAGGAGCTTAAAATTTGGTTACGATTATGAATTGCACTAGTCGCTAAAATATCTGGGATCGGCCCTGACTGCAATATCAACACAAATCATCTTAATTCGCGAGTCTTCTATAGAAAATAATATCAATCCCGATAATATATAAATTATTTACTGCAAGACAAAAAGATTTGACTTTAACCATTTTGTAATAAGATGTCGATGATCAAATAAAATTAATGCAATACACCTTTAGTCCTTTTTCCTTCGAACGGGCTGGGCAAACGGAAACAAACTAAAATTTATTTGTAATTGTGAAAGTTTGACAACTATATTAATGTTTAATGTTTAAAACATAACCACAAACAACTGCAATGTTAATTTAATGAGACTTTAAAAAATATAATATGTGTATTGCATTGGTAAAAAAAAGAAATATTGGCTCCGGTAGCAGAAATAAGTTTTGATTTTTTTTATAACTTCGAAGCTGTATCCATAGAAATTGGTACAATGTATTTTATTCAAAGTATTGTCCATCGATAGCTCCGGGTTCTCCACATCTTTCAGGCAGCATATGGATCCCGCGTCAAAAATATTCCTCGGGATTTGAGGTGATCCAAGAATCGACCCAATTTATGGCTTCTTCATAAGCATGAAGTGGTGCTCGAACAGGCCATGAGTCATCGACTGGAATAAGTGGTGGTCGAAAGGTGAATACGGTGGGTGGCGTAGGACCACCATTGAAGTACCTCCAAAGTATCCTTCACAACTCTTGCAACCATATTGTGGGCGTTTGAGCTTCAATGCTCGCCTTAATCGCATTCATTGTTGTTGATAACGTTCTTCAGTGATGGTTTGATGGTTGATTGATTGATTGAAGTTGCTGCATGACGACCGGCTAACCCCACGATTTTCTGCACTTTGGGTTGTCGTAGGAGGTCCACTTCTCGTCCCCGTCACGATTCGATGCAAAAATCCCTACCGATTTTGTCATTGGAGCAGTAGCTGAAGCTTGAGTTCATTCGGAATCCAATTTCCTTGTTTTTGCACAAAACAAGTAGTTTTAAACACTTTTATCTTAATGAATTATTACATTTAAAAACATAATTGGTGATCAACAAATATTTCCTTTATTTTGTCTACTAACTGATGATGGGTCCGAGGATACATGGCTAATTGCAAGGATACATTTTTCGCTAACATGCATACATAAGTGATACTATATATATAGGTATGAACCGCCGCCTGACTCATTGTTACATTCATTCATTGAGCCTCTATTATATATAATACATTTGTATCAACTAGGAAAAAAGTACTTACAAGTTACGCCGCAACACGAATTTCCTGGGACACTTGTGCGACTGCCCTCTTCTATTTTAGCAACACCAATTTTAAAATATTCCACAGGCGAGCAAAATTGATTTTTTTAACCTCGCTTACGGACATATGCCCGTGACAATCAATTAAGAGTTAATCATTTTTATAGTTAATTAATTATCATTTTTAGTATTCTCTATATAGCGAAATATTATAAAGCAGAAAGAATTAATATTTCACAAGTTTTTATGCTCCATATAAACATTAATTTTCACATTGATTCTCATAAAATTTCTGGTTTAAAATTTAGATGATTCAGATACATTACATATCAGATAACGATAAATATTTTTGAAAGGAGTTAATCATCGGTTATATTAACTTTTCGAATTGATAGAAAAATCAATTTGTAACGGCCGTTAAATAATATTTATTATCAATAATAATCAATAAATGCTATACTGTTTTACAATGTGTTTTCCATATAAAAAATTATTTACTGATTATTTACTTCGGCAACACACAAAATATTTTATGTGATAGATGAAATATAGATCGCCTATGGAGCCAATTGATTATTCATTATCGTAGCCGTTAATGAAATGTATTCCTATATAGGGTGCGTTCTCACAAGGTTGAATTAATACTATTATTGAGATCGTTGTTTATATCTATTTGTGTTTTTGATTTGAGATTTTGCCAAAATATTTGAAAATGTATTCAATATGTATATACAAAATGAACATTCCACAAAGATCCAAATATTTTTTTTTTATTCATATCGAGCGATACGTGTGCGGTAGCTATAGAGGCAACAGATAAATACGCTAACGAAAACACTTAATTATACGTTACGAATAGTAAATTTAGTTTGGTCGTCAATAAAACAATACAAGACATATGGCGATTTAATTATTATTTATATTGTCTTAGATAATCTTGTATTTGTAAATGTAGTGAGTTGTTTATGTTAGTTTCGAATGGACTGTTTACAGCATTAACTCGTGCCCCTCGAACAATACTCCCACCATAACCCCTGGTTATTTATCCTCCCGGTCATTACCAGCTCTTTCACTACACAACCGCTACTACGCTGATTATCATCATATTTTCGGTTAACAACTAACATATAGTATTTTTCCAGTTGGCAAACTTTATTTTACACCGCCGGCTTAATTTTGTCCAAGTTGTTTACAAAAGAAATATTACATCTATTATCCGTCCACTAAATTTCACCATTTCATCATCTAAAAATTTGTATAGCATTCACTTGTCAAATAAAATACCAACTATCTTTGATCAAAATGTGTGAATAGTTACCGATCTTGGGGAAGAGTAACGCCAGATTGGGAATTCTCATAACCGGTAGGTAAGAGGTCGATGTTCGTAGAGTATTGACCAATGGGTGATGGGGAGGGGGAGGTAATTATCGAAGGTAAAATGGACGTGGTGGGTGGAGGGAAGGTGTAAGTTGTCATCAGTAAAATCTGGGAAGTAATGACCGGGAGTACGGTAAAACAGTACGCACTATACAGACCCCATTTTTTTCCTTTCGTGTACAAAATATTAATATTAGCAAGTAGGGACAAACTCCGGTATCCGAATTCGTGTGGGTATCCGAATTCGATACGCTCGTCCGTAGATAGACATCCTACAGTCGTCACCTGCAGCGTTTGCTCGCCTTCGCTCAGCCAGTGGTGCGTATTTTTGGTGATGACCTGCAGAACGTAGTGAACTGCTTATTCTAAAGTAAATACGAGAAATTAGATTCCTCCATATACTTACGTCGATATATCCCTTCAGTGGTTATCTCAGTGGAATTTTTTGAATGACCCACTAAGACCGACTCATTGTGTTAGATGCATTCGTATTTATATATTGATCGAACATTCTAGACTCGCCTGGATTTATACAGAAGTATGTCTTTGACAGTTTTGCTCTAGTCTACTATAATCTGCAATACTATGAAACTGTTATAAAACTAGCTCTAGTGCTACTACTCAACCCCAGATGTGACCAATCTCACAAAAATGTGTACCGAGGCGGTAGTTTGAATTCTGTTCGGGCTGAGCTGGATTAGGTGGGGAACCTAGTTCGGCCCGAACAGCATCCAAACTATCGCTTCTGTAGGTTAGATCGTGAAACGAAATCCAATTCAAATTCACCTTCGTCCTCACCTCCATACGTCATCCAACCTTCCTACTACTCTCCATTGCTCCTCTCTATCTCAGCCATCAGTGCTAGTCCGCCGCGTATCTCTTTCATACTCGGCACCACTTGCTCACACGTCTCTTCATCTATACTGCCACGCTTAAAAACCACCAATGCCAATATTGCGAATGCTTTTTGACGAGCGTTTCTCCTGCAATCTTTCTCGCCGTTGCTTGACTCTCCCGACGGTTACCGACCTAGGGTGTAGTCCGTTCAATATAATAACGCTGTTTCACCTCATAATTCCTAGCCACATGTGCACCTCTTCCATAGGCCGTCTTGGTATGGTAAACTATCTTTAATCTCAACTCGTCTTAGCCGGTATCTCCGTTAGACACATTTCAATATTCTACCCTACGGAACTTCATCAAATCCGAAGATGATCGTTTCAATAATCCCATATCGTTCTGGCCAGCATTCATACTTAAGTCATACTTACCAACATCATCCGTGCACAACCCTGGGTTACTGTCGTTCTCCGTTACGTAAACAATCATTGCGCCATGCACCGTCGAAACCATGCCTATCAGGTAAGCCGCCGTCATCCTGACTTAGTATCACCAACTCCTCTTACGGCTCCCAACAAATGGCTCACTATGAGACGTTGAGCCTGCATCCGGTTGTACATTCAAAATCCTGAATAGTTCGTTTTTTTCTTCTTGAACTGTGCCAATATCCCGGTTGATTTGTTCAATTTCGAGCTAACTCAGCTGATTTTTCTGATCTGCTGACTCCTCGCCACCACTCGATTCTTTAAAGCCTAATGGTTCCTTCTGACCAATGCCACCTACCCTATGGTTTTCATCATTCGGTTCTACCTTATTACAACAGCCATTCCTAACATCGGCTCACAATCGTTTTCTGAATGCTCGACTTTCTGTTACATGCCACCCACGTCATCACCCCTTTCAAAACTTGTTTCAAATCTTGAAACGTGTGTTGCTTCTTTTTACTCAGTTCATAAATGTTTTGATTCATTTATTGTCTCTCTTTACTTTGTTGTGTCAAATTTCCTCTGATTTTCAGTATCATTTGTTGTATAAAAATCAACATTTACCCAATCTCGGTATTTTGAGAAGGCCCAGAAACTACCAACACTAAATCGCAGCAACAAATAATTTTCCCAATTATTTATTAATTCTCTATTTATACCATTTACAATTTTTAATTAGTCCACTATCTTCCACTATCTTCCAATCCAAGGTTAAAAGTCAATTTTAAGTAAATTTTTCGGTAAATTCAATTATTTTTGAAAAACTCTATGGTAAATTGATCGAAAAATCTGTACTAAAACGATTTTTACCGTAGTAAACGATTTACCCTTGGATTGGTACGCAGCATATGTCATTTTTGTTTATACCAATCGGATGTGGGGAAATACAATAACATAACAGAAATGCTATCGATTTTAGTACAGATTTTTCCGATCAGTTTGCCATCGAGTTTTTCAAAAATAATTGAATTTACCGAAAAATTTACTTAAAATTGATTTTTACCCTTGGATTGGTACGCAGCCTTGAAATGGATTTTTACCAGACTATTGGTACGCAGCCATAATATACTTATATTTCCCTGCTTCCTATTGGAATTTGTATTCGAATACCAAAAATTGCATCACATTAAATTTTAGATCCCTCAATCGACCCCAATATTTGTTGTATGTTATATTTTCCTAATCGAAAATAACGGTCTACTTGGATATGTCTCTCTATCCAAGTAGACCGTTATTTTCGATTAGGAAAACGTTTTTGTGTACTTTGAGTTGGTGAATGTCTTTTGTGATCTCCGTAGTAATTTACAATTTTGCCAAACCATGAACAACTGAAGGCAAAACTAGGGTAGTTTTTTACACATAAAAAACTCCCCTAGTTTGTCTTCAGTTGTTCTTGATTTGTCAAGGAGGAGGGGGGGGGGGGGGAGAAGGGCTTATTGATGTCAAAACGAGCAAGGTGAACAGAGCTGCATATGGGTTTGAGGTATAAAGAAAATTGTTGTTTGAGCTAATCTATCGATATAAACAAAATCGGGTTTTGGAAGTTGAATAATGGCTGCGTACTAATAGTCGTTTAACACTGATCGAAAACTCTGTACTAAAATCGTTTTATACCGTAGTAAACGATTTTCCCGACTATTGTTACGCGTTATTAAGGCTATTATACAACGATTGTGCGACGACTAATCGAACATGCCAGTTAGTCCTCTTATCACGATAACCACGGGGATTATACCTGAACCATTAATACAATGTATTATTTTATAACCACATCGCAAAACCTCTAGGGTGGTATCGATTCTCTGGCTTTTCTTGACATGATTCTAAATATTAACCTTCGCGCCTTGATAAAAACATCAATTTATATGTGACTGGAATATTATAGATTTTTGTTTAAAGAAACTTCTACAATCCTTTTAACCGTAGAATGATTGATGCATTGATATGTCTTTGCTTTATTTTCTACGTTAGGTCAGATTTAACTGCTAATTTCTTTTCTTGCAAACAACCACCTCTTGATTTAGTGGTATGATGTGGCATGATGAATTTGTTGCTCTTTAGTTAGTACATTCGGCGTTGCCTGTGTCGGTCGATGATTAGTTGTTTTTATTTGGTTACTCACCGTAACGCTTATACAGCTGATTATATACAGCTCATTAAAACCTCCTTCGTTGGGAAACCTGCTCTACCAGTTCAAGTTTTACCTCCCTAGCTCTACGTTTTATGTACATTATACGACCGATTACACACAATTCCACTTCTAACACCCTCTACTGAGAAATACTTCATGTGGCAATATTCAATTGGGGTGTACATCCCCACCACAAAGTGATTGTGCAATAATAATTAGCAATACTCAAATACGAGAAAATTGTGTAACAGATAGAATGTTTGTATTGTCAAGAAATGGTTAGGTAAAATAAAAGAACAGATAACGCCAATGTTGTTTGTTTTCGGACATTCCATTTTCGTCGGCAGAAAATCATCAAAGGAAATTACTCTTCCCACACATATAAAAAATACTTGTAGTAGTTTCAAACTAATTAAAGAAAAAATGTAATGGAATGTTAAATTTAATACTGTTAGTACAGAAGTTGCTTGCAGCAGTTTTCTTTTTAATATCGACCCTCACTATGAAAAAAGTAAAAAAATTATCTATTGTTTGCACTAGTTTATCTTCGTATGTTAATTATACAAGGAATGAAATGTAATTTCAGCAAAAAACCTTTCTACAGTAGAAGATCTTTCAAAAAGTTTTGGTACCAAAAATATAACAATTGTAATACTATTAAAAGCAGTGGTCGTTTATACGAAGGTGGTCTTCTAATCTCTAAATACAATATTGAAGCTTGAGTGATTGTTTTACCAGAGTGAAATTTTCCAACAAAAATATAATATTTATTATTATGAATTAATGGTTCAATTCGTTTTTGGTGGGACTATTTTAATATAAAATGGAGGGATCAAATGAAATTTTCAGTATATTAGTGGAATGAGAAAAAATAACATACAGCTGCGACATAAACGTCAAATTTCACCAAAACCGCAGGAATATTAAATAATTTACATATAATATTAAATTTCAAGTTCGTAATAATAAAGTTCGAGTACATGTACATAACCGAAATTTGATTGATTTATGGAATGGTAAACCAATCATCACCTCGTACTAAATTTATTTTTGTTAAAATTTCGGTATTCAACAATTGGGATTGGGGTGAAAAAATATTAAAATTTAATTAATTTTGTTCATGTATAGTAGAAACACATATGGGACACAATTTATTATAATTGAAAATATCCTAAGGCGTAAGATAATGAATATCAGAATCACAAAATTTTAAACATTACTCTAAAAAACCGCTGAAGGCGTTGAAATAAATATGTCTTAAACCGATATAGCACTCAACATCAATTAACGAGCACAACCAATCCATCTTTTAAAAAGCAGAATACAAATAAGCGACTTGAATTCGACATCAATAGATTTGTGATCAATTTGAACAGAATTATTTAAAACTTTAGCATATCGTGGGCCTAAGAATGTTCATCATATAGAACTCTTACTCAAACTTTTACTTAGGCTGCGTACCAATAGTCGGGTAAAAGTCAATTTTAAGTAAATTTTTTGTTTAAATTTAATTAGTTTTAAAAAAAACTCAATGGTAAACTGATTGAAAAATCTGTACTAAAATCGATTTTTACCGTAGCAAACGATTTACCCGACCATTGGTACACAGCCTTAATATATATTCCAGTTTTAGCCCCACCAGTATTAAGCTCAAAATAAAACTCAAATTAATTATTTGTATTGAAGCTGAATCTGAATCAAACAATATCAATTAACGAATTCACTTTATGCTTACTTTAGGTCTTGATAGCTAAGGAATCTACCTTTAAAATGATAAAGTAGGGGTAACAAAATTTTTACGGTTTGATGAAGGTGTAAAATATTCGTACAAAGATAATTTTGATTCAAAACAGTATTAGCTATATACAAATATTTTCCAATTCTTCACGTAGATAATACAACCATTCTTTGTACTCCTAAATAGCACTTGGCTAATTAAATTATTGATTGCTATGGAATGTTAATTTAGTAATTTTTTTCTATTTTGAGTATTTAATTATCCTTCTTTTGGATGTCTCGCTAAATCGCTGCTAAAAAAATATTATTGAAACGTTGACTAATTTATTAGCAATTTTTAGAAAGCCTTATTGCTGAACAATAATAATAATAATAGGGGTCGATTATGTAAGCAGTACGAGTTGGTCGCAATTTTAACTACCCAAAATGTCTTAAATAATGGTATTGATGTCATTTGTCATAAGTTGAATAAAGGATTCATAATATTCATAATATATTACATAATTGACCCTCAGATATACAATTTAGCATTTTCGCAATAAAATTTATTCAAAATCAATCCAACTGGTATAGGCAAACCGTGAACGCCCTAACTCGACAATTTTTTTGAATCCCGAAATAAAAATATAAATACATATTCCAAAATAATCAATTTCGGTGGATTGCCTCGGCTAGAATATTGAATCTACAAAATATCGAACCGAATTCATCTTATGCGCCACGCAAACATAGCATCGATACGTGATCTTTCTCGATGTTAGACTGTTTTTTGATTGAGCTGCTCATCCTTTCCAGTGAAGGGTATATGCTTTTATTTGATATCTACAAAATTGGAGTGATCGTGAAAAAAATGGATTTAAATGTTTAATTTAGAGAACAACCTCTTGTATTAATTTTCAAAAAGAAAGAATTTTGTTCGAACATTACCGAGTGCAAATAAAAATGGTAAAGAGCCAACATTTTTTTAATTTTGACAGTAAAATTATCTCACTGGTGACTCCGACATCAATAAAAACATGCCCTAAAATCAAGCAGCACTTGCCTCTCCAATACTCAAGTGCAACAATTGTATATGTATTTGTAATATTATTCTCATTTTATATCTTGAGATCAATGCATCCTAGAGTACCAGGCAGTACTGCTTGATACATCACTAAGTTTATATTGACAGTATATAATTTCTGAACTATTTTTTTTCTTGCTCTCATTTAGGAGCATAGTTTCGCTTCTGCTAGCATCGTTCGTTTCCATGATATAGCGGGTCGTCCGATTTTCTTTGTCCCTTGCTGGTTCGATTCGTGAAAACGCAGGTGGTGTCTTCTCAATACTTTTTAACTAACATTTTGGTGCTAAGAATTTTTCGTACAATTCTATTATCATGGCTGCGGCCAATAGTCGGGTAAAAGTCAATTTTTAGTAAATTTTTCGGTAAATTCTTTTATTTTTCAAAAACTCTATTGAGACTTGTACCCCTGTGCTCTCGCGGAAAAATGTATTACTACGAAAAAGAGTTTAGTCGGGCTTTTCTAAGAATTATCTATGAAAAGTGATCTTGGAAAGTTTAATATTATTTGTATATTGCATTAAAATATAAAAACTATAAATTTATCTACAATTAATATTAAAATTATCAACTTAAAAATGGAAAATGTGTCTCGGGTGTATCTGAAGCAAGCTTCATTTTTTTTCACTGGTAGCGTTTTCTATACTTTCCCTAGTCTCAATGGCAAACTGATCGAAACATTTATTCTAAATACGATTTTTACCATTGAGAACTATAAGTGTCCGGGGTAGTGACATCTAGCGCATTAAAAATAAGCTGATTGAGTCTTTTTTTACATGAAATTTTAGCACGGCATACTTTATGAAAATAAAAATTAACGGGTCTCATACGAAACGACACATTTCACAACAGGATGTGCTAAAACAGGATGTCACAAAACAGGATATCACAAAACAGTACATGGTACGCTACAGTACATGGTACGAAACAGGACCAATTAAAACAGTACATCACAAAACAGTACATGGTACAGTAGAGTACATGGTACGGAACAGGACCGATTAAAACAGTACATCACAAAACAGTACATGGTACACTAAAGTACATGGTACGGAAGAGTACATAGCAAAACAGTACATATTAAAAGAGAACACCACAAAATAGTTGATAGTCAATTTTACGGTTTTAATAACTAGTTGTGTGGGTACGGAAAATTACCATGTCAAAAATTTATTTTTGTAGGTTTTTTGAACCAACATACACATTTGTGCATTCCTTTCAAACTTATTTCCGCCCGAAAAAACACTATAACTATACTCACAATTGTGTTGGTTGTACTTCAAATCAAACGAAATTTTTTATCAAAAACACCATTACATACAATGGTTTGCTTGCTCACACATTTGTGTGGTTTGGACTAAAACTGAGCCAATTTAGTTTGATTAATTTAGTAATGAGTATTTCACTTTTCATTTTTTTGGTAAAATTGATTGAGTAGCCAGGATTTCAATTAGCAAATTGCTTGCTTGCTAGCCGATCGAACATCTATCCTAATGATATGGTCTATAATTTAAACGGGGTGGCATATACTTACCACCGGTAACCAAAAAATACGACACAATAACATGTAAATATTTTCATTGTGGATGGCTGAAGAAACCATGATGGACATTAGATTTTTAATTAGGAACTTCCAATATTAAGAACGGTGAACTATACTTCGTTTCTAGCATTTAAACAAACTACACTAAAAATTGAGGGTATGTTTGACTAGACATGACATTTACTGTTTTATTTTGACACACAGTTTTTTTCTCACTGTGTTGATTTTCGATTTTTTTTCGAACTTGTACTAAAACAGCTAACTTCATTCTTGTCTGATAGAAAAAACAATTTTGGAACACGATTTTACGAGGCAGTAGTATTAAAATTGACCCAGCGGGATTTTTTTTTATTACAAAAAAAAATATGCGTTAATTTTATACACGAGTGTATTTTTTTTATCAATTTATATTTTAAATTATACAATAATTAAAAAATGTTTATTAAAAAAAAATATTAATCCATATTTAACCCAAGGATTCCCAAAATTATCTAATTATTGTTTATAAACTAATTATTGATACAAATAAATATGTATTTTATATAAAACTTTAAAACTGCTTTATGATCGTTCAAACTCAAAACCAAATTTCAGTAATATGTTAAAAATGTAAAAAATGGTATTGCCAACATTAATAATGCCAGAACTAATGGAAATTGTCATAATACATAAAACTACAGCTCATAACTCTCACCAAAATAAAAATGAGAAACATAATATCTAAATTGTAGTCCATACTCGCACGGCTTTTAAATATCACGGCAGTCAGGTCAAGTGAGAACCATAATAGCGGTAATAGAAAAATGGCACAACAACAATCCGCGCCTTGTTGTGGTCATTGTAATACAATTTCAACGGAAAATCTGAAAATGTCACTCCAACCGCTTATCGGGTTTTAACGGAAAATAAATTCAAAACATTTCATATTTCTTACTTTTCTCAAGGAAATACGACATACAAAACACGACATTCTTGTAAAAAATAAGATTTTATTAGTAGTACGCGTCGAATAATCAAACAGAACAAGTAAAATTTCGTTTACCTAACTTAATAGTGTTGTATCCATGTTGGTGCGATGTTTTGATACCAATTTGTGTTATAGTAATTGTATTTATATGATCTTACTAATACAATAAATACAATTACTAATTTATATGATCTTAACACTCAATAAGACATAAAACTATTTTAAGTACTACTACTGTTACCATCTTCACAATCTACTAAAACTAAATTAGGATGTTTTGAATTATTTCTATATCGCTCCAATCCCCTTTGCAAGTAAAATTTTAGCTCATCTCTTGCTGTGGCCCCGCAGAAATCTTCTTCTCGAATTTCGCGAGCTACATCTGTTTGGAATAAAGAGAGGATAATTTTCACGTTTGTTTTCACTTAGAAACTGACAAAGATTAATTTTAATTTTTTTTACCTAGAATAATATCAGGGAATGGTGTAGATGATAATTTAATTTTATCATTTTTCCCCGTAAAGTTCATCATACTTTGAAGTTCCACACTAAAGAGATTATTAATTATATTTCTCACAGTCTTCCGGAGATTAACCCCTCCAGATAGCGATAGCTTTTTCATCTAGAAATTATAGAAATTATTAATAATATGTTATTTGTAACGCCAGTTAAGATGCAGTTATATGTTTACCAACATATCCGTATAGTCTTCATTTTCACAGTTTACGCTGCATTCATAAAATTCATTAATATTTTTTAATGGCAAAACTATATCAAAACCTGATCTTCCACTTTCAGATTCCACTTTAGTATTTTTGTGTTGTTTACTTAGGAGCATACTTATTTTTGCAGGAATATCTCGTACCATCTCCTGAAGAGTACCAATCTTTTGCTGCATTTTAAATAGTTCTAGCCTGAGGGATCCTTGGTAAACCGAATTATATTATTAATACAAGTTATAAATTATATAGTTAAGAACAAAATTACTAATTTCTTGTGCCATTCTTCTCTGTTCCTCATATATTGCGTTGTTACTAACTAGGCCTGAAAAGTAAAATGGAGTTAAAACAATTTTTACATCACAATCAAAAAAACATCAACTACTGGGAGCTTGAGTTCTGCTAGAATCTGCCACTTCATTCATTTCGATTAACATCTCGTTTGGCTGATGTTGATGCTCTTCACCCAATTTGAAGCTGTAAACAAACAAATGAAAATATTTTCTTCGATTTCATTTATTTCTTGTATTGATTATGGCAACCAGGCGGAAGAACCTCAATTTTTGCACTGTTAGATTTTGTACTAAATAACTGTAGTAAAATTAATAGAAGATTAATGTAAAACGCGTATGCCGAATATTATTAGAATCCACGTTTCAAGTGGCTTTCGTACAGATTTTCTTACGAAACACCGTATAAAACATTTGTTTGGTTTATTTAGAATTGTAGTCTTGAAGTTCAATACAGGATCAAAACATTGATCGATAATTCATTACCATTAAGTTTAACGGCTTCGGACCTGATTGTGTCTATGAGTGCACCTAAGAATACCAATGGCCTCATTGCTTTAAAAATTTTGCTATATGACGTAATTTTATGTCGACGGTTCCAATCGTTGACTACAGATGTCATTATAATCAAATAAAATATGATTTTTTGTAAATTGCGCAGAAAAAAACAAAAAAATCCGTATGTACCATGCCAGACGAGCATTTTTTGTATTTTGGCATTTTTTTTCTACCAATGTTTTGTTCTGCTCTCTTTTAAATAAAATTTTAACTAAAATGAGTCAAAAATGTCCTTGAAATATTTTTTATTTCATTTATGTTTGAGTTGTGTGGTAGAACAGAAAATTAGTTAAGTCGCAATTAAAACTTGTATCATAGGTAAACGGGGAAAGAAACGAAGAAAAATGCCGCATTTTTTTTACGTGTGGCATGGGCCTATCAGTTCAAATTTTATATGGAAAATCTGATCTAAATTTTGATTAAGATCACAAATTTTGATTTGAAATCTGGTAAGCGCCATACCGTTGTTTCATGAAACATAAACTGAATCAGATCAAGCATCACACCTAACTTCAATTAAAAACTAGAACTAGAGTTCGCGATGGCTTTGAATGTTAAAATCACATGCGAACGCAACCATAACCTGCACACAGAGCTGTAGGGGGCAGGGCCTCCAGTTACACTTTGGACCTTTTGTTTTGCGTTTCCTCTGTTGTACATGGAGAACTATTTAATCTAGATTAAACCTTCCAAGCTGGAAGTATTAACATTAAAATTGCCAAGTTAAAATAAACAAAACATAATAAAAACATAGCTATGTTGTTTAATTTTTTAAAAAAATCACTTTGATTTTGAATTGACTGAAATCAATTTAAGCTATCGTGGTCTCGAATTCTTTAAAAAAAAACGCGGCTTTTCCTGTGATATTTCCGATCATCGTTTTTGTTTTCTATTTTGCATGCAAATAAAATTATTTTTAGAAAGTTTAATTACATGAAAAAAGTAATATTTTACAAAGCAATTTCTGCAATCGAGAGTTTATTACCATTAGTAACTGTAAATTAACTTTTATTTGATTTGGGATTATTTTGACTTGGTCGAGTTTATTACCATTAAATTAGTAACGAGTTTTACTTTCAAAGTTCAAAATTATTTCGATTTCTTCAAATATTTTAGTAGCAGTTTATCCATTTGGTTCACTTTATTTAAGCATACCATAAAATATTACGTTTTTTATCAAATTATAATTTGTATAATTAAAGAGGATAACTTAATGATAATGAACTCTCGAAAACGGCCATGATCATGTACTCTCGAATTAAGTGCATTATGTTACTCTAAATAATTATAAAACCTTACCTTTCATTATTTACACTCTGTTTATTATCTGAAAGTGAAGAATGGTTGGCATCAGTTTGGTAACTATTATTCGCCATCGTCTCGGTATTTGGCACTTGTACCGTAGGTATATTTTCTGATCTAAAACTTGATTTACTACTATTTTCATTTTTAATCTCACATTGGTCGATCAAAATTTCTGTTGATACGACTTCGGGGAAATTTTTCGTTGGACTATTTGGATCCACATTCGCAATTACGCTTGTACTTGTGGTAAGGGGTGAAATGTGCAATATTTTTGCTTGTTGTTTAATTGATGAAACAGTTGAAAGCCG
Source organism: Nephrotoma appendiculata (assembly GCA_947310385.1). Lineage (NCBI taxonomy): Eukaryota > Metazoa > Arthropoda > Insecta > Diptera > Tipulidae > Nephrotoma > Nephrotoma appendiculata. The sequence continues at coordinate 248,253,385 of OX371224.1, forward strand.
AATCCGCTTATCTTTGTTTAGTTTCATTAACACAACGTGCTGCCGTTGGTTTGTTAATTCTTTTGGCGTTTTACCCATTTCTATTAAACAAAAATAACAAAATTTATTATTAATTATATTATATTAATTATATTATTAATTATAATTATATTATACCTGTATGGTACTCAAATTGTCAAAAACGATGTTTAGTTAAAATCAGTTTTTGACCATAAAATATTACCACTTCACCTAATTCTTTCTTTAGCATGAACTTAGATGTATAATTGAGGAATTAATATATGATTATCCAAATAAAATGTTTTGTATGTGTCTGGTTAGGTGTCAAAGTTTATCGTTTTTTTGAACCGCACAAATCAATTTTTTCAATATTTTACCTCTAAACAGCGAACAATTTTTTGCATCAAGGTGTTAAGAAACATAAAATTTTACACGATTATCAAGATTAGTCTTAAAATGACGTAGAAAATGTAAAACTTAGTTTAAAAATATTAAAAATTTCGAGTATTATCGATCGAAAAATTATTGTACGTCAAACCATAAGCTGGTTTTTTCAAATAATTTAAAAAAAAATATTAATTAATTTTTCACATATAAACAATTTAAGTAAAGTTAAGGCTGCGTATCAATCCTAGGGCAAAAGTCAATTTTAAGTAAATTTTTCGGTAAATTCAATTATTTTTGAAAAACTCTATGGTACTGATCGAAAAATCTGTACTGAAATCTATTTTTAACGTAGTAAACGATATATCCTTGGATTGGTACGCAGCCTTAGAAATTATACGAAATTGTGGTACTCAAACTTATTAAAGAAAGAAACCACTTGCATACATTTAGGGGCAATTAAAATATCGAAAATAAAAAAGTTTTTTTTTTATTTTTTTAAGAAATATTTTTGTATAATATTACAACGAATCATATGGATTATCTAGTAATTGTTTTATTAGTTTAGTAGTCTATTCTTGTGGGATGAAACCTATCGGTTAATCCCAGCTCTGCTAGTCCTTTGATTTGTGCGGCTCATGGAACCATTAATTCTAAAGATTTTGTTCTTTTTAGGCGCTTCGGTCCATTGGTGCGATCCAGTAGGTTCCGCAGCTTCTCACCGTCATACTGCTGCAGCCGCAGAACATGCCTCTTTGCAAATTTTTGTATTTCATCGCTGACGTATTCCACACTAGTCTCGATGGAGATTGTCATTTCTAATGTACCAATGAGCATTCACAATATTACGTAGTACTTTGTTTAGAAATGTTTGAATGATCTTCACTGTAGTTTTTCTTGCGCAGCCCCAAAGCTGAATACCATACGTCCAGATAGGTTTTAGGATTTGTTTATATAACAGCAGTTTGTTGTGCGTTGTCAGTTCGGAGTTTCTTCCAATAAGCCAGTGCATTTTTCTAAATTTTAAATTTAGTTTTTGCCTTTTCTTTTTAACATGCGCTTTCCACATGAGTTTAGAGTCCAGCGTCATGCCGAGATACACTTAGCATTATCAGAATATAGAATTTGTTGCGAATTCAATCTAATCGGAATATATTTTAATTTCCTATTTGTAAAGTTGATATGTGTTGATTTCGATTCGTGTTATTCTCCATTTTTTTGTCCAGTTATTCACTATATTAACAGTATTTTTTAGTTTCATTGTGGACTCAACAATATTAGCATCGGTGGTCATAACAGCTGTGTCATCAGCAAACGTTTCTATTCTAACTTCTTGTTTGGTAGATCATTTGTATACAGGAGGTATAATACGGGGCCTAGAATACAGCCTTGTGGAACCCCTGCCAATATTTTCTTTAAGGCAGTTGCATGAAATTTGCTCACAAATTTTTTGAGATCACACATTTTTAACTTTGTTGGCTCGGCTCGAGTCGAGCAAATTTCATGCGGCCGCCTGTAGTTTAGAGTATTCCCTTTCCTGTCTCACCCGGAAGTAACGGTCGTTGATGTAAGACTTTAGCAATTCTAATGTTGTTTTGGCAAATCTCATTGGAGCTTAAATTATAGATCACGGGGCAAACCTTATTTAATGCTTGGGCTACGTCTAAGAATATTGTTGAACATACTTCTTTTTTCCAGCGGCTAATCAAATTATATCGGTAATCCTATGTACCTGTTCTATCGTTGAGTGCCTTTCTCGAAACCCAAATTGATGTGCTGGTATAAGATTTCTGCTCTCTATAATTGGCTTTAATCTCTTGAGAAACAGTCTCTCGAAAATTTTTGATGTTGTTGTTAACAAAGAAATAGGCCTATACGATGTTTTGTCGTTTAATGATTTATTCGGCTTTGGAATCATTATGATTTCCGCTACTTTTCACTGTCTCGGAACATAACAACGTCTAAAGATAGCATTGATTATGTGCTGTAGTTTATTTAGTGCTTTTTCTGGTAGAGCTTTGATTATTTGCCCCGTTATCAAGTCGTATCCAGGGGGTAGATTCCGACAAAATGACAATTTTTTGTGACATTTGCTTATTGGTACAAATTAAAGTCACTGAAAATTTACGATTCGGATCAAATGACACTTATAGCAGTTTACAGCAACTACAGTTTTTAGTTATAGAAAATTATTTGCTTTCCAATAAAGAATAAATTTATTTTGTTTTAATTGTAAATACTCACACATATTTTGTATAAAAACTTTTATCACGATAATAAAAAACAATGACAATATTATTAAAATTGTCAGCTTATTTTTGTGACATTTCGGAAAAGTCATGCCATACGAATCGCGATTTTGTACTCACAAGTATTTGTCATAAAATTGTAGCAGTATCTTTAGTACAATGTCACAAAAATTGTCATTAGTCATTTGATCAGAATCTATGTCCAGGAGCTCTTTTATCTTTGAGTTTTTTTTTGATTTCTTTCAGAGTAACTGTAATATTTTGAATATTTGAAGAAATGACTGAGAAAATCAAAAATTTAATTCAACAATATTTAAAATTTCGATTCTGATCGATCGAAAAATTACGTCAAACGATAAATTTTTTGTTAAGTTACGCTGCAATGGTGATTCAATTTGAATATTTTTTATTGTCCCTAGATGGCAAATTACTAAACATGTGTTCAAGATTAGTGCTTTTTAATTTATATATTTGTAATGTTTGTGAAATGGGTGTATGAACACACTCCATTATATATGAATTGAAGATAACGTCATTGGAGACGAAGAAAGAAGAAAATACCATTGTAATTGAAACTATTAAATAAAGAACACGTATAAACTAAAAGTGTGTATTTAATTAATCTATGATAATCCAACTAATCCTAATATAAACACAACAATTGGCGACGAGGATTAATAATCAAAGTGTAGTTGAGTTTGTGAGATTAGCAGATGATCTAATCAGCATTAAAATAAAGATTTGGTCATAATAATAAAATAGTTTTTTTTTGTGCCATGGCGTCCGACCAAGATGTACAACTAATTCAATCTAATTTCAACATATTTAAACCACAAGAAGAAGAATGGAGCATTTATAAGGAAAAATTGGATTTCTTTTTCGATACGAATTTAATTAAAAACGAGGAAAGAAAGCGGAACGCATTAATCAATTATTTAGACACAGGAGTGTACAAATTGTTGAAGGATTTGTGTGCACCAAAATTGCCGAAGGACAAATCATATGAAGAGCTTTGTATAACACTCGATAAATATTTTACGCCGACGCTTATAGTTTTTAACGAAAGAAAAGAATTTTTTGGTAGCAGTTTAAAAGTCAATGAAACTGCGAATGAATATTGTGCGAGACTAAAAGGATTAGCTACAAACTGTAAATTTCAAGATCATTTGGAACATAACCTCTTAAACAAGTTTGTGACAAGTTTTGAGGGGAAAATTTTTGATCGGTTATCAGAAGAAGATCACAATTTATCTTTGGAAAAGGCGCTTGAAATTGCTATGCGAATTGAGATGAAAAATTCGAATGTAACAAGCATGAATTTTTTACGAAAAGGTACATCGCAATATAGTCAACATTCAAAACCAGTTCATATTAATACTGGCAATCAAAGAAGTAGGAGCCCGAATGAAAAGTATTCAAGGAGAAGGTCAGCAACTCCAGGTACAAATACAAATGTGAAGTGTTGTCGCTGTGATAGGAGTAATCACGCTCAGGACAAATGTATATTTATTTCATTAAAGTGTTATTCTTGTAACAAATTAGGGCATAGTTCAAGGGTGTGTCATAAATTTGACAAAAATATTTTTTATACAAATGAACAGTGTGACAAGGAGAACAGCGATGAAATAAGTATACATAACCTAACAAATTTTGATAGTAGAAATAAGATACCAGAGGAAATAGAAAATGTTTTATACAACATGCGTAGCGAAATTAATGATAGGGATAAAATAATTGCCATTAATTTAGAAATCAATAAAACAAAATTTAATGTAGAAGTTGAAACAGGTTCAAATTTAGGAGCAATGTCGAAGAATTTATATGAAAATTCATTTTCCAACTTTAAGTTTATTGATAAAAATTTACATCTGAAAGGGTATGATGGTCAATGCATGAACGTGTTGGGCTGCATTGAAACAAGAGTTACGTACAAAAATGAAACTAAATTATTGGTGTTTATGATCGTTGAAAACGGAGGTCCACCGATAGTAGGGCGACAATTTTTAAGAAAATTTGGTTTGGAGATTGTTGGTTTAAATCAAGTGAATTCTTTTGATTTAAATAATTTGTTGGACAGATATCAAGAATTATTTAAGAAGGGAATAGGTAGGTTTAAATTGAATAAGATAAAATTGGAACTACAAGAAAATGCTGCTCCAAATTTTTTTAAGCCAAGGCCGGTGCCGTACTCCTTTAAGCAAAAGGTGGAGGAGGAATTAGAAAAATTAGTTGAAGAAGGTATTTTGACACCAATTGAAACGTCAGACTATGGGACTCCTTTAGTACCGATTTTGAAAGTTGATGGTTGTATTAGAATATGTGGTGATTACAAAGTTACTGTAAACAAATTTATTAAAGATTTCAACCATCCACTTCCGAGAATAGATGAAATAGTGAATATGTTGCGTGGAGGAAAAAAGTTCTCCAAGCTCGATCTTTCTTGTGCGTATAACCAACTTGAACTGGATGATGAAAGTAAAAAATACGTAACGTGGAGCACCCATAAAGGGGTATTCCAAATGAATCGATTGCCATATGGCATAAAACCAGCAAGTGGTATTTTCCAGTTTACGATGGAAAAATTACTGTTAGGGCTTGATGGTGTGGTAGCTTTTATCGACGATTTAGTTGTAACAGGAGCTAATGAAGAAGAGCATTTGTCTAATTTAGAACGAGTTTTTAAACGTTGAAATGATGCAGGATTAAGGCTAAATAAATCAAAATGTGAATTTTTTAAAGATAGCATAGATTACCTTGGGTATAGGGTAAATGATCAAGGTTTGTGTAAAACAAACAACAGAATAGATGCAATTTTGAAGGCAGAAATTCCGAGCAATGTTACTGATGTTAGAGCATTTTGTGGTCTAGTTAATTATTATGGAAAATTTATTAAGAATTTGGCTGCAATAATGAATCCGTTATACAATTTGTTAAAGAAATCAGAAAAATTTGAATGGACTGCTGAATGTCAAAAGGCAGTTGATATAATCAAAAAAGAAATTGTTTCGGATATAATATTAGTTCATTTTGATCCAAGGGTACCTATAGTTCTAACGTGTGATGCGTCACAAAAAGGTATAGGTGCAGTACTATCTCATAAATTTTCCGAGAAAGTAGAAAAACCCATAGCATTTATATCACGAACCTTGACAGATGCTGAGAAAAATTATAGTGTTTTAGATAAAGAAGCCTTAGCAATCTATTATGCCGTTAAAAAACTTTTCCAGTATTTAATAGGCACTGAATTTATATTAAGAACCGATCATAAGCCATTACTGGCCTTGTTTGGTGAAAATAAGGGTTTGCCTCAAATTGCAGCCAGTAGGCTGCAACGCTGGGCACATTTCCTATCGGGTTTCAAATATAAAATTGAATATGTCAAAAGTAGTGAAAACAACGCTGATGCTTTATCCCGATTACCGATTGAAAATACTGAATTTGATAAAGATTATAGTGATGAAGACTCAACAAATTACTTAAATTTTATGGATAAAGGGCGAGATATAGTTTTAAATTACAAAACCATTAAAAAAGAAACGGAAAGGGATACAATTTTATCTAAAGTAATAGATGGAGTAAAATTTGGAAATTTAGGCAAATTATGTGACGAAGATATTAAACCCTATATAAGAGTTAAAGATGAATTAACTGTTGAGCAAGATATCCTGTTAAGAGGATGTAGAGTAGTAATACCCAACAGGTTGCGAGAATGTATATTGAAGGAACTGCACATTTCACATTTTGGTATAGTGAAAACAAAATCGGTAGCTAGATCGTATGTATGGTGGCCAAAAATAGACGATGACATTAAACAAATGATTAGGAATTGTCGATCATGTTTGATTGTTCAGCCGGATCCACCGAAGGCGGCACTTATTCCTTGGGAAAGTCCTGGAAAACCTTGGAGTAGAATCCATGCCGACTTTGCAGGCCCGTTTTGTGGCCATATGTTAATAATGATAGATGCGTATACCAAGTGGATAGAAATTCTTAAAATAAGTTCAGCTACGTCAGAAGTTACGAAATCTAAATTCAGAGAAATGTTTAGTAGATTTGGGTTACCAGATGTTCTAGTAACAGATAATGGTAGTCAATTTTGTTCACTAGATATGGCAGAATTTTTGAGACTTAATGGTATTAAACATGTTTTGACTCCTCCGGGACACCCAGCAACTAATGGAAGTGCTGAGAATATGGTGAAGACGTTTAAAAATACTATAAAAGCTGTGGTAGATGAGTATACGAGAAATAAACGAAATTATAGTTTAGAGTTAGCTCTAAGTAGATTTTTATTTAGTTATAGAACGACAAAACATTGTAAAACTAATGAAACACCTGCAAAATTAATGTTTGGCAGAGAGCTTAAGACAGTTTTCAATCTTTTAAGACCACCATGTCAGAAAGAAATAGTTCTGAATGCACAACAGAATCAAGTTCGTAACTATAAAGGGAAACGTATGAACCAATATCTTGTGGGGGAGAGTGTGGTTATCAGAGACTATTCAGACCCTAATCATAAGAAATGGGTTGATGCAATTATAATTAAAGTTTTGGGTAACTGTACTTATTTATGTAAATTAGAGAATAATAATAAAATAAAAAGGCATATAAATCAAATAAGAAATTCTGTTGATCAATATTGTTCGAATCAAAACGAAGTTGAATTACAAAACAATAATGATAATGAGAATTTAAATGACCAAGTTGTAAAAAAAGTAAGATTTGATTTAAATAGTAGAACAATTGTTAAAAGAGATATAAATAATCCCACTCAAATGAGCAAAAATGTAAATGTTAACCACAAAAATAGTAGTATTGAATTAAGTAGTCCTTTGACAATTCAAAGTAACGACAATATTCAAGATACTAATGTGGATATTATTAATATAAGAACAAAAAGATGTATAAAAAAACCAGAACGTCTTGATTTGTAAAATTATGTTCTAAGTGTAAGAAGAAATGTAAATTTCGTAGTTGAAATTAAATAGTAATTATGTATTATTTTATTTTATATTTTTTTTGTTTTTGTTAGAAATAATTAATGATGTATTAAACTTAGCGGGAGGATGTAATGTTTGTAAAATGGGTGTATGAACACACTCTATTATATATGAATTGAAGATAACGTCATTGGAGACGAGGAAAGAAGAAAATACCATTGTAATTGGAACTATTAAATAAAGAACACGTATAAACTAAAAGTGTGTATTTAATTAATCTATGATAATCCAACTAATCCTAATATAAACACAACAATATTTAATTTATAAAATATGTTTATTTTTGTATTACTTTGAAGCTGTATGGTAATCAGCAAACAAATTTCTTTTTGTTGCCGACAATAATTAAATGTCGATAGTAATCACTAATCTTGTACACATTCATTATTTAATAATTTGAGGCGTGAAAACAAAAAACTTATCGTTTGACTTAATTTTTCAATCGATTAGAATCGAAATTTTGAACTACATTTTCCATTCTGTACATTATTTCAAAGTCAATCTTGATAATTGTGTATTATACCTTGATTCTATGTACCGTAAAACCCCATCCAATTTTTTTTTGCATATTAAAAATTGATTTTTACTTTTCTGAAAAACGATCAACTTTGAAGCCTAACCATAGATAAACTAAACATTTTATTTGCATAAACATAATATCTCAATTATACAACTAATTTCCAGTACACGTTATTTTTGACAAGTTGAGTATCTATCATACCAATAATCATATCTGTAATTTTAAAATGTTTTAAAAAAGTGTAATTTTTTTAAAATGATAATTATTAAACCAAAAATAGAAAATAATGGCTAATAAAAAAACTAATGAGAACGTAGTTATTGAGAAAAGACCATTGGGTTTTTGTAGACCTTTAAATTTTGAATTATTCATCAAAATAATAAATTTATTAACCCTCGTGCTGCTGTTTACTAAAGTAAGCGTAGGTTTTGCAGCCTCGATAAGCAACTGTGTAAACATTAATTATTTTATCTCTCGTGCTTTTTTTGTTGAAATACTCTTTCAATATGCTCTTACTAGCTCTCATTGGAGAAAAACAGTTTACGCATAAATTTCATAAAAATTTAAAAAAATTAGCTCAGAAAATTATCGATAGAGGACTATAAGTACTGTTTTTATCATAGAATTATACACTGTAGAGATAGATATCATAGAATTATACACTGACAAGATTTTACCCATATAAAATTTGCTATTTCATCTGTCACAGGCTGGTTATATAAAAAATGCATATCGCTTACTCATATCTCAAAATAAGAACCCCCCCAAACCAGTTTTTGTTGTTGTACGAAGGGCGACTGCAAATAATAAAAATTAGACTTTTATGTAAAATGAAGTGTATTGTGAAAAGCTGGCAAAATACGCCTAAAATAATATAGAAAGGAATATCTTACCATCAGTAAATTTACCAAAATGTAAACTATGTTAAGAATCTAGTGATTTGTGGTAAATTTACCCTTTATTTAAGTTATAAATCAGAGAAAATTAAGAAAATGATTTTTTAAAATTTTTCATTTTTAGTATTTTACATATATGTAATATATGTATATCACAATTTGATACTACCAATCGAAAGATCTCGATTTTTGAGTAACGCCTCAACCAGCGAAAACTTAAGAGCTTAAGTTTTGCTCTGTTTGAACCAGTTAGGGTAGCGGTACGATCACCAAAATTTTAGAGGTCAGTTGTTTATTTGTGACGAGCCCTATAAAATTGGTAATTGTAGCATTAACCAAAATGGTACACCAGCGTGCAACTTAAGCTCTTAAGTGTTTGCTGGTTGAGGCATTAGTGGCAATTGGTTAACTCAAAAATGGCCAACATGCATTTAAAACACTTAAATACTGGGGTGACAATTATGCGGTTTACATTGCGAGTCGTGGTAAGTTGTAGTTATCGTCAGATTAACTTGTAGTTAACTTTTTGGGTGTTTATATTGGAGAGTTATTATCGTTCAATCGGGCCCAAACAAGGTTTGTCTAGATCGATGCAATTTATTTTAGCGAGAACTTAGTAAATTAAAATCGGGAAAAATTACAAAAATATTGGTGGCATGTTATAGCATCACACTTTCGATACTTTATCGAAATTTATGTCTTGCTTTTTTAGAACAAAATGTGACACTATTTCACGTTTAATATCATTTACCAGGTTGCTTGATTGAAAAATTTTGATATTCTACTCGGTTTCTATCACCAAATAAATTGTTTTCGATACTTGAACGAAATTAGAGATACAACTTGTTCGCATTTGTACTAGTAGGTTGTGATAGCACGAGAAACGAAATATTTCATAAATGAAACAGTTGCCCATTTCAGTTTAGGAAAACGAGAAATAAACTTCGATAGAATTTCGAAAATGTGATGTTACCCTGCTTTCGAATGTAGGTACCACTGCTGGTACAAAAAAAAAAATAATTTCGTTGTTTTCTTTTTATTTTAGTTTTATTTTTGGTGTTGTTTTTCGACTCGACTAGAGCATCGAGGAATGAATATATCCCTTTTCCTGTAACACAATTGTGTGGGTACGGCAAAATTACCATGTCAAAAATTTATTTTTGGGTGATTTTGAACCAACTTACACATTTTTACATTTCTTTCACTTATTTTCGTCCGAAAAGAAACTCTATACGTATACACACAATTGTGTTGGTTGTACTTTAAATCAAGCGAATTTTTTTATCAAAAACGCCATTATCTATGATTTTTTCGCCACACATTTGTGTGGTTTGGACTTAAATTTAACCGTTTTTTTATTGGTTGAAAAAGGGATATAAGAGAAATCAAGTAGCAAATTTTATAAGCAAATTCTCCGAGGTTAATCTTATTTTACAGTTTTGATATATTTATATCCCTTTTACGACAAAAGTTTGTTTTGTTTAAATTCAAGTCCACTGTACACAAATGTTTACGTAAAACATGAGTTTGTAATGTCTTCCGGATTGACACGGATCTTAGTTAAATCGGAATTCTTATTGAAAAAAGCATAATAATTTGATAACATATAAATTATATAACATATTAATTATTTGTTTTTGATAACATATTAATTATTTTGTTATTATTATAGTTATAGTGATATTTTTCAGACGAAAACTTATTTTTACAGGAATGCACAAATGTGTATGCGGTTCCAAAATACATACAAAAATAAATTTTTGACCTGATTTTATTTTACCACCCACACAATTGTGAAGACCGACCGGAAAAGGGATATCCCTGTCGGCCCTCACAATTGTGTGGGTGACGAATAAAAAAGAATCATCATCAAAACTTATTTTGTACTGTATGTATTCCGGACCAACACACACATTTGTGTAATTCCACTTAACACTATAGGTATAACCAGAATCTACTTAATTATAAGTCCTGCTAACTCCACACATATGAAATAAACAATAACTAAGTAAGGATGTATTGGAATTTTTTTTTCCATAGTAATTTTTTTTTGAAAAACTAACACTGTTTTCTGTGGCACAAAAATCTACATTTTTTCTGATTTGAATTGAATTTGTTTACATTTTTTGTCTTTTTCGTTTTGGAAAAAATCCAAAAAAAAAAATCCAACAAATTTGTTCGATTTTTTTTTTGGATTTTTTTCAGAAAGAAAAAGACAAAAAATATAAAAAAATCCAATTCAAATCAGAAAAAAATGTAGATTTGTGTGCCAAAGAAAACAGTATAAGTATAAGTGAATTAATGCAGGAACAAAAAAAAGTTACGAAAAAAAATTTAAACTTAAGGTTCAATTACAATGACACCGCACCGCGGCTAATCGTACCGCATCTATCCGTCATTACGGATTGTCAAACACAGTTTCCGCGCCGTTCCAGAAAAGTGCCTTGTTGTACAAGTCGGGATAAAATTTTATTTTTTTATAAATTCTTCATAGTTGAAGTCCATTTCTTACATTTTTTTACTTTTAATATTTTGAAAACGATATACAAATATTTCTGAGGTTATGTTATCCGAAAAAGTAGAAAGTTGAGCTATCGTTTCCGAACACACCGCGCCGCTCCGTTCATTGTGATTGCTTTTCCGTTTTCTCATATAATTCCTACGTAATATTACATTATCTACTTTGACAGAATAACGAAACGGAACGTTGCGGTTTCATTGTGATTGAACCTTTACGTTGCATTGTTAGTGTAACCAACACACTCTTTGTTAGTTTTTTTTGAATAGGTATATTTCAATGAGAAGAGTAAGCAGGACTTATATTTAAGTAGATTCTGGCTATAAGAATAGTAATAACATTAATGTTATCAAAAACAAATAATTAATGTTATATAATTTATATGTTATCAAATTATTACGCTTTTTTCAATAAGAATTCCGATTTAACTAAATCCGCTAAAATCCGGAAGACATTACAATCTATCATTTCTTACACACACACCTGTGTGGGCTGGGCCCACACTGAAACAAGTAAAAAAAATTGTCTGGAAGGAAAAGGGATATACATATGTACTACATATCTATTTCTATGACTAAAAAAAAAAAACAAAAAAGTGGTGGTGACGAAAATATAATAAAAATTTATCACATTTCAGTTACTACATAATATCTCTCCTAGATTTTCCAATTTCTTATTTTTGGCACCCTACTTTTGTTGAAATGAAAATATTTCATACTTTGTTCACAAATTTATTGGTGGACTATTTTAATATCACATATTATGGTTGCTTGGAAGTCGAAATATGGTTGAAATAGATAATAAAAACTGATAAACGAATATCATGTACGGCACTGACACGAAATTTATTTATCAATTAATTACCATTACCTGAATATCTACTGTATTAATAACCTGATTCAATTGTTACGTTTCGCAACAAAATTTTAATTCTATTTTACCAATAAAATACACAAACTGAACAAATTATTTGTTTACACACTTTAAATTTGACATCTAATCGACTCCACACAGAACAATTCGCAGCTGTACTAAAACTGATTTCACGAAAAAGAAACAATAAACCAAAATCGATAGAGACGAGAGAAAATATGAGAAATGGAAAACGTTCGACAAAAATAAACAATTTTTTGGTTTTAAATTTGTCAATAAACGAACACAGGCGAGGAGAATGCGTATATCGTGTGTGGTAATCGTAATGGTAATTGGTAATGCGCATATTTTCATTTAATTATAACCTCTGCGTATGTACACGGCCAAGTCGAAGACAAATAAAAATATACGGTTTGTGCAGCCCAAAAAACGTAAACACAAAAAATAAACTTTCACTCATAGTATTAAATTAATTCTATAGAATGAGTGTAAGCAACTTTCAAGTGTCACAAATTCGGAGGCTAAAAGAGAAAGCATATAAATATCAACGGGCCGTATTTAGAATTTGTTCGATCGAAATTAAAAACTACAAAAATTCAAAATTATTTTTATCCCAATATAGAACAACGCATTAATTGTTTTTATTTTCGGTAAAAAATGGTACTTATAGTATTCCAAAATAAAAGCTAATTATGAAAAGAAAAGCACGTAGTAATATGGCACTGGTAATATGTGGCACTGATAATATAACATAAGTATGTTTACAGAAAGAAATACAATATAAGAACCCCACGCCAACAACCAAAATTATTTTCTTAATTTTCTATGATTTATAACTTAAATTAAGGATAAATTTACCACAAATCAATAGAGTTACATTAACTAGAGCTGCAACTGTTTTTTCCCCATATAAAATCAATGTAATATTCGCTATCTCTTTTGAGTCATGTGGGAACAGGATGGTTATATAAAAAATGCATATGGTGGTCTCAGATGTCAAAGAAAAAGCTAACCGGACAAGTTTTTGTTGTTGTAGAAAGTGACGCACTAAATTTTATGTTCTTAAAAAATTGTGATATTATTAATTAAAATAAATAAAATTCTATAAAACACTTAGTGGATCGTGTACTAGTGCATCGTTTGTGAATAAATATTGAAAACTTTGAACACTAAAATATTGAAATGAAGTGTCTTGTGAAATGTTGCCAAAATGCGCATCGAAAAATTCGAAAAAGAATTTCTTACCATCTATAAGTGTTTATTAAAAATAAAATGTAAATTATGTTAAAAGCAAAGTGATTTGTGATAAAATTATCATTAATTTAAGTTATAAATCAAAAAAATCTAAGAAACGAATTTTGGTTGTTGTTGTTGTTGGCCTTTTTGTTTTTGTAAACAGATGTTATATTACAGTGTCGCATTTTTGTTATTACTACGTACATATTCTACGTGCTTTTCTTTTCATAATTACTTTTCATTTTGGAATACTATAAATACAATTTTTTACCGAAAATAAAAAAAAAATAAATCCGTACTAAATTTTAATAAAAATAATTGTGAATTTGTGTAGTTTTTAATTTCGATTGAACAAATTCCAAATACGACCCGTTGATTTATATGCTTTCTCTTTTACCCTCCGAATTTGTCTCGTTTGACAGTTGCTATCATTCATTCTATCTTTAATTCAAATTCTTTGCACAAATCGCTTTCTTCTTAACATAATTTACATTTTATCTTTTGAAAGCAACACAGCTATTATAGCTATAAGTATCATACTTCTTCTGAATTTTTTTAGGCGTAGTTTCGTAACTTTTCACAATACACTTCATTTAACTTAAAAGTGTGTAATTTGTATTATCAAATGATGCACTACTACATAAACCACTAACTATTTTATAATGTTTTTAGTATTTTAATGTATTTTAATTAATAATTTCAAAAGTACAAAACTAAGTCGCACTTCATACAAAAACAAAACCTGGTTTTTGGGGGTTCTTTTTTTGAGTTTCTATGCTTTCTCAAGTGGTCAAATGCTAAGAAAATTAGCTTTTATTAAGTTTTTTTTTATTTTATTTTTTCATATCTGGTAAATGTTGCAGAAAAATAAGTTTTCATACACCTGAGCGTGAACTTTGGCTATTTATCTTATATTTAGATAAATTGTTTTTAATTTTTATGGTAGTTTTCATTCGGAAATCAGAATTTTACCTTATTCTGCTATCATGTCTTTAATTTGACGATAGTCGAATAATAGAGCAAAGTGTGTCTCTGCAACTATTTATCAAAACTAAAGATAAATAAACGTAGTTGACGCTCGGAAGAATGAAAATTTTTTTTTCTGCCTCATTTAAATAAAAAAAGTAAGTAAAAAAAGAAAAAATAATTTCCATAGGATTTGTAAGTTCTTTTTCGTGTTCACGTTTTTTGGACCTGCAAACATGCAAACCGTATATTTTTAACCCTAAACCCGTGTACTATGTAATTTCTTAATTATCGTGTACCGGGGCACTCAATACCCCAATGTTATTATATGGTGATTTTTAATTGTCATAATAAGTTTTGAGGTAGAATTATTTTAGATAAGGAGGAAAAATTAAACGTTGATTATTTTTCAAATATTTATTTCATTTGTTAAAAAAAATGCTATATGGTTTCGGTTTGCCGTCTGTCCGCCTGTGTCTACCATATCTTGAAAACGGATAAAGATATCAACTTAATTTTTTCATCAAAAGTTCAAGCAATTCATGGGAAAGTGCCCTATTGATTTGGACATTTCTGTGTTCAGGGTGTTCGGAGATATGTAGGGTTTTGTTAACCCCCTCCTTAAAATTTTAAAGAATTTTTTTTATTTTCTATACTATTTTGATTTCATAGACCATGTGAATGTGGAATAAAAATATATCTCGTGTGGATGTGGGTTTGTGTGGATGGTGTGTTTAAGGGGGATGAAGGGGCGGATGGGATGAGGTGTTTTGGATTTGGTGTGGGAATTGGGATTTGATGGATGACGGTTTGTGTGGTGTGTGTGGGAGTGGGGATGGAGGTGGTGTTGATATGGATAGTGCGGTATAGGGTAGTGTGCGTGAGATGAGTTTTAGGGGTTTGATAATGGGGGGGGGGGGGGTGGTAATAATTTTTGGGTGTGGTGGTTTGCGGTTGATTGAGGTCGGTTGAGTTATGGTGGATTGAGGTCGGTTGGGCTGGGTGGGTGTAAGGGGGTAAGGTGGGTGTGGGTGGATGTGGGTGGGCGTGATATTTGAAATACGCAAATCACACATCACATTTTTATAGACAACAAAAATGCTTATAGAGTTCGGTTCCGAACCTTTCCCGTCTTTTCTTCTACTTAAGTGTCTACATCTTCTTAGGACATTGCAATTTTTGATTATTTACATATACTTATCTATGTATATGTACATATTTTAGTAATAATTTTCAGATGCGTAGATAGAAAATTAATAATTATAGAGCTTTATAAAAACTGTTAAAGGCATAGTCAAAATTATATAAATATTTATAATTGTTTATAACAAAACAGTTTCTTCTGGCATAGTTTTCTGTCGCATTATTCTGGCTTTCTTTGGAAATATGGAGTTTGTGACGTTTCTCTAGTAGTTGGGAATCAGTTGTCTAAAGAGTATTCTGGTGTCAGGGAGTTTATTTTTTGGAAAAAAAATAATTTCGTTTTAGTACTTTAGACATTTATTTCCCCAAAACATTTGCAGGTAGGTAATTGTCCGTTTCGGGTACTTATTGAATTTTTCAAATCATCAAAATATACGCCTTGACAGTATAAACACACAAACTATGCTCTACATATTAAGCGACGATCATCAAATTAAAGATATCATAGCGAAAAATAATAAAATTCTGAATGAAAACTATATAACTTGTATTATCCAGACATATTAATTCTTGTTTTGAGTCTATGAGCTGTGATGTGCCACCTGGCAGATTTATAAGCTTAAACTTGTGAAAACGCTTGTTTACTGTGTACTGCATAAGTGAATTACTCTACGTCAATATCGATCAAAAAAGATTATGGAGGGATTATGGATCCTTTAGATATATAAAGGTTTACTACTACTCATATGATGGCACCGAAAAGGTCAAATTTATTATAAGATGTTACTAACCAATTCATCTCTTCAGGCATATTCATCGCGCACCTTGCCTCGGACTACCTATGATTTAAACTTCGATTAAAACTTAATTTACAAAATTACAATACCAAAATACTTTGAGATTCTGGTTTGAGTAATTCAGAAAAAAATGGTTTGGGTCTGCAGATTGTATGAGCTTTTTTTATCTTCTTGCACTTTATCGTTATGTTGTTTAGAATTAATTGGTAGTGACATCTGAACCTCTAAGGTCAGCTGGTGGAAATCAAACGCCAGTTGTCTTAAAATTGGCAAAGGCTATAATTAGCAATAAAATGTTGTATTCACGATTCACTTTCATTCTTATTAAAACAATTACGAGTACGTGCCGCACACCCCAAAACTTTTACATATTTTTTTAACAATTTTTTCGCGGTTTATATCACAAAAATTTCCTTACTCCTGTTATAAATTACAATGTTTGCAGTACAATTACTTCAGCTCTATTATTTGTACATATAAGCGATATGTATAAAATAAAACTGAATTTACAAAAATTCATGCCTTTAATGTAGGTCACTATCTAATAACAGTCATTAAAATAAAAATTGTATAATATACATATAAATATAGAAATTTATTGATACACAATCTAACACAATTTTTTCGTTTCGTTTTCTTTTCAGCCTCCATTATGGAAGGAGAAGTCAGTGTTCTACTATATATAACAGTTATAATTGGAACAATATTAATGGGATCGTTACTAGTCTGTTATATTTGTGTGTTTCGTCAATTATGTTGTGCAAACGATGTGGAGTCGGGTAGCTCAAGAACGCAACACAATGCCAAACGAACACCATTTTTTAAGGGTCGAAATAGCATAAATATGGGCGAATTTACAAATGCTTCTAGTCAACCAACGGAAACGGAAAAACTTTAACCTAAAACGGAATATAGCCTTGTAGGCATTACTAATATTTAATTTTGTAACATAAAAATCTGTGATTTTTTTACTGTATAAATAAATAATATATATACAGTTATATATTTATTATTTGTATCAAAATAAAAATAAACTATTTTTGTCGAATACGCGTTTATATTTATTTTAAAGGACAGGGGGAACACACGAAATGTAAGAGTTCAAAATTGATCTATTTGATCTTATTCGTATTGATTGCAACAACAATAATTTGAACGGGCCACTTTTATTGCTTAACGAATCAATGGATGCAATTACTGGCAGTTTCAATGAATATAAAGCCGGATTTAATGAAAACAGTAATCGAATGTGTAATTTGGAGAAGAAGTTAATTTTGTTGTGCAATAATTATGACGAAATTTCTTCCTCCTTAGATCGTACTGACGATTGCATTGTCGCTAACACCAAATCGCAATTTCGTCAACGAAAAGTATTTCGTGAAAATTATTAAGTTTATCGACAAATTCGATTTGATCTTAAATGAAGCGGTCAGCAATAAAATTGAATCAATTATTTCTGGTGTTAAGAACAACTAGACCGACATCCCACGATAGTCAAATTTTCACCATTCTCAATACTGACAATATCGATCTAATGTGTGTCAAAATTAAAAATAATACAAATAATGTTTTTATTTTATGTTGGTATATTCGCCCGCCAAATCAGATCATGAGCTATCAGCTTCTTACTAATGTTGTTGATTTCGTCTTTGATCTGATGGATACTCAAGATGACATGTTTGTGGTGGAAGATTTCAATCTCCCCGGCCTGAATAGAGATTATTCAGATGAAAACACTCATTATGTTGCTTCGAATGCAATAAAGAAGAACAGTCTCAACAAGCAGCTTGATTTGGTGTTTTGCTCTGTTTTCAACAATAGCGTCGCTTAGATGTATACTATCCTCCCGTTTTAATCACCTTTTATCTAAAACAAGGCACTTTTAATCTCGACTCTAAAACTCCACCGCGATTAAATTTTCGTAAGCCAGACTTTGTGAAACTTAGTGATTGTTAACTTTTACTCTGCAATTTTTGAATGTTTTGAACAGTCCATACCAGGTTGAAAAGGTATACTCGCCAAAAAACTGTATCACTATCATCACGGAGCTTTTGCAAAAATCGCTTTCGCTTGGAATATTTCCATCTATTTGGAAAAGATCCTTTATAGTTCCGATCCATAAGAACGGCTGCAAATCAGACATCTGTAATTACAGACCAATTGTAAAATTACCTTGTATTATTCCTAAGCTGTTTGAAAGTATTGTTTATGATTCACTGTACTTCACTGTACACTGTACCGTTATTTTCTGACAATCTGCATGGTTTTCTCAAAGCACCGTCCGCGACCACAAACCTTACTAATTCACTAGATTTTTCTTCACTGATTTTAGTAACGCGTTTGACAGGATTTTGCATGAAGTTATTTTGTTTAAGCTTAGGGCTAGGGCTCGCCCCAAATTCTCCGTTGGGTGGGCTCTTATCTAAAAGACCGTATATATCATGTGATGTTTTGTTCTTCAATATCTGCTCGATTATCGGCAACGTCTGGAGTGCCCCAAGGTTGCCGTCTGGGCCATTTTTTTTCATTCTGCCTATCAACTTGTCGTTGAATGTTGAATTATCTATATACGCCGATGACATGAAGATTTGCAAATGAATTTCAATTACCACCGACAACAGCCTATTACAATTCGATCTCCACAAGGTATGGAGAAATCAAAGAATAACATTGAGTTGAATGTGGACAAATGCCAAATAATCATCTACTCTTAAAACGTGTTGTATGGTCCCTTTCTCGTGACTATTATACTAAAAGCGATGCCATTACCAGTTCTGTTCTTGATTTGGGTGTCATTTATGACAGCGAATTAAATTTCAGAGATCACATCGATCGAATGATCACTTTCGTTCGATCCATGCTCAAGTGTGCTAGCCATGGTGTAGTCACCTTATCATGAGGTTCACATAAAGAGGAGAGGAAGAGAGGAAGCAGTTCAATGTATATTTCTTACCGATACCAAGATCGTCTCAAACTAATTGACTATTGACTTACAACCACTTAGTAAGCGCCAAGTTATTGCAGGCTTGGTTTTCATTCATCAATTACTAACCGAAGGTATCGATTCTCCTGTTCTATTAGAAAATATTAATCTAAACTGTAAATTCGTGAGTCTTAAGAAAGTTGATCATCATAAAACTGATTACAGTAAAAATGGGCAAATCTTCTCTAATTTCGCAGGTTAAGCAGTTCAATATCCTTCTTTATAATTCACATGAATTATACTCAAAAAAATAACAATAATACAGATGGAGACCCCCGCGTGTAGTTGAAAGGTTGGTTTAGTAAAGGTCGAATTTCAGTATGGAATTGACTTATTGTGTGTGAAGAGCAGATTGGTAAGTTTGCATGTCAGTCACCCATTCAGAAGAGTTAGATAGATCAATGCTTATCGAAATTATGAGCTCAGCGATGAAAATCACAGGTTATACGTAAAAGCAAAAACAATAGAACACAGAATTAAGGTTAGACATATCCTTCTATAGTAAACAAATATCATGCGCCTAGAGGCGAACAGAAAAAATAACGGAGAGATTCTAATTGCCATCAAATCTGAGGTTCAAAATTCCCACATCCTGATGTGTGCAAATACACTTGGCAATCACAGGATGACGTTTACGTAACCAAATCGATCACATTCTAATCAATAAGCAATATAGGATTCCGTTGGAGCGAATATCTATATAGCGACCATCACTTATTGGTTGCTTAATTTATAATGCAGATGTTTATTATTAACAGAAATATATTGAAAAATATGACGTTATCAAATTGCAAGACTAGCCGTGTTTTTTTATTAGCGTCCGATAGATTTATCCGAAACACCCAATTTTCTACGTCAAAACTTATATTTAGCGTGCTATTTGTGCATGGAATTAATTTATTTAACTCTAAACTAAGATTTTTCATTCAACTTTTTAGTTAAAAACGATGTAAAAATATTTTTCTCTACCTATTTACCGGGAGCCGCTATCGGGAGCGCTATCCATTTCAATGAGAATTTGAAAAGGCCTTTATTTTGTAAACCCCTAAAACCATTAGAAATTTAATCTTACAATAAAAATTTAAAACGCGGCAAGATTAATTCCTGTTTATAACGTAATATCAAAATAAATGTCAATTAGTATATTTCAAGTGATAAATGTTTTGCCATGCAATTGCCATTTAGCGCCGGATAGTGCTCGAATAATAAAACACAGCTACTATATATATATAGCCGTGGGATCAATTTGAGCCCAAATGCAAAAAATCAACAGAAAATTATTGAATTTCGTACAAAATTGTAAAAAGCCATAAACACCTGATGAAACCTGGATTCTAATAGAAAAAAGGAATGGTACTAAACTAATGCTAACTACAGCTGAGTCTGCGATTTAAGAAATCGTTCGTCATCAAAAACAGCAACATTTTATCCGCTGGAAAGAATTTTTCGAGGATACCTGCATCGCCTGGTAGACCCAAAATTGAACCTCCAATTGCAATATTAAAAACGACAGAACATCAAACTCAAACGCAGCTTGGTATTGCTACGGAAGTACTAAACCCAATACTATGCCATCTGTACTATGGGTATCTACCGCGCTTGATGTGTCTAGTCCTTTAAGGATGAAACACACCAAGCAGCAACAGCGAGCCGCAAATTTAAATACCTTATTCGTTTGTGCAATGAAGCAAATCAAGTATTTTGTAATTTTAATAGAAAAATTTAAAATTAAAAAAATTATATTGTATGACGTTGCATCTGTCGTGGTATCAATTGGTTCCACATCCAGCAACATCAATTTACAGCTCTTTGCTTCTATACTCATAACCCTGATAAAACTGACACATTTCGATTTTACTACTAAAACAAAACAAACTGTTGCGCTGCTTCGAGTGCACCTCGAAATAAGACAAAAACCTTTTATTTCACGATGACTTATTATTACAATAACAATTTGTTGCAATTTGTATCTATTTACTTTGATTTTATTTTTTTGGAACCTTTATGCCCTGTTTACATAAGACCAACATTTTTCTTCTGCAAAATGAATAAGATATAACATTGACTTTTTGCACATGAGAGACAAGAAAAGCAATATATCCCAACAAAATTTTGCAGAAGAATTTTTGAGCAAAAATGACCATAAAAATGAAAATGTTGCCATAAAATATATTCGATCCGAGTATTTTTATTGCAACATTTTTAAAATCAACAAGAAAAAAAATTATTTCGCATTTATAAATGTTGAGGATTCATAATAAAAACAGACGCCATAGATAAAAATGTAAATTTAGCATTTGAATTTAGTGAAAGTAAATTAATAATGATCCTATAAAAAAAATTACGCCATTACTATATATGTTTATTTCTTTCTGGCACATTGATTATTTTTATATATCGGATTCTTTCTTATTTACCTGCAAAAATTTGCAGAAGAAAATAATTTTCTCATGTAAACCGGGCATTATAGTCAAATTTAAAAATAATATTTTTATTATAGGCCCCTTACACGTTCAATATTATTGCGCAATATTTAGCATTGCACAATAAAATTGATCAGGACAATATTGTAGGTTTGCACAATATATTTTTGAACTTCAGTGTCATTTATTAAGATTTTAAATTTATTTTAGTTAATCACATAGTAAAAAAATTGTTTCATTTTTGCAAAATAAGGTAAATAAAAGAGAAAATGAAGGAATACGAAAAAAAAACCTTTTTCCGGATATTAGATATTATTCCGGATGATAGATTTCCGGATAAAAGAGGTTTATATGTATTGTGTAAAATTAAATTTTTTTAATATTTATTGAAGTTTGTGCAATATATTGTGTAGTGTGAAGCAAATATTGTGCAATATATTATATCGGTTGTCAAAAATTAATTTAATTTTTTTAATTTCTATACATTAAAATGTCTGAAAGGAAAAATTATAATTCTAATAAAGCTGACGAAAAGGAATTTATAATAAAATGCATCGATGAAAGAGACATTATTATATATTTAAATGCGTAACAAGGAAAAATTGTGCAATAATATTGAGCAGTTTTTAGGCTAAACAATTTTTTGCGCATTATTTAGCACAATAATATTGAACGTGTAAGGGGCCTATTACATTGCTGCTGAAACTTAGAGGAAAATACTGAAGAGCAGCAACTATTTTTTTCCCATATAAAAATCAATATAATATTTCCTATCTCTTTTGAGTCATGTGGGAACAGGATGGTTATATAAAAAATGCATATGGTGATCTCAGATGTCAAAGAAAAAGCTAACGGGACAAGTTGTTGTTGTTGTAAAAAGTGACGCGCTAAATTTTGTGTTCTTAAAAAATCGTGATATTATTAATTAAAAAAATAAAATATTATAAAACAGTTTGTGTATCGTGTTATTTTGTGTAATTTGTGAATAAATATTGAAAACTTTGAAAATTAAAATATTGCAATGAAGTGCTTTGTGAAGTGTTGTCAAAATGCGCATCGAAAAATTCGAAAAAAAATTCCTTACCATTTATAAGTGTTTATATAAAATAAAATGAAAATTGTGTTAAAAGCAAAGTGATTTGTGATAAAATTATCATTAATTTAAGTTATAAATCAAAAAAATTTAAGAAACGAATTTTGGTTGTTGTTGTTGTTGTTGTGCTTTTTCTTTTTGTAAACATAATAGAATCATATGTTATATTACAGTGTCGCATTTTTCTTATTACTACGTTCATATTCTACGTGCTATTTTTTCATAATTATTTTTTATTTTGGAATACTAGTATATAGAATATAGTACAATTTTTTACCGAAAATAAAAAAAAAATAAATCCGTACTAAATTGGAACAAAAATAATTGTGAATTTGTGTAGTTTTTAATTTCGATTGAACAAATTCTAAATACGACCCGTTGATTTATATGCGTTCTCTTTTTACGCTCCGAATTTGACTCGTTTGACAGCTACTCTCATTCATTCTATATAAATAATTTAAATTCTTTTAAAATTTGTCTATAAAAGCAACAAAAAAGATTATAAACGTTTTTGCGCAACTAAAAAACGATAATAAAACTTTTACTATTATAACACAGATGGGATTTCTTTAACCAATAAAATGCCATCTATGTTATAGTAGACTAGTTATAACTTTTTTAGTTTTGTTGTGTTTGCGTCATAAAATTACATAATTGAAGATATTTCGGTAAACATTTCAAAATTTCCGTTCAACAAATTGAATTGATATGTGACGCGGCATGCTATGAGTATTCATTGTACTGTTAAATAATTTTACCAATATTGAGTTTAGAAAATCCGGAATTACATCAAATCAACTATTATGAACTCGCATAAAATCGTTTAGATACTCATACAATTTCTCAGCTACGAACATTATAATTTTCTAGTTATGAAATTTGGCGTTTAATTTATTAATGAATACTTTGCGTCACAGGGTAACTATGTTGGAACTAACTTATTTATACTAATTTTATTAGCAATGCATCTAGAATAATACCAGTGCACCTGAATACACTAAAACAGATGCACTGGTATTAGTAACGTTAAGCCTTTTCATAAGTAATTTGCCATTCGGGCAATATTACAACAGGTTGTTTATCTCATTGCTTCTCTTACTGAATCGAATTTCACATTAAGCCGAAGAATGAACTATGAAGAGTTAAATTACTGGAAATCGATATGTCCATAGCATGAGGCAAGTACAATATCTAATTTATTATTTGTGACCAAACTACGAATGAGATTTTTGTCTATTAAACTGTTGCTGTTGCAGTATCCAAATTTTAATCTGTGCTGAATGCTCACACACTACTAAGCGCATGCGTCAATCTAAATATGTAGTCAAAGGTTCAGGTTCAGGTTTCAGTGGTTTGACACTTAGGCCATTTTTTGGCCCATTGTGATACCACGCATTCACGCTACATCATTAACCCATTCACCTATTCACCTACTCACACAACTACAGTAATACCACCTGCACATTGCAAGCTCCATGTCAACCTGTACATTGACATGGACGGTGGGTCGGCGCTGAATTCTGCACTCCATCAGAGGGTCTTAGTTGTGTTTATTAACATCACCGATCGTAATCGATGATGAAAATTCGATTTTGCATGTAGTCAAAACTGACGCAACATTTTATAAATTACGTTAACAAAGCATATTTAAGTTAGAATACGCCACACATAAAAATATTCATGAAAATTCAAAATGTTTTAGTCTTGAAATGAAGAAGTTAAATGAATCTGCAATGATCCAATGACGTAAATATACAAGATGATCAGAATATTTGTGTTCGTAATAAGCTTGGTTTCTTGCGGTCTCAAAATAGCTTCATCTGTTTACCTGCATTAAGATCTAGTATGTGAATCTAAATAAATAACAAAATATTGATCATATGATCAACTCCAGGTTTGTATAAAAGAATAATTTACTGTCTATGATACCGATAACCTTTAAGATAAGATTACCCAGGCTACCAAACAAAACATTATATTTTGTTACCTTGGCTAGTATTTTTCGTCGGCGCGGCAGTTTGCATTCTTCAAAATATACAAAATATATTTTATGTGCCTTGTTATATAAATAATTCATGTTCAATCGTGACCAAACACAAAATGCTCAACAATAACCACGTCAGAATGAAATATTTCTGTTTTATCATATCGTTACCATGTATATCGTTTTTATGTATTTTGTGTTTATTCTAAGAAATTAACCGTACGAAAAGAATCTTTATAAAAACAAAAATAAATTCAAGCGCAATAGCTAATAAAATGAATGAAGAAACTATTTAAAGTTGTAAATCAAAAAACCTGTGTTTACTACCCAACAATTAATTCTTCCATTTTGCTAATTTCAAATTACTAGAAAAATTCCCCTTTCGATAAGATCTACGATTAATTTCATTTCATTGTTAATCTATGTATTGGTAAATTACATATCCAAATATCCATTGAAATTGGCTAATTGGCTTGGCTTATTCATAAAGGGTTTTCAATTTGCACATCAAGATTTTCAACGTTGTACCACGTACTTCTTCAAAAATTCCCAATAATATATGACGTCATTATAATACAATTAAATTATTCAAAGTACACAAATCGTACATAGTTGTATGTATATATTCTGGTTCAAATGTGTTCACATGTACATGTACTGTTTATCTTCCCCATTGTATGGGGAATTTCCGAATCATCATAATCGAGCACAGAATGAGTTAATTTAAAACTATATTTTGCGAATATAGTCATAAAAACAAGGCGTGTTCCATTTATTCCTCTATATGGAATGCATTCCATTGGTAAATAATTTTGAAGTATTTATAAAGATTATTTATTTAAAGACTGTTAACCGGTAATTTGGATAAATTGAAATTATATTTTCTTCTATGGGTCTATGGGAGATAATCTTAAGTTGATAATGTTTGTATAAGAAATACTATAAATTAGAGTAGGTAAATTCCTGTAACCTGCAACTCCTAAAAATTTGGAAATGTAAGTCGTGTAGCTGGTAAATTGGTATTTTACTGCTTTATGGATGAGAAACTACTAAAAGTAAACGATTGAGGATGCAGATATTTAGCTACATTACAGATGTTAACAAAATTAAACAGTAGTTACAACAAGTCGTAGACATTATACTACCCAATTAGTAACTTAGCCAACTAATTTCAAACCAATAACTTGAACAAAGAAAAGATTATTAGTGGTAAAAACCTAGAATTGTCATCTATTTTATGAAATTATGAACGCAGGTTGTTTTTTAGCCGCGTTTTAAAAACGCCGCCCTTTAATCCACTGGGTTCATGCCTGCATACCTATCTTTAAGACAAGATTTTCATAATCCTATGGATATTAAACATGATTTTAGAGCAATGGTACAAAATGAAAATTTTGTTGTCCAAATCACCCCATATGAAGAAATCACCGAAGAGAAGTACACCAACCATTCAAAGTTAGTGATAAAGTTTGAAATAAATCTCATATTTATGAGTCCGGAAAAAGTCAATTGGGAATAATTCCACTGAATTAAGTCCAAATAATAGTCAGTTTTCTATTGTTAATGAAGAGTCCTTCATATCAGCAGTTCTAGATTAACTCTTTAACTGTTTAATTATTTTTCAGCGAAGACGAGTATACTCGACGAAAACAGAGTAAAATTTTATATAAAGAAACACAACCAAAAATGAAATAAAAAAAATTCAAGGCCACATTTTTGTGTAGGCTCATGCCACACGTAAAAAAAAAATGCCGCATTTTTCTTCGTTTATTTCCCCGTTTACCTATGATACAAGTTTTAATTGCGACTTAAACAAATTTTCTGTTCTACCACACAACTCAAACATAAATGAAATAAAAAATATTTCAAGGACATTTTTTACTCATTTTAGTTAAAATTTTATTTAAGAGAGAGCAGAACAAAACATTGGTAGAAAAAAAATGCCAAAATACAAAAAATGCTCGTGTGGCATGACTGTTAGAACAATAAAAAAAAATTTGGGGTGATGATATTTTGATATATAAAATAACGGTTTCAAAGCAGTAATAAAAAATTCCAGTTCATTTTTGTGCTTTATGTTTTAGTTATACATAATTAATTAAAAAAAATTTTCGATAAATTATATTACATCGGTACGAACTATGCGAAAACATTTTAAAAATTATTTTTTTTTAACAGTGCTTCAAAGAAGCTTCGGTGATTTGCCCTTCTTCATGAAAAAAAAATAAAATTGATTCGTTGAATAATAAGGACGAATGTAATTTTTTTATCTTGATGACGAGTATACATACTCGACATAAACAGTTAAAGGGTTAAAATGGAATCGTTTCGAACCGAAAAACACACCAAAGTAAAGTAAAGTAAATTTTATAAAAATCGTCATGTAGACACAAATCATATGAATTTAATATATGTACTTTCGTTTCTTCCACCGCAGCTCGTGCTTCGTGTTTTGCAACACGATTTAAACGGTGATGTCATCGAAATTATACATTTTGATTGGTTAGAATTTACGTCATATGTGAGGGGAATTTATAATAAAAATTGAATTTCACAACTTTTGTAATTCATTGCGAGAAATAGAAGTGAATTGAATAGACGTGTTTTAAATTTTATACAAAGCGGATAGAAAGTTCTTTAACAAATAATATTATTTTTTCTTTTAATTTGATTTGGGTGTTTTTATTTTATTGCTTTTAGTTGGCACAAAACTAAAAGCTTGCGAATATTGTGAATTAAGTTGTTTAATATAATTTCTGGATATATCCAGAAACTATACGTGTGTTTCGTGCAAATTTTTCCACCACTTGGGTAAGAACAATTAATTTTATAGTGTACCGTTTGTTAAATTATTATGTAACAATTTCTAAAATTGAAGAATAGAGAGATATGAACATAATTTCTTTGAACCGGGTTTAAGTGTCACTTCCAAAGTGCCCCATTTTCCAATCTTATTGCTGTAGAACCCTACACTCATTTACAATGACATTCAATTATTTTTTAGTTCACTTATCCAAACTTGTTCGAACATGTTCAAAATGTATGATGACTCATTGTAATTTCCCTAATTACGTTTATTCCGATTTTATTTTGATAACAATTTTTTTTGTTCATCTATCGTGCATGATGTTAGTAATGTTTGAATCGGAATCACTAATTATGTATGCTGTTTTTTGTATTATTCGATAAAATAGTTAAATTAAATCAAGCAATTAAAATTATGATATAAATTGTGTAGAAATTGATCAAATTTGTGTTTGGGAGTTATTTTTAGAGCGTTGACGAATATTTGATAAAAGTTATAAAATTGATCATTTGTTGTATATTTGATGAATGAAATGTTTCAATAAAAAAATTGAACGATTTTTCGTACGACAGGTATTAAAGAATAATTTTTTTGTTATTTTATTTACAGGTTGAGAGGTAACTCTCGACTCACCCGCTGCGAGTTTCAAGCTCTACAATTTCTTTACAGTTAAACAGTGATTTAAATGTAAAATTTCAAAATGACTTTTACTAATTAAAACAATGTTAGATTTACGTATTTATTTATTTCTTGTAGCCTGTTATACAATGGTTGCAGCAAGAGTTGAAAACTACTTCCCCTCAGAAATGTTCCGAATCATTAACATCAGCCCCTCGTGGGTTGGTGAAAATCAATCACAAAACCTACCGATTGGTTACGGAAGGAATTCAAGTTATTGTACCAGGTCTGAACAACTCAGGCAACAACAAGATAACATTGAAAGCGAACGTATTAATTGCCCAGGATCTATTGAACAAATCAAATTCCCCAAGTGTACTAAAGGAAACGAACCGAGAAGTTTTTTCGGGCAAAGCGTGTCCACCGTTATTTATAAACTGTGCGAAATCCCAGAGTTTATCGAAAGCGAACAATATTACTGTGAAAAAGAATTCTATGAAAAATTTGACAAGTTGCATAGGCAATCTGGCAAAAACCAAATCGAGCGAAAACATTGGGGCGATAGCCTACACCACGGCAAAGAACAGCATTTTGAGAAACAATTTAAATACATCAGTTGTAGATGAACAAAAGTATCACGTTGATATACTAGAAGCTAAAACTGATTCAGATTTTCCGAATTTCGGAAAATTAAATAATTTTTATCCAATTCACGAATTTGATGATAAGGATCAGGAATGTTTAATTGATTTTGATCAAACAATATTAGAAGATATAGAAGATAAGGTTTTAAATACTACTACAATTAAAAATCAATCTAAGAATCTAGAATTAAGTCAAAATTATCATAATACTAGCCCTAATAATTTAGAAGAGGAAGAGTTTAATTTTAAAATGGAAAATTTTAGTGCTGATTTTGATTCTAGCAGCATTTTTGGTGGTAACTACTTTATGGATGAGTTAATGTTGCCAAATTTTGCAACAGACGATTTTACCAGCTCATTACCTGTTGTTTTCGATGACGTCAATGAACACAATAATTCAACAATTGAATATATTGATCCAACAACATTAACTATATCAAATCAAGATGATAATATTGCATATGATTTTACAACATTGGAAAATGTATTTGAAACAAATGAGTTGTATTGCAACGATCAAGCTATAAACATTTCTGAAGACAAATCTCCAAATTTATATTTAAATGATATGATTATCGATAATAATAATATTTTATTAACTACTAGTAATAATAACCACTATAATAATATAATGGTGCCGGAAGAACTAAATCAAGTTAACGAGTCTACCCAACAAAACAGCGAAGTCCTTGCGCCTACATTAAAGCCGCTAAAAATCGAAGCTATAAAAGATGATTTTAATAATAATTCCGCCACAAGTCTGACAACACCAGATATTGCCAATCAAATATTCGATCTGGAAAGCAATGTAATTGTGCTGGAAAATGAGCAACCCGAGTTGGAAAATTTTGATTTAATCGAATACATCACCTCACCAGTAAGTACTAAATTTTATTTATTTGTTACGTCCCGATTTTATTTATCTTATTTCGTAATGTGACGAAATTCATACACTGTTGAACGACCTAAATTGAGTAGCATTGAATACGATTAACTAGTTCTGTTCCATTCGTCAGTTTGTTCTCATTGCTTGATTTAATTTTTTTGAAATTAGCGTTTTTTCCGATTCACTTTTATTAAATCTTTGAACGTTTTGTATTGTTTTTGTTTACAGAATGAAACAATGACCAGCTTTGATGATGATATTCAAGAACCACCAACTCCAATCAAAATGGCAACAAAACGTAAATACAGTGAATACCAAGAAACCTCATCAACGTGCTCATCTATTGGAAGTCCATCGCCATCAAGTTCAAAGAAACGTCGTGGCCGACCACCAAAACCATTAGACGAAATTCCCGAAATTCATATTGACGAAAATCTCAACGATAACGATATTAAATATCTCGAAATGAGAAATAAAAATAATTTGGCGTCACGGCGATCACGAATGAATCGAAAACATCGAGAACTAAAGGATGAAGCCGAGGCAAATAAATTGGTAGAGGAATATCAGAATTTGGTTGAGCAGGAAAATGAATTAATTAAGGAATGCGGAAAATGGAAACGAGCTGTGATGCGATTAGCTGCTTTGTAAAAATAATTTTTAATAAGTACTCGTTAAGATTTAGGACTTTATAATTTTGTTTTATGATATATGTATATGTTTGATAACAATTTTATTTAACTATTATTGGCTATTATATATATTTTAAAATTATGCTTAGTTTGTAATTAATTTATCTATAAATAAATAAAACAAAAAATTAAAATAAATTACGCAATATTTTTTTGTACGTGATTTGAAAGTATACTATCGGTAATTATAAAATGGCGCGCGTCCGCGTAGGTATTCTAAATGTATGACGTAATAGTTCGGTTTGTTAACGTTTAGACATGTTTTGACTGCGAAATTATTAATGAAAAAGGTTTTTGTTTGTAAACAAGTACAGCTGATCGAATATCCATTTGCCGTTAAGTGTACCAAACAAGCTCCATCTCGGTCATGAACTGAAACATCCATGTATTGTTTACTAACACAGTGACATGAGAGGAGAAACTTTAAATTTTGCGATTTCGCAATTGTTGAAATTTGTACAATATTTTTTTGCAGACTGTTCAATTTTTTGATATTGAAATTGAACAATTTTTCCAATTTTGAAACAGCTGTGGTATTTTCATTAGGGCGGCATTTAAAACAACCATCCAAAATTGTTGTTCAAAATCTTATTACTCAACCGTATCTTGATTTCCGGTGCTTTAAAAAATATAATGCAAATTTGAACTTTATTTCGAGGTCAAATTTAATTTCACAAAATTTTTTCAACAAGCCTTTATCATTTTATCAACAAGTATTTAGTATTTAAATATGTATCAACTATTTCTTTATTCCTAAATTTCCAAAATTAGTTTTGGAAAAAACACACATGTTTGGTTATCGTACTGGCAAAATTTAACTTTACATATTTTTCGATCGAATAACAATGTAAAAATCGTATTAATTATTGCATCATAAAATTATTCCATTATTCCAACGAACATAAATAACAAATGTAACAAACAATTTCATGCAATTTTATTGGAGTGGTGCTCCGTATAACAAAAATTTCTTGGTCATCAATGAATCAAATTTTATTTCGAGTTAAAAACCATATTTTTAATTTACAAACACTCCATTTGTTTGGCTTTGTGTTCCCTAAAACAAAGCTAGTGAATGTTTTTCATTTTTCATGGCACGTAATTACTTACAACTTTGGCAATTAATCGAAAAGCAACATCATGATTTATTACATCATACTTGTCGAACTTGTACATCTTCACCAAAGCAGAATGTAGCCGTTACTTTTTAACCTTTTGTTTATCAGACTTAGATATTACAGATATAGCATACACCATCGGTGAATAATCAAATGATTCTGGAAAGTAAAAAATGTAAATTTCCCATTCTAACTCCCTAATATGTATGGAGTTGGATGTCTTTGGCGTAGGTAGTAATACTAGGTAGTATTCTAGGTGCACTGGCATATCTAATGCTTCTTCCAATTTGTTCTGTTTTTACAAAATAAATAATTTCTAGAGTCCCTTATTGAGTGCGCGTTTTATTAAACACGTTAAACATGATCGGTAGATCAAATGCTAAACGCCAAAATACCGAAATTTTGTTAAATCTGTAATAACGGAAAATTACAAAACTTTAAAATCCTTACCAGAGTAAAATTACCGAACATATCAGTTTTAATGTTCCACAATAGATGTCATATTTTTAGAAAAAATTAATATGGCGCCCATTTGTTTTGCTTATGGTTGTTGACACTCATTCTTCAAACGAAAACACAATTAAAAAATACATAAAAAATATAACAAACGTCATTAAACTGAGGATTACTCATTTTGCATTGCAATAAAGTGATAATTTCACATTTAAAAATAGGATTTATCAATATAGAAGCACTATACACATAAAAAAAATAAATATATTGTAGTGGGTGTATAGGAAAATTGTTTTTTAATGTGGTATGGTTAGTTTAGGTCCGCAATTCTATAGTCGCACATTGGTATGTTTATTAATTCTTAAAAAATTATGCAGCTTTTATTGTAAATGAAGGGGTTATAATTAATATACATAAAAAATAATATTTTTTTTTGTTTAACAGGGAGCAAGATTTCTAAATGAAAGATCGTCAGAGATGGACGATGATAGACATAGAATTTTGGATCCCGTGCTAAGTGCCGAGAACGATAATAGTTTTAAGCCTTTAAGAACTGTTCGTCATTTTAGGTAAGCTCTTTGTGTGAATCCAAGTAAATATTTGGCATAAATATAGAATATATTATTGCATTTCTTTGTATTGTAGTATACACTTGGTAATATCTGCTGCAATTTCCGTATTCGGAATTGTCTTGGCTGCGTGTTGGAAAGATACCGATCGATGTAAGGCATATTTCATTATGCTCTATTTAAGAGCCTTATTTTGGTTAATCACATTCGTAAGTACATTTTTTTTTTGTTGAAATTTCGTTTATTAGTTATCTATACATTAAATACTACTACACTAAATTTATGCATCGAATGTTTTTTTTATCGGTTTATTTATCAACAACACGAAAACCCTGTGATACGAATTCCTAGAATTTATTTTTTTGGTTATAGGTACATACATACAGGTTTCAATCAATAGTTTTAGGAGCACACGCAGATTCTTATTATTGTTATGTAATTACATTAAAGTACCTTTAAGATATGTACAATGTACATGTGGTTTCTCAAATTTCAACACATTTGTGTTTTATAACTATTCCCAAAGACTTAGACTTCTAATCGGTTCTTTAAATGAGCCTTTTTGGCTGCAATTTGACCTTGTTTAAAACCACTGTCCCAAAAGCATAGATGGGTTTTCGGTCAGGAAATGCCAGGAACGTACAGAGTTCATATTCTGTCCGACTTGCTATGTGTAATATATTAATGAATTATGCTGAGGCTATTTACCGGAAGCTCAAGAGACGCAAAAACAAAAGTTCCGGAAACTGATGGCCATAACAACAAGTGTAAAAGTTGCTAATTTTCGGTTTGACGGCAAGACAATTTGTCTTGTGCATTTTACTTGAATAACCAATGGAAATTGCAAATGCCACACCGGTAATTACTAATTTTTGACACACCCTTTATATTTATCACTTGACTCGAATAGCAATCAGGGGGCCTACTATGGACATCGACCGCCGTCGATTTTTGTTCGTTGTTTGTATTCAGCAATGGTAATTACTATTACTGAATATAAACAACGAACAAAAATCGACGGCGGTCGATTTCAATAGTAGGCCCCAGCTTTTCTTAATGTTCGTAGGCAATGATATTTAACCGTTTGTCGGCGGGCTTTCTGTAATAGTGCCAAGTGCCCCTCAAATTTCTGAAAACAAACTAAATTTCTTTTTCTAACGTAATGTGGCGGCATTGATAAGTGTATTAACGGAGTCATTTGCATATCAAACGGTATTCATTTGCAGTCGATAACTTTAATTAATTGATAAAAATTCAATGTGGGAAATTGCAATTACAAATAAACATTTAAATCGGTTAAAGGACCACATCTTACTGTTCTAACCTATTTTGGCCAAAGTCATTTATAATTTGGAGATTATAAATGAGATTTCAGATCAGAGATTAAGATTTTCGGAAATTTTAATACGAATCGGCATAGAATTTGTTGTCTGACAAAATAAGGCAGAGAAGAATATGGTTGAATTGAAATTTAACTGGATATTGCAATACAGTATTTAAAGGTGGAGGTAATTCGAGGCCTCGACTAATGGGCGATCGATCATCACTGTCAGTTTTTGGTAGATCTAATGGAACATTTGATCCGCCAAATATGCTCTGCCTAAAACGACGCCTCCAATGATTGTCCACCATCGAATACTAGTGTGGGACATGCGATATACATTTCCTTTTTTAATAAATTAAATATTTATTTATACATATTTATGTCCTATTAATATCATATGTCCGATGTTTCTCATTCTTTCACGATATTTTTAATATCGCGTCGTAGGTAAACATTCGAGAACATTTTTGATTGATTAACACACATAATTTTTCATATATGATATTGAAAAAAATCAAACATGTTATTTGTGGCATGTCAAGTAAATATATTGCCATGAAAATGAGTCTAAGAGCAATGGTAATAGTTACGTGATGTCTGCGCAACCTATCGAACACATTCATAGGCATACATCAAAATGCCGGATGAAATAATCTCGAGTAGATGAGTGCAAACCTAGTGCATAAAATATTTTGGGATATACCCATCTTCGATAAAAGAAAGTGATTTTGAAAAGAAACTGGCACAAACGCAAACAGTAGTTAACAAACACAACTTAAAGGAAAAATACAATCACACCGAACTCAAAAGCTTAAATAGAATGGCACGAACAGAAGAAGCCCCGGTGATCGGAAACATGCGAAGTGTTTATTCAGCAACCAAAAAACTACGTGGTGAAAACGTAAGCTGTTTGCAACCCTAAAATAAAAAGTACAACTTAAACGTTGGCAAGATTTCGTTGAGCCTCCTGTACAGAAGGAGTTCGATTTCAGCTCAATCTGATCCTAAGGACATTAAAAAAACTGCAAAAATTAAAAAACAACAAAGCACTTGGCTCAAACAACCTAACAGCGGAGCTAAATATGATGCCATAGTGGTTTCATAAGCAACGTCCATTGTGTAGTAAAAGCGTTAAATTACAAAATTCCGGACAACTGGAAAGACTGTGCCTTAAAAAATTAGACCTTATAGAGAACGTAAATTACAATATTAAGAATGTAAATTACTGGATTCAGGAATCATTTCTGCGTCGACTTCATCAACATCTCATTATAGTAGAATAGTTTGTTGCATGGAATTTGCGCTTCACCTCTTCTGTGGACATCGAAAGAACGTTCGATATGATTTTGGAAGATAACTTTGGATCCCTTTAAAATCTTAACGTCGTGTATGTCATAATTAACTTA
Organism: Nephrotoma appendiculata; assembly: GCA_947310385.1. Lineage (NCBI taxonomy): Eukaryota > Metazoa > Arthropoda > Insecta > Diptera > Tipulidae > Nephrotoma > Nephrotoma appendiculata. The sequence goes on from OX371224.1 coordinate 248,288,966, forward strand.
ACTAACCTTCGTGAACGGGTGTACTACAAAATCCTGATTTCCAAAATCCTGGTTTTCAAAATCCCGGTTTTCAAAATCTCGGCTTTCATACATTTTAGTGAAGGAAAATTTTATCAAGCAAATTCATTAATATTTGATAAAAAAATTGCGAAATGTTTCTTAATACAAATTAAAAAAATTATATTAGCCATTTCTAGAACTTTATCGCAAACTAATTTTTGAATTTTGCCAAAAAATCATTTGAGTCCCATATTCCCACATGTCAAATTTTAAAAATTCAAACCGGGATTTTGTAAAACTCGGTTTTTTTTATTCAAAACCGGGTTTTTGAAAACCGGGATTTCGTTACACACTCTTCGTGAACATGTACTGATATCACTTGCTAGCGTGCTTCATACAAACTGTTAAATTTTAATGATTTCTTCTGTTCTTCTAAATACTATTCTACAGCGGATATGCTGTCTGCTCAATGCCATCTGAAAATCTTTTACCTTACATTTTTCAGACTTGTAAACAGGAAATAATTATTTGGTGCCATATCTGGACTGCAAGGTGGAAGCGGTATGAGTTATTAGAATTATCTCACCGGCAGATGCTTAAACCTTAAACGTTTTCGGTGGTAGATCTCCATGCGCTATCAATTGCATGGATTCCGGGATCCACTCTGGATTATAACATCAACATTTTGCGAAACTGTATTGTACTAACTTTTGGCATCTTCAGATGATTGTGTAAAATGGTGCTAACACTGCATATGATACTTAATTTTGAAACGGTGATTTGTCTATCTTCCAATAAAAGATCCTAATTTAAAGTGACATTTCAGTAACAGTGAGTAACTGCATCTGCCGGTCCTCCCCTGCGGCAGTCGACTTTCAATGAATCACTTGGTTAATGTTTTTTTAGGAAGGGCTAAATTCTCTGTAAACATTCATAATTCATCTTTCGATATCCTTGAACCTTGAAGTATTATTTTCCTTTACAAGGAATATCATCACAGCACGATGTTCATAATTTTCTATGCAATAAATAAATAATAAAAAAAAACAATAAAAACATTTCTAATATTGTTATTTTGTATAGATTTTAGGTGGCTGCATGAGACCACGAATAAATTTGGTAGCGCTTAAAATTCCTACTCTCAGGCAAACCAAGACCAAGTTTCTAGCACCGAATTAGCATGGATAGAGTGAGTTCTTTCCGTGCTATGCTCTGCTAAAACCCTATTTATTAAAGATAATTTTTTTTTATAATAAGCTACTTAGCAATTGTTTATAATTTTGTTGTTGAAAAGCGGTAGGGTTTGCGAATTCCGAAATGACGAAAATAAAAGTCAATTTTAAGTAAATTTTTCGGTAAATTCAATTATTTTTCTAAAACTTCTTCGTTTGTTTCCTCTTTACCTATAAAATCAAAAATTTACGGCGCAGAAAAACCCGGTTTTATAGTTAAAGAGGAATGAATCGAAAATTCAGTCCTAAAACCGGGTTTCATCGTGGTAAACGATTTACCTTAATTTTGGCACACAGCCTTATATATTTCTGTAATGTTAGTATATTGCTGCGTCAAGTTTAAAGATGTGGAAACCACGAAACTTTTTAATTTGCGTTAAAATTTAAAAAATATTTGGATTCGACAAAGGATGCACATTTGCGAAACCGATCTTCCAATTTTTGAAAATAAATGTCCTAGTTTTTCGTAATAGTTATTGCTTATCAAAAAACTGTAAACGAAATTATTTTCACAGCTTATCAAGCCTGCACTATTTACCCGTTCTTTAGTAAACACTCTAAAGTAGGGATCGACAATTTTGGAAGAGTTAATTGTCCTGATTACAAATTACAGTGTGATTATGTGAGTGACCATCTGTAAACATTCCTTTGCATAAAACAATTTCGTTAGAAACGTTAAACTGCGCCTATAATACTTCAATTGTCCACACAAAAAAATTTTAGTAATAAACCGGATGGGACAGATTTGACATAAAATGGGACGACTTTATGTGAGATAATAGGTCGTTGTTGTTTTTTAGGGTATTTGACAAATACATTTTTGTTTTTTTTGTGTCATCTGCTTATGTGATTCGTGAAGTCTAAGATTGATCAATATTTAATTTGAAATATTGTACAATTAGTGTTTTCAGTATTTTTTTTGTCGTACATTTGTCGTAGATTGATATTTATTTTGATTAACTCTTATTTTACAGTTGTCAAATTTCCAGACAATTGATCCACTCCTTGTTTGAGTTGGTTATCAATAGTTTTCTCCCATTCTCTTCCCAAGGAAAGTTGTAGACGCACTACTGGAAAAAATCTATTTTTAAATGGTCTTCCTCGGCAAAACCTGTATGTTTTTTCTGTTTTTTTCTGAATTACTTTCTATGGACCAGCTCGATTAAATATGTACTCGTAGAACTCCTAGTTAAGATATATTTATGATTTCTTGTTGCAAACAGTTGATTAATTTGTTAATAGGAGGCCATCGACTAGAATATATACAAATATTTACCTACGTTCTTTTGTATGTTTTACGTAAACACACTAAAACTGAATGACCCCATGCATATGTTATTAAATTTTACTTCCCGATTATTTGTATCATTTGTTTTGTTTCTGTCAATTGTTGGTTAACGTACTCTATATGAATTAATAATTTAAAGGTATAAATTTTATATTTATAGATATTTGATCATCTCATCAAACATCATCACGAGGGATTGCGTATGAATGGTTATCATGATTTCTATCGTTCGACCGCAGTTCATAAATCGGTATCATTTTATATTGTTTCACTGTGGAATACTGTTATTTTAGCTTTCCAAGCTTTGATGCAGCATTACTATCAAGAGCACTTTTTCGAGAAGTGTATCGAAAATTTTTTCTCACCCATCGTTTACATAACATTATTTTCGTGTTTAGAAACTCTTATTTTGGGCATTGTTCATGGATCGTATATAAGTAAGTGTTTCGGAAATATTTTACCTTTTGATTAGAGACTCTGATCTTATTGTTTAAATTTTCAGTTCGTGTTGTTCAATTTAATAAAACACAACAGCTTCCGGATGCGTTACGCGGTAATCACTGTGTAACGGGCTCAGTAGGATTAACACAACGTGGTGCCGATGTCGATGAACTATTGGAGAAGCAGGCCGATTTGATAGCCTACTTAAAGGATCACAATTTAAAATTAAATCAAAAATTGATGCAATTGAATTCGCAAATAAGACATCCTTCCATCATAACAAATTAAAAATACCAAAAACACGAAAAAATTCAATTTAATTTTGGTTTGGTGGGTCAGATATATTTTATTATTTTAGGAATGTGTCGTATACGTGCTACCTTTTATGTTAAGATTTTTTATGAAAAGACAAGAAAGGTATAAAATTAATCTAATTGATATGAAAAAAATATTTAAATTTGGTTAAAAGATTTTTTTTGTTTAAACTACAATGTTTTTTGCAGTACTTTATTTTTAATCTAAAATAGTTTTTTTTATAGATAAAAGAAAACATTAGAATAGGACTTCTTTTTTAAATAATTGAAATTGTGATTGAATTATTATTATATTGGAATATTGTTTTTTTCGTATGAATAAAGCTTTAGGTAGTATTTTATATTTGTTTTATAATAGATCAACGCGAATTTGAAGCATGGGCAACAAAATTAGAATAGTCAAACTATAACCCTTTTCCGGCCTGCGATCACAATTGTGTACGTTATGAAAGAGAAACCTGAAAACACAAAAACCATTACAAACTATGGTTGTTAACATATTATGCATTTGCGTACGGTGGACTTAAATTAAAAAAAAAAAAATATCTGGCCGGAAAAGGGATAATTAAAATGCTACTTTCATACTTTTTACTCATTTTAGATAACTATATTAACTAACTCACTCTAACTATACATTGTAAAGACCATATAGAAATTTAAGCGAAACCAAATTGTCTATTAAAATCATTTGAAATTTCTAATTTCTTACAAAATTTCATATCCAAAATTTTTTTATTTATCTATCACACTTTGAAGGGAAGCTTTTAATAAGCTTTCAAACGAATATAATATTATAAAATTTAATCACTGATCTAAGAGATATATCAGTTTCAGGAACATATGGTTCTTCAATTGAAAGCCTTTTTTAAACTAACCGCAGTGATGTCATATCATTTATGTCTGTTAGTTTAGGGGTAACTATTAAACATGTTCCCTAAAACGATTTCTTTTTCGTTTGGTAAATGCTTTCAAAGCACTACGTAATTGAGTGTTTCGAATTTATAACAATTAAAATTGCCAATTGCTGTGAATCGTATTACCGGTTTAATTTAATTGAAAATTTATTTATTAGGGTCGTATCGACAGACGCAACTACAAGTTATAATTGTAGTCGGTGATTCTTCACAATTGATGTTCGAATTCCGTTTTTTGAAACCACACTATAACTGCAAATTAATTCACGAATTTATTGTAATTTTTAAACGTAACTAAAAGTGTCAATTTTTACGTAATACGAAATTAGACACAAATTACAAAACTACATTTTTTATTTCACTATGTCCAGACGAATATATACAACACAAATAAATAATAATTTGATGATTAATAAATTAAAAACTTTCCAAATTCGAAGTTTAAATTCGCAATTAAACGTCAATTGAATTGTCGTTTATATCCATGACTACAACTTTAAACATGACTTTAAAGTGTCAATTTATTGTGGTTTAAAAATACCAAAAGCGACAATTTAGTCGTATTTACGAAATGGTTGTCGTCTCGATATTGGTTTTTTAATTTTTCAAAATGTTGAACAGCTGTCATTTCAATTGTAAGTATTGCCATTCTAACGATATGCCGGGGGTTGGGGTTGAGTTTCAATAGAGTAGGCGTTGATCATCTATAGCACTGTTACATGATCTATAGTTCAACGTTGTAACTATGTCGAAACAGCCAAATGTGTCTCGTAAGTGATAACACTCCGGCAACGAGAACATAAATCCGTTAAATACTAAATGCAATTAGGCATTCAAAATTGCTATTGGAATCAAAACATTATCTTATCCTGCAAAGAGTTTACAGCAAAACCTTATCTTATCCATCGAAAAAAAGTTACAACATAATATACCTTATCCTTTCTCTCTCTCTCTCTCTCTCTCTCTCTCTCTCTACCACCACCACATCCCATCAAGGGATTTGGCCGCCTCAAATGAGGTTTCATTATCCTTCATGTTGTTTTTCCTACATTTTATGAAGCTCAAATTACGTTATCCAATTTTATTCCATTTTAAAAAAATTTCTTCGTTTTCTACAATTCTACAGTATTAATCTAAAATGTGTTGTAAAATGTAGTTGCATTTATCGTAAAATTAATATTTTATCCTATTAATTAATCCAGATATTGCCGTTGTCCTTTATAAACCCACACAAAACACTAGAAAATTCCAGTACAACTTGTGGAAAGTTTTTTTTCGAAAGTCTCGTTTGGCCTTTACTATATAAAGATTCATTCGTTGCAACGGTTTTTAGTATTGAAGTGTTTGTGTACTAAATTTGAAGGAAACAATTGAATTCGGTAACTTCTGGGTTAAGATGAGTGATAATAGTTTTGCAAAACCTATTACAAACGGTGCAAAAGCGCGGAAAGTAACAGTCAACAAATCGAACTGGAAGAGGGAACAGCAAAAGAGAAATAGGTACAAACAGTTAACTTGGACACATTCTTAAAATCTAAATTAAATTTATTTTAGGTATATTCGAAAATCACGGTGAAAATGACAAAATAGAGAATTTGTGTACCACTGCAAACGAATACAAGTTTACGATGCATTAAGGTTTTCTGACTCATTCTACAGATGTAGAAATAAATTAACCCAAGATGCTTTCATTCTTATGCATACAAAAATAAATATGCCAAAACGACGACGAGGTGGAGGTGGACCCCCAAAAAAATTTAGTGTGCAATATCTAATATGAAAACGAAATCCAAAATTGGTTAGAATATGTCAAACCAGCTTTGCAAATACTTTGGGGATAACGAAGGTGCGAATAAAAGGAGTAACCAAAAGACATTTCGAGCAAAATACGGCACCAGTAGAAAATCGTGGAGGCGATCGCATCTGTAATAAATTCCTCAAAAAACGAGAAGCTATTATCGGATTTGTCAAGCAATTTCAGGTAGTCCAATTTTCTGTAGGTTTTTAATTTTATTTAAAATTTCTATTTTTTTTGTAAGATTTTAGAAAACTATTATTGCCGATGGCGAACGCAAAGACAGTACATGTGTGGCGAACTGTCGATTCATAGACTACCGAATATTTGTACACGATTTTCCAGATCTAGAAGTAGAAAAAGTTATTTCCGATTTAACCGAAATTTTAATATCGGTTTTAAACCACGATCGTATGATATATGCTGTACTTGTACAAAGGAACAACTAAAAGCTGAAATGGGACCGCAAAAAAGTTCCTAATGACGAATTTAAGGGTGCACAAATTACGAGCAAAAGCATTTTACGTGTTGGTGACACAAGAAATGGAAAATGTGGAAACATTTTCTTTTGATTGCGAAAAAAATATGTTATTGCCGGAAGTGGCTGACCAAGCTGTCTATTACAGCAGGCAGGTGTACTTATACAATCTTGGAGTAGTTCAAGGAACTTCGATAGATCACCTTAAAAGAGAAAATGTATTTGGACTGGATTTCTTTGGACTGAAAACGAGCGGCCCAAAGGGAAATTGCCTCTTATCACAGACTTCAAAATTCCACTTTTAGCAGCAATATATCGAAAATCAGGCTTATATGTGATGGTTGTGGTGCGCAAAATAAAAATACCGCTATGATGGCTATGTGCTCTTATTGGCTAAGCTTAGAGGCTCCCCGTCACATAAAGGAAATCGAGATTATTTTCCCAATCCCTGGACACTCGATCATCCCCCCAGATAGAGTATTCGCTCAATTGGAGGAAAAAAAATATAAAGCGAAGGAATATTTCAAGCTTTACAAGGAGAATGCGACCATTATTAGATTGGCCTTGATTGTAAAATTAGGGATTGGTCAGTTTTTAAATTCAATGTGTCGAAGAGATTTTCAATAAATCGACTTAATAATAACACGGTAACTATTCGTGGGGAAATAATTTACCTGTCGGGTGTACGATAGGTAAGGCCAAATCGGTTTTAAAGAAAGGAAAATCTTTACGAAGTATGATAGTTAGTATTCTGCCTCTCAATGTGCTGGTAAAAGTGGACAAACTTAAGGATGTTGATCAATTACTTAAAAAACACTGGCAATCAAATGAAGATCTTGCCTTTTACAAACAAGAACTGACTTACGGCCGATAGAGGAGGAAATATGTGAAGCTAACGATTTAGTATATAGTTAGATATTCAAAAGTGTAATCGAGTTAGTCACTTTATTTTAAAAATATTTTTTATTCTGGGGGTCTATTATGAAATTTATTCGCTTTCGAAAAATTCGATTCGCGGCGAATATTGGTATTATGATTTTTATTTAGCTTTCGGAAAATTCAAAATCGAAAAATTCGCTCTAAACTTAAAAATAAATTCGATATCGGATTTTACGAAAATGGGACGTCAAAATTCGACTGTTCTTTAGGTGGCGAATACCGTATTGTGTCGATGTTGTTTTAAAATAATAATTTTTTTATCGTGTTAATAAATTCGGTCGTCTATTTTTAATTAAGGCAATTATTATTATTGTTTTCAATTTCAACAGATATATTTACCAAGATGCAATTTGTAATATAATTTACTACAAATAACGTATGTATTTTAATAATATATAAAATTGATTTGACAGATCCACAACAAATGCGACGATTCGCTTTTTTTATAATAGCAATATTCGAAGCGTATCGAATTTTTCGAAAGCGAATAATGTTTCATAATAGACGCCCTGTATTACAAAAATGTGATATGTATGTTGAATACCTTGCCTTTAATAACTGAATTAAAAAATATTTAAAAAAAAATATCGTTATCGTAAGCTGTTTAATTATTGTAAGCATATTGGAATCAAAACAAACCTTATCGATGTCGGTTTGTTGCAAAGCCATTAATTTAAAATATCTGAGGCATAATTTTTAAACTTTAATTTACAGTTCTTAATTATTAAAATTAATAAAACCTTTAGCTTTTCTTATAATTTAAAAATGGGAAGATATTGCCATTTATCTCAAAATGACTTAAGATGGCTAAGAGCATGTTTTGCTTTTAATACACACATATGACAATCTGCTTGGGAAAATACAACCGAATTGGAAAAGACTTAGTGGGAAAAACCACTTACCATAGAGAAATTAAAAACTTCTAGCAAAAACATGAACCGGAAGGATACTAAAAATTAATCAGTAGGTAACTATACGAAATTTTACTAATTAAAATAATGAAGAGCAAACTTATAGACTCAAACGTATTTCAAATGCTTCCAACTAGTGGAAATCAGGCGGAAGTGGAAATGACGAATACGAAATATCTGAATATTTGCGGATCAGCTCGAAAAAATATTCCAACCATACGAGGAACGATTATCGGAAAGCAAAATACTAACTGAAATAGTGTGCTAGAAAAACAAGAAATACTCTTAACTATATAGTGAATGAACGAATGCGCTTCTCTCAGTATTACGTTCATTTACTATAGTTAGGAGTATTTCTTAGCCCATACGAAACGAGGAAAATTTCCTGGTTATGATCTCATTATTGCCGAAAATCTAAAAGAACTGTAAAGGATAGCTTTAGTATTGCTCAAGCATCTAGGCTAATGGCAAAGATGCTAAGCTTCGATCGTAAGAACACGAGAAAACGAAAAACGAGGAATTAACAGCTTAAATACAGAAAAGTGACATTGGTTGAAGGGAAAAATTTCCCCCTATCTAGATAAAACACTTGCTTTGTAAGCAAATATTGACACCGATTTAGACTTACGGTATTTTGCTTTGGGGATGTATTAAACAGAGCGACTTAGATATCATCCGAAGATCTCAGAACAAAGTATTAAAGCGTATAGTTGGTGCACCCTGACATATCAGCAATAAATGCACGAACAGAGAAAGGCTCCCGTTACACGCCAATAGTGTCACATTTTCTGCGGTGCTTCAGTTAATGTCCTTTTTTCAGAAACCTTTCTGTCGTAGTTAATTCCAGATTTTGCTGTGGCCTTAACATGTTTAGGATCGATGGGACGTTTGCTCTTAATTAATGGGGGAGGGGGGGGGGGGGATATGCATGTTCATAGCTGAGCATATTAGGTGTAAAATTGCTAACATTCTCCCGTTTTTGATTTATGCTATGTGCCTGACGCTCATTTTTTGTCTAAATTTTCAACTAACTTTTGATAGTTTGTACAAGTTGATCATAGATGGAACAAAGCAAAATGCGTCTGAAATTTAATTAAAATTTACTAAATAGATTAAAATTTATTAATCTACATAATATTTCTAATCATCGCTTGACAAATCTGAACTAATTTTGTAGTTTACAACTAAATATCTGGCACATTTTGTTAAATATCTGCACAATTTGAACATTAGTCATCTATCACTAAATGGTATGAACTAACAATCAATTTAATTAATCGGAGATTTAGTTAAAAAATCGGTGTCAGGCAGTATTGGATTTTACTTTTTTTTACATTTTTCTGTCAAGTGTTTCCAAAAACGAGACGTTGCAAATTTAATCGCGGCAAAATACCTAAACCAGTGCCAAAAAGTTGAGTTGCCAAATAGTATAGAGGAGCACCAGCACCAAATTAAGAGGCGAGCAACCGCTTGAATATCGTTTATCAAATATCATCAATAAACCTTAGAACCCTGCCAGGCCTTCGATTGGCGAAGTACTTCTAAGAGTAGAAACCTTATTAAGAACATTTAAACACATCAAATATTAAGTCTATATATATAGTGACAAGCTAGAACATAATATAAGAAAAGTCCCGGAAAATTTACCAAACTTTGAAAGGCGAAGTTACCTGAGATTACCTGCTGCCCATCCGCTTTAAACCTGCGTTAAAATTTGACTAATAAACATATTTTAATTCATAACAGAATAAACGAAATATAAAGGGAAGTTAGTTTAGTAAATAAAATGTTTTGGTTGGTTAGTTTTACACTTTTAATTCTCTCAGTCAAACTTGTCCGGAAATATTTGACACAGGTTAACATAAAGTCACCTTCAAACCTTCATTAATCCAATCACAGATCTTGACGGCACTGACAATGACCTTACCGAGGTAATCATAGAGCGCTAGAGATGACATATGAAGCCGATGGAATCATGACCTTGCGGTCAAAAAGGGGAGAAATTCATAAATAGTTTAACATGACCAAGCGAATAAATAACTGGGCTCCTCACACTAGATTTAACAGCGCTATAAGGAGCAGTAAAAAAATAACTGGTGAAATTTATGCAAAAAAAAATTGATAAGCTATTATCAGTTTGTCGACTACACAAGGCTCTCTCGTTAGAACATTAAAATCCACTAGAATCAATCAAAAAGCCACATGATGAACTGACTATACTTCAAAGAAGAATATATAACAGCTTATTAGTGACAGGACAGGTCACTTCGCCGACGTTTTTGAGGTTTCCTCTATGTTCTGCAATGGATTTAGTTTCCTCTTGAAATGTTTGCCTCTTGGAAAAGAAAGCCTTCACGCACCGCTCCCTTGTATTTGTCCGTTGGCTCGCCAACGGCCAATCTCGTGGAACTTTCGGACGTAGAACTTTGGAATATACCATTAGGCATCGTGGTAATTTTTTATATTGGTTCCAAGCTTGGCCGGTTAGCATCTTACGATTAGCACCTTAACCCAAGCCACATGGATTTCTGCTCGAAAACTCCAATCATCATTTCCATCAAAACATTTCGATGAAATGCTTAAAAGCTGGAAGTAATATTTAACCAGTGTTTATCAGCCTGATATTCTTTGGTTGTTAGATAATAATGATTGGTACGAAATTACGGTTAAGTCCAATTAGAAATACCTCAGAGCAGAAATCAAATTCTTCTCTCAGTTTGAGAAATGGTCTTGTTTTTAGGCTCAATAAATTTCTTGTCTCCTGTTAACATTTGAAAAACTAAAATATGATGTAAGATGTTCAGGATTATCTCACATCCACATAATCCGTTTATACCAATTAATAGGTTGTGATCCATTTATATGTCACCGCCTGAAAACAATGAAACACAATAGTTTTCAAAATAAGTTCGGCCTCTCACAGTGTTTAATGTTATTTTGAATCAACCAAGGCTATCAGTTGTGTAACAAATTGTAGTTATTAATTTTATAGCCGCGCCGTTACAAATTGCACTGTGTATATAAACACAATTTTTGATGAATTAACGGACATTAATCTAAATAAAGCTCGTTTCAAAATGTATCCACCAGATAGACTTGCAATCAGCAAAAAGTTTTTTGTGTTCAACGCCAGATGTACATCACAACATATTTCCCATTTTTATTTATGTGAAAACTAAGGGGTAATGATTTTCTGCCTAATATCTCGCAGGATAATAAAAAGGGGATTTATAAAAATTCATTCATACTCGATTCTTTTTTATTTGTGCTAGGGGTTTCATGTATCATAAATAAGTAGTACAAAATTGATTTTAGTCGTGATGCAAAAACAAAACAAACTTTGACAAACAACGCATCTTATAATTTTATCTTTAGTTAAAAACTATTCTAATTGTGTGTAACATAATTAGTTTTATTATGGTAGTCAATTAAAAGTTAATTGGAATATTATAATGTGCTAATAACTAATATAAAGTTAATAAGTATTATAAAACGATTTGGTGTAAAGAAAAAGTGCCTAACCAAAAAAAAAAAAAAAAAAAAACAATTGCAGTGTTTTTATATTAATGAATTACGCGAATAAATGCTCGCCTGAAAATTTAAAATCTGCTCATTTGAATAACGTGGCTATGTCGAATTTGGAAAAAAGTTCATCGGAATCGAACATTTTTGTATTTGACAAGGACATATCGCAGCTGAGGTTTTCAAAACCAAATGTCAATAAAATTTCAGGCATTGCCCTTGAATTGGAATTGTGCAAAAAATTGAAACGAAATTCAAGATCGGAGGAAAGTTTGATATTCGAGCGTAATGAGATTATTTTTCGTCAACAACTTAATGCTGCTGTTAATAAACGGGTAAATTTAAAATATAATTAATTAAATAACTAAGGTAACAAAAAATATCAAGAAAAGTTTTTTAATAGGAGTATGTAGGTCGGTTGGAAAATAAAAATTATATATAGTATACCTACTCTTGTACGTTTTGGGAGTATACAGAAAGCACGTGCTTGCATCTGTGACTCACTTTTTTTATTACTCCCGTGTGGAAATATTGATTTTTCAATTAAATATTTACAAGGCAGTATTACTTTACAATATGTCATTAAAAGTAATTTAAACGGTTATGCCAACTAAATATTTAATGCATTTATAAACACGTTGAGTTAGAATTGGGCCCGAACACTTATCTTATTTGCAACGTTTTTTATTTACGTAGTTATTATATTTTGATTGTTCGATTGACAAAATGTAAATTTGTCTGTTAAAAAATATTCTTCTATCACCAAACTTATTTGTTCATATCGACTAGACACATTAATACAATTATGACGTCTTCTCTGTGACAATTTGCAATTAACTATCATCAATTATTCATTTGATTGATTACATTTAAGTAGTCTAAATTCTTCAATAAATATTGACAATTTAAATTTGAAGATGTTTGTTATAACAATCAATTACAGTTAGGCAATAAAACGGATCAAAAAACTGATGGTTAAAACTGAACCAGTCACCACGTGAGCTTAAGTTCTGGACTAATTGGGCCATTTCTGTCTGAATTTTGACCAGTTATAATTTAAGAGTTTTTCGTTATAACTAAAACAAAGAAATCTTAAAAATAATCAAAAAAGCTTTATTGCTAACTATTCTAACGAATATTAAATAATTAAAGTAGGATCAAACGAGGTTTGCCTTTTATATTTCGGGATTAGAGAATAAAAACAAATATTTATTTAGTAAAAAAGATGCGTGAGTTTGAACCAATTTTCGATGCAGTTTTACCACTCCGATAGATTTATCTCGAAAACATCAATTTTAAACGCATCAACCCACTTCTTGGCCGATTAATTCGATGTTTCTACCGCTCAAATATTCAGTTGTTTGTGTCGATATTGAGACCTCGCATTGTCGTGGTGGGGAATGGTCCGAAATCCGAATGGTAGCTATGTTTAAATTTTTAAACTTCTACCATAATTCTAATTTAGTGAATAGTTCCAAAAAATTACTGTTATTGGAAATGTTTAACAAATTATAGTCGCTACACTATTTTTAAGTTTTTCATACTATTGGACTGTCAGCCCTGAATATAACATAGGTAATTATACCGGGTGTCCCTGGTATAATTATACCTATGTTATGTTCATTCAGTTTTTGATTTGGATACGGAAAAAAAGGAAAGTCAGTTTAAAAGTAACATTAATTTTAAAATAAAAATGATAATACCTCTAACATGAAAATTTACAAACTGGGTCCAAAATAAGTATATTTTTAGACTGTTAATAATTTTTTACATCCATCGGTGCTTTGCTGGCGACATCTGACCACTGAACTGTATAAGTGGTTGCTGATGGTAGGTGGTAGCTGATTATAAAGAATATATCTCACTTTTTCTTCTTAATAAAGAAACAAAAGTCAGAAATATTCTTTATAATCAGCTCGCTCATTATGAATTTGTAAAAGTTGATAACTTATAAAGGTAATGGTCATTCTTTGGTGAAGTGAACGTTTCTTGGAGAGTCAATCAGCTAAACCAGGGTTATCTGGGCATAGATATTTCGGCTTTAACGCCTTCTTCGGTGGCATTCTTTTCAAAACAATTATACATCGCGTATTTATCAAGCTGTTTTATTGCAAAAAACATATATAGTACACCATTCAAATTTAACAAGCTACAACAAAACCGGCATATACAGGGTGTTTGGTGCATCGTTTGCCAAATTGAATTGGCTGAAAGGATGGGTCATTTAACTAAGTAGGCTACAACAACCAACAACTAATACCCCACTCTTCCGCAGTAAAATCTGTCACTTATCTTCATCTTACATTTATATGTAGGTACTATCTTTTGGACTTTTAAAAATCGTTTGAATCGTTAAAAATCGTCGACTTTTAAAAATAAAACTTTATTATAAATCTTGCTCAAATTGTTGACCTCCATTGCGTATGCACACACGACACCTTCGCCTTATTTCCACTGTAGTGGTACGTGAACGCATTTCTTCTTTAATTTTGACGAAAGCCGCTTCAATGCAGTGGACTAAATCATCCCTAGGAGGCCATGGAATAGGGCCATCGCTAGGCCTAACGTGGAGGCCATGGAATAGGGCCATCGCTCCCAATCCATGAATTTGGGAATACGTCATTTAGGTGCTCTCTGACAATTAATCTCCAGTGTGCAGGACAACCGTCATTTTGAAAAACAATAGGTTGGTTATGATTGAAAATTGGCAGGTGTACTACCAATTCGGGCAAGTCATTTTGTAAAAACTCGAGGTAGTTAACCCCGTTAAGATGCTCAGGTAAGAAGTGTGGTCCAATCACATGATTTCCAATTACTCCCGCCCAAACATTGATACTAAATTTTCTTTGGAATGACCTCTGTCTTTTGGCACGTGGGTTCTGATCTTTCGTTGACCAGTGATGAAGTTTGTGCAAATGAAGAATTCCCTCTTTAGTAAATTTGGACTCATCTGGCCACAGAATACTTTTCAAAAAGTAGGGATCATCCATATCTGTGTGCAATAAAAGACGACAAAACTAGACACGTTTGTCAAAATCATGATTGTCCAGACCTTGAACTGGAGTGTAATGGAAAGGATGTTTGTTGTTTTGACGAAGTATGCTCCACACTTTCCAGATGGAAATAGCGAGTGATGCAGCTACATTTCTTATGCTTCTAGTCGGTTTCTCTTCAAACAGTGCTAGAACCTGTTCATCGACAGCAACATTATGTCGTGTTATAACCCCTCTTGGTTCATTAAAATTTAAATTACCGGTCTCGCGTAAAGTATTTTGGAAGGTGTAGTAGCTGGGTAATCGTCTATTAGGAAAGTGTTTCTGGTTAATCCTTTGTGCGGCACGAGCGACGCAATTGGCGCTTCCATATGCCATCAAAATTTCAGCGTATTCTTCATTAGAGAAAGTAGCCATTCTAGCAATAATAACAAAACTTAACCACAACATTTAAAAACTTAATGAAAACAAAATAACAATATTAGAGCAGCATAGAAGAGTGAGGTATTAGTTGTTGGTTGTTGTAGCCTACTTAGTGTATGTTTTTTAAGTTTTTATCGCGAATATCGAATATCAGGCTGATGTGTACCCGATACACAAATTTTGTGATATAGTAAAGTGCTTGAAAGTATTTTTATGGCATATTGCATATCGTTGGAAAGGGGATTGACTAGAGAATTTAATAAAAAAGTTCGAAGATCACGATCACTTTAAGTTTTTTTTTATTGCAATGTGAAGTTGAGTTTTACGTTTTCTTTTACCATTTTCAAACATTTTAAGAGTAAATAAAAAGGAGAGTAGATGTTATTTGGGACGAATTTTGAATTTGATAGAACCATACAACAGTAAACGTAAGAGGTAATACTAAATTTGGAACCTATACCAATTATTTAAAAAAATAATACAACTTGAATGCTAAATATTGCGATTTTTCAAAATAAACATTAAAAAGTTAAAATAAAAAAATCCGTTGGACCAAAAATGAGTTATTGGGGTTTAAGAGATAACAAATGACCCATCTTTTCAGCCAATTCAATTTGGCAAGCGATGCACCAAACACCCTGTATAATTAATTCATAAACAGGGTGACTCTTAAGTAAGTACAATAAATTGGAGAGATGATGGAGAACACTAATGTGTAAAACATTATATGACAGTGTTTATCCTATCTGTAACCATATTATAGAGATAATCAAGGTACCTTGGATAATCCTACTGTAAAGTTGGTCACTTTGAATTTCACTCATAACCTAAAAACTATTACTCACAAATTTCCCAAATAAACGTTTTCTTATCGCAAATTTATTAGTTTATCAAAAACAGTGCCTATAATAACCACACTTCACGCTAGAAAAGATGTGAAAATTTCCAAATTTTTCAATATTTTTAAAAGAATGCATTATTGACGTAATCTCTGGGCTAGTGGTTGTATCGAAACTCAATCATCAACAGTCTTCAAGTATGTCACGCTGCTTTATACCATGTGAAATCATAGTAGAACCCCCACCAGCTATTTGCTTTTATAAAAACCGGATAGTATTAGTATACGTAGGTAGTATCTAGGCAGAGGTTTGTCGGTTTTCAAAAATCGATTGTAAAAAACCGTTAATTTATTGAAGTAAAATTCGAAACCATTTAGATCCGTTTTTATGCACCTGTAAAGTAAATGTTGGACAGCATAAATTTAAAAGTGGTCCATTTGTTCAAGCGTGGAAACGAGGACTGATGTGCGTTCTAATTAAACTGAATACAAAATAGCTCAAGTATTGATATTTTCGAAACAAAACCTCAAAACAATGTATCATGCTTGTAATGAAAATGTTTATAAGCAGCGCTGTTAGTCAAAAAGGATTGACTTATCTTATTTATATAGTCCGGCGGTGTATTTAAGTATATACTGCAAATTTCTAAATTGTTTTAAATAACAAAACTGCTTTCCTCCTAATAATTTGATTAAATTTCATTAATTTGCACAAATAACCGCATAAAATGTTTGCAGTCCTTGGTATACTTCAATAACAATGGGATGCAATAGTCGATTTATGTAAATGTGACTACTTTAAATGTTTAACAAGTGTGTTGTTTTAATTAAAATGTAATTAAAATGTTCCTATTATTAATTGTTAATAGGTTATGTTGCACTGCCAATATTAAACATAAAACGACAGTACAACCATTTTTCAGGAACAAAATTATTGTATCGGTAAATGTCTCTAATACCAATAAAGGAATTTTTAATAGTTTAAGTTCTAACGACGAAAAATTGTATAAACAAATATTTTTGGAATTTCACGACTGTAAATTATATTGTTGGTTAAAATAAATTTTTTTAATGAGCTTATCATTTTAGGTGTTTTAACGTTTCCAATTCTGTCGAGTTGTGCTTCCATCTATTGGAAAAAGACTCAGAATCTTGACATGTGACCGGTGACATCGAGTAATAAATATATAAGAGAAATCAGGTAGTGCAAATTTTATAAGCAGGTTTTTCCGAGGTTAATCTTATTTTATAGTTTTAATATATTTATATACATAAATGTAATTTTTTTCTATATTTAATCCACATATACGAATCTTATAAACATATCGGCATAGTTATTTTATAGTTCATTGTTCTTGTTATGCTTATGCCAATAGTAAAATAGATTAACTTCGGAATCTCTACATGAGTCCTCTTATGTATATTTTGCTTTATGGTAAAACGGATAAACTGACGTCTTTCGGGAAAGATGATTTATTGTAAAAGTAAAAAGTGTCTCGCCGACTTTTTATTAATGTACGCTCCATTGAAAGTTTGTTTGAATCTGTCCATGTTAAGCACAATGCTTATTTTAGTATTATGATTAGAAATGACCGGTGGTCAACTCTTATTATTTAGGCTAAATTTAAAATTACTAACAATTTATGCTTCAGTTTCTATATTGGAATTCATCTCTTCACCGCCTCTTATCACACTTCTTATTTATCGGAAGATTCAGGAAAGGAAAAACTCCAAGCACTAATCTTGATTT
The DNA here is from genome assembly GCA_947310385.1 of Nephrotoma appendiculata. Lineage (NCBI taxonomy): Eukaryota > Metazoa > Arthropoda > Insecta > Diptera > Tipulidae > Nephrotoma > Nephrotoma appendiculata. The sequence continues at coordinate 248,306,804 of OX371224.1, forward strand.
TTTTTGTCACATTTAGAAAAGTTACATTTAATTGCGCATCAAAATGTGATAAGAAATAAGAATTCGTTTGGGAATGTTTTCAGTTTTCAATTTAATACTTGAGACCATTTTCTTGTAATTACTGAACGAAAAACCACAACTTTGATGGGTCCGCATTTTTACAATATTAAGATTTTCAATTCGACATTTATTTATATTAACGAAAAATATTACATTTGGGATTAAAAATACTAAACTACTAAAATATTTATGAATCACCCAAACAAGCGTTGTCTTATGTTATTTTTCTTGATTATTAACTACAACTACACCTATTTAAAATCTGCTTTAAAAATTACTGAAATTTTCAAACTTAAAAATCACACAATTCTAAAAGAATAATTAGTGTTTCAACTAAACTGTAAAATGTGTTGTCATGAGTAATTCGAAAATCGTTTTCATAAAATTAGGTGTTCATATATAAACTTTCGATCCTTTGGACGTTTTAAGGTTATAAAATGTGAATTTTTTGGTTCATAACCTAAAATATGCTACAAAGTAGAAACCCCGAGTAACTATTCATTTGACACTGATTCGGTAAATATAGTTTTTATCGTTTTCAGTAAATTGTTTTTCGATGAATTGTCGTACTACTCTTTAAGTTATTCAGTAAGTTACATTCAAACAAAAAACAATATTTAAAAAAATGGCGTTAAAAGTGTGTGGCAAACTTCTTTCTCTGCTGTGTAGCTAAATATTTATAAATATAAAAGAACAAAAGAATCAGCTTTATTATCAGTGGTTTACAAACATTAATATTGACTTGTGAACGATTTTTTTTGATTTATAGCAAATTCTTTCGAAACAAAATTTTGATCTTAGATCAAAAAAATGACTGACAATACAATAAATTTGATCGAAATGTCATTGAAATGCATTGCATTGCCACTCATTTTTTTGATCTATAGTCAAAATTTTGTTTCGAAAGAATTTGCTATTAGTGGTTAGCTGTGTTTTTGTATGGGGAAAACATTTTTTAGACAATTTGAAATTTTGTTTTAAGTTGCTATATGCTTTAAGTTGCTATATGCCACACGAATGCAATTACATACCAACATTGGGGTATTTGTCGAAATAACAAATCGTGTAGCCACAGTTGACTTATTTGACGCCATCTTGAATAAGTCGGTCAAGTCATTCCAATTCATTGTACCGAGTTATTTGTGACGTAATAACAAAAATCAAAACGCAATTTCTATTATATGGATGGAAAAAACTTCTTGACATGTTGGTCGTTGCCACTAGATTTGAAAATAAAAATACATGCATTACATATTACATTTAGTCAAGACACAATTTTGTATACATTTCTATGTAGACGTACTTATTCAAATGAGTCCCCTCGCGAGGTGATTTATTTGAATAAGTTGGTGTTTGGAAAACAGCCTGGTTGTACAGGCAATTAGCCGGTTTGGCCTTAGGTCATAAAGTAGCCTGAAAACAAAAGAAAACTTGTGCTCAAAACGAGCTGGGTCGAAAAATTTGGAAAACCTGCATTACCATTACTTCTTATCCCGATTTTTTTTTTACATCGGCATACTACAACAAGATTTTGTTTTACAAGCCAACACTAACAAATAGAATAAAATTTTATTAATAAATATGAAATATGTATATATGCAAAGCCAATTTACTGACAATTTTAAAAAATTAGCCTGCATTCAAAATACGAGTATAATGATATTAGGTAAGATTCTGAAAAAAAAAAATACCAAATATTTTCCTATGTGGCGGATTTCACATGAATTACCTGAGACTTCGGTCACTGCACCGTCACGAAATACGAGTAGTATAGCCCATATGAAATTAAAAAAAGTGTAGCCCAATTTTTATACAAGGGGGAAAGAAGGTTTGTGCCAGACGCAGTTTATAACGATTTTATACAAAAAAATTAATAAGAAATTTTCTTCTGTGGCGGTTTTCACAGGGCTTCGAGACTTCGGTCACTGTCAGTCGTCACGAAGTAGTGTAGGCTATTTAAAATTTAGGGGAGTAGGTCAAAGTCCTAGATTCATACCTCCTCGCGGGCGTCTGTCTTGTATCAAGCAGCTCGCGATATAAATGTGTTCAAAGTAGGACTGGGGTGCCTTAAGATTCTCACCAGTACGTGACCCACGCACGTAACAAGGGGGTTGAGCGGCAGACCAACAACCTTCCCTCATAAAAACAATTAATTTATAAACCATAATCAAAGACCTATCGGTTACCATATCGGATTCATCACAAACTCGATCTCGGAAATTATACATGGACAACGCTTTAAAAATGGGAACATGGTACGTGCTTAGCTTCTTAAGACCTGGAGATCGAGCTGGAAGAAGTCATCAATAACATACCACATTAAAATCATCGTGGGCGACTTTAATGTAAAAATCGGTAGGAGTGCAGAATACTCGTCGCATATCAGTCCTAACAGGCTGCACCAAACTAGTAATAGCAACGGCCAACGCATCACCGTAGTGGCAATATTGTACAACTTAGTTGTATCAAGTACGTTTTTCCCACATAAGAGAATCCATAAAGTAACGTGGAGATCGATTGATGGAAGAACGGAAAACCAAATTAGTCACGTCATGGTGTCTAAGACACACTCCACCAGCATATCCGACGTTAGATCTTACAGAGGTGCAGACATAGACAGCGATCATATACTCAAAAATAAGTGCAAACGGTCATCGACGTTCAATAGACAAGCAGAATAGACAGTTCGAGGTAATATCAATGCTTGAAAAGACCAAGAGTCACTACAGAGCTACAAATCAGGTGTCACTAACTACATATTTAAAACGACACCGTAACAACGAAGAAGCTGGACAAACCTACTTTCAAAATCTGCTAAATCAGAATGATGAAGTGTCTCCCATTAAACCAATAGCTCCGCCCAGGTGAAAAGATCTTTGTCGAATATCCCACAGTGGAGGAAGTAGACACAGCAATTAGTAGATTGAAAAATGGAAAGGCACCGGTTCTCGATGGAATCCCCGCAGAATTGATTAAACTCGGAGCCGCTACTCTTGCAACAAACCTATACGACGTTATCGTCTCTATTTGGAACCAAGAAGGGCTGCCGGAGAATTGGAAGACCATGCTCTTATGTCCGTTCCACAAAAAAGCCGACCGTCTTAAATGTGGAAACTAGCGTGATATTGCTCTATTGAACAGTGCTTACAAAGTGTTGCCTAATAATGTACTTGCCAGACTCAACCCTCTCGTCGAATAGTTCATTGGCATACTATCGATGTGGTTTTCGTCCGATCGAACCGATCGAACACTGACCAGTGTTTTACCATTGGGATGATCTTGGAAAAATGTTGGGAATACAACATAACCATACATCACCTATTATATATAGACTTCCGACAGGCATATGCCTAGGAATTCCAGAGAAACTCGTTTCTCTGTGTCAATTAACAACGTTCGACGACGTTGAACAAGACGTACGCGTATTAGGATGTCAAAACTGGAGGACGAGAACGATGGACCGAGACGGATAGAGGACCATAGTTCAGGCGGCAAAATTCCCTCATGGGATGTGATTATGTGAAAGCTATAGATAGAGAGAGAGGTAACAAATATCTGTTAAAACCGCCCCAGAAGAAATTTTTTTAGTAAATTTTTTGTTGGAAATTGTTATAAACTGTCTGCAACGAATCTTCTTTCCTCCTCTTAAAGATATGGGGCTACATTTTATGTAAATTTCAGATAACCTATACTAGTTCGTGACAGTGCCCGAAGTCTTGGGCAATCTTTGTGAAAACCGCCACAGAAGAAAATTTATTAGATTTTTTTTTTTTGTATAATATCGTATTATCTGCGTGTGGCATGCGAAGGTTCGTGCCACCTTGTATAGAAATGAGGCTACACATTTTTTAATGTCATATATAGGCTACACTATTTTGTGACAGTGTCCGAATTCTCAGGTAAACCATGTGGAAACCGCCACATAGAAAAATATTTAGTATTTTTTTTTTGTTTTTTTCATGTTGTGTAGTGTAGGAAATGTAAAGATATAAAAGTGCCGATGTAAAATAAAATCGGGATAAGAAGTAATCGTAACGTATTTCTAAATTTTTCGGGTCAACTCGAAAAGTAGCCCGAAAACAAAAAAAATGTATCTTTCCTAAATCAGGGGCGACATTTTGTACCATCACTATTTTTGACTTAGTTTATGTCTCATTTTTCAGGCATCAATTAACATTCTATTTCGCGTAAACAATTATGTGTTTTATATCGTGACTTCAACCTCTCGATATAATTGTGAGCTTTCCCTGTTTTCTACATTTCGATAAACGTATCACAAAAAAATTATTTGATGTTAAATAGAGTTGATTAATTTAGTAGTCTTAGAAATTGTATAAATGAAACAGAGTCACGTTTTACCCGAGCAAGCTGAGAACACATTGAAAAATGTGTAATTTTCAAAGTGAAATAGGCTGCCATTTTACTCGTGAAAAATGAGACATAAACTAAGTCGAAAATAGAGATGGTACAACATGCCGCCCCTGATTTAGGAAAGATACATTTTTTTTGTTTTCGGGCTACTTTTCGGGCCATCTTCACATCGGTGGGTCATCATCGTTTTCGGAAAAATGCTTGTACGTTTTATATTGTTCCAAGAATCACAAAAATCTACATGCTAACTTAAATTGTCTATATGTTGTCGCTGTGAATTTAATTTCAGTATTTTGAAGACTTACATTCCACTTTGCACTACATTAATACCAAATTATACATATTCACACTATAGGAGAATTTCTTGTCGTACTTTATTACCGCTGCTAATTGATTAAATTTTTAATGAGTCCATGACAAAGCATAAATTAATTATGTTTTGGTTGCCAATTAAATTATTTTTAGGTCAACAAGCTCTTTCTAAATTCTCAAATGTGAGATGCCCTATCGCATATAACATAAGTACCAACACTCTTATGTACGTACGCGAGTACTTATCGGTGATGAATCTGATCGAGTGGCAGATATTTTTGTTGGCGTCTTATAATGTAAATACCACATTATATAAATACAGACATTTTAATTAGATAACTTTTCATTCACTTTCGGATTATGTCGGCTGTTTGTATTATTTTGGAGTATATAACAGCACCAAATACTTTTAGATTACGTAAAATTCAGTCACCAATAGATCGCACAAGTAAAACAATCAACGAGCAATACAAAAAATTAGAAAAATTTACGTTCGACGAAAGAAAAAGCATACACATTTTTGTTATTTGTGATTATTTCCGGACATAATTCGGTTATAATTTAAAAAATAATTTTAACAAAAGTTTAGAAACCCAAACCATAGAACATTGGATGAAAGTATGTATAACATAAACAATACTACTTAGACAGCAAAAAATGAACCGGCTATGCTTTATAAGATGAAGTTTATAAGGGTGAAACAATTATAATGTAATGTCTCATAATAAAAGTAGTCTAGTCAATTACGAATACGAGTACTATATGAGAACTTGTACGTTTTGTATCTTTTGATATAAGTACGAGTACGTTAGACGTATACATAATTTGAAACTTGGATTCAAAGGATTGTATGTAAAAGTATCTGAATAGAATTTTTATTGTCTATATGTTGTGTGATGCCTAGAATATGTACCGGAAATTGGGTTAACGAACTAACACAGAAAAGTTCATCTCCTATCTGTCTTTCTTTCCTAGAATGTGGTACATATTATAAAATATGGAGGAAAGGCTGTAAAAATATAAATGAATATTTTAGTTACTTTAGATTGAAATATTTTAGAAAATTTCCCACCGCATAATTTCAATCACAAAATCCTTATCCTTTTACACGAATTGGTTGTGCTCTTGTTACACAATAAAACGGAAATGCATCTGTTTTTGTTTTGTTACCATTTTTTAAAAGAGCATAAGATGTAAGATGGATGAGACAATTATTTTTTCTAGAAAAATCTTCACACTTGTCTAGTCTGCAGATTTTTTGACAACAATGTTGATCACATAAATAATCGCCAGGTTGAAATTTTCAACTAAGTCTTGCTAGAAATTTCGAAAAAACTGAAAATTTGCAGTTTGTTTACTTAACGGTGATTCTGAAAATATCACATCACAATATTGTGAGATTATATTTTTACTCGAGTTAAGTTGTTTCAAAACGATAGTTTCAAGAATGTAAATAAAAGTTTACGAACAAATTTGGTTCACTGAAACTGAAACGTACCTAACTGATATGTTCAATGATTTAAGCCAAATCATTCAAGTCTCTGATGAAAATTAGCTGAGATATAACGATTTAAAAATTGAGATAATACCCCAAGCAAATTTCTCACAAGTATCTACAGTTAATCATTTCAAAATAACATATTACAACAATAACATCTCTTATACACAAATTGGTTTTAAGTAAAACACAATCGGTACAAATATTACCCAATAAAAACAATTCGTCTGAATACAATTGGGAACGATAGTATTGGAACCGCATCAAAGATGGCCCCATCGTCGGTTAATATTGTGATAACGAGAGACACGATGATTTAATACGAAGGTATTGAAGTTATTCAGCTCATTTTACATAAAGTGGCAGGTGAGTCATAATCAGGTCAGTCTGAGTGTACTTGCGTGTGTATATGTTTGAGTTGTTTATACGCGTGTCGAGATTGGTCGAACTTAAGCTCGTTTAATTGTCTCATAAGTCATACCTATCAATGGTTGGAGGGTATTATAAAATATAATTGACCTTCTCCGCCTGTGCTACTGAGAATAGATTAATAGAACGTGATAATGATGATCCTCTTTCGTTTTGCATGAGTTGAAGTGTTGCTCTGGTATTCGCTGTTGGATATACATACATACGAGCATTTATCTAGACGAAACGAAGAGAAAACAATTCAACACGGAAAACACAATGGAAGGGAAGCTCAAAGTATTTTTTTTTTGTTGGATTCTATGGATTACGCACCACCATATAAATGAGATTTAAGCTCACAATAGGGTGTGTAGTCTAAAAATTGAAGTGCTGAGTCCAATCTGAAGTTAACAAATTACGCTCTATCTTTGAAGAAAGAGAACCTGAGGATTTTGGTCGCTATTCTTTCTGATCTCCACCACTGCAAACTTTATTATCGACCGAGTGACATTGAATGCGAGCCTTTTTTCGTTTCCAGGAAATTTCAATAATAATAATAAATAATGCTTCCAATACCTCAAAACATATTTCTTATTATCTTCATATTTTTCCATGTTTTTGTGTTTTATCGGTTTTTCTATGAAAGAGAAATGTTTGCCAAATATCGGGAAGATAACAAATTTGTGTCAACTAACTTTTAACCTTTATACGAGGCAGGAATCTTTTTTTTTTTTTTGAAAGAAGTATAAATTGTCTAATGGATTTAATGTCCTTTGAAGGTCAATTACTACCCCTCCCCCACCCCTTCCTTTTCATTCACGCAAAGCCCACCCATTCTCACAATTACAGTATACCACCTGCACATTGCAAGCTCCACCTCAACCTCTCTACTGACATGGACGGTGGGTTGGCGTTTAATTGTACACTCCAACAGAGGGTCTTAGTTGTGTTCATTAACATCACCGATCGAAATCGATGACGAAAATTCGCTTTGCATCAAGCCACTGGTGGGATTCGAACCCAGTACCTCCTAGTCCAAGTGCCGAAGCTTTAACCACTGCTCCACTTTGTCCACTTGCAAGATATTTGATGCCTATTATCTTTATACACAATGAAGTTATTCAAGGTTTGGTGAGTTGTCCCTTCAGATGAGTTTCCTGTTCTAATTCACTTCAATCAATCCATCATAAAAGTCGTGTTTTAAAGATCGTAAAGCAGCATCCACCTACGTTAATGGCCAATAAAGGCTTGCTTATAAATTTAAAAACCGAAAACCTCAAATATAAGCACTATACTAAGAATTGGACAAATATGAATGCGTTCTTTCTATCGATGATTTGATTTCATGGTTTAATGGCCTCTGTAAAGTCCTGTTGCCTTACATTAAAGAAACACACTTCATCTATAAAACTAAAGGTGTGTTGTGTGTAGTTCTTATTATTTAGGAACAGCCTATAGGAATCATTCAATATCTTTCATTTAAATTTAATTAATGAAATAAACTCTGCACATGTTTGTTAATTTTTTTCTCTGCACGTGAAATTATCTATAAGGTTAGTCACATAAAAGCAAAAGGAGTTTTAGAATGTAGAAGAAACTCAACTCTCGCTTCTCCGATATTTTTAGAAAATTCCATGTTTTTAACAACTGAAATCTATTAATATGTGGATGCGCTTAGATAATCCTACCGAGTAACCATTTTGAAGGTGGCATGTTTTCGTCTCTTATAAGAACCAACTGGTCGTTGGCAAGATTGTTGGTTTTTCTCAACTAGCTTGGTCGTTGATGGATGCGGAAGAACTATCCCTACGGCCAAATCCACCAGACGTGCGAATACATACTTTGAACCTATACTGGTAACGATGTAGACCATTCATTTTCACCTCTCGCAATGTACGTTCAGGTGTCGTGATTGGTGGCTCTCCGATTAGGAAGTAATCTGGGGTGGGGATTAAGTCATCTGGATAGCTCGACATGGGACACAGCCGTCTTAAATTCAAGCATTATTTGAATTGGCACAAGAGCGCGTTGGCTCTTCAAACGTGCAGTAGAGCTCATGGTGCGCAATAAATGGTGTTTTACGGATTTGAACTGAAATGAAGTTCTACGTGGTTCAGTCTTCAGCATCATATCTCTGGTGCTTTGCTGCCATGTAGGAATGCTAATTATAGTCGTCAATTTTTTGTGTGCAAACGAATCGATGCGCAAACGATCCTTTTCGATGGATGAAGGGATCCATACGATGGATAATGATTCGGGATTCTACTTCGAAATGTGCAGCAACGTGTGATGACTTTTATCTCATACACTGCACGAACGGGTCCTTCATGTTGAACTAGAATGGCTTGGGAGCAAGCAGTTGAAACATAGTGTGTTTTTCTACGAGATTGGATCTTTATTCTAATGTACGCAGCATGAATTTATCACACTAAAGCACCTCTTTATTAGTTGCAACGAATTAAATTTGGTTCGAGTTTCTGGATCCAGCTTGTTGGGATGATATTTACTTTATTTATTTATTTATTTTATTTATTTATTTATTTATCAATAATGACATTTTTTTTTAATCTTATTATTATCTTGAATTAATTAAATAGAACATAATTATCATACTTAATACTAGCTGAATACTAATTCTATCTTTAATAAATACACTCAATAGTCCCAAAAACTGATTGTATTGTAACTCTCGTAATTCTCCCAAAGTATAGAAATTGCTCAGAGAATTATATAATTTGACTCCATTATACCCTAAGGATCGTTGCGAAAAAGATTTAATATACATTGGTAATCGATAATGTGTGCTTCTGGTATTATAGTTATGAACGTCTCTATTAGAGCATAACATTAAGTTCAAGTATTTTGGTAGAGCTCCGTTTTCAAGGCGAAACATCAACTTCAAAACGTTGTAGTGTATTCTTTGGTTAATTGACTTCCATCCTAGTACTTTAAGCATTTCACTTATATGTGTCCTAATATCTGCTCCTAAAATATCTCGCATGAATCTGTTCTGAATTTTTTGGAGACGATATATTTGTGATTGATTCATTATGAATAACACTGATGAACAATAATCAATATGTGGTCCAACAATTGATTCGTAAAATATAATTTTTGTTTCACGTGGCATTTTATCCTTAATTCTATTAAATTAGGTTTATTTTATTCATTTTTTTAGCAACATAATTCAAATGATCATTAAAATTTAACTTTTCATCTATGATAACACCAAGGTATTTATATTGTTTAACACGTTCAATGACTTCAGTATCAACTAATATATTTTGATTACATTCTAGTATTGTTTTTATTGATATCACCATGTACTTTGTTTTAGAGATGTTAAGTGCCAACTTATGGAACATCAGCCATTTTCTCAGGTTCTCCAAATCTTCATTTATATTCTGAACAGCTTCACTAAGGTGTCATCAGCAAACATATTCACTTTACAATTATTTATAACTTCTACTATATCATTGATGTACAGGATGAAAAGTAATGGTCCTAAAGTAGATCCCTGCGGTACTCCGAGATTATTTGGTATTGGCTTAGAGATACAGTTATCAACTTTTGTATATTGTTGCCTTTCTTGAAGATAATTATTGAACCATTCCAACGCCGCGCCTTGTATTCCATATTTACTTAATTTTTTTAGTAAAATTTGTCTATCGATTGTTTCAAAAGCTCGTTTAAAATCCAGGAACACTGCTACTACTACTTTATTGTCGTCTATTTCAGATTTTCAATTATCTAACATTAAGTTTAATGCAGTTTCACATGAATGGTGTTCGCGCAATCCAGATTGTTGGTCGACTAGTATATTATTGTTGTTAATGTGGTTTATTAATTGGTTTTTAACTACTCGTTCTAACACAGCTTCGTAGGTTGGTAGCATATTTATCGGGCGTAGTTCTTCTGGTGTTGTTGGCTTAGAAGTTTTCGGAATTGGAATAACCGTTGATATTTTCCATGATCTCGGGACTTTAGCTTCATATAAACTTTTATTGATTAAGTTCGTAAATTTTGATGAGAATATTTCGTTCTTCATAGCATCTAACATGATAGTACGGTTTATACCATCAATTCCAGCGTTCGACTTCAAACTACTAATAATTTTAGTTATCTCTTGACTTGTAATATTTTGAAAACAGAATGGAACTGTGTAGGGATACGCATTCGATTCATTAAAATTTTTTACTTTTGGAATTTTGTTATGGATGTCAATCACACTGGATACAAATGCATTATTAAGAGATTCGGCCAATTCTAGTTTATCGGTTACTACTTTATTATTAAACTGAATATTCCACTGTGTTGCGGATTTAGTTTTATACATCGATTTTAACATTCTCCATAGTTGTTTTGGATTATTTTGATTTTCTATGAATTTGTTTTTGAAAAAAGTGGACTGCTCCTTCCTTAAAGATTGTTTATATATATTTCTGGCTCTTTTATAATTATCCCAGCTCTCATTTGAGTTTATAATTTTCATAATTTCATAAGATCGTAGTTTATCTTGCTTTAGTAATTTCAAATTTTCCGAGAATCATGGTAGTTTACTAGTTTTATGAATCAATTTTGTACATGTCAACTCATTCAGACAAGTTTTTAACTTTAACAGTAACTCTTCAGCTTCTGCGTTTAATTCTTGGTCTATTTCGTTTAAGTTAGTATCTTGGCATCCCAGAAATTGTTGATTTAAAGCATAGTTAAGTAATTCATGAGAATAATTTTTTCGCGAACGTATTTCTATCGGGTCACAATTTCTTGTTGCTTTTATCTTCTCACAATTTAAATTAATGCTTAACATACAATGGTCACTAATTTGTTGCTCTTTAACTACTTCACATTGCACATTTTTTGAATTAGTGATCACTAAATCTATTAAACTCTCACTGGTTGCTGTAACTCTACTATATTCTTTAATCACCTGAATTAGTCTATGATCACTTATCAATTGATTTAATTTTACACTGTAATATTCATTGGATTTGACATCAATATTAAAATCACCGAATATGAAATTATTTTTGTTATGGTTTATGATATTTTCCATCCATTCGCCAAATTTATCTAAGAAAACTGCTCTCGTTGTTTGAAATGATCTGTATACTACTCCAAATATCCCAGTCGTATGATATCCTTTTATGATTTGTATTGCTAAAAACCAAGTGCGATCCTTCTCACAGTTTGAAATTATTTTGAAATTTATGTTTTCATGAATGTACATAGCAACTCCTCCTGTATGTCGACTATCCGAGTCGCAGCGTATAAATTTATAGTTATCAATATGAAACTCCAAATCGTACATTTCTTCAGTTGTTCTAGTTTCACTGAGTAATACTAAGGCTGGTTTAAAATTGAACACAATTTCCTGTAACTCCATGAAATTTGACGATAGACTTCGGATGTTGGTGTATAGGGCGTCTTGTTTTCCATATCCCATGTAGTGACCTGCACTCCTTCAACCTTCAAACAGTGAACGATGAGGGTTATTATATCGAAGTTTTACACAATCCAGCGGCTGATTTGAGCTCCAATACGGGCATTGTTTGAACCAAAGGTGGATCTCGTAGAATTCGCAATACTTCCTTATAATTGGCGTCGTTGATGCTTATGGACTTAAGCTAAACTGCTGCATCCTCCAGCGCTGATTTAATCTTATCTGGTGGATTTTCGAGATCGAGCTGTCCCTGGACAAATCTACAGTCACTACGGAACTGGTATTTGTTAGTTCTTTGTAGCGTCTGACCGCCGAGATTTCGTTTTAATGACGATTGCTTTGTTCTGATCGTCATTGCTTGTTCCAATTGATATGCGTAATATAGTAAGCGCTCGAAATCACTTCACTTTTAACTTTGTACGAGGAGTGAACACTTTATGTAACAAAATTCCAAATTCCCACCACTTGTTTGGGCGGACACCACAGACATGGATAGCCAATCCGACTTGAAGGACCAAAATGTTGTTGCAAATCGCGAATAAATATAATAAAACATATGTGGTTAATTCTGTATGATTTTATTGAGTATGTTTATAATTTCCTTCAGCGTGCTATTGCTCGAATGGAAGAAGGTTTTTAGTGCGTAAACGTTGTTTTTGACAGCTAAATTGTGGTGTAGACCGATGCTATATTGGTAGGGTTACCCGACGTTACATCGATTGATGATGATATTGTTCTCATCAATAAGTGTCACCTCTGATCGATGTGGAGATATCTTATGAAAAATGTATATCATGGACTTTGAAAGTAATCACCGCATACATTAGGGAATAAACACATCCCAATAAATAGGAAACAATGATGTTTTAAACAGATTTAGGTAATGTTTTCGGACACAAATCCCTAACAGGGAAGAACTTTCAAATGTAAGAGTACAACGAATCGCTGAGCATGAGCATTGATGTTGAAGTTCGCGTCAACAGTGATCCAAAAATAATTAAAATGCTTTGAATTTTGAATAACAATACACCGACTGCTGTCGCAATCCGTATCACAACAAGAAGAATATATTCTATAAGGCAAGCAGTGATACTGCCTACCTGCTTCTGTATAACGAGCAAGTTTATATAAATTAAGTATAGAACATGTCCTAAGACAAATCTCTGTGCAACACCATAATTTACAAATTCTATGTCACTAATCGAAGAACCGCAGCAAAGACTTTCTGGAATGACGTTTAAGCAGCATCGAAATGTGGTAAGTCAAAGATACATACGTGATATAATCTTTTTGCTTTCTAATTAAATATTTAAACACATCAGATCGTTTTTTGGATTTTTAAAATCTGTTCTGGGCTTTCTTGCTTTTGATTTAAAAAATTAGCTTTTAGAAGAACTGGTATCAATTACATGGTGAATATTAAGTTTTATTATTAGTTTTGATTAGTTCGGGCTGTATTTGAAGCAATTTTCAAGAATTTTACTTATTTACTAAAAAAATGATAGTTGGAAATAAATTACCGAATACCGAGTATCCGGTTGTTTCTAAATTTTTCACCGGTGATTTGGTAAGCTAATCAAAACGGAAAACCAGGTTAATCGATTGATTGTTTACCTTTACAGGCAATGCAAGCGCATTATGATATTATTGTTCATAGTACAATTTAGTAGACAACGGTGAAATAAAATGATGAAAATAACCGTATCTATCTGATATTTTAAACGCCTGGTTTTGCCCTTGCTTCGAAATGCACATACACTGTGTCAAAAAATTGTCCGTACAGTACTCGAATAACGAAATATCATTGAACAATTAAAGTTGTAAATAATTCAATCTTTATTTTAAATAATTTCAAATAAAGTTTAAAAAAGATAAATTAGTTTTTTGTTAAATACGATTTTGTATGAACATAACCAAAAATTACAACAATTAATTGCCCATACAGATTGATGCAATTTAGCAAAAAAATAATAATAATAATATTTGGTGTGGTGACCTGGCGCTACAATGACACTCTGTAACCTCTCTTTTATTGATAAAGCTAGCTTCTGTGTCATGTCGGGGTTAATTTTTTGCCTTGCTGTTATGGTGTGTTATGATGCGTTTTAATCGCTCCTTATGATTGGTTCACGTATGCGATCAAGAAATGATTCGCGCATCAAGGCAATCAATGAGCGTCATTATTGCTCATAACTTGTTTGTGTTTTTTATTATGTTGAATGCAAGCGATCAAAATTTGCCCAAAGTTAAAATTATTTCATTTAATTGGCTTTTGAATCGCGAATCATTTTTGATCGCATACGTGAACGTGCCTTTGCCGCTGATTTGGTGTGTACAATTTTTCTCTCTAAATATGCCCACCAATTCTCAATAAGATTGAAATCTGTTGACTGGAGAGGATGAAGACACGTTGTTTTTACATTATACAACAACCATTCTTTAACCAGCTGTGAACTATGCTTTAGATTAGACCATTGCCCTGAACGAAGCAGAACTCTTTCCCTGTCCCAATTTCTCAGCACTGGCTAAAAAAAATTCTTTTAAAATGGTTAAGTATCCAAATCGATCCATAGTAGATCCAGCTTCGATAAAAATTAAATTTCCAACACTTTTTGCCCCACACACAATTACATTTCCATTTCCATGCTTCACTGTCGGCCGCAAATTTTTCAACTCAAGCTAAGTATTAGTTTTCCACCACACCTCAACTCGCCCATCAGAACCAAAAACTTGAATTTCGTTTCATCTGAGAAAATTACGTTTTCCCAGTATTCTTCAGGCTTACTACTATAGTAAAGCATATTCCATAGATTAAGGCTAAAAACTAGTATATTGTATAATTAGGAGGAAAAGTACTGCATTCCCGGACGATAGTGGAAATCCGAGTCCGGCAACCACGGGAGTCCAGGAATGCACTTTTCCTCCGAATTGTACATACTATTTTTTCTCCGATCGGTCTTTAAAACGAATATAAACCCAAAATAATGTTTAGTATTATTCATTAATTATCATTAGGCCTAGGATTTTTATGTGGTAAAAAACGCAAAATATGTACTTAAAATATGTAATGAAAAAATGAAAATATGTAAATAAAAAACAAAAATATGTGATTAAAAATAAAAACAAAAATATCACAATTAAATCCATTTCTTGTGACATAGTTGCAAATAAAATACTTATTTGAATCACAAATATCCTATTTAAACTCTAAGATGCATTCAATGCTGCATTGCAATATACAACAAAATACATTTTTAAATTTTCAAATAAAAATGATTCTCGATTTGAGCGTAGTACATTTTTATACATAGAAAATGTTCTCTCTACATTGACGGACGTGATTGGAGCATGTTTAAATGCTGCAATTTCAGCTGCAGTGAATGCCAGAATGTTACTTCCTTTATCGGGTTGTTCGAAGATGGTTTTAATTTTTTGTAATGTTTTCAATTCTGTATTCTTCAATAAAACATTTTTTAATTTAGTCTTTATTAATTCTCCGATAGCTCCACTAACACTTTCAATTTGGCTGGTGGATTCTTGAAATAAGTTTAATTGCTCGACTAAAGTTTTATTTGATGACTCCAGGCTTTCTATAGTATGAATGAGGTGACTATAATTACAGGTTATGTAAGCCACCTCTGTTTTTAAATTTGGCAAAGCCAATATCGGTTCAGCCGTCGTAATGAACGTAGAGTCCTCGTCGTTTAAATCTTCTACTAATTCTTTAATTTTCTCGAAATGTTCGGCGTAGTATTTAACAGCATTTAACCAAGTTCCCCAACGAGTATCTATTGGCTGAGGGGGTAATGGCAGGCCTGGAAATTTATCCTTAATGCTGGAAACAGACGTGCGGATTTTACGCATGCGAATACGCATGCGGAAACGCAAGTTAACTACATGAACGTATTTTTCTGACATTGCGTTTTTATTTTTCGCTAGAGTTTTCAAAAAACAATATAAAATTTGTTATGGAATTTCTGTCAAAACATTGAAAAGCCAACGTGATGTTAATATTAACTCATGTTATTTTTTTTTTGTTATGTAGTCAACACTGCTGCGGTGCGTTTTTTTTAGAAATAGAGACAACTTCTTTCAGATCGATTTATTTACATAAGAATCCTAGGCCTAATCATATTAAGAAATCAAAACAAAGTAAAAAATCGAAAATAACATAAAATTATTGCTTTGTTAGCCACGACATCATAAGACATAAATACATTTTGTTATTTTTTTCCAAAGTTGTCAAGTTTGTGTACCTATTTGATTTATAAAAAACGTGTGAGCGAAATTTAAGGGATATGGACAGTGAAAGCGAATTATCCTTATCTTGTACCCCGCCGGATATAGTGGAAGCAGCTAATTCAGCTACATGTGATTTACTCCCGCAAAAATCGAAGGAAAAATACGAAAATGCTGATAAACGCTTTATGGATTATCGTCAATCTAAACACATCAAATCATTTTCGGAAAACGTCATTCTGGCGTATTTCGCTGATTTATCTACAAAATTGAAATCATCCACATTATGGTCAAACTACTCAATGATCAGGTCGATGCTAGTGGCTAAAAATAATGTGGATAATGCAAAATACCAAAAATTACGTGTCTTCTTGAAATGCAAATCCGACAGATATAAAGCGAAGAAATCTAAAATATTAACTATGGAATATGTTCAACAATTCATTTTGGAAGCTTCAGATGATTCGTTCCTAGTTAATAAAGTAAGCATGTAGGTATTTAAAACGATTATTATTTGTATTTACACATTAAATTCAAATATGTTTTCGGATAAAATACAATTCATACTGCAATATTTTTTTGTATGTAATATTATGATTGTTTTTTGTAGGTTGCGTTAATTTTTGGAATCGCTGGTGCTTGTTGACGGGATGAACTAGGTTAGGTTAGGTTTAGTGGTTGACACTTAGGCCATTTTTTGGCCCATTGTGATACCACGCATTCACGCTACATCATTAACCCATTCACCTATTCACCTACTCAGACAACTACAGTATTACCACCTGCACATTGCAAGCTCCATGTCAACCTGTACATTAACATGGACGGTGGGTCGGCGCTGAATTCTGCACTCCATCAGAGGGTCTTAGTTGTGTTTATTAACATCACCGATCGTAATCGATGATGAAAATTCGATTTGCATCTAGCCTCTGATGGGATTCGAACCCAGTACCTCCCGGTCCAAGTGCCGAAGCTTTAACCACTGCACCACTTGTCCGGTGGGATGAACTAGCCCGCATGAAAATTACTGACATTAGAGATTTGGGATCTAAACTTTTAGTTATAATCCCGAATAACAAGACAAATAAACCACGATCATTTATCGTAAACGAAACTTATTTAGAATATTACAGAAAATAAATAGCTTCGCGTCCAACAGATTTAAATTCTTTGCGTTTTTTTTAAATACACAAATGGTAAAGGTTTCAAACAAGTAGTTGGCATACATCAGTTTGGTAAAATGCCACAAATTGTTGCTACTTTTTTAAAATTGCCAGACGCAAAACAATACATAGGGCACTGTTTCCGCCGTTCATCTGCGACAATTTTAGGTGATAATGGCGATGATTTAACATGCTTAAAAATATTTGGAGGATGGAAGTCATCGACTGTTGCTGAAGGGTATATCGATGAATGCATTATCAATAAAATTGAAATTGCTCATAAGATTTTCGATACAACGGATAATGAAACAGCTGATGCAAATAATGTTAATGATTTTAATAGCAATATATCAACAACAATGCTGGGATGCGATACTACTAATCCACCAATGTTCAATAATTGTACTATATGTACGATAACCGTTAATATTACAAATAAGTAAAATTAAACTCCTATACCTAACACATAATAGTTTGGCATAGATTTATCAAATAAAAATTGATTATTATGTATACTGTTAAATTAAAATAAATAAATGCGTTTGACCTTAAGTGTACTTTTATTTCTAGGCCAGAAAAAATATTCTCGTACTATTATTACTTGTTGCTTAGCAACAAATACAACATACTGGAATCATGAGCTTTTCGTTTCGAAAAAACAACGGAAAGATATATTTTTTCCTACGATCGGAGAAAAAATTATTTGATGTAATTTTGGGCTCTGTTCATACAAAATCGTGTTATTAATCCTTTTTAATTGTTCAATGATATTTCGTTATTCGAATACTGTACGAATACTTTCTTGATACACTGTATACTTTGATGACGGTTATCAACGTATCAACCGCAGCATTGACTTTAAACCCTACTAATCACACTAACAACATTACTACGAGTATGAGTAATTTTATTAAACTTTTGAACTTTGTTTATCCTCCTAATCTCTTACTCACTATAACAACATATGATTACATAACTTTGAAATAATGTTTACGTTAAATAATTTCATTTAATCCCTCTCTCATTCTCGATTTGCAAATTGTATATTATTATTTTTGTTATTAAAAATGTGCACTCGTTATCATTGACTCGTCTTTGAGGCTAGACATTTTTAAAATGTTTACTCTGTAATAATTTTCAGTTGAATTTTACAAATTTAATGCGATATTCTTTGAGTTACTCGCGGAGAGTAAACGAACAACACCACGCGACGCGAGTCAATAATGACATTTGCTATAGAAACGGTTTATCTTTTTGCCAATGCACAGCAATAGTGGACGAAAATGTGAAAACGTTAATAACCACGTCACATCTTTTATTAGATGCAATGATTGTGTTTTCAAATAATAAAAAAAAATTTACTGGTGAATTCTATTACGAGGGGCGACGAATTAGTATAAATAGTTTTAGATATCGATACATCATAAATATTTTGACTAGAAATCGATTATCTTTCGTTCTCAAAGAACATAGCATAAGATAAAATAAACGTAGTTCAAATTTCAAGATTTTCTTCTTATTACGATTCTGGTTAAATTCCTCGTGCTCTTCAACTTGAATAATGCGAGCAAGTAAATCCGATGTGCGCGAGCATGAGTAATTTTTTAAAATGTATATATTCTCTCACGTCGCATTTATTTTCAGTTACTCTCTTTTTTGGTGTATAGAATTATGACGCGGTACAGCGAAGAGCATTCATAAAATCAAAACCAAACGAAAAATACGAAACAAGAAAAAGAAAAGTGAAGAAAAAACAAAATACACAAGAAAACACGTTTTATTTACAAACAACAAAAAAAAATGTTTGTCTGTTTTGGTTAGAGCGAATTATGTGGAGTTGTTTGAATCGAAAATAAAAATTTTACACAATTTTATTCAGTTGATTGAAAATTTTTGTGTGGTAAAGTTCGTTTTACGACGAGAACAAAGAAAGATATTCATCTGTTCAGTTGTTTTGACTAATTCGTTTATTTTTTGTTTAAAAAAAAAAAAATAATAATATTTTATATTAGTAATAATAAAAGAATTTTAAATTTCATAATTTGTGTCAATAAAATAATATTGTTGGTGTCAGTTTTGTCGAGTTCAGTTAAAAAAAGTTTATCTTACAAAGAAAAAATAGTTAAGTGATAATATTGTAACAAAAGCAGAATTGCAGGAAGGATTATAAGGTGCACGATATTTTAGGATAAAGATACGCGGTAGTGTGCAGTGCACATATAAAGAAATATTGTAAGTTATTTTTGCATCTTTGGTTTATGAATCAGGTTTTATTTACCTCCAGTTAGTAACGGCTTTTGTTCTTTATGTTTTGGTTTTTTGTTCCATGTTTGCGGTCCGATACCTACCTATACATTAAAGGAGACGTTATTTTTATAAGTAGACAGGTGGTAGATTTGAATACGTTCTTATTCTTCCTCCTTGTATTAAAATATACATTGCATATAATTCCGTCTTAACTCGATATCAAGATAAATATTTTTTTCAAATCCAGTTTTGTAAAAATATTAATGAAAGTGAAATATTTGTGGTGTATGTTTTTTATACCGGCGCCCACGGTGGGGAACACAACTGCACAAGAAAATATGTATCTCGTATAATTTTTATTTACTAGGCGTAATACTTACATTACGTAGACTTTGTATGTAGAGCATATTATCAGATGTTTACCATGTTTTGTATATTGTAAACAATGATTAATGAAATAAATAAAAGTATAATTAAGAATGACCTTAGTATTATGTGCCTGCTTTACTGTTTGTTTAATTATTTAAATTAAGATTATTCTATTTACCGAGTGCGCTGTATTTGTGTTAAGTTTTTTGGTGAAAACAACTAGGTATTCTATATGAACGCCAACTATTCTAAATGAAAGAAGAGATTAAATTCTTCTTCTTCTAGATAATTTTTTAAAAACTAGAAGAAAGAATGATGGGTACCTTGAATCCGTCCCATTTTCAACGCAACAAAGGCAACGGGATATTAAATATGTATAAAATTCAACATTTTGTTTACTAAGATTGAATCTTACATAAAGATTACATTTCACTAATCAAATACGTTATTAATTCAGTTCAGTAGGGTCATTGATGCGCAGGTTAGATGCATTCGAAAGCTTTTAACTCTTTTTCCCTAGCTTCAAGTTGCGAAACGAAAACGGCATGCGAATTGCCTAGCGGTTATTTCATTGTGCTGTTAAGAAAAGCGGAGTCGAATAAATAGAATGTTGTTTGGGAATTTTAAAACAGCGTTTTGAAAAATATAAAAGACAATTTGTTTATTTTATTTATTATTTTTTAATGCAGAAACTTATCATAATTACACTGTTTATATTGGATTTTGAACTTAGGTTCAACCTGGGTTGCACCTTCAATATAAACACCAAAAGTTAACTTAAAATAAAAAAAAAATAAAAATCAATAATCTTAATTTTTTTGTGAGAGCCAGTGGTATCTAAATACGAAAGCATATTTTTTGTGATTTTTTCCGATATTGATTTATTAAGTTTTCCCTAAAATAAATTGCATTCATCTGCAACTCGGCCAATATAAACACTAGAAGTTAACTTCAAAGTTAGTCTGAAGATAACAAGTTGACTCGACTCGCAATGTAAACGGCATAAATGTCACAACAAACGATTGTGACGTAGAAAATAAGCAACCGCTGCTAATTTTTTTTAGGTATATGTGGGATGAATTAGTTCGCGTTTAACGAACTCCTATCTTTCTATTTCTATCTTATATTGAGAAAGAGAGATCTAGTTTTCAATATTTTTTGCGTTTTATGCCAGCATCGGTAACTTAAATATAATTTTGGTATTAAAAAATATTAAGCATGTTACTACAAAATTAATGTTTTGTTAAGTGAAGTTGGACCTGCGTAGAACACAACTAAATTTAAGAATTAATTAGCACAATCGACCGTACAAGAAATTGAATTTAAAACTGAATTAACTGTGTAGGCGAAATATTCTCGACAAAGTTTTTCTACTGTAATGACAACAGTCTGGCCCTATTCACATAATTCGTTATTTCAAAATCCCGTTAAAAGTCATCCGTAGTTTAAATTCACCCTTTACTCGACGGGCTGCTTTTTATGGTATTACAATTTGATGAAATATATAAAATTTTCTTCCATTTTTCCATAAAAGTTTCGAATTTATCCCTAATCGAACCACATTTGGATTTCATCACCAAGAAAGGCTTGCGAAATTCTAAATTATTTCTTTAACTTTTCCCGTTCAACAGGAATGAGTCCTTATGGTTGGATGATATAATTTGGCTTCTCATTAAACGTCGATTTTAAAACTACATTTATTTGAAAGGACTGGGTCCTGAAGCTGATAAAAATTATTCTCTTTGTTTATTAAGTGTTATAGTGTGTTTCGCCAAGTGCCTACGGCAAATAGTGTAAAAAGTATTAAAATATATATAATGCTTGCTTTCGACTTACATATGTATGTGACTGAGTTTTTCAAGGTTACACAAATAATCATGATAAAAAACAAAACAAACAAGCTTAGCAAATTGCATCATACAGGCCGCTCTTTGTTACCTACTATTTCAACCTATTGTTACCTACTATTTTCTGACTTCTAGTTTGGAAGAAATAAACATTCGACAATTGATCAAGTTCATCGCGTGACTGCAAAGATAGAATAAGCATTTGAAGAGAAGAAATATTACCCTGCTGTATTTCGATAGAGTAGCATGAGGGTCTTATCGAGAAGATAATTAAATTAGTGTCAGAAAATTACTGCCAATTGCTCGAGTCGTATCTCTCCAAACGTACATTTAGAGTATCACATGAAGAAACATACTCCAACTTTTACTCAGCCACAGCAGGGGTGCCCAAAAATAGCGTATTCCCAAAAGTAGCCCTTCCTATTTCTACTTTACACTTTCGATATTCGACAACATATAATTCGCCAAATCGATTGGTTCTTGTGTTCTCGTTGCAACCTGATGAGTAGACCAAACATTTTTTATCAGTACGACACAAAACACCCAAGAAAGAACTTCAAGAGGTTCTCATTATATATTTTTTATAGGGTTGTGAGTATTTTACACAATGACCCTGGGGGCAGGGTTGTCATGTGTGAAGTTTTATCTTTTTTTTTGAAGTTTTTTCACCCTGAAAAAGATTTGAAGTTTTTTCTCTACAAATGAAGTTTTTTTTTTTAGGAAATTCACATTTTAGGTTTTAATCGTTATTTTTCATAAAATGATCTTATAATGCAACAAAATCAACAAAGACAAAGTAATAGAAATTCGAATATATAGTTTAATGTATGGTGTTTTAACCAAAACAAGCTGATGTAAATAAATAACGGAAATCGATCGAGTAATTTTTTAAACTTTTTGAAAATATTCAACAAATCTAATTTTGCGAAATAAAAACAAGTGTTTACTAAAATGTGTTTATTAAGTGTTTAATATACACATTGTGGCACAAAATATCAACCTCCATATATTTATCAATGAGGTATAAATTCCTCAAGCTGAATCTGCTAAATATCTCGGATTGCATCTCGATTCTAGATTGAATTATGGAAATATCACATTAGACAAAAAAGCAGAGTAAATAAAAATTAAACAACGTGAGATGTACTGGCTAATAGGAAAATATTCTAAGCTTAGCCTGTACTGTAAACGCCTTATTTACGAATATGGTATCCAACTCTGAGGCTGTAGTAAACAATCAAATCGTTTAATTATTCAACGTTGTCAAAACAAATTTCTACGTGCAATAACGAATGGTTACAACTACGTAACTAACGAAGAATTACACAACGACCTAAATGTTAAATGGATTGATGAAGTGATCCAGGAATTTGCCGTCAAACATGAAAAAAGGTTACTGCAGCATACCAACAGTGAAGCAATACAACTTCTTGACACAACACAAGAACTGAGACGCCTTAAAAGAAATAAACCGCATGAGCTAGGCATCTAATAAATAAAGTTTCGTTATTGGGAGCAGAATATTGATTGCTTGTAAACCCACACTCGCTCCACTTATATGTTCTAAATTAGTGCGTTATCAAAAAAAAATGATAAAGACCCTAATAATTTTATCTTCTTTTTTACTTATCTCAATCTGCTTCAACCGTTGTTCATTTAGAATTAATGATTCCCCATGTGTAAATATTTCGGGTTCAATCAGCTTCAAGTAACTAACCGATAAATTCAAGATTGATAATACTGCACCGTCATTTTCATTTATAGGTAGTAAACATCGAGGAATATCTTAGACACATTTATAATACAATCTTTGTAACTGGGCTCTTTTAATTTCACTTCATACATTTATGTTAATAATTGAAATCTGTTATATTTTGATTACGGCTTCGGCTATAATTTTAGAATTGACAGTCTCCTTCTTCTCGAAACCAATTCAATTATGTAGCGGAATCCCTCCAAGGATACGATGTAAAAGACAATTTTCATCATCTGATTACGATCAGAGATATTAAAGAACAACACTATGATGCTCTAATTTGGAGTGCTTCATTGATTGGCATGGAGCTTGCAACGTGCAGATGGGATAATGTAATATGTGAAATAGATGAATGGATGGCCATGAATGCAAAACGTATTATTAATGAAAATGATATAAAATCCTATAGACATATATACTTTCTTAAAACACAGGAACAAAATTCTCCTTAATCGGAATCTTGGAATGATTTATGATAAAATCACATTTTTTTGTGATTTTCTAATAAAAAATATTGTCACCAAAAATTTCAGAGTTTTCTGGTGTTATAGCAGTGGCTAGTTTTCGAGCGTTTATATATCGAAATAAAGGGTAGTGGAAAAATGTCTATGTCTAAAATGAACATTTTCTGTTTCGCTTTAAAAATGTCACGCCATAGGAATTTCGTTTAGAACTTAGGACACAATTATCGTTTTAATGCAGTTAATTTATGCAAATATAAAGTAAAACAAAAATCTTAGTTGTCACTTGATTAAAATCTAGCCCAGGGCTTTCAATAATTCCAGTTATAAATTAATGAATTATTTAAATTAAACAGCAGCTGACCGGATAATTAATTTGGTCGGGAAACTTTTTGGGTCAGCCTCAAGCAGAAACAAAAAACCCAGAAAATTGTTTGGAAAACAAAATTGATTTGCTTTTGAATTTAGATTAAAAAATCGGAGGGGTTTTTACCATATGAATGTACAAATTTCGAATACACCACATATGATTTCTAAAGCAAAAAATACAATTTCCCAGAAATTTGGTAAAAACTGTTTTGTTTAACCAAACAATTTTAGTCCCAATTTTAATCTTTAAATTGATAAGAACCTTATGGGTGGGACCTTGGGTGGCTTTCGTAAATGCTATATTTTTTTTAAACTGCTATAATTAAAAAACCTAAGTTTAATACCGATCATCAATTAGTCTGAAAAACAGTTCCGTTTAAATTTTTTACTAATTTCGTAGTAAATTTTATTTAGAGTATTTTTAGTATAATGATTTTTTGAAATATTTAGAAAACACTATACAAAGCGAGAAAACTTTCCTTAGGGGCGGTACCCAAATCTTCTCCACATAAGTATCACTGGGATCCTTGAATTTATGGAAAAATCTTAAGTATGAAGTTTCATCCTGATCAGTCAATCCGTCTGGACTGTAAATAGGTAGAATTTCTATTTAAACCAGTTTTTTTTTTGTTAAAAATCGTGTCATTTCCGCTTAAATTTTTGAAAAAATTATGTTGACCGATACTGTCGGAATTTTTTTTTTTTTGGAATCTGTTCGTAGTCATTTTTCTCATAAATAATATATAAATATGTGCAACAAATGAAAAAGAGATTTTTTAAAAACATCTTTTTTTAACTTCGTCTGTATGTATAATATATCGGCGAATGGTAAACCTGCAAAAATCTCGAGGTCGAAAATTTTCATGAATAATAACTTTATATCGTAAAAGAAAGTAATATGTACAACTCGTATGTACACACAAATACACAAGTACTAAACAATTAGTAAAGAATTCAATCCATTTTCTTTCAAACACTAAATCGTATACGAACCCATTAAATATTTTTTTAAAATGGGGGCGGGAGGGTTTCCTTGCCTATTACATTATTTATAATACCGCCATTATTTAAGCTTATGCTATTAATTTAAGCTTATCCTTTTACTCCTTTTCAATGGCCATTGTTATCGATGATTGGGAATTATTTTGTGCCAATAAAATCTTTAATTTAATTTTGAGAATTTTAAATGAAGAAATCCAGTTCTCGCAATCAATTTTTTTTCAATTTACGTTACTCCGGCGAAATTGAGTCTCAGTCTAAGACATCTCTTAATTCATTTGTTTTATAAATATCTTACGCTGGTGTGTTCATAATTAAATAGATTTATCTTGTATTTCTTTAAAGGTTTGCGTATTCTCTTCTCTGGAAAATTTTCTTGAAATACTGACTTTCAGTTTGCTTCTTCCAATAGAACCTATTGTCTAAACAATCTAGCTTTTTTCTAAACAAATAACAAAAATGCGAGATTATTTTCTCAAAGCAATTAACGTAGACTTCTACTTCTAACCATCTCGTAAGCTGAGTATATAAATTTTCCCACCATTATAGTTAGAAAGTACAAGTTAAAATCCAAAAAGCTCATTGTCACTATAGAATTAAAAATATTGATTTTTGGGAATTTCATTTATATATGTTTACAGAAAGAAGATTGAGTTTGGTACATTAGGAAATTTATTAGTTTCAGATTAAAAAGACGATAAGCCTGTGCCGATATTCTCATATTTTTTAATTAAGCTAAATTGGTATTAATTTACGTCAGTTTGAAAAGAAATAAGCTGACTGCTAAGAAAATTAATAAATTAGTTGAGCAACACGAGTATAATCATAATTTTTTGTGAATTTGTATCCCTACTGGATCAAAATTTGTCTCGAAATAATGTGTGTAAAGTTATCCCAAGTTTTCATCTCATAAAAAATTAAAATGTTTATCAGGCAACACTAATTCTCACTAATATGATAATAATTGCCCTATAGTGAGTTGATATTTCAAATATCTATGATGAAAAGTGGTAGACAAGCCATTACTTGAGATTGGCACAATATACTCATATCGTTATGGCTCACATATTTGTATGGAATACGTTAGATTTATTGAATCTCAGTATGACACTTTGTATGCATGAATTACTGATTTAAATTAATGGTTCGCTGGTCCACTAGTGACATAATTGATCTCATAATGTCCACTACAAATAAAATTCAAAAGACTCCGTATGTTGAGATTGGTACTATAATAGGTCACCACTGTTTTTTTAACCTATAGCGGACTAACATACACTGGAACTTTTTAAATAGGTAGGCATCATGTCTTATCTATGTTACACGAGATCGTTCACGACATTAGGTTTTAGGGATCCATTAATTAAAATCAATAAATTGCCATATTCAAATTGTGCTAATCTCAAGTAATGACTTGCCTCCCGTTTTTTATCATGGATCTTTGAAATATAGACTCACTAGAGCAATGATAATATCATATATTATTTCATTACATACAGCATACAATTAGTGTTGTCTGAAAAGGTAGAAGTTTGTGTACTAAATAAAATAGATTATAGGTTCCATTCTCTTTCTCATAAAAACAAATTTTATTAAGAGAACTTAGTACAATTTGTTTTTATGAATTGTTGCATAGCAAAAATTGATATTTTTTGCTAACACTAAAATTATTATAATTTATTATCAGCAAATGTCTGTTAAGTACTTTAAAATCATTAACATTTGAATAACAAAGATATTAGCATCAAATATGTTTGTAGATATTATAGTTCAAAAAATTCAAAAAACTTGGAGACAAGCGGCCAATGCTATGGTTTGTTGAACGTAGAATATCGATTTGAATCTAAACTTAGAAGAACAACAATACAAAACTTTAAACCTTTTAAAGGCTCTCGTTAGTCTCGTTATGTCATTTCTATTAAATGCTGTCCTTGCCTAGTTTCAAGTAATACATGGTGAATGTTAAATTGACATTGCACTATGTATTTAATCAGTGTTAACCCTGATGATCATCAGTGGCATAACCTAGACTAATTTTAGGAAAAAATATTATGAATTTCACATTTAAAATTGGGATTGAATGATTAACCATTGTTGAAATTGTCCAATATGAAATTTTGTAATATAGCTATTCCTAATTTGTGTTAACCCTAATGTCCATGGCTCTCTCTCTCTTGATGTTCTTTTTAAAGTGGTAGTATATTTCCGATTTCCTTGCCTAGTTTCGGAAAAAATCGATGGATGAATAGGTTGTTGGCAATACCAATAGATCTCGAGTACACCACACTTAATTTCTAAACCGAAAATTTGAACCTACCGAATTTTTAATAAAAACTGTTCTGTTTATAAAAGTCATTATTCCTGCTTAAATTTCAGAAACCCAACAAGATCCACCCTTGTAAATCTTCACTGCAAAAATTGAAAAAGCTCCTACTGCCGCTATACAGATCTCCACCACATTTCACATGGCTCTCCCAATTTATGGAAAGCGCTTTAGCATGAAGTTTGATTCCGAATATTTAATCCGTCTGGTCTGTAGAGATGCCGAATTTTGGTGAAATAATTTTTTTTGATCAAAACTCGTAATTTCCAGTAAAATTTAAAAAAATAACCTGAATAAATTTTGTTTGATTTTGTTCAGTTTCGTTTTATAATAAATGCTATACACTTTTCAAAATATGTATTTGCGAAAAACAAAAAAGCTCCCATGGGAGCTGCCACTTCCGACCGATTTCGGCCAAAAATCTTTGGGACCTCCCAATTTGTGAAAAAAGCTTTAAACTTAATAATTTGAAAAAAATAGCGTAAAAAAGAAAAAGCTTTAGTCTGGGCTGTAGGGAACCAACAACATTTAGTCTTCACGACACCACATACACACGAGGTCAACATTTTCCTGGTTACTATACAAAAAGAAAACAATTTTTGTACAAAATAGTCATTTCCGCTAAAATTTTGGAATACTGGTTTGGACCGATATTGCTGAAATTTTAGTTTAGAATATTTTAGTTCATTGTCGTTCTTCTTGTAAAATGAAATATTTGCCGTAAACGAAAAAGGTCATATGGAGGCTGTTACTTCCGGTGGACAGATTTGAACCAAATGTCATTGAGTTCTCCAAATTTATCAGAAAAGCTTAAGTATAAATTTTCATCCCGATCAGTCAATCCGTCTAGGCTGTCAACCAACAGACAATTAGTGTGCACGGAACCACATATGCACGCATAGAAATTTAAAAAAAAACAACTAAGAGAATAGGAGTGTAAATACAACAGAAAATCAAAACAATTATTTATTTCTATTTACATCCCTATTCTCTTAGTCGTGCCACCTGTCATTTCTTACGACAGTCATTTTTCATATTCGCTTAGTCGATTGAAGCGTCAATCATCGTTTGAAGTGACAACAATGGTATTCCGTTAGTCGTTTAAAAATTTTAATGTCACCTGAGGTGACATTTATAGTCGTGTGAATTTTTAGGCGATACATGGAGGGGCACAAAATGTAGGTATACGAGGGTTGCCTTTTATATTTCGGGATTGGACAACCCTAGTGTTGCAATCTGGCAACTGACAGCTCTATCGTAAAGTTTGACATTTTTGAGATTATATGTACTCAGAACGTTTTGACATTCGAGCGCTATTTGTGTTGTTTACAGTACTCATTAACTCAACTGCTCGGCGAAAAAATGGAATTAAATCGTGAACATTCTCGTGCAATTATTTTTTACAACTTTCGACGTGGATTAAGGCAGCAAGAGTGCATGGATGAACTTAATTCAATTTTTGGCGATGAAGCTCCATCAAGGACCAGTGTTTATCGATGGTATGGTGAATTCAATCCAGGTCGTAGTTCACTCCAAGACGAATTTCGTGAAGGTCGTCCAGAATTAGTTGTTGTTCCGGAAACCATTGATGCTGTGCGCGA
Source organism: Nephrotoma appendiculata (assembly GCA_947310385.1). Taxonomy (NCBI): domain Eukaryota; kingdom Metazoa; phylum Arthropoda; class Insecta; order Diptera; family Tipulidae; genus Nephrotoma; species Nephrotoma appendiculata. The sequence continues at coordinate 248,336,270 of OX371224.1, forward strand.
ACTGATATTGCAAGATCGTCATGTGACCTATCGTGAGATTGAGACAACCTTAGGCATTAGTGGGACCAGCATACATTCAATATTGCATAAACATTTGAATGTCAAAAAAATTTGTTCGCGTTGGATCCCACACAATTTGTCAATCGCTCAAAAAAGGCTCGTGTCGATTGGTTGAAAGAAAAGCTCAAAAAATACGATCCGGTGCTGCAAAACACGTCTATGACATAGTGACAGGTGATGAATCGTGGATTTACGCGTATGAGCCCGAAAGTAAACAGCAGTCGACTGTATGGGTGTTTCAAGATGAGCCGAATCCAACAAAAGTTGTTCGCGCACGAAGTTACTTGCAAGCAAATGATCGCCTGTTTTTTCGGAAAAAATGGACATGTCGCAACCGTACCACTAGAACAACGCAGAACAGTCAATTCTGAGTGGTACACAACCATTTGTTTGCCAGTTGTCTTCCAAGAAATCAGGAAAACCAACTGCCGAGGACGGATCACTCTTCACCACGACAATGCGAGCTCTCACACATCGGCTCAAACAACTGCATTTTTGAGCACTCAAAACATCAATTTGATGAGTCATCCGCCGTATAGTCCTGACTTGTCACCAAATGACTTCTTTTTATTCCCGTACGTAAAAAACAAACTGAGAGGTCAACGTTTTTCGACACCTGAAGAAGCGGTTGCTGCGTTCAGATTGCATGTTTTGGAGATACCTCAATCAGAGTGGAAAAAGTGCTTCGACAATTGGTTCAAACGCATGCAAAAGTGTATAGATCTTCATGGGGAATATTTTGAAAAACAATAAAGCAATTTTCGATGATTAATATTTGTTTTTGTTCTCTCATCCCGAAATATAAAAGGCAGCCCTCGTATTGATACGATTTTATTTATTTTGTCACGTCACCTCCGTCGACTAAGAGAATAAAGTTTTATAGACAAAGTGACATGACAATTATCGCGTCGTATGAAACGACACGACTAAGAGAATAGGGGTGTTAGCAGTCATATTAATTAAAACAATTGTAATCAAACAAAAATTTTTTAATTCAATATTTTAAAATTTAATAAAAAGCTATCGAATTAAACTATTTTCGTTTTTAATATTTTCTGCCATTTCGTTTATTGAACGCTTTTTATGAATATAACTACCGTCAGGTAGAATATAAAGGTCAGAAAATAAACTGTAACTTTCGATTGCTGCAATGTTAGACCACTTTGGCGACCAAGAAGAAATTTGTAGAGCTTGATCGTCATTTATTTATTGATTGCGTATTAATTGATTCAGGATACCGGTATTTATTTATTAAAGGAGGACCCTCGACTAAATATAACAACAGCTGTGTTTTTGATGCTTGATGTTTCATGAAATTATGCAAAGGTGCTTACTAGATTTCAAATCAAAATTTGTGATCTTAAACAAAATTTGAATTAGGTTTTCGATATAAAATTTGAACTGATCCGGATCACTGTGTGTCATGAAACAAGGCAAATGTTAACCTATTTATTTTATTTTGCTGGCGCTAAATCCTGTGAAGGGATTTGCATGCCTCATTTTTGAGGTTACATAATTATTCTCCGGATTAATCATTGATTAGTCTATTGAATTCAGGGGTTGTTAAGAACGGAGACTGCTGTTGGATGTAGTTCAATGCGATCACCTTGCCGTTGACGATGACGTCGTTTTCGCACATCTCTCTCAGCTACGCGCCTCTAATGTTAGTGCCTACCTAGAATCGTTGGGCAATATACATTCCAGCTGAGGTAAAAGGATAAAACGACGCCGAACGCCAACAACTAGTTTGTATCTACATACATAATCCTGTTAAATTAAAATTTAACCAATTTAAAATATAAATAAATAGATTATTGCGATATTAAACAACAAGATTTATATTTCTGCAAAAGGTTTAAAAATGAAATATTAGAACTATGTTTCCCAACCTGGGTATACGTATGCTTTGTAATACTCGAAGCGAAACCCAATCTGTTGGAGGTACGTTCGAATGAAATGGAAATCACTCGATTTTAATTTATATTCGGAGACTAATCTGTTTTTGTCTGAAAATAAAGAAAGGTTTCCTAAATTCAACGATCTGGTTGTGACTTCATTGGCTGAGCCTGGAAGGGTAACATTAGACCTTGCAAGTAAGACAATAGGCAGTAAGAGAATCAGAAAAACTAAGAAATCAATTGTAAATGATTCAATTAGAGTACAACTCTAACCCTTTCAAATCACATAATTCTGTTTTTGTGCATACATTGTAGTTCTTTTTAGATTGTTTCATCGACAAAGAGATTCAAAAAGCGTGAAGCAAGTTCACTAAAGTGCTGTAGGTAGCAGCCAAATCTAAAACATTGAAAAATATTAGATAGGCCATGTCAACTCCAAATTTTATGCTATTATAAAAATGAATAGGTTCCGGTAAAAGTGTTTTATGACTTTTATCAATTTTCACAAATTTATGCTTTAGAACTTAAAATAGCCACTCTTATTTGGTTTGCTTTTATATACTTATTATAAGAACATAATTTTTTGAATTATATACGAGAGTGGAAAACAGAGTTATGTTATCCTTCTTTTATTTGGCTACTTTTGGTAGTTCCTTTTTGTTTCCTTTACTAGTTCCAAATAGAGTTGTGTTTTAGTATATGGCTGGACAAGTTTTAGAATAACATATTCACTTAGAAGCATTGTCGATGGTCGTTGTTCATTTTTCCCCAAATTAAGAAAACCATTCAAAACATATTTTCTGCTGGCCTTTGCTGTAAGCCAGAATTTGATGCCAAATTTATTGGGTTTATTATATGTTGCATTGGTTTGTAGCAAGCTTGACTGTTTTCAATGAACTTACAGTACCTGGTCCAATTAATATGAACTTTCAAGAATTAAGTATTCAGCTGAAATTTGGTTAAAAAAGCACGTTTATTACCTTAATTCATTAAAATGGATTTATTAAGCTTTGTACTATAATAAAAATAAAATAAAAAAAACTTTATTTTTAAGCAAACTGAAATACGACGCGGCATACTGTTGATAGACTTTATGATGGTATCCTTGATTAAGGGGTCATGGCGTTGTACCAACTATTCTTTGAATTTCCTCAATCAACTTTGACTTAGTCTTGATGACTTTTTTCGACAATTGCTGTTTTAATACAGCCCAAACATTTTCAATCGAGTTCATATATGGCGAATTATTAGCCCAAGAGCGGAATTGTTGCAATAACTTAACTGATAGTGATATTATATAACTCTAAATTAAATTATATTAATTTAAATATGCATGCTCAAAGATTTTCCGAATCATAAAATTTTGAACGATCAAAAAACATGTCAGTATAATATTTTAGTGGACTCATATGTATACTCGACAAGTAATAAACCGATTAAAATTCTAATGGAGCTCGCATATCTAAAACGACATTCTTGTGAAAAACAGCATTTCTTAGTAAATATGATTCTAAAAAAATTCGTATCTCAAGATTCGGCAAATTTGCCACTCAAGTTTGGCACAAGTAGAGTACACATGTAAGTTTACCAAAATATTATAGTGGCAAGTTTGCCGATCGGTGAAAATCTTGAGATATGAATTTTGCTAGAATCAAGATTTCTTGGAAATCTCGGGTTTCACAAGAATGTCGTGTTAGGTATTTAACATCCATTAGAATTTTATTTTGGTTCGCACTAGTAAAGTAGACATATTGTATAGGAATTTAAACTATCTATCTTTTTTTAATTTTGAGTACTTAGTAGAAATAAATTGCATAATAACTTATAGATTATTGTTTTCCGATAATTCTCGCTGTTATTTGACCCTACTTTTTTATTTTTTTTTTAATAAAATCTGTGAACAATTTCTGTTACTTCTAGCGTAACATAATTTCTCCACAATTTTACGGTTATTAGAATAATGAATTTTAGCCAAATTGAACCTAAATCAACATTGTGAATTTAAATTATTTGTAAACCTAACAATGTTGTAAAATCGCCTAAATGTTCGCAAATCACTAATACATCTTCACATTTTGTTTTATTTTGAATTATAGTATGTACTTTCTCAGCAGAAGTTTGAATTTTTTCCTAAAATAGTACTAACCGCCATTTTTATAATTTAGGATAAACTTCCTAGGCATATTATATCGATAGTTTTAGAACAATCCGAAGAACGAGAAACATCAAATTAATGATAAGGATAAATCAGCCCTTTCTAATACTTCGGCAGAAGAAAATAAAATATGAATTCTCAAGTAGCCGTAGACAGTGATTCCACTGCACACAATCATTTAAATGCTGTAAGCAATTTGAACGATGCAATAACTTGGGCTGAAAATAATTATTTAAATTTAAGCGACATCCTAACTTTGCGGAAAATTAGTATGATAGCTTTAGAAAAAATAGTGGACAACTGTTTATTGACGTATATATTGTACATACTCGTCTGAGATGAAATTAATATTTTAACCAAATGAAAATATCAGTAATTTTTTTAACTAAAATAAACAAATTATATGTAATGAAACGAATTCCTGAAGCAAAAATAGTAAATAATATAATTTTTAATTATGTGGTTTAAAATTTTAAGTTTTATTTTAATAAATTCAAAATTAATGATTGATATTTCTTAGATATTTCCTAAAATTTTAAAATTCAAAAACTCTTTGAATGTCCGATTTGACGAAATCAAAACTTTTTGTGCATCTCGGTAAATCGGGTTAGTACTGTATTTCGAACTGAAAGTTTGTTCAGATTAGCTGCTGTACTAATTGTAGTTAAATTTTCCCTTGGCATATAAACTACAACTAAGTAAATTTTTCGAAAGTGTATGTCTTTTCATTTGAATGGCATCTATACTACACAAGAGATAGCAATTTAGAAGTTTTTTTGAGTTTTCAGTTGGAGTATGATATACTTTGTTGAATTCAGTGTCAACATGTCATGCAGATTCTGAAACGAACATTAAAAATGAATTGGATTCCACGCAGATTAGTATCACAATGGTCATACATGTTTGCCGATATAAGGTATGATCATTTTTAATGAGTAAGCATCACTAAATGTTGAAAGCGAATTGAAACAAAATGTTTAAAATGGATATTCAGATTTTTTTTTGCTTACCTTGGACACAAAATTACACTTAATATGTTCTCATATCAACTACTTATTTAAATATGTATGAGATCGAGATAATGTTTATGTGCATCGATTTCAATAGCACAAAGTCTGAATTTTCTCCAAAGAAAAGCATTAATGACAAAGTACGAGTATGTATATCTAATAAACTAACCATGCATACTAAAAATAGAAAATTACCGCAGCCAATTAAAAAACTTGACAAACACGATTGATAAAATATTGTTATAAGAATATTCACACACTAATCAACAGAGCTCGTTAATTAATCGTATTGAAAAAAAAAATATTTTAAATATATTTAGAAAACAGTGGCTACCAACAACCGGAATTAATCAATTCGGATGCCCTTCCGAACTGAAATTAACTGAGACAAATATAATATCTGCGTGATTCTCTACATACCGTAAACATATTTAGAAAATTAGAAAACTATCGAATTATGATCAAAATTAGATTCAATATACGACGCAAATATCTTCCGTCCGTATAAATTTTTCTTTAAATAATATTACACATTTTTATTATTTCCTTTTTCATAATTATTGCCTCTCAATATGTAGGTATGTACTTGCAAAACCAGTCTTAGTGTAGTACAAGTATTTTGCACAAATTGCATAGTATGTAAGAATACGTTAACTATCTAATATCTACATATATCGAAACATACGAGTATACACATTTTTAATTTCATTTTTGAGACGATAGAGAGAAATGCAATTATAAATAAATTGTGGTTAATTGTTTTTAACTATACGAGAAGAGTTGCAGTGCAGGTAGCGGCAGTAACATTTTCCACCATTAAACCAAACTTGATTGATTCCTGAACACAATTTTTTAAATTAATTACGACGAGTTCACGCTACAGATACAAGTTTATACGTAATTTTTAATTGATTCGTAACTATGCTGTTTTGTTATGTGACAATTTAATGGACAAGTAATAATAATAATAATAATAATAATATAAATATGTTTGTTGTTTATGTAGCGTAAATATTTTATAAACACATATGGACATCGTTTCCGGAAGTTTATACAAAATAATACAAGTTTATTAGTTGGGGTTGTGACATTTATGTACCAAAATGATTTGCTTAATGTTTATGACAGGCTTTAATAACTAAGCTACTTACACAATAATAATGAATTTGCGAAATTTGCTTTCTAAATTTGTATATCTGTTATCTCTTGCTTATGTAGTATATAGAGAGCTACTTTGAAAAACTTATACACTGCCGCTCTTTGAATTTTTTTGTTGGGTGAGTAACGTAGCGCCACCTTTAATATAGAGCCCCTATTGATCCGTCATTTTTATTATCGTGCTTTTACGAAGTAATTGATGATTTCCATTTAAAATATCAGTAAAGTTGGTGATTTTTAGCAGTAAAATGTTCATAGAAAATTGCACAAACAACGACAATTTCAACTTAACTTTGCTCTATAATTTGCCTTAGACGATGGTCGCGCATGTCGCGATTAACCCAAGCTTTTGTATTCTGTTAAATACACTAAAAACGGTTAAGTATAGACCAATGTGCGGTTTCTAATAATTTTCGATGTAAAAAAGTTTTACAAATCATATGTCTCATAATATAAACATAATATTATAGGTTTCATAAATAATTTGAAAATAAAAAAAATAATTATATTCATTTAAACCGGCCTAGTTTACTTTCACAACCAAGATAATTAAATTTTAAAAATTTAAATAAAATAAGAACAATCACGGCACGTTAATTTTTTTTGCATAGCAACTTTCCACTCCTGATAAGATTCGGGTATAATATCATCCAGACTTCGAGGGAGTATCATCTAGGTTGATACGATCATATACGAAGATCCAATTTTGTGAATATCGCCTAATTCTCAATTTTTCTCAAGAACAAAATGTGCCATTTATTCTTATGCTGTATAAGATAGCAGAAACATGTGTTTTTTCTATTCTCCGCTAGAGGCATCACTATCACAAAAACGATTTTTTTCCTGCTGTTATTTTTTGAACCCAGCAGAAATTTTTTGAAGTTTTTATGCAAATTATGATTCTCAGCAGAAAGTTTTATGAAAATCAAAGAATTTATGAAAAAAGAGAAAATATATACAGTGACTCAAACAATTGTCCCAATATTGTTAACATATAAATAATATTGTTTTTATTTTGTTTGTTTACCTCAAGGTAATGTATTTCTCATTTTTTTAAAGAAAGACAAAAATCATAGTACACAAAAGAGAAGAAAAGAGAATGAGACCATTTGGTTTTTGTTATTTTTTTCCTCCTTTTGTTCTTTAATTGCAATTGGGACAATTTATTGTTTTAAAATTTTTCCACGAAAGGGTTGTTTATTTTAAATTGCGTAAAAAAATTATTCGATAATTTGTTTTTTTGTTTAAGTTTGGCATTGCAATACGTGAGTAATTATAATTTTATTATTTGAATTAGTTACTATTTTTTTTGGTTATTTTAACATGAGACGGATATCACAAGATACAACAAAAAATATCATTTTTTGAGGGCCAGAAAGGCATGTCTTGCCGTGAAATTGCGAAGAAGAAATCAATCGAGTGCTAAGGTCGTATTTACCTGATAAATAAAAAGTTAAATCAGGTCGAAAAGCTCTTGTTTCTCCTGGACAAAACCGACGCATACGAAGAATTATTCAATCGGGTCAGATGTACAATGCTGTACAGGTTCGCAGACACCTTGTGGAAACTCAACAATTTCATGGAAGCATTGAAACAGTTCGCAAGGAGGGATTTAGAGCAAGACTAAAAACCAAAAAACCTCTTTTAACGGAACGGCACAAAAAACAACGTTTAGAATATGCTAATCCATTTCGTGATTCAACTTTGGAAGATTGGGATAATGTTGTTTTCACAGATGAATCAAAAATTAATAAATACGGTTCAGATGGTAGGCACTGGGTATGGAGGAAGCCAAGTGAAAAGTGAACGGAAAGGTGTTTAGAAAAAACAATAAAGTTTGGCGGCGGAAATATAATGGTATGGGGATGCATGAAAGGTTGTAAATTAGAAAAGTTACACTTAATATCATCTCGGCTGGATTCGAAAGGCTATGTAATATTTTTCAAACCCAGTTTTTGGGCAGTTTGGCGATGTTTAGGGCAACAAAGGAGGAAATTATATTCCAACAGGACAATGACTCCAAGCATAAATGTAGGATTGCTATGAACTGGTTCGAAAATAATAATGTCATTGTACTGGATTGGCCCCCATAATCACCAGACCTAAACATAATTGAACATGTTTTGAAAAGTGTTTAAAAAAAGTTAAGCATTTTTACCACAGAACCCAAAAATTTTAAAGTATCTAAAACTTAAAGTATGAAATAATCTATGAATTTAACATATATCAATCAAAATAATTTAATTTATTATTTTATCTTGTACAAAAATTAAAAAACTTCCAAATTTCAAAACATTGGGACAATTGTTTGAGTCACTGTATATGTTTAAACGTTTTGAAGCAAAGAAAGTTAATTTTCTTTAAAATCGATTTGCGTATGTATAGTGTAAGGACTCTCAAAATATTCTAAAATTACCATAATCATCATTATGCAAATACAGGGCAACATTAAAAAAATCGTCCACTCCATACATTTCTGAAGTCATTTTAATATGAAATGTTTTCAGTTTTTCAAATAACTTCAAAAATATATGGGAGGCTACTGACGCTAGGGTATGAATCTTATGTTGCTCATGTATATATATATTATGATCGTAACTATCGTAAAAGATACACCTAGGGTAGTTATAAGGGGGTTCTTCTATCACTTTTGTTAAAAAACTGAAAACATTTCACATTAAAATGACTTAAGAAATGTATGGAGTGCTACTTAATCGATTTATTTAAGTAAATTGTACTTGATCTTCTCTTTCAATTCCTGTAGTGTTACAGATCGTATATTATGGTCATCAATTTTGCTAATTGTTGTTATGTTTTCATCTGCAGTTTGCCTGGGTAACGGTTAAAAAGTTTCTTCCAAGTGTGCTGCAAATAAAGAGTAGCGTTTTGCTTGTCACTTTTGGCCCAAGTTCCTTCCTCATTTTTAATAGGTGGAACATGCATTCTGGTCCTTTTTAATCCCTTTGTTGCTTTCCAAAGAGAGTAATCAGTGTCTCTATGTTCGGTATGGGAAATTAAGTACGTGTTAATAATTTCGTCGTTAATTTCTTTTATAAGTTGTTTCAGTTTATTGCACAGATAATTGAGGATTTTTTTGTTTTCCGGGACGCATGTCCTTTGCTAGGTCTTTCATGCCTTCCGTTTCTCTCTAACATAGTCACATAGAACTCAATGAGATCTGGTATTTTATTTATATTAGCAGGCCAATATGTTGGTTTACCTCCAGAAAGGAACTCGCAGTTGTTTACCCGACCTGCTTCGAAAGGCTCTTTTCCTTTACGGGTTGTAAGTTTTGATTCCTCACAGGTGTTTTTTTCATCACCACCAATAATAAAATTAGATCCTAATGATCTAAAGAGCCTGCTACAATTTTGTTAATTTAGATTATAGCGTAGAGGGCAATAGATAGAGGTAATACTGTATTCATTATTATTATTAATTTCGACTTTTACGGTTTTAACTTGCATACTTTCTTCTTCGATACCAAGTTCTTCATAGTGTTTGACATTCTTTTTCACTATTACTGATGATCCTCCCCTTGCGTTTCCTCCTGAGTGAACAGCATGATAACATTCATAATCACGTATTTTAATAAACTATATGTATAGTCAAATGGCGGTGTATAGTTAAATGGCTTTCCGATATAAGGCATATATCTATTTTCTCTAAATTTAGAAAAATTTCTAACTGTGGAACAAGCTACGCTAATCCGTTCGCGTTCCAGGTGACAATTTTTAATGTGCTGCTCATTTTAATATAGGAGGGTTACTGCCCCGTTAGTGGTTTCTTGCTTTGCTAGCCTAGCATTTATGACTTTTATGCTTCTACATATCCTTTCGAGAGAGTCATCAGTAAAATCATTAGATGATTGTTGTACAATTTGCGAGTATGCATTCCGCCCTGTACATATTACTAGTGGCTTTGGCTTCGCTTGGTTTTTGTTTAATTTTTCTCTGGTAACTTTAGAGCTTTGAGGAAACTGATTCATTTTGTTTCTTAGCCTTTAAAGTTCTTTGGCTACTTCACATCCTGTGTAGTTCGTAGGATGATGCCCGTGATTACAGTTTATGCATTTTGCAGGGTTGTTTCTACTTTCTTTACACTCTTTCGCGTTGTGTTTTTACGCATCTAGGCTCCCGACCGCAATATTTTTGCGTGTGGTTGAAACCTTGGCATTTTTGCGTTGAGGTATTAGCCTCGTATTTTTCTTTAGGGGTTCTATTTTAACCCTCATATTAAGTATTGCTTTGATGTTGAATTTTTTTTCAATTTTCTCCTTTTTATTAAAAGTAAGCATAAAGAGAGGAAGCCCTCTTTTTTACTTCATTGTTCTCACCTTTCTCTCGTTTTAGGAAATTAACTGCATCTTCTATTTGCAGATCTTTTCCCTGTAAGACCTCCATTATATCCTCCTTCTTACACGTTGGATGAAGGCCCCTGGTCATAACCTTAATTGCACGGTTGTTTTTATCTTCGTATGTGAACCATTCTTTACCTTCCTCGTTGAGCTTTGTGGCTAGGCTCTATATGTATCAGAATCTGGTGTATTGGTTTTCCAAATGTTATTGTTTAGTGACACTACTCTGTACTCCTTAATGGTTACTAATTTCATTATATTTTGTATACTAGCAAATTCTGTTATGCCGAATGCATTAATTGGCGAAGGAACCTTTTCTTTCGGTGCAACCTTTTGTTGTTGACTTTCTTGCTGTTGTTTTTGTTTGCTGATGTGCTGGATTAGTAGCTTCAAGCGAGAATTCCGCTCTTCGTTTTTTGGTAGGTCTTTTTCCTGTTCCTTTTCAGTACACAATCTGTTTCCCTCGCGAGTTCCACCTCATCAGTATGGAACTCGGTGCTATAACTGGTGTATGTATTTGCTTCGTTATAACTGGTTAGAGGGTTTTCATAAATCTACATTTCCATTTCTGTGGGGCTCTTTAATTCTTCATTTTTCTTTTTTAGTTTGTCAACTTCGCTTTTTAGTTGGTTTATTAGTGTTTCTAAGTCACTGAGTTTCCGATAGAGTCCAGTGTTTTCATTTGCTGCTGATTTGCTGAGTTAGTTTGTCTAGATGATGATCTTGACAACTTTGAACTTCTTATGAATGGGTATAGCAATGATTAGCTCACCCTAGAATCCATTGAGCCAGCCTCGTTAGAGAGGGTGGATTAGCCAACTGGGTAGTGTACTACCTGGGGTTTTCCTCCTTCTTCCGTTGTAACCATTGCTTTATTTGGTCGGGTTATACCTCCCAAAACTAGCTCCCTGGCTTGCACTGCCCATCCCCCGCAACGGTGGATGCGCCTACCAGGAATTGCCGAGCTTTACACAGTTACGGCTGAAGCCCCCTGTGTTCCCACAGCCGAGGGGCAAATTTTTTTCATAGTAATAAAAGAAAATCCAGGGCAGAGGGCCTACTATTGCTTTCGATCGTTTTCGTTGGTTATGCGCTACCAAATTTTTTGTACTACGACTTTCGCATACTGTGAACGTTAACGAAAATATGACGTTTAAATTCATTCTGAACATAAATATTCTTGCAGTATGGTCAGAGTTTCTGCAATTACATTGCTCGAACTTTGTTGTGAGAGCATCTTGTGAAAATATTACTCTGACAACACTTAAATAATTGTGGTAGTACAATTATTTTGATAATCCATATAGACGAAAATGATCGAAAACGTTCGAAAGCAATAGTAGGCCCTCTGGTATGTTGTATTTTCACTTTTCGAATCAAATCGAAACATACGTTTCTTTTTTCTATAATTAAGGCTGGATTTATGGTTGGTGTTCGTTCGTTCAGACAATTTTTTCGACCAATCATATTGCTCAAAAATGATGATTTTTTTCTTCTGGATTTTTTCACAAGCGATGATTGGTCGAAAAAATGACCGAACGAACGCAACCATAAACCTGCCCTAAATTTAAAGTTGTTTCGGTCGTCAATTATTCTTTATCTATTGTGATCACTACTGCGGTTATATTAAAATGGTCCGCTCACCCTTTTTTTCTCCTTGCGAAATCCTCGTAGAATCACTGAAAGAATCTGAAGATGAGTGAAACAACTTCGATAAAATTTTGTATTGTTTGAGGAGTAAGCCCAGGGAGGTATATTATGAAACTTGTTCGATTTCGGAAAATTCGATTTTCGCGGCGTATTTTGGTATTATGAATTTGTTTTTTCTGTTGAATAATTCGAAATCGACAAATTCACCAGATTATGAAATAAAAAAAAATACGAATCGAATTAAACGCCAAAATAATTGACACCAAAATCCGACTGGTCTTTATTTAGGTGGCGAAAATCGTACTGTGTCAATGTTGTTTTAAAATAATATTTTTTTTATCGTGCTAATAAATTCGATCGTCTATAATTATTGTTTTTAAATATCAAGAGATTATTTACAATTGATTTGACAGATCACAACAAATGGTAGATTACCTGGTTGCATAAAAAATATTAAGGACAAAGCCGTAAATACTATGGTTGTAAAATCTGAAAATATGAAAATTGAAGAACCACCAGGAATCGAACCCGGGACCCCCGAATAGCAGAGCAAGCATATCTATTTACTAAGCTAACCAGGTCGAATATAAGCAATATTCGATGCGTATCGAATTTTTAGATATCGAATTTTTCGAAAGCGAATGATGTTTCATAATAGGGCCCCAGATTGTAATAGAAACAATAGAATTGCAAAAGCGAAAGCGGTAATCAATGTATTCTATGAAAAGGAGACGTAAGTTTTGATTCGTTCCGAAAAAAGTGAAGTAACAACATCATATCCCTGATTTTAACTGAAAAAACAGATGTAAATATGTGATAACCACTTCAACTCTACTTATAGTCAAATGAGTCAGCTTCTCTAGTAAATGCAAAAGTTCATAAAAAGCTTTGGTGTTAATGAAGTTTATTTTGAGAAATGTATTTGAATAGCGCACGATATTTTTAGGATGCTGAGTATTGTGTTTGCAATCATTAAATTTTACAGAACTTATGTGTATTTTAAAGACAAACATGATTTCAGTGTTGTGTTCTGTAAGAAACTGCTGTAGCGCTCGCCAGAAATTTATGTAGCGCTTGCCAATTAGCATTCCAGAAAATTAATTTTAGTTCATTCGTTATTCATCATTTGTTTGGATTATGTTAGTCACGTCCCCTTCCACTTTGTTCTCAAATATATGGAATATTCTTGACCCTTTTTTTGATGACTGCTTAATTAATTGTACACTGTACTTACTTACACCAACTGAGAAGCGTATAAGAAAGTGGCTACCTATATTTCCTAAACGGGAACAGAATCTAGCTTCTTTACTTTAATATGAGATTAGCGAACATAAACGTGTGGTGTTAAAAAAACGCGATACTTATTGAAAATTATATACAAAGAGATTATTGATAGGCTCATTCATACTAGATTAGATCACCTTTTATATTTATGAATTCTCGCATGATCTCAAACATAATTAATAAAATGACTTGCGTTTCTTTTCTGTTCATACAAAAGAATAAATTCTTCCTTATAAACTTAACCCAAGTAAATCGATACTCGAATAAGTATTTTACTCAATATTCATTTTCAAGGGCATCCAAATTACAACGTCTATAAAATGCGATATACGATGAAACATAACAATTTCCTAGATTCCAATTTATGTTTAATAATTTAATCATTAATTAAATTTCAATATAAAAACACTTGTTATCACTAAATCGATAAAACACCTTTTACATTCCACATAAATATTTGACATTTGACTCACACTCGACTACCATTTCCGTTTGGCTTTATATCATATACATATATATATGTATAGTAGTCTGATTGAAAGTTGTAAATTTATCAAAGCGCGACATTGCTTATAGATAAGAAAACCAAAACACAAATCGTTATAAGAAACATAAATTATATGTCAGCATTTGATGACCTTTTTAGACAAAGAAATATTATAACGTACGCGATATACGTATATATGCTGTTCGTACATTTTCAACATATTTTCTGACATTCTCACGTTTTAAATTCTAATCACCTTTCACCGTATGTCACATATTGTGAGTGTTTAGTTAACAACAAAATTTATTCAAATGAATATGGAAAACAAACTTAGAATGAAAATCACTTCCGGGTATACATCAGGTATGTATACAAAAACTTGCTGCTGACTATAATCTCATGGTATTATAAAATACACTTTTATTTGTAATAGATTCCACGATTTCATTACCAATAAACGTAAATATGTGTCTTTTTGTTGGGTAAACCCTTTTATTGAACTATAATTAAAAATAATCGTAATGCAAACCACGTTTATAGAAACTCTTGGGATCTGCGGTTCGGAAACTCTAAAGTAAATATTATATTATTAATCTTAAACTATACTTCTTGAATTGTTTAGAATAGAATGATAATTAATGTGAGAATCCAGATATGCATAGAAGCAAAAATTCTGCAAATCACAGTTCTAAACGCTTTCGACATATTCGTAAAATTTAAGTTTCAAGGAAAACGTTAATATTTATATTTAGATAGATACAAACTAGATAATCATGAATTCTGGATTATTCTGATATTTCTCCGGTCATATCACGGTTTTAATCAAAACCGGATTATTATGTTTATAAAACAAGATAATTACAATCGGGTTGTAGAAAGAAGATATATGTTAATTATACGAAAAAATCAGAAGGATTATCTGAGGTGGGGAAGTGGCTAGGGAACATAAAAGTCATTTTCATTGAATTTACAGAAACAGTTTTAGATTATATATTAAGTTTTTAAAAATACGCATATTGAAATCGTTTTATTTCATAAAATAAATATGAATTTTAACGTTTGCAAAGTTCGGGTTTGTGTCTGTCACCATGATTATAAAATCGTGATTTTATTTGTTTGTGATGCAATCGCGATTGGAAGTAATCGCGATAATTTTTGTGTCTTTTCCGCTTCAAATTTCGCCACAGAATCAATCTAATTTTGCGTCATTGACAGAATATCTAAATTTTTACAATCGCACTTCACATCATCTGTTTCCATTCGAGAATTATCAGAGCCTCCTAAATATAAGAGCCGTAAGATTCCGCCACTTTTTTTCATGAGGTTTCCATAGAGGAGAAGTTTTTTGTACTTTTTCATACTAATCAATGTATTTTAATATTTTATAGAAGGATTTTTCTAAATAAAAACATACATGCTTCGTTTCAATTTTCGATTTGAATGGTTAGTTCAATATTCAGAAAAAATCATCATTAAAATTGAGTCATATTATGTCGAATTAACGCAAAAACATTTAAATTAGTCTATCACCATTTTTTTTTGTATAGAAACAGTGCACCTAGAGTACTACCCTACACTGCTTGCTATGTCATTAAATTTATGTCTACAGGTTATTCTTTGAACTGTAGACGGCAGTCATGTTCTTAAAAAGAAAAAACGAAAACAACCAGAATTTTTTTTTATACGTGTGCTAAAAGTAAGGTTATGTCTTCTCGTAAATTAAACGAAATGTGTACACATTTTATACGTGTTTACGTATTTAACACAATTTAGAATGATAATTTTATAATAAATAATAATATTATGAATTAATACAATAGCTTTTTATTAAATTATAAAACATGTTAATTAAATATTTTTCTTGTTGTTTGTTTACAATTTTTTTCTTATCAATATGACAGCAAACACAAAAAAAATCAAAACAATCTTTTTGATTTTAGTGCTGCCTATAATAGCCAAAGAGAGAACTGTCGACATAAATTGACGTCATATAGCAAAATTTTTAAAGCAGTGTGGCCTGTAGTATTCTAGGTGCACTGATAGAAACAAGAATTTGTTTACATGTGTATGTAAAGAAAATAAGAAATTAGTATAGAGTGTTCCATCAAAAATATCAGCATTATTTTTCCAAATCAAACGGTCGTTAAAAAATGCTTTTGGAGTAGCAATGTTATATGGGGTTATTGCATTTTGGATTGTGTTTCAACATTGTCGATGAACAAACTTCGAAAACTGTTTCTTCATTACTTGTTAAAAATTTGATTTTTCATCACAACAAATTCGCAAGCTATATATTGTTTCATCCTGTAGTATAAAACAAACAGAGCTTCATAAAATAAAAATATTGTTATTTTATAAAGCTTTTCGCAATTACTAAACCAATCAAAAGATGTCACTAAGTGTAAATAAAAGCTAAGTATTAAAACCCAAAAGTTTGCTTAGAAAATTTAACAATTTATTATGTATACTGCCTGGTTCAATAGACTATGGAGATCTCCTGGAACTGAGAATAACCCAACACGAGCGAGTTGGATTGAAAAAAGAAAAAATTTGAAAAAATTGTGACAGTTTTCTATTATTATTTTACAACACGCTGCCTGCAAGCAACTATGGTGGTGAATTGTTTACGACTAATAGTTTTATTTACGCCAACCGTATTATAATTATACTGTATTAAATAATATTGTATAAAACAATTCGGTCGACTCATTAGACTGCAGTGGCCAAACTACCAAAATATTGAAAATACTTTGAACTAATCAAAGTATAATCACAATGCCTTAGCGATTTTTAATGATTCGCTACGCAATTGCCAATCCCTTGGTAACTTCGAATTTTATTATATTTAACGCATAAATGCACCTTGATGTAAAATACTATCTGTACCTCAATTTTGTTGCCTTTTCGAGACTACGAGACTACGGGACTATGAAATATTTTGTATACGTACACTGTGTATAGTATTAATTTGTGTTACTGTGTGGTTTCATTTTTTTTATGTGTATTAATGTAGAGAGTATGACGATAAGCATGAAAAATTGTCGAATCGGTTTAAATCGGTAAAATTTTTGGTGCTTACATCCATTTGTCTCGTTGTAATTTGATGGAGAATTGAAATTCAAATTTAAACACATAGCACAAATGATATTATAATTATTTGAAATTAGAAAAATTATAATAATTTTGAAACATAATTGTATGATTTTATTTATTTTATTAATTTGGATTTTATATATAAAAGAAATAACCAATAAAATAGTTTCGTATTGGCAATATGTCAAATTATCAACACAAAAAAAAAAAAAACATAAACAAAACGAACAGCGCATGCGTACTACTACACTCGCATTCACTAATATTATTATTTTCCGGTAATTTTTGTTCTCGTAGTCTCGAAAAGGCAACAAAATTGAGGTACTGGCTATCAATCCGGAATAACCCAAAATTTCATATAGGATTTGCATGTATTCGTTAAATACAATAAGTTCCGAAGTTACCAAGGGGTTGGCAATTGCGTAGCGAATCATTAAAAATCGCTAAGGCATTGTGATTATACTTTGATTAGTTCACAGTATTTTCAATATTTTTGTAGTTTGGTCACTGCAGTCTGATGAGACGACCGAAAATTTTAATTCAAAGAATTCAATGTTTCATTAGTTCGAAACCAAACTTCCATCGTCTTGATAACCTCACCTTGATGTAAAATACTATCTGGCTATCAATCCAGAATAACCCAAAATTTCGTGTTATAAATAAAAATTATAATTGTTTTGAGTTTTATTAATTATGTTAAATTATTACAATATATTAAAGATTTCGCGCTTAACTTGATAACGGTTTCTTTTCGTAAATAGCTGTTTAATTATTTTATTGTTCTCTGTAATTTCAAGTAAATTTATTATAGAAACATCTGTAAACGAATTTTGAAATTACAGAAACCTCGGTTTTTTAATCGCATAAAATTGCAGTTTTCTGCGTTTTGTTGTTTTTTGTAATAATATTTAATTAAGAAAATCTACGATGTTGTATACATTTCCAATAAATAAATTTTGATGAAAAATTTTTATTGATGATTTTGCTGTTTAAAATTTGCTGTTTAATTTTTGAAGCCGTAAATTTTACTGTAACATCGCAAAAATAAACAAAAATTTAATGAAAAACGTATTTTGAAATTTATTTTTTTTGATATAATTGATTGAGTAGTCAGGATTTCGGCTAGCGAATGTGCATATCCTTTCTAGAGTAACTTTAATCCGGTAACGTCTTCGTTTCCTTCCCCTTTATCTATAACTTTTTTATTTTATTGGTAAAGAGGAAAGAAACTAAGAAGTTACCGGATTCAAGTTACCGTAGTATGGATATGCACAATTGCTTGCTTGCTAGACGATCGAGTATCTACCCCAATATGAACATAATTCCAAATAGAATTTCTCTGAAAGTTTACTTTAATAAATTTGATGATGTATGAGGAAGGACTAAGTTGATCGCAAAACGACTCAGGACAATATGCTGAGCTTCTTTGTCTGTGCAAAAATTTCAGTCATACTTAAACGTGTTTTGCAAGAAAAAAATACTATAATTTTTTAGTATGTTCCATTGAATTAAATGAGAAACAAAAAAAAAATTGAATGTTCATCTAGAAAATTCTAAAATATCTTTATGTCGTTCATTTTGATATGGAAGAGATGAAACATGGTACCACTTTTAAATTTTTTTATAATCCTTGAATAATTTGCCACCTGCGCCAAAACGGTAGATAACTAAATTATTGGTTAAAAAACTGTTGCTATACGTTCTAAACTATGAATTTGTGAACGAAAGTGCTGATAACTAAATTTTTGTTCTGCCTAGAACTTTCAAACGATATGTCATAAGATTATATATAGTATAAATAAGAAAAATGTAACTGCTACTGTGATGCTAGAAAAGATGATGTATATATTTTTTAAGTTGCTCCTGTTACAAATTTTATTTTTTTAATAAGTATCACTTCAACTCTCTTAATCTACTGATATTCTACGATTTTAGTCCGCCTTATACACACACTGGTTGCATCATCGCAACTAACTGTCCAATATTGGTTCTTTTTCTTGTGTCAAATCGTTTTAGCGTGCAAATCGTAAGTTGATTATTTTTGTTCGTCCTTTAATTATTTTAATTGCGTTAGTTCTGCTGTAAGCGAACTACTATTTTTCACGATCTTTATCGTCGATCGGCTGATCGATTAAACGGTGAAACAACATAGCAAAAACGCTGGAAATACTTCGATTTACACCGTAAGTTGTGCGTACTTATGCGTATTCATTTGTGGGTAAATAAATAATCTTCCTTTATCGTTTTTCTTAATATTCGGTACTATTGTTTAAGTTCCTCTAAGATGTTCCTATTTCATTGTTCTCAATTTTAGTTCTAGTATGGACCGCTAGATGCGCCTCCGTCTTCAATCATAACCGCAACTCAACAGGATTCACCCTTATACACAAATTAAACCGTAACCCACAAAACATACGAGTATTATATCTAATCGCCAAATTGACGATAGATGATGCGAGTGTGGTTTATGTAAATAACATTATTTCTCTCTTGATTTGAATATCTGGATCGTTCGAACTAGTAAATTTGAGGGTTATCTTCTTGGTCTGTGGTTTCGTGATAAGGGGCTGGATGATGCGTATGATTTTCGGTTAGGTACTGGCGCTTGCTTGAATACGTAGAGTGACATAAGATGACTCCGTAATGATGATAATTCTTTTCGGGTTGTACACCCATACTAAGTTTTGGCATGCGAACTCCCTTTGATTTTGATCGATAGTGTGATGTGCCATCATGCGTACCACTATATCCCTATGCTTCCCTGCAGCCTGATGATTCTGTTAGAAGTTGCGTTGTAAAACTTCCACTTAGCTGTCTTCTGACTCTGAAGTATTTTCATTACTTCCTGGAATTCGAAATAGCGACCTTCATTGGAATGCAGCTCCAATGAAACTAAAAAAATGGTAACAACTTATTCCACCAATGCCATAGCGATAACTTCGGGTGTCTGATTTGCACAGGAACTGACTCACTCACGGCACTCGCAAACTTTTCGAAACATTCGCCGGACGGGTAGAGCTGAAGTGCACTCTTCGGTTACCGAAGCTTCTCCAGTGTTTTGTGAATTCCGAAATGTCCTCCTGTATAGAGACTATAATTTGTCTCTTTTATTACGATGGGTATGAACTCTTGCGGAATTATCGGTTGCCAAATCATTTGTTAACCATCTGTTGTCTCTTATCATCGATACAGCACATTCTCTCTCAGTACTAGAGTTTTGAATTGCGCTCAATATGCTAGAGTTCGTTTGCTAGAGAACCGCGATATCGTCATCCATCTAGGCCGCTTGTGCAATCGAACCCACTTGCAAATCAATGATAATTCTTGACCCATCAGTAAAGATCAACGACAATGGCGTTAAAAGCATCTGTTGCATCTTTTGCCTCAACATGGTTATAAAGTACAACCTGTTTACACACATAATCTTCTAGAAAGCGGCATGATCGGTGCGTATAGTTAACTTTGGCCATACACATGTTTTGGTAACCACTGCCAGAAACTCCTTTCTCGTGGTACACAGCAGTTTCTTTCTTGTTTGCTAAGTATTTTACTGCAATAGCCGATCACACGCTGAATGTCTCCTTATACTTGAGAAAAGATGTCTCTTACTGCAACGTAGCTGACATCCGTGTCGAGTATAAATTCCAAGCCAAAGATAGGAAAGGTCATACTAGAAAAGCTACTTAATCCTCGTTTTTGAGTTCCATTCGTACTTCACAGCTTCCTTTGTAAGTAGTCGGTATAGTGGTTTAGCTATTGTTCAAAAGGACGGATACATTTTTGATTTGCATTTTTATCTGGATTTTAATACTTGGTCACATACTAAAGTTAATTTTGACCCAAATGGTGTAAATGTCTTGCCATTGTGTCGTGACATTTTTGTCGGGCCAGAATAGTAAACTGACACGATAAAGATAGTTTACTGTTGCTGGCATTTCTCTGAGCTGTTTTTGTAAGAATGGCCTATGCGATAATTTAGTTTTCACATCTTTTTCTATTTTTAATTCAGAGAATTAATACGCTTTTAAGAGTTGTACTTCAAACATATTGGGCACCTGAAAACCTACCAACATCACGACGTAGCTTTACGGCATTTTTTATTGTTCCTAAATAGGTACTTGTATATCGTGTGAAAGGTTTTGCTTAGATTAGATAACAATTTTAATAATAACACTTTAGTTCATAAATCTACCGTTGTGTCGCTGTTTGAATTTTATTATAGAATATGTATGTGCCGCATATCATTAAAATGACTTGTAGAACTTCAACAATTTAGTTAAATCAGCCTTAGTACTCAAAACTACCGCTATGGCGCTGGGAGCAAATACATTTTTAAATATCGGTATAATCATTTGGTAACGTTTCAAAGGTTGGGGACCAGGGCTGCAGAGCCCATCCCCATTCCTTCATGCAGTAATTGCTTTAATACAAAAAGCCGCTTCGTCAAAACAAAACTAATAGTATAGACAACAACTATAAGTGGATCTTATGGCAAAAAATTAAACTTGTTGGGTATATTTTTGTATGTCAACTTTCATTTTCTTAAAGTATGCCGTGCTAAAATTTCATGGAAAAAAACCATCAATGAGCTTATTTTTAATGCACTAGATGTCACACTCCCAACTTTGACAGTCGTCAATGGAGTATATTTTTCAATTCAACCCGAGCAAACAGGCTTGTCGTGGGTATTGTATATCGAATACAGGTTGTGCAGTGCCAAATGATCCAGTGCACACAGAGTAATAATTTGTTTTTTTACTTTGCATACTTTTCGTACACTTACATTTATTTCAGAGTGAAATTTGAAGAACCGAGTATGTTCGGTATAAGCACAGATCACAAATAAAAACACAATGGGCAGAATAAAACTACTCAGGTTGAATAAAAAACACAGAGTATTTTTTACAGCGCTAGGTTGAATTAAAAAATAGGCCCTATGTAGTCTGATTTTTTGAAATTGATTTTATATTGAAGACAAAAACTTGTCAAAGTATATATCTTTTTTACATGATCCCTGAAAAATCTCAAGGAAATGTGGAAAATTGTGACAACTAATATTAAATATTTACAAAAGCAATGTAAGGCATCAGCAATGGTCGGACCGAAGTTCTGATTACTTCGGGAAGTTAGAGCCCATAGCCTTTATACATCGAAGTATTGAAGCCGAATTTGTACTAAAAGCAGAACCAATAACAATACAAAGCATGACATTGTGTTATTATGAGCGACAGCTAGTACCATTCTCTATATAGCGTCAATAAGAACGGTACGATTGATGTTTGCGTATGGAGCATAATGACGAGTCGTTACTATCAGGTTTGATTTCCACAACTCTTTGTTTCCAGTGGCAATATTCTGGTCGTTCCCAGGGAATAGGGAATTGGGGAAAGAATTTATATGTAATTTCTGTTCAAATATTTTTTTTTCCGGCCTACTGAGGAGAACAGTGTGATGTAAATATTTTTAAATTGAGAATAATTTTTCCATACCTAAATTGGCATGGAAAGTTATTCCCGAATTAATTTTGTTTACAAAAAAATTAACACTAACTTTTTACCTCAGTATGTCAGAAAATCTTTTTTAAATAAAAATTACATATAAAATCTTTGCCTCATTCCCTATTCCCGGGGAATTACCAGAATAGTGGCGCAGGAGTTATTAAAGCAAATCCATACCAAATTTATTGGCTGATCCAAATATGAGACTGAAACGCCAGTCACAACAGTAGATTACCTTGAAACGTTTATAGTATGTAATGGACATGATAACAAGTAGTTATTAGTTACTACTATGTTTGGTTTCTGGGAACCATGAAGTAAAACAGTTCTTGTATTGAATCAAACACAAGTGAGCCTGTAGCGTCAATTAGTAGGGTACGATTTACTTGCAATTTTTATGGTGCATACGGAACATAGTGAGGAATTGTTGCTATTAGGATTGGTTTCTGGAACAATTTGCTTCCAGGAGTTATTAAATCAAATCCATATGAAAAGTATTGGTTCATTCAAATATGAGCAGTGCCAATCACAACGGTATAGGATTATCTTGTTGACTCGTCACTACTAGGTTTGGTTTTTCGGAACTCTTTGTCATTAGGAAAGACGGATATAATGCCTACCTTTGTAGTTGGGGTTACAGACTAATATTTGAATGGGGCAACACCCCTAGGCCGTATTCTTGAAATCGGTGGAAATTTCCCCAATCGGAATACAATTTGCTTTGAAATTCTCTATAGCGATATTTTATTTGCCAATTTACAACAACAATGCTATGTATTCAATTCCAATTTGGAATTCGTTGAATTCGTACAGAGTTGATGGTATTGAAATTCCAATTCTATTTTTAGTTACGGTGCTTGTCACTAGAGTTTTTCAAATTATTTTTTTTTGTTCTAAATGTTGCCATCTTTTATTTTGATTTTGACATCTTCTAATTGATACATAACATACTATTTACAAGCGTTATGTATTGATTTTTTACGTTAAACATTTTTAATAATACATACTAATAAAACTAAATAATATTTAGTTTTCAACACAATAATAATTGTGGCATAGTGTATTGATTATAATGGACTAAAAATATGGTAGCCGGGAAAAATTCGAATAATATAATGAATTTCTAAAGAAATTCTATTCCGATTGGGAAAATCTCCACCGATTTCAAGAATACGGAACTCGGAAACGAGACCGACTCGTATTTATGCTTAGTAAGCACCATACAATTTCAAGTCAATCGTACTGTTCTGATTAGCGCTACAGGCGTACACGTGTTCCGCCAAATATATGAACTGTTTTACTTCATGGTTCCCAGAAACCGTCAGTTCTGGGAATCAAACCTGATTATCACCACTTTTCATCATGTCCGTTACCGACCATAAAAATTTCAAACCAACCCTACCGTTGCGATTAGCGCTACAAACTCACATGTATTTGATCTAATATAGTTATTTGTAAATTTTTCATATACGAGGTTCTAATTAATTGCGCTGAATTAATCTCAGTTTAAATAATTTTAATAAAATCGTGGGTTGGGGGTGAATATATAACTTTATGGTTAGTGGCTGATATAATTATTGATTTTTTCTGTAATGATTTGGTTTCTGGGCTAACTTTACATACATCTATTTTCCATGAGAGCATTTTAATTTTGCAATGATGTTGAAACGGCAAAAAGTTAAAAGATTTAAATAAATTTTTAGATTAAATTTTCAACAAGGGTTGACCATTATTCATTTAAGTTGTGTACCATTAATGCAGTGTTGCATAGTCAACTTTAACAAGTGAGTTAAGTATCAATTTTATAAAATATTTCTATAATAAAGTTGATTTGATAGGCCGGCTAAACTGCATCACTAGCATTAGAAATACCTGTTTTCGAAGGAGTCTTGTTTTTCCTACACTGCGTCCGATATAGTGGCATTATAAGTAGTTCGAGCTGTTTAAACTTAGGCGTAACAGAACTAAAGGATGGGTAACCCTAATTTTAATTCAACATCAAGTATATAGACACGGAACATACGATGATTCAAGAGCACTTCAGTTTATTTCTGTCGATGTAGATACACATCTCAAACTTTCATATTTTTAAGACGTTTTAATAATTTCAATTTCTGATTTAATAGAAAAGATAAGTGGATATCTTATGTAATCTATTTTAAAATTGTATAACAAACATTTGCTATTCATACACATAATAATTTAAAAGTGTCAAGGTCTTGGATTAATGTAGAGTAGATTAAAAATAAAATATAAAAATATCAATAACTTTTCCAAAGGTATTCGCGCAAAAATTTGGCCTTGTTAAGGTTTACATTTTGCTGTGTAAGGTCGAAAATTCAATGGTGCAGTGTAATAAGTGTTGTGTTATAGACTTATAGTACTTTCGTATGTCTTTTGGATTACCTTGACTATCACTGTGTAAAGCTGAAAAATATGCAATAATCTCTTAAATTGTATAAACTTTAAACCGTTTACCTGATTTTATTCAATATAACAAACAATGCAATACAATAACGAATTGCTTAATAATATTGGATAACCTCTTAAATACTAAAATATGTTTGAATATAAAAACCGCACAAATATTTTGATCATATGTTTAACCAAATTTATGCAAATTGTAGGTTAAACAATTTCACGTTGATCAGTGTATCATCACAAATATTTAATCTCCAATTAACTTCATTCAATCGCTAGTAGCAAATATTTTTCATTTGTGTTTTCCTTTTATTGAATTTGCGATTAATTATAGCGTAACTTTTAAGATGAGTGTTAAGCTACATATTATGAATCATAGACCGACCTCATTCAAATGTAGTGTAACACATTATGTAACACATATGTATTAGAATATTATGTGTGGTGCATGTGTGTATAAAATTGCACAGTTCGCATGAAATGCAATTAATTAAAAACCGATTGCATTTTAAAGAGCAGTTTTTGGTTACGCAAACAATTAATTTTAACTTATGTAAGCATTAAGAAACATATTGGCAGTAAATTGTAACGCAATTCGATCGAAACTAATTAGCCTTTGCATATGTAATATTTATTTATACAATTAATAATAATAATTTTTTTTCTATTTTTGTGATTGGTGATTAAGCGACTCATTAAATATTTCAGTTTTAGTATAAAAACGATAAAAGTCCGTTCGATGGCGATGTTATCATGATGAACGTTAGAAATTTCTAATAAAAATAAAATATAAACATTTAATTTTCCAAATCGTCACATAATTTATTTAAATTTAAAAATCTGCACTTTTTATTTCTGTTTAGTAAAATTTTAAAAATATGCATCGCTTTAGTTTATCAAACTCTCAGACAACTATACATATTTAAATTGATAAATATTCAACTATGTAAATTTTTGTATATATAGAATAATTAAACAGACCGCCGAAGAAATTTCATACATCACAAAAAATACCTCAGAGCTCAGACAGAACAATAGTCATCGTAATTTACACACAGGTAACTACTGGCAGATGTCCAATTGCAAAATGGTTTTTCTTCACATACCAAAGATTTATTTAAAAATAGTGTTTGGAATTGATATTTAGGTCAAATTTTATTTTGCCCATTGCAACGTAAAAAATAAATTGGTGTGGTAAAATTATGCTCAATTGTTTACTGAATATCAAATTTGAACTCATTTTGGAACTCCGGAAAGAATTAGTAATTTCTTTTTAGAATTAACTATATAAAACGAAAGGCACATATTTCCATTTATAAATCTATTGGGTACACAAATGTCTCCGCCGTCCGATAAAAGATGGTGCCACCAGTAATTTATGGCTAAAATAGCCCGATGTCAAACGTGCGTAATATCCCAATGTTGGACATCCTATATTTTTTGCTTGTGAAAATGTGGAGTTTTGAGCCGAATAAGCGTCAATTGTGGGAGCTTTGATTTACTTGTTTAATTTGAAGAAATCTGCAGTTAAGACGATGCGATTGCTTGAAAATACATATCGCTCATTTGCTGCAACAGTGACTCGACTCAAAATTTTTAATTTTTCAGTAAAGCGATTTGAAAATATCACTCAAAATTGTTTGCAAAAACAGTAAATAAAAATACATTATGATTAATAAAATATATTTTTTTCTGCCTCTGTGATCCTCAATCGGGCCTTAATTTGTATAATTCTTCAATATAATCTTCAATTTTGCAAATTTTCTTATAATAGTTTCCAATATCTTAAATTGTTAATTTCTTTCGCGAATTGAGTCATTTTTATAAGACACCTAATTTGCTATAAATAACTACATAAGAGTGTATCTTTTGATATAAAATAATAAAAATATGAACTGCTCTTCCGCGGTTATGCTTTTTACGTCCTTACTTTACGTCTTCCGGCCAACTCGAGGCCGTACGGCTGGCTATTGGACCGGTTTAAGACCATCTGCACATTGCAAGCTCCATGCCAGTATAGGCTGGCCCATGGGTCAGCCCATAGGCTTTGCACACCGACAGGGGGTCATAGATGTGTTACATTTCACCACAGATCGTAATCTGTTGATGAAATTTCACTTTGCATTCTGATCCTTATCGAACCCGGTACTTCCCGATCCAAACGCTAAAGCTTTAACCACTGTACCATTTGGTCGGTTTGATTCGAATATGTTAGAAATAAGTGAATTTGGGGTTGTGTCACTATTAAAGCAAATGAGCGATTGCAAATGAGCGATTTGGTGAGGCTGCCTTCAGTGCGAGAAGTTGTCGGGAGTGGTTTCAAAAGTTCAAGAACGGCGATTTGATGCAATTTCACGTATCGTTTAAATCATTGGCAATGGCTACATGAACTGAAGCCAAGATATGTTGAACGCCAATTTTTTCATGTGAAATGCTGCTTGTCAGGCATAAAAGAGAAGTGTTTTTTGTATCGTATATAGTCACTGGTGATGAAAAATGGATCTATTACGATAACCCAAAAAGCAGAAATCATGGGGACCACCTGGCCATGCTTCAAAACATCAACAACCAAGCCATATATTTTAAAGTAAATATATACGCTACTTAGTGGACCAAACAAATTTTCGACTCTACTCCTTATTGAATGTAAAAAAGTTCAGCGCACAATTTTTTCAGCAGCCTATCCTACCCTTTTCCATACAAATCAAAGAAAATGGTCGAAATTTTTCCATACAAAAATCGAGTAGTGTCGTTTCTGTTTGTATTCTGTGACCAAGCCGAATATTCATGGAAAAACTCATGTTGTGTATTTGGTGAGATCAGCTTGATGTCATTTATTATGAGTTACTAAATCTGAACGAAAGCGTTACTGGGGCTCCTCTCTACCGAACAAAATTGATGAGATTAAGCCGAGCACTGCAGGTAAAACGTGCCCACTACAACTCCAGACACGACAAAATTATTCTCCTGCATGATAATGCTCGTCCACATGTTGCGGCACCGGTGTAAACCTACTTGGAAACACACAATTGGGACTCCACCCGCCTTATTCACCACACATTGCCCCGTCTGATTACCACTTATTCCGATCGATGGCGCATGGCCTGTCTGAGCAGTGCTTTACATCATATGAAGATACCAAAAATTGGGGTGATTCATGGATAGTCTCAAAAAATGAAGCGTTCTTCAGACGTAACATTCGTATGCTGCCAGAAAGATGGGAAATAGTATGGCTAGGTGATGCGCAACACTTTGAATAAAGAATAATTTGCCGTTCTTTCACAATAAATGTCCAATTTTTGATAAAATCGGCGGAGACCTTTTTTATACCCAATTGTTTTAGTCTTTTCTAATACAGGTAGCCCTCCAAGAACACGGTGTTCGAAGAACACGGTATCGAAGAACACGGATACGGAACGAATTAATCGTGTCCCTAGAAGGTTTCCTGTACTTCTTCTAGTGACTGAGTTGAACTGACTGTTCGATGTTTAACTCTTCTGAGAAATTGGAATAGGAAATTGTTTTAAAGGAAAAATGTTTGAGCCTTAGGTTTTCTTGTTCTTCAAAATAAAATTTACGTATAGTACCTACCAGTTAAATTATTCTATTATCTAAATTTCCTATTATTTGCATTTTTTTTACTAACTTAAAAAAAACTAAAGTTTAAGAAATGGTTAAATTTGAAGACATCAAGAAAATTTAATAATATTCTTTTAATACTGCTCTTGAATTGATTTTAAACTATTCTTTCCTCCCTTTCTGGCACTCACACCCCATATGAAGGCATTTTATCGTCGGAACTGGTGATTCATCCTTCTCGGTTCAATGTTTATTGCCTCCAGGATGCTGCGACAATTTTCACAAATCAAACGATCGCACATATCAATTGCGGGATATTCATTTATTAAGCAACCTTTGCTTGGATTTGGAGCTAACAATAGCACTGCCATAGTCGAACCACTCATTACGAAATCGCGGTGTTTTTTATAGAGTTTTCCGGCTAACTCTAGAGCTTCTCACTTTTCCCGGATGTTGTCATCGTCATTTGACGTGTTTCTTGATACTCATTGATCCGGATCAGTTCAAATTATATATGAAAAACCTGATACAAATTTTGTTTTAGATCACAAATTTTGATTTGAAATCTATAGCTTTGCGTTGGAAACATGAACTGAACCAGATCAGATAAAGCATCAAGAAACACAGCTATTGTTGTACGGATTCAGATTCTCGGTGACTATCGACTGGCATATAGTTTTGCAGCAAACTGTTGTCATTTAATTCACCGATCTTCCGGCGTAAATTTGTTTTACTTTTCTGTTGAATGTTGATGACAATTGGCACTTGTAATTAAAAACCACAACCATACGATCGCTATAGATATCGATCTCTCTACTACGCTCTATTAAAGTTTTATTTATTTATTAATATTATCTATTTATTTTTATAAATTAATTAAATTTATGATTTAATTTTTATTTGTTATTCGCCATATATAAGGCGGATAGCCTATGTATGCCCCGTGATGAGGGCGAGCGCAAGTTATACAACATGGCCATTAGCATTACTGGCTTAATGTAGACTGTTATGTTCGATAAATGTTGCCGTTTCCTCATTTCAGCGAGAGAAGTTTGTAGCAAATTATTGGATTGATAAACGCGAGCAACAATAATATCAAATTAAAATTTTAATTTAAGAATATGTTTCTGTTTTGAGCAAATTATATTTAACTAGCTAGAAAATTACGTATGAAATATAGATTTCCTACTGTTAATTTAAACAAATTAATATTATTTCAACTTTCGGGTATGTAGAGCCTTAAAATATTTACTTCTGTTATACATTGCTTAATTTAATTGATCCCTTAAGATCAAAATGAAATGTGTTAATATCACTAATTGTATTAGAATCAGTTAAACATCTCACAGATTTTATGTTATTGGATCTCTCGTTTTATAAACCATGAGCGATCCAAAACCAAAACTAAGGTCAACCCCCGCAAGGTAAATCGAATTAGACTGACATCGGTTTATAAATCGTCGAAGTCAAATTTTGCATGGCGATATTTCGATACATCACGATTGGATCCCAATTTATCCAAAAAATTGAATTTGGGAGGACTGGGAAAGATCTACGTTCCTATTAGCAACACAAAGTCCAGAATTACAACCGCAATTCATATCAGATTTGCATCTTGTAAACAGACCGAGTTTGATTCAGATTTCACTCAAAATTTATTGGTTTTGGTATTGAAAAATGAAAATTTACTCATTAGGATTAGGATTTTTATAAATCGAATTTGATAAGAATTCGTTAAGAAATGGTTGGTCCATTGAACAAAACAAAATTTCAAATTTCAATAGTGTGTCAATTATTCGTTTTAGAATCTCAATTTTAATCGGTTTGAAATAAAAATTATTTTCCCGATACGCCTTAAAGGCTTCCACAATTAGTACATAATATGATGTAACCTCTAACAAGAAACGTTGTTAAGCCCGATTTAATATAGAATATAAAAAAAAAAAATTGTGATCAGCAAACGTTACTCGTAGAATATAATTTATAGTCTTTAGTCTAGACTAGATGATGAGGGTTAAAACGTTACTAAGTTGGCATTGACCAATGACGCAATATAAATCTTTTAAAAATATTCCCTCTCCAAATTTATTGTTTAAGCTTTTCTAATCTCGGGTTACTCTGTAACATTATACAGACACGTACGTATTGGCGTATATAAATAATTTTGAAGGTGGCGAAAGCGTATTTTTCAATATCAAGTGTCTCTACGGGATGATAGGCGCATAATACTGCACAAATGAAACTAAAAATATTTACATAACGATAATTTTCAATTAATAATCGAGAAAGTGGAACGAAATTAAAACAAAATAAAAATTATTTTGAAAGACAGAATATGATTTATAATAATTTGAAAAGTAAAAACGTAAATTATAGAGGTACAGATACAGATTTTCAAAGATTATTTAATCTCCAACAAAATTAAAAAAAATAAATCTTACCTCTACTAACTTACAATAAAAAAATAATTCTTTGTGTTCGAGTATTACAATTTTAATTATGTACAAACGACGTTCCACCTGCTAGATACATTTACGAGCTAAAAATTACGAAATTTGATTTTAATTAATAATTTCCTAACGTGTGTGCATAAAATTATGTTGTTTATTTAAAATCCGATAAAAAATAAATTAAAATGTAATTGAGGTAGACGTTCCTGGTTATATAAACTTCGACACCTCAATTTGAGTTAGGCTCAATTTACTCTCAATGTAATTATGGTGTACCGGTATGTTGTATACACATTCTTGCCACCATGAATAAATAATTTAAATTATTGAAACGGAAAATTATATTCTACTGCTTCAGGATATAGTAAAATATTATTACATAAAATATTCTAGCAAAAATATTCCTAATCTAATAAACTGTTAGATAGATAGGATAGATTAGCTCATCCGTGAAAAAATGTATCAAACTCGATTAAAATTTGGTTGGTTTACACTTCTACGGTCTGCAGTTCTAAAATCTACCTCTGTACACACATTATTTACATAATATTTTTGTTGTTGTTTGTTCAACAAGTTGAAATGGGAAAATGTTGAAAAATTTAATTAATTTGTAGCGTTAAATTGAAAAACATAATCGACCAAGTTCATTTTGTACGACTGATCCGAGATTAATTTTTTTTATATGGAAAGTGTTAATTTAATTTATTAGACTTTTACGGTCGTCTGTTTCTATATGGACTCGGCTTTGAACTAAATTACGTAAAAAGATAATTTACATTAAAAATTTTATTAAGCATTGGCAGTGTCATTGCAATTGTGTTTAGTTTTAGAAAATTCTATGTTTACTTAAAATTTGTTATCAAAGTGTCAACAGTTATTTAATATTTTGTTTTATTTTTATTTTCAGGTAAGTTGCACGTACTGTTTAATGGATAAGGCGTAATTAGCTAAAATAAAGGTACACGTGTTGTTAATATTATGACCTAGCGTTCCTGATATTTGTTGGAAATTACGGAACATTATATTCCGGACAACTTACTATCATAAAACATCAATTATTGTATCTTACAAAAATTACAAAAAATCTGTTTTCCGAGATTCTATGGCATACTAAGGAATCACTGAATACATATTATGTATCGGCGTCTCACGATCGCACCAACTTGACGAAATAATAATATACCAAAGATAAGTCTTATCTTAAGCATGTTTTCATAAATACATATTTATTGTGTTGAGATAATTTGTATAATAAGACAAACTTGACAGACGATGCATGACACTGATCAACATGAAATATTTAATAAGCAGTTCGCACGAAGGCTATAGTGATTGTGCGATGCTACCTCAATGAAATTAGTTTGGTTTGGTTAACTGAAATATTTTAAATACGTACATGATATTGAAACACAAAAAGTCGATTTATGCAAAATTGAAATTTACCAAACATTATATCATGTGCAAATTTAACTTTCTACCTTAAAATGCGGGAATAGCACAGTTTATGACATGACAGACGTAAAACCAGTTTCTTTCAAGTCTAGTCTAGACTAATTTCTATTATGGTTTTCACATACGAGTCACCCGACGACTTTAATTCACCGATTTCGTTATTTGGTATTATATGTTTGCTGTAAGTGAACTAAACGCTGAAAACAGTTCGCCATCAGTTTGTAGGTGAATTTATATTCATGTTTGGTTTATTTTTTACGCAGCATTTTGAAATAATATACAGTCTAGACAGAAATTTATAAAATTTATATTTGTCTTCTATTCGATTTTTTTAAATTATTGTCCTTATCACCTATAGAGTGAGATTTCAGATTTGTAGTCTGGTTTTCGTAAAGGGATTGAATTACCTAATCATAAACCGTAACATCTCAAAAATTAAAGTTTGACATACAACACCGTTTCTATGACAACAATTAACAAGTTTATATAAAATACCTGAATCAACTACTGTGCCGCAGTGAAGTGAAGCCTCGGGTAATTTATTTCCTCCCGGCGAATGTGTAGCGAGACGAAAACCATAATTGGGGCATTACATAATAATCACTAGAAAGATGAATGTTAATCATCGGCAGTGCGAAATCGAGCTTTATGGTTTTGTTACTTTGATGACTATTTGACGCGTAGTTAATACACTATATTGTATAGAGAGCCACTTTTTGAGAAAAGCCGGAGCTTGAGAGTTCAGAGTGTTTCGAATTTATTTGTTTTATAGATCGTAACAATTTTGTTTTAAACCTTCCCGATTTAAACAAAAAATCCTTTTTTTTAATTTGAGCAGCCGAAAATTAAAATAAGTAATCCACAGTGTAAATGAACGTACAAAAAATTATCATTTAGCTTATAGGAATTTGATATTTTATCTCACTTCCTATTTAACCAGTTTATGACATTACCATTTATTAAGAAAAATAATCATAAGTCAGTTTGTTTGTCATACGAATGAATAAAAGGCAAACACCAACCAATTCACGGGATGGACACCATACATAAAAGTCACCTTCAATCTACGGGAACTCCAGACTGGAACCGTATTAGACAATATTTTGGCCATGGCTGTTTTATTGCGCCATTTGTGCTCATCGGGTTATGCTTCTTTCTACCGTACCTCGATCGATTATACTTGCTCGCCCCAATATTATCTGGCGTTACCTCTCCTACCGCCTTATCAAGCCTTTTCTCGCTTTCATGCTGATTTGAGTAATACCAGAGGATAGTGAAGATTTTAATATCTCCATCTTAAGTCAAAAGCTGGCACAGAAACTATTATGCTCCTCTCCTAATCTATACTATTAACCCTTAAGTGGCTAGGTTTGAGTACTAACACTTGCTCTTTCCTCGTTTATTCAGCCCTCAATCAGTAGATTTTCTGGAGTAGTAGCTCCTGTAGATCTATATGGGTTATTCGTTATTCCTGTCGCTCTCAGGCCAGCAAATCGTTGAGTTCCTATCATCCTTTAACGGTACTCGCCCAGCTGCCAAGTAACGTTGGCACCGCGATAAGCTTATCACACTATTTGTATAGGTACGTTCCAGCGGGTCTAATTACTAATTATCATAAGGACTACTTTTTGTGCTCTCCATTTGGTAAACATAACAATTTTGGTGTCTGCGATCGCAGCTATGTTAAGCCAAATTCGGGCTCCAACAGTAATTGTTATTACCACGCCATCCGTATATTCCTCTACGCAAAGCCCATCTAGTATCTCAATTTTCACCAAGCCAATGGAGCGTTCAAGTCAGGGCCAAGTACCGAGCTTTAGCCACAAATAATTGTTTTTGACTTGCTACCACTCCTCATTTCATACAGCAATTTTCCTATTTTTAAGACATCTCTCTCGTCCAAAAGTTATAAAAAACACAGCGAATGCAATGAAGTTAGGAAGTTAAAATTAAAAAAATATATAAATTGAATTATATTTTTATTCTACCAACACAAAAAAATAATTGTTTTTCCTAAGTATAATATATTGTAGATTTAAACCTGTGTATATCCAAATAGTTATTGGTCCTATTTAGTCGTTAGCTCGTTAATCAACAAGAGAATGTTGGAGAACAACAACAAGAGAACTTGTTTCGTAAAAATATTCACCGATTTTACTTTGTCTGCGGAATAAAATATTTATTTTCGAAATGTAACGAGCAAATAATTTAATTTTTACTCATTTTTTACATTTTACATCTTGTACTCCGAACCCAATTGGGTTTAATTATTGTATTTTTAATTCCTCACATTAAGCATATCCTAAAAAAACAAAATATGTTTTTCATATTATTTCTATAAAAACTAATAATTATGGTATTCAGAAATAAAAAGTAATTATAAAAAAAAGCACGTAGTATTATGTACGTACGAGAACACGTAGTGCTAAGAAAAATGCGACACTGGTAATATAACATGTTTACAAAACGAAAACACCCCACGCCAACAACCAAAATTATTTTCTTAATTTTTTCTGATTTATAACTTAAATTATGGAAAATTTTGTGTTTTTAAATTTTTTGATTTCTTTGACATATGAAACCGCCATACGTATTTTTTATATAACCATCCTTCTCTTGCTTGTGACACATGAAATAATAAATTTTATATGGGAAAAACTTTACATTCATTCTATAGTATATAGTTCTATGTTTAATTGTCAATTGAGAGTGAGACTAAGGAAAGTATAGAAAACGCTACCAGTGGAAAAA
This sequence comes from Nephrotoma appendiculata, assembly GCA_947310385.1. Classification (NCBI taxonomy): domain Eukaryota; kingdom Metazoa; phylum Arthropoda; class Insecta; order Diptera; family Tipulidae; genus Nephrotoma; species Nephrotoma appendiculata. The sequence continues at coordinate 248,371,573 of OX371224.1, forward strand.
ATGAAGCTTGCTTCAGATACATCCGAAACACTTTTTCCATTTTTAAATTGATATTTTTCATGTTAATTGTAAATAAATTTATAATTTTTATATTTTAATGCAATATACAAATCATATTAAACTTTTCAAGATCACTTTTCATAGATAAGTTTTAAAAAATCCTGACTAAATTCTTTTTCGTAATAATCAATTTTTCCGCGAGAGCACAAGGGTACATGTCTCAATTGACGAAATGCCAAAGTCGAGTTTGAAAATTAATTAAAATAAATGCTTAATGTTAATTAGAATTTAATAAATCGATTTTTCATGTAATTTCCCATAAAATAAGTATTTACTTTTGATAAATTAGATTTCATGGAAAATTTAATTTTTAAAATTTGTTTAATAACACAATATTAGATTTAAATTTTTAATTAAAATATAAAAATTAAATCCATTTTTTAAATTACCAAAAATAGTACATACAAACAAAAATCCAAAACGAGCATTGAGGTAATTCATTTGTTGGCGCTTGAGCACATCGTACCCTTGGTCAATTGTTTTACGTATATGAGAAATAATTGTATTAATCTTGACTTTAGCATCGTCGGGTCATAAAAATTACTGAAAAATTGTTTCGAGTACTAGGAATTGATTACAATGTGTCCAGAACTCGGGTAATTTCGGTTAGACGAGGCTCGTTCCTTTTAACGTGATAACGTTTTATAAAGCGACAGGTTTAGAAAATTAAATATTGTCGGATTGTGTTCCAATCACATCAACAGGTGTCAAAGGCCTAACATAGCTCAACAAACTAATAACCGAGCCTACGTAATAACTCATAAAATCAAGACTCATAGTCATGTCACCGGCGTGGTGCAAAACGCCAAATGCCAACGCGTGGTGCGCACTTCTGTTTACTAGCAAATTGAAAGTAAGATTATTTTGAAATATGCAATATCGCTGACATACACAGAGCGATTGATGGCATGACGCGTGCTAACAGCAGCATTGCAACATCACAAAAGCAAATACCAGAAACCGAAGAAGACAATCGATAAAGTGTCGCTCTTATGTGCTCATCGAAGCGAACTCAAAACTATCAAGTACAAACGCGAAGAGATCCCGCTGTTACTCACCTGCGCCATTACCATTCACAAGTATCAGGGTGGCACGATTAATGAGGTCATCTACATGTACTCGACTAAGAAGCATCAGCTCGTATAGGGGGTACTTAATGAGTTACCGAACTATAAACGATTTGATTTGAACATAATTACAGACAATGATTTTCGATTCCGGTTCTTGCATGGGATAATAGGAAGTGACGGCGCAAACCTCAACTTTAATGAGCAGAATTAAGGAGCAGAATCGGTAATATTAGCGCATAAATCGCAACATCCTAATTGCAAGTGCAGCCGGCAGAGTGGCTATCTACAGGCACGTCCTCACGAAATCAACTTGGAAGCGACTGGATATCAATTATCAACGTAAGCTACTATGACATGCACACCAATTGGTGATATTTAATTCAATAAAATTTCATTGATCACTGACGATAAAACATCAGTTTCGTATTTGGATCCCTCTACATTTATCATAGAACGGCTACGCAGAACATCTACGTGCCTATGTACCAGGCTTTTCTTTCGTACATGCGTAACGGCCAACAGTTATCTTACTTAAGTATCAGATAAATTTTGACATACTCCTTCTTCTCTGTAGCGACTTCAACATTAAGGTGACCGTTACATCCGAACTCATGCGTTTCATTAAGAAAACTTTCAATAATGTCTTACACGGAAAACTTTGAGAGGCACTTATCTGGATTTCACATTCGCAAGACACTTCACCGCTGAGACCCTGCCCTTCATATCATATTTCTCGTACCATCGCTCATTACTTAATCGTTTTGCATGCCGCCGATGGAGCGGATGTTAGTAATACATAAATCGATTTTAACAAACACAACTATCATTTCTCTCAGCCAAAAACTTTGACAAAAATTGCTGAAGTGTGTTCTTAACCATTGGAATTATTTGCAGAGTTATTATCTCGGGAAAATTGTTTAGCGAGGCAAAGGGTGAGACCCAGATTCCCTTTAAAAGGAAAATTGATGCGCATGCTTTTTATTAAATTCGTGAGAGGAATTGTGTAGTACCAGGAGTTGATTGCAATGACTCCTAATTTGGGATGCGCGGGTTCCTTTTAAAAACGAGGCTCCAACGATTTTGATAATCATTAGTGAGGCCCCCTTCTCGGACTTGTGTCCGGATAACTTTTTGACTGTGAATATTCTATTCGGATAAAACGAGTTTAATAAAACTGCGATCGCTGGAGTGATATTCGGGAAATTTATTTAGAAGTCCTAAAAATTTTACCCTATGCTTTTTGTAATATATTGCAGAATTTCACAATATATTACCGCATATTGTAGGATGTTGCCACATATTACGTCTCGATTTCATGGTATTGCTCTGTGTTTCACCATGTGTTTTACGATATTTAGATTTTGAGCTCATGCACATTCTCACTCACTTCAATGCAATTTTACATAAATGAAAACACAAATGTAATGTTTTTCTGTAAACAAAAATTTTGGAATTTCGTGGAAACACGGTTTCGGGGCTCCAACACTACTACACACAGTACCAGTTAGTGGTAGGGCATCTAATATAAAATGAAATTTAATATTCTGTAAAATTATTTTCTCTTTCAATTTGATTGTTAATTAATTTCTACAGAAAATTTCACAACCAATCACATTGACAATTCTATTGAAAGTCATTAATTAATTAATCCATTGACCGTTTCTAAACCGGACAAAGATTGTATAAAAAAGTGGTATAAATCTTTTCTGTTCTAATAAAAGAATATTGATCATGCGGGTGATATGATATCAAAGAAAATTTGAAATCTTTTTCTGAAATATGGGATACTCCTAGTTCTTCGTGTACTACAAATTATACAGTTAAGGTTTGTTGATAACTTCGTAATTTTAATTGTAATTTTGTTTGACCAATGACCGATGTGTTAGTTCTTAATGGAAACCGGTGTAAATCTTTTTATATAGTAAACTAATCCTGACCACGAGAAGTTTAAAAGCCCTATACGTTCTGCTGACGGGAAACCTCTAAAGATGCACTGAGGCTGCAACATATTGGTACTGCTCGATTTGCGCGGAAGAAAGGAACCAATTAATTTTGTTATTGTAAATAAAATACGACGGCAATTAATTTTTGTTTGTTGCTACTATATGCAACTATATTTTGATATTATGACATACTCTCGTATGCAAATTACAAACACTAACAATTAAAATTCTTCACATAATAAATTATTGCTTATTTTTTGCACAATAGATTTTGATTTATCAGTTAATCGAGTGACATAAAATCGGAAATTTTAATCGCCCATTTATTTAAAATTGAGACATCCGTAATTTTGTAATTCACAATAATTTATCTTTTCAATACAATAATTAAATGAGTCCATATCTGGAAGCGATAAATAAATTTGCACTTAAAGTTGTGTACGAGTAATACTCGTCTATCTAAAGTAGCGATATTATATAGTAAAGCTATTGAAAACATTTTGAGCAAATTAATTAGTATGCAAATTAATATGTATAACGCATATCTATGATAAGCCACTACATAAAGATAAATATTTATTAAATTATTCAATAAGCAAGTATAGTATTTAATATTCACAGTTAACAATTTAATAAATTTTCAATTAATTTATAACGTACTTAACATTTATGTTTTGAGGAAAACTAGTGTGCGTTTAACGAAACAAAACAACTATGCATATTGTAATCGAATGGATATCTTTTAAAAACAAAGGTGTACGTGTTAAAGATAACATAGACACATTAGGAAGTTTACATAGATGCCATATGAAACAATTATGGCCGGGTGGTCTTCTTGGCACCAAAACTAATCGTCCAGTTTTCTAGTTTCAAGCAACCAAAATAATATATTTGCATAATGTATTTATATTGAGATTACAACTATCCACTTCATGATGGTACCAATGTTATTCATCATAATTTTTTTTTTACTAATATTATTTATTTTATTAGCGCAACATCCCATAGAGGAATATGTCGGTTGAATGAGGTTACATATAATCATGTTATTTTCGGATTGATGTTTGATTAGCCCATTGAATCCCAGCCAGGTTCCCAGAGCTGTTGGAAGAGACTTATTGCTGCTCGATGAGACATAATGGCATGCCGAGGGAGGGAGGATGGTGTAATCAAATGTGTACTAACGCAAGCAATGGCTCTTTGGACGTGGATAGTCTAGTTGTTGTCGCATTATTTCTCTCTTGTATGCTTCACTATTCTTCTACTTGCTTAAAACTGGTTCATTAATAATTCTTTCGAAACTAATATTGCCGTTATTTTGACAACCATCTCTCAACTCAATTAATTTCACCGAGTTTAAAATAAAGTCATCGAAACTCTAATTTAATACCCAATGTGAACAACAGTGACAATGACCCTCAATACGAAATGGTGTGTCTATGGTACCACAAAATCATAATCGAAATTTTGGGAAAGGAATCCATAACAGAAAACCAACTAAACCAAGTACGCCTTTATAAGGAGAGAACTCTAGGGTTCATACAAACAGATACTCATAACCAGCAGCGGATTGAGGCAAACACGCGTTCCCAACTTCATCGACGACCGCTTTGTTTTGGGGTCGGATCACTTGACAGCCAGCGCATATCACACGACAAATGAAGAAGTGCATATGTGGCCGAGAAACCGAATTGTATAGATCATTTTACTGCGGGTCTAACGAACGAAACATTCTTACCAAAAGAGCAACGCTTCTTTGAAGAGGTCAAGCAACCCAAATGTGCTAGTAAAAAAATATTACCATGCAAGTGTTTGACGGTATAGAGGAAGAGGCAGAGTCTTTATGTAGATAACTCGGAACCGGAGGCTTTAGGATTTTAAACAGAAATGCCGGTGGGCGAACAAAACTCTTGGATTACCGCCGATCGTAAACGGCAAAAATATTCGAATAAAGGACTTTATAATAGAAACACTGCAGCTAGGTGGAGGAGGATAAAACTGAGGCTCGAAACTAGAGAAGAGAAAGGACGAGAAGAAAAGTGAGGGGAAATGGGAGAACGCAGAATAATACGACAGTGGTTAAACCTGCTCTAGGAAAGGCGTTTGCCCGCGATCTAAAGAATATTTGTGGTACCTCGTGCCTAAATGACAAAGAGGTAAAGAATTGGCAACTGCTTCTAGAGCTGAGCCGCTGCGCATAGCAGAATGAGCTCCAAAAAATTCTGCGCGTGGCAATAGGCCAATATGTTAGGAACTTGGGACACCCACCTCGTAGAAAAGTTCTGAATTTAGACAGCTTCACTTCCGAAGTCGAAGCAACGGGGGCTGTTGATCGATATATTGCGAAATAATTACGAGTATATTTATTAAGTGACTATCAAATTTTTTCCAAATGTAATGAGCGTGGGAACAAGCCTGCAATTTATACATTCTAGCCAACGTGTTTACTTTGTGTCGGGAATCCAAATACGGGACGCAATATAAACCATGTTGGTGAACGCTAGACCTTTAGAATGGTCATGTGTGCATGCAAAACAAATTGAGGTATTCCGTGGACCTCAAATAAACTATAGATAGTGCAAAACTAATCGGGTTCTTGAGTACGTATTTAACAGCTCTTCAGGTCTACCGCACCATCGAACAAGACACGGCGTTGGCAGTCGATCACATTGTAGACTCGTCGCATTATGGATTGGTAGACGCAGTGAAACTATGACATATTGCATAGCGAGCTTGTGATAAAGAACAGGTGATAATCAAATCTTCTAAGCACAAGGTAGTAGCTGGGTAGTGTTATCCGCTCGAGTAAAGATCGATGTTGGTGTTCAATTTGCGATGAGGTTAACGATAATCTTTTAGGAGCAAAGGCACAATGGATAATATAATTGATGCTCTTTCCTACACACTTTGAGCACAATTTAAATCAATACAGGAGGTATGTGGTCGAGTGATGAACGAGTCTACCATCTTACTCTTTTACCCTCCGATTTTGTGACGCTTAACAGATGCTTACATTTATTCTATATAATCTATTTCTATGCAATTAAAGTCTCATGGATTCCATCTAGTGGATTTTGTTTTAAAACCAAATGAGCTATACTTTTGATGTTTGTTTCTTAGTAAATAAACTTTCAATTGGAATTCGATAATTTTTCCTTAAAAAACTTTACTTTTGTTATAACATTCCTGTGTGTTAACCATTTAAAGTTGTGTTAAAAAATTATTAATAAACCGTGATATGATATTTGGATTTAATTATAAAAAAATGTAGTAAATTTTCAAATTTATTAATTTAACAGCTCATTTATTTGTTTTAAATAAGCCAAGTGCATGGCGATTCTATTAAATTGTTCTATTGACGACTGTTAAAGTTGCGAATGTGACATCTAGCGCATTAAAAATAAACTCATTGCGGGTTTTTTTCTATGAAATTTTAGCACGGCATACTTTGTAAAAATAAAAATTAACATACAAAAATATCCGGAACAAGCTTATTTTTTGCCGTCAGATCCACTTATTAACAGATCCTGTTTTTGATTTTTTTTGTTTTAACAACAAATAAACGTCAAGGCATAGCTCATTTAGTCACATTTTTTCCCGCTAGATCAGCACTTTTCTTACTTTTTCGTCAATAGAACAGCCATATTTTATAGCAAGTTCATTCGGAATTACAACAAAAAATTGCCCGGGTTTTTTGTAAATGAACACGAAAAATATTGCCCGACTTTTGTAGTAGTATTGGTGAAAAGAAAGACAAAAAACAACACTTTATACAATAAAAATATACAATTTAATTTAAAGTTTTTAATGTAATCAGAAACACAAAATCACAAATTAGGCACAGCACATTTATTCACAATGAAAATAAACACATAATTAAATGGCGCGGAGTCTTGTTTTGATGTTTATATTTTGACGTTTACTTTTGTATATACGTATACAAAATACGTATATGTATGCGAAAAAATCTGACAAAAAATCGCGATTTTTGAAAGTTAACCCGGGTAACTTTTCCGGGTAAGTTTTTTTTTGTAAATGAACGTGTTATGTCAAAATGTTACCCTAACAGCTCAACCCTTGTAAGTTTTTTTACCCTGACAGCTAAACCCGGGTAAGTTTTTTTTGCCTGACATTTCGAATGAACTCACTATTAGAAAACATGATATTTAATGGTATCGCTAATATTGCTTTATTGTTGATAAATTTCATGGTTCAAGTAAACAAAAGATTACCATTTGGTGAGCCTGTCAGGTGTGTATTGCGTTCCATGAGAAGATGAAAAAAAACTATTTGCTTTGTAAACAATTTGAGTGTTTTTTTGAACTTAGTACGCCCTTTATAAATTAGGTAAGGTAAGCATTAATTGCGCCTTGAAAGTATTTATATTGATTTTTCACATATCATAATTATCTTTAATAATTCATCAAAATATTTCTGAAATATGGAACCTCAAAAAATTAACTTGGACTTGTGTATAATGAAAAGTGTATTAAACTGTACAAAAATTATAAAACGACTTGCTGCAACTGTATACTACCTGCTTTTGGCAGATATACTCGGGTAGGTTTATACTTGGCAATATTTTTTAGAATTTTTAGGACGACAATAATGTAGATCAAATTTATTTTGAATATTCTCAATCTAAATCTGTTTTGAGGGCCTTTTTAATGAATATGGCTAATAACACTTTTTCATTGCTACATTTTTTTATGCGTTACACTTTTCGCAACTTTTATCGGCTACATTTTAATTTGTGTAGTTACACTTCCGTTAAAAAGTTAATCAAAAACACTATTTCCTGAGTTTGATTTTCTTTTTACAAGTTTGAGCTACCCAGACTTAAAGTCTTTTAACTTATTTTGGTTTATTGAATCAGTTCGTGTAGTTTTGCATGAATTTTGTCTATGATGTTAATAATAGCTGTTTAAAAGATTTATTAGCATCGAGCAGTTGGACTATATCTTGTGGAAATTTCGGTTAATGTCCAAAGCCGACAGCCACAGCATTATTAGAAAATCTATTAATAGATCATGTACTATTTGTATGTGATTACTACACTTTTTAAATTATGATGTTATGGTTCAAGTTAAGAACAGATTTTATTCCATTACGTTTGATGCCTACACCACGCAGTCTAAATGAGTGTGTTCCACCTGAGTAATCTGTCAGACATTTGTTTTGGTATATTGTGTAAGGTAAACTGGTTACTTATAAAGTTAAATCACAAATGCATTTTATTCTTCTATGGGGAACTTCTTTTGTAAACGATTAAAAAATTACTTAACGAATTTGTCTATAATCCGGTAGAAGACGAAACATGTAATTAAAAACTTGTAATGATTTTAATTTACATAAGAGACTGTTATCTAAACCGGCATTTTTACCAACATTTTTATTGAAAGTTAATCTAACAATTTATTTACCCGTTCGAATGGCATTTACAGTGCATAGCTTACCATCTCTAATCCCATAAAATTGAAAATTGAATTGACTTTTAAGAGCCCCGCTGATTTAATAATTCCACGTGATTTTTACATTATTATTTCCCAATCCCAATACTACTCTAACCGAAAATGAAAATTTAAAACCAAAAACGACTGCATCAAGGAAATATTTAATAAAAAATTAAAGAAGCGGTTTTTACTTTCATTTATTGAATATATTTTTCTAATTCACATATGTGCTTTAAGAAATTTAATTTTTATATTTCGCTTTTAATACAAAGAATATATTAAGCAAAAATATATACATATATATAAAATAAGAGAAAGACTTTCACCTTTATTTTAATGATAAAATACAAATATAGTTAAAGGTATGTATGAGTGTTTAAAAATAGACGGAAAATCAAATTGGAAATAAAATTATTTAGATTTAGAGTTTATTACGTTCATTGGATTGATTGGTAATAAGATGTGGAGGATAATAATAAATCACTCAAACATATTACCTTATATAACATATTTGCCTCTGTGCAAACATCCATCGCGATTTTAATGATGCCGCGAAATCAATATAAAATTAGATTTACTAAATAAATCAAATTCGCTAATATTACAAATTTAAATTATGAGTATATGAAATCATTTTTAGCGCGAGTAACGTATGCCATAAATTGAAGGCCACGAAATATTATCTATGCATCTAAAAGTACGGTATAAAATTATAAAAAATACAAGTATTTACATATTCGATTTCATAAAAATATGTGTACACATTTTTGCGCTCATATTACAAATATTTTTGATTCAGTCAAAATGAAGACAACCATGGCGAGCGGAATAAATTTGAGTTTTATAATTTGATGCGTGTTGCTTTGGAGTTGTTGTACTGTGGCGCTTAACTAATTTTGCAATACATGTTTTTTGTCCACTTAGCATACAATATGTATGATATAATAGCATCGATCGATTGTTTTGGTTTTATTCACATGACGTCATCTGTGTACTATATGATGTTGTTCCGGAAATGTGTTTATATAGAGTTTTTATTTTATTTTTTATCTAAACATTTTTAGTAGATTGCGTAAAAGATTTGTATTTGCTTAAAGAAATGAATCTAGCTATTTGTTATATACGGTATATATACAAATATTTATGTACTGCATGTTACAGAACATATAGATAGGCATCCATATCCCATCCAAAACTTTTTATGTTGTTAACGCTTTGTAATTGTGGTATGATTAAAACAAAATTTACCATCATTTAAACCCCATTGTGTTTGGTTACTTGAGATGAAATTTAATTTTATAAAACAAAAATTTCGAATCATTTCTTTAAAATTCTCTTAGTAATTTTACGATCTAATTGTTTGTAATAGGTTTTAGATATTAAATTTTAATTTCCGCAATTGTTTCTTTTATAAATGGATAAAATCTTAGTACAGGTGCCGCATCGGTTAGTAGTTAATTTAAACTAAAGCCTTATTTGATTGAGAAATGCGTGATACAAATCTTTTAAGATAAATGTAGCTTTAACATTTTAAATGGTTTTCATCAGTTTTTGCAGCATAGACAATTTCCTGACAAAATCCAAAACAAGCCAAAAAGTTATCATTCTGGTACAGCTGATCATAGAAGTTTAATTCAATCAGAATTGCCAATATTGTTGCACAATGTCAAATACAACATAAAATTCACATTCAATAAAACAATCTCTTCCAAATATTGCTGATTTATCTAATATATTTAAATTAAGAAACAACAATTTCGAAAAGAAAGTAAACAATTTAAAATTAGATAAAAAAATTTCATTCTGAGAACAAATATTTTCAAAATGAGAATTCAAAGTTTCAATTTGAGAATTACTATTTCAACATGAAAAATATATTTTTTTCGCTTTTACTAACTAACCAAGCAAATAAACGGGTTAAACGAAACCAGTCCTCTTACTTTTGAGCTTATTTTTCCAGGCCACATTGAGTAATCTGAAGATGTTGTATTTTCATCATTTGTATTGGCGAAATCATTATTAAACAAAACAATTATTACCTGTAAATTTTAAGCACTACATGTTAGAGAAAACATTTGGGGTGTGCTATGCAATGTCAATATTCTACTTAAAACCGACCTGTAACACGTTCCTAAGCTAGCAGAACCCATACAGCACAACATTACAAGATAGTATGGATAATTATAGGCTAATTAAATACTGCATTAAAAAATTTTGGGCTCCACCCCTTCCAACTAAAACGCGGGTTCTGCTAGCTTTAGAAAAAGTTCGTTAGCAAAACCCATATCAAAAACTGATTTAAAAATAATTGGAAAATTAAAGGTTAATTTTAGGCTAATTAAATGTCCTATTTAAATTTTTTTATTCTGCTCGATCTAGAAAATGCAAAAGGCAACCCAATTCGAAAATCGGACCAAAATCGAAATTAGAACGCAAAACAAGATCTATTGATAATCAAATAATTTTAGGCTCTTTATGAGTCATACAAATGCCCCATTGAAAAATTTTGGGCTCCACCCGTTTTTGACCAAACTTCAGGTCATTTAATCTAAAGCCAGCAGAACCCAAATCGAAAATCGGACCAAAACCGAAATTAGAACGCAAAACAAGATCTATTGATAAACAAATAATTTTAGGCTCACTATGTGCCATTCGAATGCCTCATTGAAAAATTTTGGACTCCACCCGTTTTTGACCAGACTTCAGGTCATTTAATCTAAAGCCAGCACAACCCAAATCGAAAATATTTTTTATGTTAATGGGGCATTTAATTAGCCTAAAATTATCCTTTATTTTTCCAATTGTTTTAAATCATTTTTTGATATAGGTTCTGCTAACTTTTTCTAATGCTAGTAGAACCCGCGTTTTAGTTGGAAGAGATGGAGCCCAACAATTTTAAATGCGGCATTTTATTACCCTATAATTAGCCTATAATTATCCATACAATCTTGTAATGTTCTGCTATATGGGTTCTGCTAGCTTAATGGACGTATTACTTGCCCTATTGTATTTTCATTTTTAATCACATGAACCCTTTGAAAAATTAATCAGTGTCATAACACCATAAGTGATATAAAAAATGAAAGTATTAGTTCTTCAATAAAGTAGCGAGAAGGTGATGGACGATGGTACAAGAAATATGCCACTCCCGATCGTAAATCGTAAAATATCAAAACAAAGTATTTAACTATCAAAAATATTATTCTAACAAATAATTGGAACACAACGTTATCGTTTTGTGTTTTTTTGCTGCCAAATTAATATTTATTTATGTATTGATTGATTGTTTCATGTTTTAAATTTTATTGTTTAATGGTTGTGTTGGTTTTATGACACTGGCTAGTTTCCCACCTTAATTATCAGCTAGAAAATATAAACGGACCATGAAAATGACACATTTTATATTATTTTGATATTTTTTTTCCTTTATAATAGTCATATTTATATCACGCTGCTAAAAATTTTCTAACTTTTCCAAAATTTGTTACACGTTTTATTTGGTTCAATACTTGTATGTGTATGATGCGATTCTCTCATTAAATAACTTATAGACTCAAAGTTACAAAATAATCAATTCACTCTCAACATTAATATTTTTTAGTGTTAAAGCTCGATGAAATTGATTTCGAATCTGTCGATGTACTAATAAAACGAATTGTACAGAACAATCCGAAATTGAGGTATACTTTGGGTTGAAACACTTTGGTGCTGAAGAGCAGGCCGATTTCAGGATTATCTAAATCAAGTTTCAATTGCATTATTATCTATGTCGGTGGTTTTAACTCATGACCCTGTAGGATAGGAGAAGTTGACGCGCAAGGGAACTTCGTTTTCTGCATTCGACTCAAAATCGAATGAAACAGGAAACAGAAGTAAGTAACGTAGGCTAAAGATAGTACCACAAATTGGAAAAATAAAAAATTATTCAGTATCTTGGTGATATGACCGGTGATATGAACGTGTGATTGAGTGGAATGAGCTCGTTAAATCCCACAGTATACTCAACTATTTTATATTGTACCTTCTCGGGAACAACCCCTCTACTTTGACTCGATTTCTAGAATCTGTTTTTAATCACTTCAAAGTTGTCTTGCAGAGATGGTCCTAGATATTTTAGCGCCTGGTGCAATTTATAATTGTAACCAAATTTTAAGCTATTTCCACATCATCTTAAAGGTTCTTTTACAAAACAAAATAAACTATATTAGTATCGCTTCTGAAGTTAACCGAATTTTGGATTATCGATTAAAATGGATTTCACATAAGAACTAGGAATGCCTTGATCGTCATTTACACAATACTCGTACGAGTTCAATAAATAATGATTAAGAACAGAACAATTTAGATCAACAAAGACACAACACAATTCATTCAAACTAGAAATTCCAATCGTTTTACTAGGGATCCGAGTAACGGTTAAGGAAAATATTAAATGCTCAGCAGGGGAAATGGTGTTTGAAAAAATCTTCAACCTACTCGTTCAGTTGTTTATCGAAAATCAACTGCCTCTTCCATCCTCAATCAACACAGTCATCGGCCAATATAAAATCTTAGCTTCTGCCGATATTTGCAATTTTATCTTCATAAGGACAGATAAGGTTCGCACTGGATTATAATCCTCTTGCAAAATAGTTTTATCAAAAATTGAAAATCATGACGGATTAAAATCGGTTTATCGAGCTTGTAAATTCGGCGCATAAATAATCTATCCAGACATTTAAATCTTTTTTCAAACTTAGGGAGATAATGCAGCAATTCATTTTTTAGAGACCAAGAACAAGTTTCAAGTAAGAAATATCCATGTTATAATGCTGTATAAGATAACGAAAATTTGACAGCGGAGAACAAGAGATTACGCTACTCGCCGCAAATGACAGCACTATCACTAAAGAGAATTTATTATGTTATGTCGGAAATTTTTTATTCTAAATTGTATTCTAACTATTTTTTACTAAATAAAACATCTCAGCGGAATAAAATATTAAAAGTGATCCTTAAAATGACAAATTGATTGATCCCCGAGTAAAGGAACTCGGTATATTAAATCTTGAAATTTAACAATATTCCATGTTTCCGCCATTTCTAAAAGCATTACGATGAAATTTGGATAGTAGTATTGATCGGGGATTTTAAAGTAAGTTTTGGACAATAGTCATGGATCTGTTCGTGCTAGACTAAACTGGCCATTTCATAACCGGTCCTTATAAAAATGGTATCTGTACATTTTACACAATATAAATAAATTTTAAACTGGAGGGAAATCGGCTATTCCTTAATTAAATTTTGTAAAATTTGCATCGCAAACAGGGACAATTCAGTAAAATTATGGATTACAATTTTCACTATAATTTTTTGATTTTCTGCGGCCATATAAGTTTTTTTCAGTTTTTGGCCAATATCTCAAAATCTTCCACTAGTAACCAATACTTTCGGTTGTTTTTCTAATGGCTTAGGTGGTTTATTAAGAATTGTTCCACGTAGTCACAGTATGACCTAATCTTTAATTTAGAAATAGCCGAGTTCCCCATCAGTTTAAAATTTATTTATATTGTGTAAATGTACAAATACCATATTTTATAAGGACTGGTTATGAAATGGTCAGTTTAGCCCAGCACGAACAGATCCTAGAATTTTGTCCAAAACTTACAGTTAAATTTCAAGATTTCGTATACCGAGTTCCTTTACTTCGGGGATCAATTAATTTGTCATTTTAAGGATCACTTTTAATATTTTATTCCGCTGAGATGTTTTATTTAGTAAAAAAAAGTTAGAATAAAATTTAGAATAAAAAATTTCCGACATTACAAAATAAATTCTTTTTAGTGCTTTTTGCTGCGAGTAGCGTAATCTTTTGGCCAGAAACTGAGAAGAACTTATATGGCTGCAGAAAATTAAAAAATTATAGTGAAACTACATGGAAAATTTGGGGATAATTTATGGATTATGGTCGGTTGTTTTTCTAATAGCTAAGGTTATACGTACACTACATGGAAAATTTGAGGAAAATTAATTTGTTAAAATATTCAAATTATTCAACAGGGTTAAATAAAGCACTGGCACCAAATATCACCCACTACCAAAGCCGGAAAAATTTTGACGCTTAAGCAATACTGAGTGTTCAGCAAAATCAACCTGTCCGACGCCTTTTTGCAGGTGGAGATGGATAACAATCAAAAAAACTCATGACGGTTAAAAAAAAATCAAGAACGATTGTGGCCTATTTCGAGAAAACCGTCTGCAACCACGTGTGAAGACAGAACCTGGCATTTTCCATCAATATATGTACGTTTCATTTCATTGACATTTTATTGGGTGAAAACTACCCACAGACCCAGCGAGATGCGTCATTGATGTTTACTCTAAAAAACTTTCATCGCTAGATCTACGATTGCAAGTTCAAGCTTCAGACCGATCATAAACCGCTGTTGGGAATTTCCAACCGAAGAAGGCATTTCGGTAAACATGGCTATACTGCAAGCCGTTTGTAGCGATACTCACTCATCTTGCGTATTTCAGAATTTCACTATCATATACATGGACACGAAGAGTTGGCGTACGCAAATTTCATCTCGTGATTAATTCCCGGTCATGAGAAATCGGACAAAGAAATTGTCATTGGGAGTTTGGAGAATGTAAACTACATCGATTGGTGTTTCGCAATCGAGTCAGCAAAACGGCTAACATAGTAACATTTGACCCGATAGCACGAAACCTTTGTCTGATGGCAAGAAGGGGTATTAGGACCATCGATCGACGAAGACGGCGCAAAACTGGTAGAGCTCTGTGGAAATTGCGCTACAAACGCAAAAACACCAACCAAGCGCACGTTGCACTCATGGCTAATGTCATGTCCGTGGTCCAGAGTGCACTTTGATTTTGCAAGACCCGTGAATGGTTTTTGGTACCTAGTGGTCATTGACGCGCTTGAGTTCTTTTCATATAGGTATCGATCGGCATAAAAAATGCAAAGTAGCAACAGTATATAAAGTGGGCATAGTCTGATCAAAATTCAACATACCTGTCTAAATATCCCGATCATAAAATATTATAGTCTAATGATATTTTTTGTCGGATACAAAATTACCAAAGTAACAAGATCTCGAACAGACATATGTTAATGGTTATTTCCGTATATAGTGTATGATTACTTAACAAAATATTTTTATAATTAATAAAACATACATAGTTCAAAACTATAAAAATGATATTAAAGTTAAACACTTCTTTAATCCAAACAAATATTATTACCCGATTAGACATAATGAATTATCATGGAGTGTAAATCTTGTTCAATTTCACAATTATCATATCATATCACATCTGGCCATAAAAGAAAGAAATTAAAATAAATTACTAATTGCATAAATTACATATTTATGTCGTTATATAATTTACTATGCACACATACCCTCACAAGTCATATGTCGTTTCTAATCATAAACTTTATGATCCAAAACAGTTTTGGAGAGAAATCAATATTATTTCCGTTCAAGTATTTAAAATCATCGTTGTAATTAAAATAAATAAATAAATAAACATTAAGAAGCGCCAAACGTATTCATGGAGTGTGGCACCCCGCCATTAAATGTCGTAGACTCTTTATAGCTATGTAGTTATACATATCAACTATAGTAATGTTCAAGTTCAATCGCTTGTTGCCGGTCTAGTTTTTGGTTACTATCGTGCGATCAAATCAAAATATACGATAATTTTAATAAACTAAATAAAGCCAATCGTACAGTCTTTGAATATAGGTTTTTGTAAATATTGTGGTTTTCCTTTTGTCTATTCATAAAATATATATAAGTCATTAATGAGTAATTGTGGTTGATATTGTAGTTTGCAGACTCATTTATGGTTATATGTTGTTTAATTTGGGTAACTGTGTTACCCAAATTAAACAACTAATAAATTATAAAAAAATCGTTTTGTGGTATATCGTTTTGGTACAGATAAGAATATAGAGATCATTAATTGCTAGGGAATTTCATACCGACAAAACGGCACAGTGGTTAAAGCTTAGGCGTTTGGATTGGAAGGTACCAGGTTCGAATCCTGATAGGGGCGGGATGTAAAAGTAGTTTTTCATCATCTGATTACGGCTCGAACCGGCTTGAACTACTGCTCAAATGATAAATAAACCCAAAAAATCCAAGAAATCAATGATTTATGAGAAATGTGTAATTTACTATCAAAATGTAAACAAAATGGCATCAAAAGCATCACGCTTTTATAACTTCGTCTTAAAATCAAATTACCTTTTATGTATATGTAATTTGTGAAACTTCTTTAAAACCCGGCATACGGAGCAGTAAATTTTTTAGCCATGATTACGTTATTTTCAGATGTGATCGGTCTCTCCAAACTAGATCAAAGAAATCGGGTGGTGGCATACTTGTAGCAGTCACATCCTAAACTCTGGAATATTCTAGTAATTTAAGCCTCGTCGAGATTCGAACAAATTCGAGTAAAAATAAAAATCAACTAAACAAATCTAATCATCTAGACAGCTTGTAGTGATCATTACGCAACCTGTATCAATGCGGTTGATGAAGTTATGAATACAAGAAACTTGTCAGATTTAGTTGTTGCACTTTGTGTTTATACTTCCAAATATAATCTGGAATTTTGACCAGGAAGTAAATTGTATTTTATCATACAATATAACACAGATGCGGAATTTTTATTTGTGGACGCCATGTTTGATTATATTTTGAACCAAATAAACACCATTGCTAATAAGCGTGATGGATTATTGGAACTTGTTGGTTGGAGGATCTGGTTTAGTAAACATGTGGTTCCAACAGGACGATGTCACATGCCGTATATTACTAGAGAAATCATGGAATTTTTACGAGAAATGTTCCCACAATAGGTAATTTCGAAATCTGGTGATGTGGATTGGCCTCCACGGTCACCCGATTTAACTGCTCCCGACTTATTTTTATGGGGCATCTTAAAACTATAAGGTGTATGCAAACAAACCATTTAATATTGAACAACTAAACAGGAACATTAGGGAAGAAATTAACATGCTATAGGGTGAAATGTGTGAAAAAGCGATGAAAAATGTAATCAAAAGAGCCTGCATGTGCTGTAAGGCAATTATAGAGGCGGACATTTGACCGGCATTGTTTTTAATATATAATCCAAACCTGAAATAAACGATCTGTAAACATTAAATCCTTTTTTCTTTTATTTAAAAAATTTAATAGAAAAAGTAGTATAGCTCTCGGAGGGACACATTGTAGAAACACCTTAATCCTCAAAAGCACCGCAAGATACATTATTCTCATTCCGATATAATAATGCTACGAATCGTTTAAAAGGTTTTGTAACAAGCAACAAGTTTATTGTCAGCACTTTAGTTCAAAAGTCCGCCGATTTGATACTGGTACCTAATTATTACTTTATTACAGACTATCGTCGAAGTTATTTACCATTTTCTAAGACCTCATTCGATATTATTCCAATTTGTTGGGAAATGTTGAGAAACGGTTAAGTTCTGTTACTATTGGCCATTTTCCAGAATCACAATGGGAAACCGTATTTGAGTCCAATTTTCATAACATAATAATAAATAAGTTTAACAAATGGCTGAGTTCTGTTAAACTTCCAATTTACCAGACCCAAATTGTAAAACCACATTTTCATTACAAAAATTGAGATCTGTTTCAATATGGTTCGGAAAATCGCTTAGTTCCATTAGAATTGTTAATTTTTTGCCATTTGGGACTAATATTGGAATCTGGTTCTCATCATTTTAACCTTCATATTGTCTTTCGGGTCTATATAACCCGAAGTGCATTTTAGTTGTTTATAAAATGCTTTTTTTGAATCGAGTATACAATTGATTGTTAGTGACTTTTCATCAAATACATTATTTTACATTTTGAACTAAAAAAAATAGGATTATTTATAAGTTTAGGGACTAATATGTGTTTGAAACACATATGATCTTTCGATCTTTCTAGAAAATGGATAGCGATTTAGACGAGTATTTATTATCAACTGATGGTGACGAGAGTGATGCTTCACAAGTTGATAATTTGTCAGAGTTTATTATTGATAAAGAACTTTTTGATGATGAATCAAATAACTACATCAGAAGTACAGTAGATGAGGAATTTCTAGAATCGCGGATATAAAGACAAGCTTTCTTATATATTTAGAGCGAAATGTACTGTCAAAGATAATGGAAATGACAAAAAAAGAAGGAGTTTCAGTATTACAAGCCGAATAGAAACCAATATCTGCAGTTGGATTTTTGGCATACATCGGTATTTGATTATTTGTGTGTATAGGTCTCGCAACGAGCCAACTGAAAGCTTGTATGGAATCCATGCTGTATCACGGGTGGTAAGATTTGACGGCAAAGATACCAGAAATGAACGGCGCCAAAGGGACAAATTAGCAACTATTCAGTAGATATGGGATAAATGGGTTGAAATTTTGCCAAACCTTGGCAGATGGACAGACAAGCGGCTAGACACCATCCGAAAAAAAAACTGAATTACCAATAAATTTTACGGATAACAAAAACATGTTCATTCTTCTCCGTGCCCCATCGATGCAAATAAGTGATAATCGGTCGGAGTCAAGTCTGGCGAGTAAGCCGCATGTGAAAGTATTTCCCAATTAAGTATTTCTAACGTTTGTATGACCGGTTTTGCTTTGTGTGATGGTGCATTACCATGAAGCAAAATCACTTTGCCTTTATCATATTCTGGTCCTTTTTCACTTTCCTTTTTTCTTTTCTTCCTCATTCAGATTTATCACTTGTGGTTGGTAGCGTTCAGTATATTTGCGGTTTCACCAGGTTTTAGAGCTATGTCTTCCGTCCGAAGCGATTTGCTCTTGCAGTCGATGTCGATGGTTGTTCTGGATCAACCTAAGACATTTTACGCTTTGGATTCTCAAAATAAATCCATTTTTCATCACCAGTCACAATTCGATGGAGAAATGAATTTCTTTTGTATCTGGCGAGCAATATTTCTCAAGTGGTTTTTCTATTTTCCTGTTGTCTTTCATCATGCGGAACCCATTTCCCCAGCATTTGACTTTATTTGACGAATGGAGACGGCTTCTTCTGACATATTCAATTGATCCGCGAGTTGTTTTTGCGTTTGAGCGTCAATTTCATCCAATAATGCTTTCAATTCACTGTCCTCATATTTTTTTGGTGGTCTTCCACGTTCGTTGTTTCTCACGTCAAAATCAACACTTTTGAATTTATTAAACCACTTATAACATTCTGATTTACCAAAAGCATGCTCATCGGAAGCTTTGACAAGCATTCGATGTGATTCTGCACCAGTTTTCTTCAAATGATAACAAAAAATCAAACTTGTATGATTATGAATTAGATTGCGGTAGATACTTGATATTTTAGCAATTCGCAAATCGCAGTTCGGTAAATATGGCGGATTTGCTAACAACAAAGTTGCTTACGGAAAATGACATACTCGATAGTTTCAGCAAAGCAAGTATTTTTTTTTATTCAGCACTTAAATTTCAAAGCGCTGAATTTAGTTTACCTATAAGGACTACACTACGTTAGAAATGCAAATATAAAGGCTGAATTATATATTTTTGTAATCCTATTTTATTATCGAAATATTGGTTTATATGTACATTCATAATTTTATATGTTTATTACTTTTTGTAACATATGTGAATTACGGCAATCGTGTATGTAGTTTTTTTTATTATTACCGAAATAATTTATCATTAATTGACACACATCCGCACCGCGTTACCTTTCGCTTATTTCATCGAGTTCGTTGGCTTGATCGTCCAATTCAGATGATGGTTCCACATAATCATCAGATGGTACCGGAACACGGCTGATTGTGGCAATATTGTGCAGCACAAAGTATGTTGTAATTATTTGCACACGTTTGTATACACTGTATAGTAGATTACCACCTGATACATGTATAATTCTAAAGCGACAAGTATCCCAAATGCCATTTCGATTATTTTTCTGTTTTTTTTATGATGTATAATATATTTTTTTCTGCTTCAGTTAATGGATTCAATACCGATGTTAATAAAATTGTATCGGAAGGATAACCATTATCCCGTAATAAAAAATTTAATGGCGGAAAAGTCTCTGAATGAAGATAATCGTATAGGCCACTGGTATTGTAAATATGAGAATCATGAGTTGATCCCGGCCAGCGGCAAACTAAGTTTGTAAATAAATAGTCGGCATTGCATACCTAAACTTAGAAACAAATAACTAATTAAAATTAAATCAAATAATTACAGCTTGGACATTAAGTGCGTATACACTTTTTCTATTCATCAACGTATATAGCTGTCCCATAAAGAAGGCTTTTGAATTTGTATTTGGGTACCATCTATCGCCCCAATTACGTTCGGAAATTGGGAACACATACTTCTCATAAAATCTTCTTTTTACTTCGCCAACTTCTGCGTTACTTTTCGGAAACTTTAAGCGTATTTTATTTGCCAAATTACAACAACAATGCTATGTATTCAATACCAATTTGGAATTCGTTGAATTCCTACAGATTTGATGGTATTGAAATTCCAATTCTATTTTTTAGTTACTATGCTTGTCACTAGAGTTTTCTCTGTAGAAAAAGATGAAATAAAAGAAATAAAACACGGGAATTCATTTGTTATTTCTTTTGACCAAGAATTGAATTCCAATTCCAAATCCAATTCCTTCGCATATGAAATACGCTTTTTATATATTTCAAAATTCTACGGCATACAGCACTCAAAAATTACGAAAAAATTCTACTCACGATGGGTTGTAACAGATTATGTCCCCACTTATCTGAAAGCAACCAGCTCCCAGTATATTTAAGCTTACTAAAACCTAAAAAAATAAATAAGGAGAACCCAGAGAATGTAAATACATCCAATAATGCTTACTATTAAGATTTTCTACGATTTGCACCCCTTGTAAAATCACCCTTTAGCTCTCTATAATGTCTTTTGCAATATTCTTCGTGAATCTGTCTCGCTTAAAAAATTCGACATCACTACACTCAAAAAGGTTATCACGGTCTACAAGTACTTTACGAGGTATACGATTCTGATTCCTTCGCCTACACCTGGAAATCCAAGCATCCATTTGTACACGTTAAATTAAATCAATTAACTTCACTATAGTCACTAATAAATATCGATTAACTCAACTAAACCAATTAATTTTTTAAATAAGAAATATTTTCAAACTCAAAAATTGACATAAGCATAAATTGCATACACTTCAAATTGCTCGCAAAATTTTAACTATTTCCGTGCTTGCTAGTCAAGACAAAAATATCCAGTATACCATTTTCCTTAGTTTAACCTTAGTGTAAACTTGGGATAGGTGGCGCCATTTATTGGTAAATTCCGGGTTCATATTTACTCACCTTTCATATTTACATAACTTTGCTTTACAAAATGCTTGATATCTTAGCTTATAATAGATCCGTTGCTTTGATGTCAAATAAATCCAGAATTGCAAGTCGGAAAACTTTCAAAAGGACGGTTATATTTAGAGGAGCTGGGAAGAAGTCTAGTAGAGCCATTGAATAAATCCAGACCCAGTGCTGACATGTTCTATATCATCACAATTTTCGACATTTTATCAAAGTTTATTTCTCGTTTTCCTAAACTAAAATGGACAACTGTTTCATTTATGAATTATTTCTTTTCGATTGCTATCACAACCTACTAGTACAAATGCGAATAAATTGTCTTTCTCTAATTTCTTTCAAGTATCGAAAACAAATTATTTCGTGATAGAAATGGAGTAGAATATCACTTTTTCAATCTAGCAACCTGGTAAATGATATAAAATGTGAAATAGTGTCAAATTTTATTCTAAAGAAGCGAGACACAATCTTCGATGAAGTATCGAAAATGTGATGGTAGAACAAGTCAGCACAGGTAGTCAATGCGCGAAATACATATTTGTGCAAGTTGCACGTACGTCATTTTTACCTAACTTGTGAATGCAACAGAGTAAATTTTTATATGTACATATTAGGATTTTTATTTTTAATATATAAATTTATTTTTATTATTATTATTATTATTATTAATATGATTATTAATATGAATAATTGTAATATTTGTATTTAATTTAATGATTTTTCATTCTGCAAAATGAAAGACTAAAAGTGTTTAAACGATTCGAGGAAAATAGGAAGGTTAATCTGTTCCATTCGCTGTTTACGTAACCAAATCCGGCATATATTATGCAATCTCAATTTCGTCCAAATTAATTGTCGAAAGGCTTAGCTTCATTCAAATCGACCGATTTCGTGTTTCTTGTTTCCAGAATCCCATAAAAAACAAAACTTTGAACAACATAAACGTAATAGGGTTTATGAACCACTAGATGGCGCTTAAATCTAACCTAGGTGCCTAAACACTGCAACTCCAGCGGTCTATTATGAAATTTTTGACCGCGTTTTTTTTGACAATATCTACCAATCTGACAAAATCGAAAAGTATCGAAAATTTAAAAATACAATTTTATTACGAAACTTTTAAATAATTAAACTAATTAAATTTTAATGATTAAAATTATTTAATCCAATATTTAATATTTTATGTATAATTTTATAAATATTTTATGTATTCGCAACGATATTCGACACAGGTATCGTAAATTTTCTACAATATCGAAAACAAACGCTGTCGAAAAATTTCATAATGGACCCCCAGCTCCTCACCAAAGAGTACATTGTTGTTCGTTGTCCTGCAAAAAATTTAAAACTGTTTATAAATGGCTTAGTTTCTTAACCATATTATAGAACTTCTTTCAAAAATATTTTAAGTCTCATTTTCACATTGATCTGGTAATAAATAACCTAGGTTGTCCTAGTTGACCGTATACTAGAACTTTCCCCATCGGATCGGGTATTTACTATTTATTACAGCATAGTTCCGGTCAATTTCACATAAGTAAAAAATCATTCCAAAATCCCATTTTCATCTATACCACATACTCCATTTCATCATGATCGTTTAATAAATAATTTAGTTTGCTCTAATTGGTCATATTCCAGCACTTCCTCTAAAAGTTATTTTAGGATGCCAATTTCATCTTGATTGCTAAAAATGGCTTAGTTTCGTCCTAGTGGACCGTATTTCAAAAAATAACAAATAACATAACATGTTATGTTATTCCGCCGAATAATGGTTCTATTCAATTCCTTGAAAAAATTTAACACAGCTAAATGCTGGAATCCACTATATATCATAACAATATGTTACCTTTACAATATATGTATTCGTACATGCTTGTAATTGTTTTGGATTTCTAACAGACCGATTAAATAATGTAAACATTAGTTGTTTGATTAAAAAAAATAAACTTTTCTATTTTTAATTAATTCTTGATTATATAACTACATATATATTTACATTAGTTGATAAAACTTTGAATTTACGTATCACACGTTATAGTGCAATAGAGTGTGAAGGTATCGTATGTAATCTACATATATGGATATGGAAATACAGAATTTTTTTTCTACAACCAAACTACAATCTCTCGAATTAAATGTTGCTATTTTCCATTTACAGGGCTACGGGCATGTGTTATAGATTTTATATTAAAGACAGATATGCTAATAAGTTTTCACTTTTTTGATATTTTATTTTTTATACTGACGACGGTTTCAGACAAGCATAAATACGAAATTCACAAAACCGTTATCGTAAATTATTTTTTTTTCGGCAGTTGAATTTTTGAATGATTGACGATAATTGTGTTTGTTTGGTTAATTTAAGGTTGTTTTCTAATTATTTGGTAATAAATTATTTATGTGATATAATTAGTGAATTAGCTAAGGTAATTCAAATAAGAGAGAGTAATAGGTAATATATAGGTTTGAAGTAACCGCGGTAACGAGTTTTTAAATAAATATTATTTTTTCGATTATCGTGTGCGTCACGAATTGCGCGGGCCTATTCAAAAATAACACATTGCCTCAAATACCATAATATATTATATATAGTATATATTGGCAAATAAATATAAAATTCAGTCAGAAGTCAATCATTCAAAAGAATATTTACGCATACATATTATAATTTCTCTATAATATAACAAACTCACATGTACGTGGATGTGGATAAATAAATATATTATGTATAATCGACGATTTACTTCTATGCGGGTGATCTCATAACAGAAACATTCCTGTTTTGTTTATAAAATTAGATTTACACTCTAGATTATCAATTTAACGAATTTTAATTTCCAGAACAATCAAATTTCGAACACATTTTTTTACTTAATACAAGCGAGGATTTATCAACTAAACAAAAATCTTGATCTTCATCAATTGTAAACAATCAATTGATTGTGTATGATTTTTATGATTATCAAACATCGACCCTCCATAAGATTAATTTATTTTTTATTGCTGTATGGTTTATTACATGCATACATTGTCGTTCTCAGATGCATCAAATTCAAAAACAATGAAATTCTTTTTGTGCTCAACTATCACAATCGTTTTCTGGCTGGATTAAGAAATATAATTAATTTAACACTTTTGAACCTTCGATATATAAGAATTATTATACAAAATGTAGAATTAGACGTTGATATATTTAATTAGAATTTTAATTGAATGCTAACCCGGCTGTAACGGATCGGATCATTTCAATCAATTTTAATTATGCAGAGAGAAATGAGTAAATTGACTAACAAAGCCGTTCATAATATCTAAAATATATTTTTTGTGTAAGTGGAGGAATTAAAGACTTTAGCTTGATATGGTTTAATGATGTATTTATAATATTAACAAAAACTAAACATTGAAGCGCGATGTCGGAAGCCTTTGACGAGCTGCACCAAATGAATTTATGATGGGGCAAATTTCAATAGTGCATGATAATTCAAATTAAATAGGTTACTCGTCATAGTAAAAATTAGTTATGTTTTGTGGCTTAATATTCATTATCAAAGTCAGGGCTTCGTTCCGTAAAAACCACATTTTCCTATTTGTGCTTATCTTATGAGTAAAGATTTTCACCTTGCAAATACAGGGTGTTTAAAAAATTTGGCTCAAAAAAAGTACACAATAATACTAAAACGTAACTTCCAAAATATTTATTGGAGAGCTACCAACTTTGTCTTTGTCGTCCGTTTGAGAGCTAAAGGGTGATCCAATAAGAGCTTTCGGAAATTTTTTTGAAATAAAACGCATTAAAATCAATTTAAAAATTGTATTTGTGACGTAAGTTCGGTTTATGACATAAAAATAATTTGAAAATAATTTCTTTTAAATGTTGTCCGCGATTGGCTCTTAGATGATACATTCTATGGGCCCAATTTTAGAGCATTCTTTCGAGCATTTCGGCAGATATTCCGTTAATTGTTATGTTCGCTTCTAATGCAGGGATCGATTGTGGTTTATCGATATTAACAAGTGATTTTAGATACCCCCATAAAAAATAATCTAACGGCGTCAGATCCCAAGATCTTGGAGGCCGATTCACGGGTCCGTTTCTTGATAAGATGTTCTCATTAAAATTTTCTTTCAATAAATCGATGGTTTGGCCTACTGTGTGGCACGTTCCACCATCCTGTTGAAACCACAAGTCGGCTACACCAATATCTTGAATTTTTGGCAATAAAAATTCATTGATCTGTAGTTTGCGCCATTGACGTTTACACGCTGTTCTTCCGCATTTTAAAACAAATACGGTCCGATGATGCCACCTGCCCATAAACTGCACCAAACAGTACATTTTTCAGAATGCATTGGAAGCTCTTGAATCTCTTCTGGCTGTTCATCAGCCCAAATACGACAATTTTGTTTGTTGACATATCCATTGAGCCAAAAATGAGCTTCATCGCTGAACACAATTTTTCGATAAAAAAACGGATCAATTTGGAGCTGTTCCAGCGCCCATAAACCAAACCAATAACGCAAAGGAAGGCCAACCGGCTTCAATTTTTGAACAAGTTGTATTTTGTATGCCTTCAAACCAAGATCTCTCTTCAAAATACACCACAATGTGCCATTCGAGAGACCCGCAGAGCTTGAGAACGGGACGAATTGATTGATTGCGGTCTTCACGTACACTTTCAGCTACAGCAGCAATATTCACAAAAGATCGACTTGTACGCACTCTAGTCGTTTGATGAATATCCAATAATGAAAAAGTGGTTTGAAATTTTTTGAATGATCCGCGAATAGTGCGTTCAGTTGGACGATTATGAACACCATAAAATGATCGAAGAGCACGAAAACAATTTTTCACTGAACACTGATATTGAAATAAATTTCCACAATTTGCAAACGTTGTTCTCACGTAAGTCTATTCATGGTGAAATGTTAATGAATACTGAACACAAATGTCATATGAAAGTGACAGTTGTGACGCATAAATCCCAATGAGAATCCCA
Organism: Nephrotoma appendiculata; assembly: GCA_947310385.1. Classification (NCBI taxonomy): domain Eukaryota; kingdom Metazoa; phylum Arthropoda; class Insecta; order Diptera; family Tipulidae; genus Nephrotoma; species Nephrotoma appendiculata. The sequence goes on from OX371224.1 coordinate 248,398,502, forward strand.
ATTGGAAAAAGTACTTCCTATTGGATCAGTCTTTTTAAAGTAAAAAAATTTTTTTTTTTTTATAAAATTTAGTTTTTCTCAATTTAAAGATTTTCGGCTTTTTCATAGACTAATATTATTTACTACAAATGACGACTTTTCGAACCAGCAAGAAAGAGGTCATATACTCATAATATATCTACCACAAAAAGGAAAATTTACTCTCCCTCGCCCCCTCCTCCATTTTTAACCCCAGGGTACTTGTGAAGATTTTCAAGCTCCTGAATGATTTGTCCCTAAAATTTCTTGAAATGGCTATCGACTTTTCCCTCAAGGGACTTTATTTCTCCTCTTAGCTCTTTAACTTGAAGTTTCCATGCCCAAGTTCTTGGTTGACTTTCTGGTTTAATCGACAATTCGTCCAACTTGTTCCACTCGCAGTTCTACCAATTGGGCACTTTGCTGCTCGCGTTGCTGATTTATTTTCACACCTAATTTTTTATACCCGTGAAGTTTGTCCTAAAATTGTCCTGTCTGTTTTATCATGAGTATGTATTAGTTGGGTCCCATTTGAAAAGCGATATTTTAAAACGCGAATTATCTAAACGCGATAATTAAAAATGCGATATTTCAATAGACGATAGAGTACAAAACGCGATATGGTACAAAACGCGATATGGTACAAAATGGGAATTTAGGATCGGGATAAGTCGGGTGAAGAGAAAATTTAATTTCAGTTTATAGGAATTTATAAATCGATAGGAGCGAGAGTATATAGGATCGGTATAAATCGGATCGCTACGCTCCCGTCGCTTCGCAATGCACATTCTGTACCACATCGCGTTTTGAAAAATCGCGTTTTGTACCATATCGCGTTTTGTACCATATCGCGTTTTGAAATATCGCATTTTGAAATAAGGCGTTTTGTACCATATCTCGTTTTGTCATATCTCGTTTCGAAATATCGCGTTTTAAAATATCGCGTTTCGAGCGGATCCGGTATTAGTTAATCTCTCGTTTTAATGAATTATCATATTTGTAGTATTTGAACATACGTACGTATATAAACAAATTTGAAATAAAGGTATAGTGAAAAAATCGTTAATTATCATTTCCAATTCAGTGACTTATTTATTGACCAAGAAGCAATATTGTAAATGTTGTGTATATATTGTGGCTTATATCAAACTTTCTTTATCAAGAATATGTACATATGTTGAATTTAAACGTGGTCGTACAACCACCGATGATGCATCACTTCTAGAAAACATAAAAAAAATCTACGAAAATATTTTTAATGACCGTAAAGTGAAGTTACGTGAGATAGCTGACATTTTAAAGATATTAATGGAACGTGTTGGTCAGATTTTGCACGAACATTTGTCCATGAGAAAGTTGTGGGTACCGCGTTTCCTCACAATGGATCTAAAACGATAACGCGACGATGATCCCGTGCGCTGTTTGAGCGCAGCGAACTTTTTTTTGCGGTATTTCACAATGGATGAAACATGGATCCACCACTATATACTGGAGTCAAATCGGCAATCATCTAAATGGCGAGAGGTCGGTGAACCTTGTCCGAAGCGGCCAAAAGCACAACAATCGAAGTGATTGCCGAAGCTTAAGCTTTTTTTAAGACAAATCGTTATACAAAAAAGGCATCGAAATGTTAGAGCGTCGTTGGGCTGATTGTATCACTTTAGAAGGAAATTATGTTGATGAGTAAAAGTTAGTTCATGATTTAAAAGTTAGACGCAATGGGTGAAGCAATTGAAAATAGTATTGCGATAGATTCCAAATTTCGGAATAGTAAGATATTGATATCTCAACACCAGATGAATTATCTCTAATAATCTCCCACCAAATACTGCGACCAAGAACGAATTTTTGACCTTGAGATTTTTGCAGATTTACCGTTCGTTTTATTAGCGATGATCGAAAATTTGCTCTTGAAAAAGGTATCTATGAGACTGTCGTACGGATTGACGGATCGGTTTGAAATTGCGGACTTAAGCTTTTCCTATAAATTGAAGGGTGATTTTCGGCTGAAATTGGTTCTTTTAGGCCGCTTTTACGTTTTTCATATAGACTCTTTTCGTTTTTTGGAACAAATAATAGGTTGGGGAAAAAGATATCCATTATTTTTTCGCTAGATGGCTTTAGTGATATATAAATATCTCGCGATATATTTGTCGCAGTATACCATACTTATACTCGTTCGGAGGATTCATACACAAAAAAATTGTTTTGTCATAGTTTTGATTGAATGATTCAGTTGTGAGTTATAGAGTGTCAAGGATGGAGGTAAACAAAGAGAACATTCGCTATATTTTACAATTTTGCTTCGATAAATGCGAACAGACAAGTCAGGCGGCTGAAATTGTGAATGGTGTCTATGGTGCCGATACTATCACAGCCAATCATGTGCAATTTTGGTTTCATCGATTCCGTTTCGCACTTAAATCCCTATCTTCGAAAACGTCGGTAAATTCCTGGAAATTATCGAAGTAGACCGGCATGCCAGACAATAAACGACAATATCAAGCAGAAACGGTCATGTTCGAAGGCCGGCAAAGCAGTCCAAACGGTGGCCAAACAGGAAATGAACTGCACCGATTGAAGGCAGCAAGCAGAGGCGGCCATAATCAGCCAATATATGAGAGGTGTCGCATTCCCCCAGGATAGCACAAAGCCGCACACGTCCATGATGACCCGCCAGAAGCTCTAAAAGCTACGTTGGGAAGTTATTATGCATCCGCATTGATGCACCGGACCTGGCACCAAGCGACTATCACCTTTTTTTGTCGATGGCATAGATTCTTGATGGTGTAAAAATGGCCCCAAGAGAGGCTTGTGAAAACTGGCTATCTCAGTTTTTCGCTTTTTTTCCAAACTTTATATTTCTTTTTATGTATTAGGTGCGCTAGTAGAAACTGTGCTTTTTTTAGACAAATTTACCTTGATTGTTACAAAAGTTAATTATCGAAACATTCGCCATTACTATCTACGATCTTTTGTCATTTACCACGTCACGGTACCATTAATCGCTTTTAACATTAATATCAGCACCAACTGCAAGCCGTTCAATCTATACGCGTAAATCGCACGGAAGGCATTACTGAAAATGAGATATTTCCGTAAAAGGTCATAGAACTTTTCTGTATGCAGGTTGGGTGATAGAAGACCCTCTTACGAATCTTACGATGTACGTCACGGTACCATTAATCGTTTTTTGTGTTGGACAAATTACGTCTTAGAATTTCGCTTAAGATCTTTGGCAATGCCCTAAATTTCATTTGCAGAAAAGTCTTATTTATTCGTTCTATATTAGTTGATTCGTGAAATTTATTTGTAATTTATTTTAATTTTACGAACAATATCATCTTTGGTCATTAAATATTTTTCTGCAATTAAAAAGGTAATGTACGATTTTATCACTATACCTTTATACCAAATTTGCATATAAAATTATTTAAAAAATTTTCAGCAACAGTGCCCTTATCATATCTTCCATGTTCAAGGATGATTTTTGTTGCTCAGGAGTAGGTGACTGTGTTGAAATGGCATCGCTCCAACTACTTTTTACTTCTTCTTTGCACAGCTGGATTTTATGCTCATCGTTTGGAATAATTGGTGCCCCTTAATAGTTAGCATCGGTGATGATTGTCGCGATCTACAGCCTCCTATTTTTGAATCCTCAAGGATTGCAAGGCGTTCTATAGCTTCGTCTGGCGTTCGATACGGTTTCATGATGGATTTTTTTTGTTTTGTCATAGATGTTTTCGACCATTTCTGGTGTTATTACCGCTTTTGGCCTTCCTGAACGTTCAGCATCACTTGTGCTTGTAGGCCACGTTTAGATTATAAACGGTTGCATTTGAAGTTGTATATTTATCTAACACCGTTTTCATTCCATCGATGTTTTATTATGGTTTTAAACCTTTTAAATGAAAGTATTTAATCACTGATAGATATTCGTTTTCCCATATTTAAAAAAAATCAAAAGTGACTCTCAGAAACGACTCTAAAGGTGGATTTATTACTGCGGTCGTTTGTTCCGTCTTTCCTTCTGATTTTTTTTTAAATCAATCAAAGTTGCTGAAAAAAATTACAAGAAAAAAAACATAATTTTTAACCAATGAAATTGGTTTAAAAAAATTTCAGAAGGAAGGAAGGAACGAAAGAACGCAACACTGAATCCGCCTTAACTATAAGAAAATATTCAATCAAAAGTCATAAAAATTCGACAGCTTTCATTTAAAAGAACGTACTTCACGGTAAACAAAGTTTATGTTATTACTAGTGATGCATAGATGGCGTTATTCTAAATATTTATCAATCCACCTTCGTATACCAGGGATGATATCGCTATGATATCAAAAGAACTGAATTTTTAAGGAACAGAGCACTGAATTTAATTTGACAGTACTTTCCGCACATTTACCTACTTCACCAATAATTGACTAACTATAAACAAGCAAATTTCAAGACAAATTGAGTTCAGTCTGTTTTGACGCACATCAAAATAGCATTTTGCAGGAGCTGAAACAAAAAATGCAAGCAATTCTTTCATATTTGTGGGTAATTTGATTTCTACTGGTTTATTTCAATATAATGATTGGCCCATCAAGTTTTTATATACAGAAAGTCTAAAATGGTTCGTTTTGAAAGAAGACTTTATTTATTACGAGTATAAACTATTTTGAAAAGTAGTAATTAACCAGCATGATATTAATGGCTGAGTGCCCTTCGTGAGCTTAATTAGATTCAACAAGAGCATTAAAGCTGCACCAATCCTAACGCTCGATTTTATTTGAGAAATTGAATTGCATCTGTTTATGATATAGTAATTAAAATTAGGCAGGTTATTTCACGTTAAGGATCTTTACCAGTAGCATCACTAATATTTCTAAGTCAGGAACTTTGGAGTGGAAATAACTATTTGATTATGTTGGACACAAGAAACTTTCAGTCAAAGATGAAAAATAGGAACAAAAAATATAAAGATGAGGTTTGTTTACGCGTAAGGATCCCAGATTTTTCACTTTTATAATTATAATAAATATTTCTCATTCTACGACTCTTTTTTCATCCGATACTTTTTGATTTTCTCATCCCATACTTTTTGTTTTTAGTCCTAGCAAAATTTTGTTTGAAAGTTGATTTTTTATAAATGAACTCATTTAGAAGAAACAAATTGTACTGTTAAAATCTAAAGGGAGTCGACAAATTTTTCAGCAGTGTTGTGTTCTGAAGCTTTATGGCTATCTTGAGCTCAAGTGATGGGTTCCGTTGGTTGTGGAACTAAGCATAATTCAAATGTGCCAAAGCAATTAAAGAATCCGCAGATTTATTGATTTTTATAAGTTCTAGACTCATTTCTTATACTTCTATTAAAGGGTCGGTACTATTAAAGGGTCCGCAGAATTGTTATTGCTGGTAATTTCTGTACTCTGTTGCTGGTTATAGATCTACCCATCTCCTTGAACCTTCTATCCAACTGATGAGGTAATGGGGCTATATATTTAATAATCCTGGTGGTGAGCACTAACTAGCTTGTGGCATTTGTCGAAATGTTCGTATATCCGTATTTAAATGCTACAGAGGGAAATCTAATAATGAAAAGTTAAATTTTACAGAAAGGTGCAGTACACAATTTTCCTCTCAAAAATATTGCTTTGAATGGGAATGGGAAGTGTGGGAATTGAAAGTCAAGGGAGTATGGGATGAGGCGAAATCGTGGGAAAAGAAATACGTATTATTTGTATAAAATGTAGACTCTCGGATGAGTTTTTTAACGCTGGGGCTGATTTTTTTGAATTGTGAGATGAAAGTCTGGGATAACTTGAAGGTGGACTAAAATACCCTATAGTGCAAACAAATGTACCCCTTCACACGTTTTGTGTTCTCCTACGCAATAAAAAAATTGTTTATCTCGCTTTAAATTTTGACTCAGAAATACAAAACTCATGATTAACTTTATTTATTTTTGTCCAATAAGGAAAATTTTTGCTTTCGTTTTAGAGTAATAAAAAGACAACGATTATTAGCTTACTTCATTTCTAAGTGTGCCGATAAAGCACTGACTGAGGGCATTGAAAGAGAGTGAAACTAGCCAACCAAAACGTTTTGTTTGGAATCAAACTATCCCTTCAAACGAAACATGTTGCCTTTTGAATTAAAATATGTTTCTTTCGACAAATTTTGCCGTAAGGATACCAATTAACAAAACAAGAATTGTAAATCCTTTGTGATTTTTCGAACCTAATCTCAGCGAACTTCACTTCAAAGTGTGACGTGGAAGTTTGGTTAGAGCAGACCTAGAATGGAAGCTCTGTGTCGCAACAAACTTTTTAAACCAGTAAGAGTAATGCTTTGCTCAGAGATCCATAAGAAAGAGTTGCATTTTGCACGGGCTCTTACAAAATTTTGCACTTGGCTCAAATATGAAGCTCAAGCTAGTACAGGGTGGTGCATCTAATGTTTGCAATTTAATTTGGCTCTAATTCTCAGTAACGCTCAACATTAACTGTAAGGGCGTCGCTTTGCTCATTTTTGAAAAAATGGAGCAATGATGCCGCCTATTCAAAATCCATACGAAACAGTCACTCGTTCTGGATGCTGTACTATGGCGACGTGTATTATCTGAGCCCCAAATACAACAGTTTTGCTTGTTGACGTAACCTTTGAGGTGGGAATCAGCTTCGCCAGAAAAAATTGTTTTTCGGTAAAAATGCACATTTTCTTCCAAGCGTTGCACAGCCTAATTAGCGTACCGAAAACGTTGCGGATGGTCATTTTGCTTCAGGTTCTGCACTGATTGAGCTTTGTGCACGTTTATACCGAGGTCTTTATACGAAATTACCACAACAGAACTGCGTGAAATGTTCATTTCTTGAACACGAGTTGATGATGATGGATGCTCAGACATATTCTGAGTAACAGCTTCAATGTTTTAGTATATTCAATAAAAATCCAATTTCACAAACTTGCTTCACAAAATGATCCGCAAATTGCCTTGTAGGAATTTCATTTCTGCTGAATTTTCCACGTAAATTTCTTACAGTTTGGGTAGAAGATTCACCACGTTGAAAGAAAGTTTTCAATATTTCCCAAGTTTGTTCAAGCGTAAAGCGACCCATTTCGTAAATGTCAAACGTTATACTAATTTTTTGTCATAACACGAATGACGTAAGTGCTGCCACACTCGAAGTAAGCGGTAGTTGAAATTGCAAACGCTAGATGGATGGGCCACCCGTTACTAGACGAAACCCAAAGGATTGCAATCGTTTCTTCTACAAGAAATTGCCCTATAAACAGATTACGATTTTGCAAGTTCGATCAAATTATTATTCCGAATTGAACGTACTTATGATACTAAATTAACTACGCGAATTGGAAGCAACAATAGAAAAACAAATTAACTATTCAGCTCTACATTAACAACTGTAACAATTCTAATTCTAAATTGCACAGCTTTTAATTCTTTGTTGTAAATGCAGCGAAAAGAAAAGTAATCATTGCGTATTAGAAAAGGTTTTTAGTGTAGTTGTTGTAGCATAAAGCACTATGCTATATCATATAATTATATATTGTACCGCATCTATTGAAAAATTGTACGACAAGATACAATTTCACTTTTCAAGGTAAACTATATAATGGAGCGTGGTTTTTCACTTTTGTTTATCATTACATGAATAAAAAAAATTTCTAACCATAGTTTGTTCGCGAACCAATTAATAATTATAATTTTTATCACCCTGCTTAATTAACGCAGACATGTTACCAGGTTGCTATACTTAATACAACACAAATTAACAATTAAATTTTTTTAAATTATTTCCAGGGTTCAGGTGACTGTGAACTTAATACTGCGTTGACATCGAAATTGGAGGAAACGGGTTCACCAACTGATAGTGGTGATTTAGTAGGTAAGCGAAAATTTGTATTTTATTTTGTTTTGTTTAATTTATGTTCTACATACACATTTCTATTGTTGACGTGCTCATTTCTAGTTTTTGTTGTTGTTGCACAATGTAATTAAAACTAAATTGAGTTGGTAAGTTTTCGAAAATAACTTTACAACATATTAAAGTTTGGCATAGTTTTGTAAAATAATTGTCTGTTGATTAATAAACATGTTTTCGTTACTTTTAATATTGAAATGGCTTTATAATGAATGGGAGGTAAAATTTTATGGTTTGTATATGTTTTTCAAAACTATATTTGGACTTAATGCAATGGGCCTGCTATGGTTTTAGGAATAGAGACCGTTGCAAGTACTTCCGCCCGTCTTTAAACAATTTATTTTGATTTATGTGTATTTTGTGGAGAAATGTGTTAATGATTGTGGCAAATACATACTGATATGTCATTACACTGGGTACTTGGTAAGAGAAGCACCATTTTCGATATATAAATCGAGCATTTATTACAAAAATTACTAATTTTTGGACGAGTATCCAATACCCCTTTTAATTAACACAACATGAAATTCAATTGTTTTTCTATTATCTTCGAATGTAACATCTCGGTTCTATCTATTAGCCGTGCCACTTGGAAGTTAAACCGTCAAATTTTAGTTTTCTCTTAGTCGATTTGAAGTAATATACGTTAATACCGTAAGTTTTTGTTGTACAATTAAATTATAATTTTTTATAAATATTTAATAATTTGTAATTATTTAAGACAATTATAATACTAAATTTCATACATACCCATCGTGCTTTGTATCGTTCAATGCTTTCATCTGGATTTTGCTTTAGTTTATAGACCCAACGATTATCAATCACATTTTGGCTTTATGGTGGATTGACCAAGTTCTACGTACGATTTTGAATGAGCGAATCGTATCATATCAATGATATTCCTCGCGTCACGTTCGCGTTTTCGTCAGCCTTCTTATTAGGGTCACTAATGTTCAGTGCAGCCATTGATTCTTGCAAAAGAAAAGCCTCACCACGGGTTTAATTTTATTCATCTCCGGATTACACACTCGATACGATTTCGGATGATTATGATATGCAACGAATACATATTTGGTTGCCTTTGGATCCAGTTTGTTTTCTTCTTTCATTGGAATATGCATAAACACCTCTGGCCCGAAAATCCGCAAATGATTAATTTTCACTTTTTTTACCGTGCCTTAATTCATACGGTGATTTCTCAGGCACAGTGCTCGTTCCCGTTCGATTCAGTACATGCACGGCAAAATTGACAGCCTCTCTCTCTCTCTAGCATTTACATCCCATGAAGGGATTTTGCCGCCCGCACTATGGTCCTCCATCCGTCTCGGTTCATCGCTCTCGTCCTCCAATTTCGACATCCTAATACGAGTAGGTTTTGTTCGACGTCGTCACGCCAGCGCAGTCGGGGTCTTCCTCTACGACGTACTCCGGCTGGTTGTTGATGGAACACTTTGTGAATCATTCGTTGTTGCGGGGACCTTGCAACGTGGCCGAGCCATCTCACTCGATTAGATTTGATGAAGCCGATAATATCGCTACCTCCGAGAAGTTGCTTTATTTCGTGGTTCATGCGAATCCGATATTCATTGTTCGCAACTTTGATAGGACCAAAAATTGAACGGATGACCTTCCTTTCGAAGGTAGATAATAATCTACAGTCGTTAGAGGTCATGGTCCAGCTCTCGCTTCCGAAAGTCAGCACAGGTCTTATAAGTTCTTTATAAAGTGCGAGCTTACACGACTGCGATAGGTGTTTAGATCGCAATAATTTTGATTGGGCGTAGAAAACTCGTTGTCCGGCAGCGATTCGGGCTTTTATTTCTGCCTGCATATCATTCAAGGATGTTATAAGTGACCCGAGGTATTTAAAATTTTCGACGCTATCAAAGTTATGGTCGCCAATTTCGAGATTTGCCATGGAGATGTTCCTGGATGTTGTTAAGAATTTCGTTTTGGTACTGTTCACCTCCAAACCAAGTCTTCTTGCGCAGCGATTGAGCGGTATGAAACTGTCCTTGATGTCGCTAGGTCTTCGGCCAAGCAGCACGATATCATCTGCATATCCAAGAATTTGGCCTGATTTATTGAATATTTATTGCATATTCAAATTGACAGCCGCTGCTCAGAATTAGTAGTCCATCTGCTTGTGTGATTCATTGTGCATTGACGAACTCTGTCGCGTTGTCTGATCAAAAACTGCGCACCATTGTGTCCGTTCTCTTGCTGCATTCGCATCACCGCGAATTTGATCTTTGCTGCAACCTCCGTCTTTTGCTTTAAAAAATATACGAAACGAAAATGTTAAAAATCGTCCCTTAACAGCAAAAAATTCCTCGAACTGCCAATCGAATTGTCTCAAAAATGTCTAATAGTTTTTATATATTTGAACCGCCGTGGTTTCCATTTCACAATATTTTATTGTATTTTTTTAAATAAAGAGTTAAAAAACACCTTTTTGAAACCACAAAAATAAAAATAAAATTCAAATACAAAATTTATTGTTTTAAAATTTTTAATTGTATTCTTAAAAAAAAACTTAACGTTTTCGACCAAGATATATGGTCATCCTCAGAGTTTTGTTTCAACTCCAGTTGAACTTTCCAGTCCTCTGAGGATGATCATATATCTTGGTCGAAAACGTTAAGTTTTTTTTAAGAATAAAATTAAAAATTTTAAAACAATAAATTTTGTATTTGAATTTTATTTTTATTTTTGTGGTTTCAAAAAGGTGTTTTTTAACTCTTTATTTAAAAAAATACAAGAAAATATTCAAAAATGTCTGCTTGACTAATTTTGACCAATTCTTTTGACTTCTCTTCACGAAGTTTGTAACTTCCACAACGATGCTTTCCGTACATCATGTCGTTAAAATTTCTTGTGACGTTCTTTCTGATGTCCGAGTTGTTCATGCCATGCGTGAAGTGAAATTTTCTTGATCAACACATTTGCGATGGCCACATCCATCTTCGATGATTTTTCAACTTTAAACAGCATTTGAATTAGCCTATTGCGTCGAACTCCTACTGCATAAATGTTTTCATTCTTCAGTAGTTCGCAGCGCTTGCTATTCGATTACAATCGATAGCCACGATTCATGAACTTTCCCGACGAAAATAAATTCATCATGCGACTATGAATTCATGAATCACCGTTGAACGCAAGCATGTTTATATCACCTTTTCCACAAGCCATCTTTTTACCATTTTCCATTTTCAGCTCCCGAGTCCAACATCCAAGTATTCTTGTCTCCACTTGATGTCCAGCCATGACACAGAAATGCATTATCTAAAACTTTTTGTTTTTGTCATCTGAATTGTTCGTTTTATTCTTCTGCGTACAGTCGCGTTCCAATGACCATTCTCACCAAAATTAAAACAATTCCCTTTTGGCTTGCTAATCGCCCTTAGCTTTTTCTTTATGTTCAGTTCCGATGAATTTATTTATTTATTTATATTTATTTATATTTATACAATTTTTATTGCATCACATTTTGAGCTTAAATCTCATTTGTAATGTGATGCGAACTCTATAATAATTTCCAAATTAATGACCATTTTTTGAATTGGAATCCTTCTTCAAAAAATTTAGTTGGTCTATTAACGCTTCCATTCTTTCTATCTCAGCCTTTCTATCTCAAAGCTTCACTGCAATTAATCGCGCATGTAAATTTGTCATAATTCGGTTATTCGCACTCGTTTATTTACACGCACTATGACAATCAGCAAGCAAAGACATGAACATCGTCATAACCATTCAATCGGAAGCCTTTTATGGTTTGATTGTTGCACAACATCCATAAGTTTTGACATACACATTGCAGTATCATCGCCCGGCTTCTTTGTGAAATTGTAGTATAGCTGTTGCAAGTACCTAATATTTGCGTTCGATGTTTGCCCATAAATACTTTTGAGCAACGCCCACATCGAAGCTGCCGAATCACAATTTATTATTTGCAGCAATGGCTGCTTTGCATTGGGATCATTCTGTTCCTTTGTTTTAATATTCATCGCATAATCAGCATTCGAAATCGCTGATTTTTGATCGATGCCATCCACTATGATTGCGGATAATTTAACCTCTAATTTTTTTAAATAAACACATACCACTCGTACGAACTACCAAAATTTTAATTTTAATTCGATTTTTATTTTGCTATGGACCATAACCAATTGAATTGTTGAATTAACCTTAATTCTGTTAATTTTCCAAACTTCAGTCCAATATGCAGTGGAACGAATAAAATAAATACTGACGTGTGTAATTCACACTTTCATTTCTAACAAATAAAAAACTATTTCACCGTGTTTCTTATAAGTTAAAAGCTGAACGTATAGTATAGTAATTTGGACTAGGTGAGCTTTTAATTTATTTCACTATGATGCTACATAAAATATGCCCTGATTTGGCCACAGGTGTTCACTGTTAGTGCCACAACTTAAATTCATGGCCCCCTAAGACGAAAAATTATAAACATGGGAATATGGGATCCAGCTATTTACGAATTCTTCAGCTATTTACGAGTCTAACTTCACCCAGTTCATATTACCTTTAAATTAAACACTCGAATTATGTTTAATTTTTATTGATAATCCAAATTTTTTCGGCGAGAATTTAGTCACAGAATACAACCAGAAGGGACATAACCCGATTTTTCTATGGACAAATTTTGACTTTTTTTTAACCTTGATTTGTATATGGAAAAGGGTAAGTGGTGAAAAAAATTGTGCACTGAACTTTTTTACATTCAATAAGGATAGAGTCAATTTTTTTTGGTCCACCGGTATATATATATATATATATATATATATATATATATATATATATATATATATATATATATATATATATATATATATATATATATATACACTTTATAATATATGCTTTAGTGCTAACTTCAATAATTTTCGACTAATTTCTCTAACCTGATACAAAATATGTTGATAATGTAGATTTTGTTTCAGCTGAAATTTTCGCCTAACCCCAGTAATATCAAAATTATACCGTGTTGGATAGATCAGTTAATTAAATTGGAGTTTTACATATATAAAACTTCTCCTTTATGCAATACCACCCAAACATGTCGCATTTGTTTTAATAAACAACCAATATGAGCCTTGGATGTCACGATAAGACATTGGAATGTTTTGCTCTTTTTCTGACCACCAGACATGGGATGGTCTGTGCTTAAAGATACTATCTGCATTGAGGTAGTTACACGGACTATACACTTTATGTGACCTAAACTGGATAGATAACATGATGTAAACGCTATAGTTACCCAAATTAGGGTCGATAACTTTTGAGTGTGGGCTGGCCCAGTACACCTAGAATACTACAGATCACACTGCTTCAAAAATTTTGTTATATGACGTCAATTTGTGTCGTCAGTTGTTTTTTGCAATTAAATTGACAGGCAGCACTAAAATTAAAAAGATTATTTTGATTTTGTTTTGTGTTTAAGCTGTCATATTGATAAAAAAAAAATGTAAACAAACAACAAGAAAAATATTTTAATAATATATTTAAAAATTTAATAAAAAGCTATTCGGAAGTTATAATTCATAATATTATTATAAAATTATGCATTCTAAAATGTGTTAAATACATATATAAAAACTCATAAAATGTGTACACATTTCGTGTAATTTACGAGAAGACATACCTTACTTTTTGCACTCGTATAAAAAAAATCTGTTTATTTTCGTATATTCTTTTTATGAATATGACTGCCATCTACAAATCATAAAGTGTAGACATAAATTTGATGGCCTGTAGTATTTTAGGTGCACTGACTGACCCAACTTAGATCGGTGAAAAGTGTGATGTAAACGAGACCGACCTAAAGGGTTCTTTTATCATGAAATAGATGTCAGTAGCGGCATTGATGTTAACTAAGCATATCAGCATAACAATTAGTTTTACGGCTATTAAATGAGTCAAATTTAAATGAATGAATTTAATTTCGAAAATATTACTGGAATTATTTAAGAGAAAAATATGAACTGCGATGAGAACATAAGCAATACAGATAAATCCTGTTATGTGACCCAAATGTGACCTATAATTTTTGCGATGTAAACGGTTGCTAAGTGGACTCTTTAGGTTATTCTAATAATATATCGTTGCAACTTTCGATTCGTTCAAAATAGTGTAAAATTTGATAATTAAACTAATGACAATTTTATTTTCTGAAAATCTTTTTTATCCAAAAAGTTTAAAATTGTTCTTTGGGAATATGGTATAAAACACAATAAAGTTATTCAGGGGTTCATATTTATATAGTTATTTTCTTGCTCGTAGATATGACAGGTTTAACACAGAAACGCAGAATATATACAGAAACGACAGTTAGAAACTGTAATTTTTTTGACGATACGTACTTCTATAGTAGTTTCTACTTTCTCCCGCTCTTCAACTGTGTGTAAAAATAAATTTTCTCGCTCTTCAACTATCTGTCAAACTGTTTGTGTCTGGTGTCATCATGTCAAACAGTGAGCGAATTCAGTACCTATGACGGCCGGAAAAATGATAATGATAATTCGTCAGAAAAATATGCAAAATATTTGATACAAATTTTACCCAAATCAAACCACTACCAGAGCCATACAGAGGTAAATTTGTTTCAACATGTGAATCTGGACGCGATACTTTTTTCGGCCAAAATTAGAAGATTCCAAAATTACAAGATCACGATATATTAATCCGATAATAATAAATAAAAAATTAAACATTTCTATTTATTTTATATAAAAAATAAAGAAGTGATTTTAATGCACCAAACAAATAAATTTTTAATTTAAACTATATATTTTAAAACGTGCTCCAACATTTCACTAGTAATTGCACGTGACCGAACATCCATTATATTTCACTGGCATATAAATTTTGCCAATGATGGAATCCCCTTCGTTCACTTCAATCATTTCCTTCATATAGAATACGATTTGTTTCCAATGGGTTGGTTTGCGTGAGAGCGATGTGGAAAAACTAATCGTATTCGGTAATTCAAAGTACATATATGAAAATATCCATTCATTGCGTGACAGTATTACATCTTAATACAAGAATAGAAGTTCATTGAATAATATGGCCATCTTACGAATTACCTATTTGCCGCATACTTCCGACCAAACGGGATACATAACTACAAATAAAACAATATTAGAATATTTAACTCCCTTGTAATAAATTATTAAAAGTCACTTCTGTGCTGAAATATCATCAATTGTTGTAATTTTGTCACTTTTCTTTATATGCGCATGTAATTTAAAAATACAGGTGGACTCGAAGTGATTGAGATGTATCAAACGCTATTCAAATTTGTGCCTATCCTTACTATAGTATAATTCATTCGATGAAATTCTTCAGTATATTCTTTAAATTGAGCGAGTTAGTATCTGTGGTGAATACTAATGTATCCTGTGTTGTATTGTTATTAAAAATGATTGCGTATCACTCATAGTCTCATCAGATTTAAGCCTACAGCAATTTCTTAATTTTACCAATGAGCCATGCTACACACGGTTTCATAAGACCGGGGCTTCACCTTCCTTGCATTCCCCTTTTACGACCTACAAAATCCGTTTAAACTGCGACATTAAATTTTTCGGTGAATCTAACTAACACAAATAGAAATGAAAATAAAAAAATTTAAGGTTATTTTTGAGATGTAGATTTTTGTTTAAATTTTATTTTGGAGAGTTCAGAATAAAACAATACAAAAAAAATTGGTGATTTTATATAAAATAAGGGTTTAAATTAACAACAAAAATCGTTTACGATTTAGTTTGAGACCAGTAGACGCTGAAACCGTGTGTAGCTTGGCCCAATAACAACAATACGGCTGATGCAGTAAAGTCAAAGAGATATTTGAAATTGAGAGAACCAACTGAGAGGGAATTTTAGTTGTACACTGCGAAGATTTTATAATAGATTTTATTTTCTTGAAAACTACTAGCGCTACCTATTATCTACATATCTAAACTATTTTTGCCACTCTTATTTTGATGTAGAAGGTCAAATATTCGAATCGAAAGAAATTCATATAAAAATAGACTTATGTCGCTTCTGTATAATATATTCTGTGACAGAAGTACGAGCACAGAATATATACTACAGATACGACAGTTATGTTACATTTACATGAAGGTTTTCGTCGTTGTTTTCGATGTTGTTTTGCACTTATCGTGATCCATCAACAAAATATTACATTTTATTTTTTAATTGTTTTTTTAATTTTTTTCTCATTGAGTGTTGTCAAAAATAAACTCTGTTAAATAGACAGTTATTTATTTGACAGAAATACTGAGTTACGGCGAATTATGTCCGAAGATAACCGTTACGAATATGGTGCCGAAGCTATGTTAAATGAGATGCGCTTAAACGATCTCGAACTATTTTATTTAATTTTACCCGAATATGTCCAGACAATTCAAACTTACATATTAATTATTTATCGTTCATTAATAAATCACTTCGTCATTATTTGTCTTTTTATTGTTTTGTGTACAACTCAAAAAAAAAGAAATTGGTTACTTGTTGATTAATTAATAAAAATATCGATGTATCGATAAGTTTTCAATTTTATTTTATGAAAACAACAAGATGCTTTGGTTTTTCGATTGTAATGGTGTTATTGTGATTGTTCCGTATATTGGTCGATTTTCAGTACTCTCGAATTAAATACACAATTGTAGGAAATTCTTCCTTTTAGCGTTTATCTGTGTGACAACTATGATAATCGAGACACTTACTTATACACAATCAACTTCTCAACCACCGCCATACTTTTCTTTCCGTTAACGCTGGATCGCGGCTAAATTTGAATTTTTGACTTATTGATGGCAGATGTGTAAGAATCACAACAATCAGTTCCGAACGGATGAGATTATTGATTTGAAAAATCAGTCTTCTCATCAGGTCGCGACGACTGCTGTTGTATTACACTTAATAAACACATTTTATTAAACACTTGTTTTTTATTTCGCAAAATTTTGCGAAATAAAAAACAAGTGTTTAATAAAATGTGTTTATTAAGTGTAATACAACAGCAGTCGTCGCGACCTGATGGGAAGACTGATTTTTCAAATCAATAATCTCATCCGTTCGAAACTGATTGTTGTGATACTTACGCATTTTTGCCATCTATAAAATTATCGATAAGTTTTTTTACGAAAACAACCAAAAATTACTACGCCATACATATTATGGTATTTTTGACGTTATTTTCTATACACTGTCAATGCACAAACCAAAAATTTTTATTATGGGAACGATAATTTTTTTATATCGGACGTGCAACAACAACATTTTACAATGTGAAAACAACATCGAAAACAACGACAAAAACATGAATGTATTTGTAACATTAGAAACGATTTTTATTGATAGTTCTCCTAAATTAGTTCTTATGTACGCCAATAGATGGCGCTAAATTTGAAAAAAATCATTTTGAAAACATTAAAAGTTTTTAGAAGTGTAAAAATAAATTCTCTCTTCTACTATCTGTCAAATTGTTCGTGATCATTTGTCAAACTGAGTATTATTATTATTAATGTAAATGATTCGATTAAGGCTAAAAATTTAGCACGGGCACAGAATATACTATATTCTGTGGCACGGGTATAAAATATTTTTGATCGAATATGTCCAGATCGAGTAAAAAATATTGTTGTCTTTTTACGTGGTAAGAATCTACCACTCACTGACAGTCCATTGTGGTTCAATTCGGCCGAGGAAATCGGCATGAATTCGTCATCAAGCTATATCGGAATGGATTTAATTCATTAGACATCGACGTAATTACCCCTCTCAGTCAACAGTATCGCGTTCGCGGAGTCTGATGTGGGAGCCACAAAAGTTGGGTCAGTCGAAGAATTCCAGGAACAAGAAAGACAGATCATACTCATTTCAACCATACGCTCAACGGAACAATTGGCTATTAAAGACCGGCAAAACGCTATTGGATTTGTCGATGATGTAAAACTAATCAATGTGGCGATTTCACGTACTCGAACAGTACTTGTAATCTTCGGTAATCCCTACTTATTGTGCATAAAAATTGGCGGCACATTAGTTATTGTGTTCAGAACAACACTTATGTCGGATGTAGTTTACCTGAAATTTTAGAAAATAAAACAACTTAATAATGAACATTTCCGGCTTTTTATTAAACATTTAATTTTCATAAATTCGGATTATCCTGGATTCTCAACTTTATCGGGTGACTATAAAAAAAATGTTTTTCTGTGGCAATTCAACATAATCACTTAACTGAAATTCAGTTAAAATTCGGAGTGTTTTTTTCCAAAATAATAAAGTAACATATAGCAATTCAGTGCAGTTAAGTGGTTTTGTTTTATAGCCACAACATGGTCAAAAATCATCCAAAATCGTCCAAAGTTGGCTTGGGTCATAAATGATGTGAAAAGCAACAGATAGAAATAAAATTTGACAAAATCACTTAACTAATATTAAGTGGTTAAGTGAATTGCCACAGAATTATTTTCACCGCTTTCTTGTACTTTAGCTTCTTTCTACAATACCAGTGAGAGCTTCCGAACGAACCAAGGGAATTCATTTTTTGTCATGTCCCAATTTGTAGTCAATTTAAGCATCGAGTAGAGCCTCTGAGTTCATGTATAGTTTACCATCCAACATACTTATGGTAATGCATTGATAGATTCTGCATTATGTTCCAAAAATCATTAAACAGGTTTTTTCAATAAATTCGTCTAAACAACCGAGCCCGCTCGGAATAGTTTAGATATAAATGCTCCAAGAATTCGGTGATATCTCGATATGTATAACTTTCCTGCTGAACAACTTTAATCAAATCCATTAGTGCATTACGATGTCCACCGCCGTCATTAATGATCGAGAATTCTAATATAAATACGGCATTGAATCCTGATAGTTACCACTCTCATACAAACATTTGATCAGCTTGTAAATGCTATCGATCATTTCAACCGTATTCGTCAAGAGTTCCATAGTTTTCATTAAAGAGGCACGTCAGTATGTAGTTCTTTCTGTAGCTAATACAATCGATTTGCGATTTGAAAGCTCTTCCGTCATATCTTCACTCATATTTAATCTTTGGCGAATATCCACCATATAATCCACCATACCCGTTTTATTCACGGTTTCCAAAATTTTCTCGTGTAATTATTTTTTGACGTATATCTAAAAAAGTAATTCAACGCATAATAGTGGCTTTCCAATCGACCACCACAAGTACTTATAAGTACATGCGATGTGTCTGAGGTAAATGATCGTTTGGAACGCACAAAAAAATTATGACATAGTAAAACATAACCTAAAAATTATTAGTTGTCATTTTATGTAAAAACTAAAAAGAGAATACTGTCATAAATGTAATTTGTGATTGTGATTAATTAAAATATAATTAAAAAAATATAACGTTTCATATGGCGGAAGTCATAAAAATAAATTGGTCTTTGGCCGAGACAAAAGCTCTCATTCATGCGTAAGGTAATAAACAAGAAGAGTATGCCACCACGGTGAAGAAAGGGCAATACTGAGAGACTCTTTTAACGGACCTTGAAGCTCTGGACATATTAGTAAGTGCAAAATTGTAAACATAGACAGTACATTCATAATTATTATGAATTTTAGGAAAATTTTACAACGGCCGAACATGTCGAAGTAAAATGGCGTTCTTTTTGGAGAACATACAAATCTTCGAAAGATCGAGGAAGCGGTGGCAATACATCGAGAATTCCATTTTTAGAAATAATGAACGAACTTATTTAGTTCTCGACCAACTATATCCTCGTTGCACTCTCGATCTGTCGGTGTTGTGAGCGAAGCTATCGATCCAGTTAGTCATGCACAATTACATTCGGTGGAAATAGACGACGAAGATAGTACATCACAAGATGTCGACCAAAATGTGGCACCGAAACGCAAAAGGAAGAGCAACACCGACTTACTTTTTAATTCACTTGTTAGACCTAAATTAGAATACCTATCGACAATTTGGAATCCTAACTATAAGATTTATATAAATAGTTTGGAGAAAATTCAGAAAAAATTTACAAGGTTTCTTAATTATAAATTTAAAAACGGTTATGAACAGTATAATGTTCGTTTGCAAAGATATGGTTTGATGATATTAAATAGTAGAAGAATTTATATTGATGAAATAATTCTACTAAAATTATTGAATGATCATATTGGTATTGATTTGCTACATGCTATTAAAATTAAACCAAAATCTGACTATTTTATTCGAAACATGGAATATTTTGATATTTCAATTTATAAAAATAATTTAATATTGTATTCACCAATGGTTCGTTTGCAAAGACATGATAATTTATTTTTTAATGATCTTGATCTGTTTTCGTTTTCGATATCATCTTATAAAAAACTTATTCTTAATAATTTATATAATTCAACTTTTTAATTTTTATTGTTAATGTTTTACTTATTTTTTTTGATATTTAAATATGTTTTACATATATGATTGTGATGTATTGTTTATTATATATGTACATTTTTGTAATTTAATTTTTTATGTTTTATAATTATTAATTTACACTATATCGATCAATTTTTACTCTAAGCTAATTGTAATAGGATAATATCTGTAATTAGCTGAATTGAATAAATAAATAAATAGATATAAAAATCAAATGTTACGAAAAAAAATCAAAGCGTCTCAGGAGAAGATGAAATTATTGCAGGACTATATAGGTTTGGCACTTCAAATTCAAAATTTTGCAAATCATATTCGATTTTTTTAATTCATTCACAACTTTTTACAGTTCAACCACAATTTTTTACAATTCAACCACAATTTTTTATACTTCATTGTCAATTTTTTCTAAATCAACCTCAATTATTTGCAAAGCAAATCCGAGTTTTTTCAAAGTAACTTCAATTAAACGCAAAGAAAATTCTAATATTTTTAACACAAATTCAAGTTTTAATATTTCAAATTCGTAAATTTTTTGCAACTTTTTGCAAAACAATTTCAGTGTTTCCAATTCTTAACCGATTATGATGGGATTGGGTATGTTGGATAGAAATGGGATTCTTAAACGATTTTTGAAAGGAGTTCTGGAATTAGGCAACCTGGGTCGGAAGTTTACCATTTCTTCACAGATTTTGATGGGATTGGGATGCTAGATGGAAATGGGATTCTTAAATGATTTTTGGAAGAAATTCTGGAATATTGCCACCTAGGAAAGAACTCAATCAGAAAGAACTCGCCATATTCCCGAAATTTTTCATAAATCATTTAAGAATCCCATTTTTATCCAACATACAAAATCGCATAATTATTAATTAAGAGATGGCCGAGCTCCATTTCAGGTGGCATGTTCCAGAACATCTTCCAAAAATCATTCAATAATCCCATTTCCATCCAACATACCCAATCCTATCATAATCGGTTGTGAATTGATCGAGTTCCGTCCCAGGTGGCCATATTCCAGAATTTCTTCCAAAAATCATTTAACGATTTCATTTCCATCCAGCATATCTAATGCCATCATAATCGGTTAAGAATTGATGTACTTTAGTCCCAGATGGCCAAAATTCAGAACTTCAGAACAAAAAGTTGCAAAAAATTTACGAACTTGAAATATTAAAACTTGAATTTGTGTTAAAAATATTAGAATTGAAGTTACTTTGAAAAACCACGAATTTGCTTTGCAAAAAACTGAGGTTGATTTAGAAAAAATAGACAATGAAGTATGAAAAATTGTGGTTGAATTATAAAAAGTTGTGAATAAACTAAAAAAAAATTGAATATCATTTGCAAAATCGTGAATTTCAAGTGCAAAACCTATAGTAGAAATAAAGAAAACAAATTAATTTAGATATTTTCTACAGATTTTTAATTTCAAATAGTATCACGCAACATATCTTCCAATAGTTCTTGCCTTCTATAATCATTTTGTTCTATAATTATCTTGTCTTCTAACCAAGCATCAGTTGTGGGCCTAGTTTCTTCTTCTGCAACTATCACATCATTGTTATCAATGCGTATGTTATGAACCACACAAGCAGCAATAGCACAATTCACAACAAAATCGATAGATATGTTGTCGAATTTTGTTAATCTCCTAAACTAATTCTTTAGAAGCCCAAAGGCATGTTCAACTACAACTCTTGTCGCCTAATGTTTTATGTTGAATTGTTTTTGGGAATCAGACAAATTGCCAAGATCTTCTCCGTAGGGTGGTATTCACAAAGTGAGGTCAGGAAGAATAGGCGGAATCTCCCAATAAAAACCTTTCTTTAAACAGCAATTCATGGTGTTCGATACATCTTTTATATAGTTCGGATTTTTTACGCATACGACTATCATGTATGCTCCCGGATTCTCCTACATGAATGTCTTAAAAATTACGATTTCTTACTACCACCTATGTGCGGAACCAAAACTAATATCAAATAAGTTTTTGATATTTCTCAATGCCACTCAATGCACTAATTTTTTCAATGCCACCTCTATTTTTTCTCTTCATAATAAGAGAATAATTATCTAAAAAAATACAATTATCAAAATCATATATACACGCATAAACAGTTTGAGTGTTAGCACAATTATAATTATTTTTATAAATTATCTATCAATCAATTCACAGTCATTTTTATAGTCGAAAAAGGCTAACAAATTCTTTGTTAGAATACTTGTTAATATAGTACCCATGAAATCGTTTATCTTCACTTTTCTTGTTTTTGGTAAATCCTTCGATGAGGTCGAAGTTGAATCGGACGAAAGCAATTTAAAAGATCTTCCATAGATGAATCAGATGTATTGAGTAGCTATACAAATTGGATACGAAAAATTGGATATCTACGTAATTTTACCTCATTCATGGTTTTAAACAAATTAAATAATATTGAAATGAAATATAAAATTAAAATAATTGATTGTATTGTTCATAACTTCAACGTAATAGCACAGATGAAAGAAAATTTAATATTTTTGACATATGAAATTGACAATCAACTACCAGGCGGATAAATTTGACATAACTGCTTGCAACTGCTCGTGAAAAAAGGTAGAGCAGTTGCGAGTAGTTAATTTAGCAAAAACAAAAATCTTAGTACTTACGGTGGTCGATTGGAAAGCCACTAATTTATAGGTTATGTTGTCATCTTACATCCATTCTTGTAGTACAAAACTTGTAGCGCCGGAAAGGTTAAATGCCGATCCAGATCGAATTTTGTCATTTTAGTTCAATTCTTTACACACTTAATAGTTTAGATCTTTAGTTAGTTAGTTAGTTAGTTTAGATTTTACCAATAAAAGCAATACGGTTGATGCAGCCAAAGCAAAGTGACATTTGAAATTGAGAGAGCCAGCCAATTGACAAAAATGGAGTTAGGTCGCTTCTGTATATTCTGTGGTACGAGTAAATATCGAAAATATAGCAAAAATTTTAATTGGTAAATTTTTAATTGGCCAAATAGGCTTACAGTATAAATTGACTTTTAAAATACAAAGTCGGAGATTAACTCCCTAATCCAGTAATTCCAGGAATTCCATATGAGTACCTTTTAGTGACGTATTTGTTGTAAACCGATTAATGCCTATTTTCTGGCACAGTGGCTAGCAAATCAATATAGAAAATCTGACTATTTCACTAGGGTTCTAGCCCTATCAACCAAATAGTTAGGGTGCCGTTGACTGTCATACAAACAAAACTATGTCACTAGAAAATTATAAAAATGAATGCATAAAGCAAATAGTAGACCAAGTCATTTGAAATGAAAGTAAGATTATTTTGGCAATGAATACGCGTGTCCAAAGCAATAAAGCAAGCATATTCACCGAAAGAGGACAAAACCTCAAAAACCAAATACAAATAACTTTAATTTGTTTATTGCATTTGAGATGTCATATAAATGGTATAATACACGTAATAGTTATGCAAAAAACGTTCAAAACACTTAAAAATGTTATCATAAAAAAATGTGTATACAGCATTAAATCTAGGTGACTGATTTTAACAGCGCGCGCCTAATTGAATTATTCATAAGTGAGTTTACTATTTACATATTCATGTATGTATGTACGTAATAAATAGATTTATGTAAATTATGAAGAAAAAAAAAGTCTCAATCGATGTCCATCAACGTGTTGAAATTGAAACGCGTCAAAATAAAATGTGCAATTACGTCAAACTTTAGTTTGTTTCTTAGTCGCTTGGAATTTCTGTGTATGGTTAAACGTCTTTTGTTGTATGTATGTACAATTGCTTTGTCATATATAGTTATGGCAATTATTTCGGTTTAATTAAATATGAAGTGCAAAATAATTACTAAGTGATAGCAGAAATATGAAACGGGCCGTATTTTGTCCGTCACAAGCAATACTGGATAAAATACAAATATTTGAGAAACGTAAAGAGTTTCGTGCGCATTTTGGGATTTGTGCTTGTGCCAAAGGCATTTTGTGTATAGCTAGCAAGTTTCAAAATTATATAACTATATAGTGAGTTGTTGAGTAGTTAATTGGTTTGTTTTGGTAAATATTATTATTTTTGAAATATGGTTTGTGTTTATAAAATGTGTTGTGATAACTGACGAATAACGAACGGAACTTTAGTGTATAGCGAATTATATTACGATCAATTTTGATATACAGAACAGATAAATTCTTTCCATATAAATATTGTTTTAACTTTAAAAAATATTGATTTCAAATGTACGTACTCGACCCTCATATAGTAATACAGTTACAATATTATATGTAAGTTGATTAGATTTATTTTTAATATTTATTAGAAACCATATACAATGTATATGTTCATTGTAATAGTTTACGAATGTTTTGTTGTCGGCGCTGTACGATATATGATACGTGTTTTGTATAAGGTGATCAAGATTCGTTAACTTTAGAACCTTCCTATACTCTAATGAATGTGTGACTAAGACAAAATAACTTAGGGATTAACATTATATGGTTGAATAGGTTAATTTGATTACTTAAATTTTAATGAACTTGACGTGATTTTAACTTTTCATTCCCCCCTATAACTAATACATGTATCGATATCACATGTAATATATGTTTAGGGATTGAGGAACCGGAATTGCGATTTCTATCCCACAACTAGAGTTGTGCGTCTACGCGTATTTCGGGATGGTCTACATGTTGGTGTCGAAAATAGTGTAAATAATTGAATTTTGTAGACTATGTCTAGGATTGGTAGAGTGGACAATGTTGGTTATTGCTTTTCATCGTTTCCTTTCCGTGGAAAAGTTCCAGTTTGAAAAAAGTTCCAGTTTAAATTGGGGTTTAGCTATATTTTGGAAGTTAAAATTTAATTTTTATTAAAGAAATAGGTGAGATTAGTACGATTAAAATAATTCAGAATATTTATAATTCGCGTTACCATCTGGCGTTGTCACCAAACAAACCTAACGTCAATTGCTGCCCAAATTGGCACATTTTGCTCTTACAACAGAAATTATATTTTTTGCCTCCGAAGATACAATTTTGTAGTTACTTTTCGAAATTATGATAATTTTGAAAAATTATTGTATTAGGACTTTTTTTTGCACGAATATTTAACCAAATTGGATCATGTCCATTGATTGTGTATCTGCAACAAGAAAAAAAAAGCTAAAATCGCGACTGCATGACAATTTCTTCAGAACATTTATCTTATTACTAATCTCGGTCAATATCTAATGATTTTAAAAGGAATGTATATTGCCCAAGTTTATTGGCTTAATTTCTCAGATTTTTCCTTAAACTTCTCATTTATTAGCCGATGCACAGTACACAACTTAAACATTGGTTCTGATAACGACTCGACCAGCCCGTTGGTCAATCTTTGTCTTCGATACTGGTAAAACCATAAGTGATCCCATTTCCGTTCGAGGAATATAATTAAATTAATTAACTTATCCAGGATCAATAAACGAAAGCTTTCGTGCACTCTTTGGAGCTTTGCTTATCACTTAGTACACTAGTAGCTCCCGTAACTTTCATACCAACCGTTTACACGAACATAACATTTTCTCATTTGTCTGTATCCACGCTACACAAGCATCCACGAAATCCATCGCCAAGGAATCCGGAGAATGGGAGAATTGTGTTTTGTATGCAGTGCAAGCTACGTTATTCACAAATCAAATTAAGCAGTCGTAAAAAATAACAAATTATGATTCGGAGACTTTTAACATTGGTTACTGTGCAGTTTTGAAAGTCAATTAATGTTTGGCCAGATGTTTGGCTATTGTTGATATGTACAGATGCCCTATTGTGATCAGCTCCAGTTCTTCTTTCTGATTTGTTTTATTTAGAATGCATTTTGCCAGTTTGTTATTTAATATTTGAGCAGCACAACTTTCAGTGAAGTTTTTCCACGTGGGAGTATTTGTTGGTGTTGACTTGTATATTTAGTTTGGTGATAAATACTGGGTTTTTGTAAGGATAATTTTATTAGAATTTGAAGGATTTGGAATGGAAAAGGTTTGGTTTATAGGGATGATTTAAATAATAAAAGTTTCAAATATCTGGGGGCCAAAAATTGGAATTTTGATGGAGAATATTATGCGGGTTCCATTGTAATATCCCTGTAGTTCCAGATGATTGCATGTTTCTTCATCTGATTGGATGAATACCTTTTGTGTCGTCAAATGATCATGTATATAAAAAATTTCACTAGGATCTAAGATGTGGTGGGGTATAACGCCTGATTTGGCAAAAGTAAGAGTCCCTATAATCTCTTCTAAATGATTGCTTAGTTTGTCTATGTGGAAATGGATTTGATATAGGTATTGTTGAAAGACTAATAATGTCCTTTTTGAATCATGTAAAGAATATTTTAATTCTGCCGTAATATTATTGTTAATGTCTGATTGGTGGTCTAAATATGTCTGAATTCCTTTGAACCTATCTAACATATTTGTATTTATTATTACCTGTTCTTTAAATTTACTAACTAACATGTCCTGATTAGTATTTATTTCTGATATGGCAGCTGCTAGCTCGTTGTAATCATTTTGATCCATATTACCCGTTATGGCCTTGATTATGGTTCCTTACCCATCGAATAATGATCTTCTTACTTTATAGTTTGGTTTTAGAATATCTAATGAATCATAGAGCTTGTGTATGTTATTTCCTATCATTGATATACTTGAGTGTAAAATATCAAATCAACTTCTTGAGTTCCGGACATTATTTTGTGTATGCAGTCGAAATTGATGTTGATTTGTTTCATCTGTTCATCGTTGACGTGTAGCGAATAGCGATATTATATGTATTACTTTATAATGGCCTGTAATTAATCGTGTGGTATCCATTTTAATTGGTATTATTCCCTTAATTATGTTGTAGTCAAATAGGGTCATCTCCTGCCCCTGGGCTGTTCTGAGCCATTTTCTATTGTAACTTTATTATCTTTTGTAACGAGCTTTCGGTTTCTTTCAATTTGTTAAGCCGATTATCTTTTTCGTATATTGCTTTCCCTATACAGAAAATTTAAAGGGTGGTTTCCTACTTAAATTTGCCTTCGATATTTTTTTTTCATATTTGTTTCTCATGACTACGAGGTTTATAATTCAACTGATGTTGTCATTCAATTCATATTCAATTCATATTCAATTCATATTCAATTCATATTCAATTCATATTCAATTCATTTTCAATTCCTTTTTAATTTATATTCAATTCATATTCAGGGTCAGCTATATTTATTAGGGATAATATCAAACATCATGAAGAATTAAAAATAGAAAAAGAATCCATGCAAATAACCACCGTGACGGTTAAATTTGGTTATCACAACACCTGTAATATATCTGCGATATATTGCCCCTCACGGTATAACCTAAAGAAAGAAGACTACATTAACTTGTTCCAGAAATTAGGAAGTAACTTCATTATTGGAGGTGACTTTAATGCAAAAAATACCTTCTGGGGTTCAAGATTAACCTCTCCAAAAGGCAAAGAGTTACTTGCAGCTGGCCAATACTGAAAATGTAAATTTTAGTCAGGAGGGAAACCAACGTACAGGCCAACTGAACCTAACAAAATCCCAGATCTAATAATCTATCTAAAGGCATATCGGAACGCTACATCTTCTTAGAAAATGATGAAAGTCTAATCATTCTCATCATCTGATCATTCTCCTGTTATTATGACGGTTAGTGAAAATGTAATAGAAAAACAAATTCACCACAGCTCACAAACAACAAAACAAATTAGGAACTGTTTAAGCAGTTGGTAGAGGAAAAAATAGAACTTAAACTGCAAATCAAAAGTGAAAATGAATTAG
Organism: Nephrotoma appendiculata; assembly: GCA_947310385.1. NCBI lineage: Eukaryota > Metazoa > Arthropoda > Insecta > Diptera > Tipulidae > Nephrotoma > Nephrotoma appendiculata. Next base: position 248,426,727 of record OX371224.1, read on the forward strand.
AAGAAGAACTAGACAGCTCCATGATGTCATACGATGGTCGGCTTGGGAATGCCGTATTACCAAATTACCATCCAGGAAAGAAAACTCCGTTATTTACTCAATAGAAGTAAGAAAACTAGTACAGGAAAAACGAAAACCCCGAAAGAAATGACAGAAGATAAAACCACCTTAAACAACTCGTGCATCAAACTTAAGGCACTCATAAAAAAAGTGAAAATTGAAACAATTGGAAAATACCTATGTTCTCTAGCTCCAACTAAAGATACCGACTATTCCCTCTGGAAAGCAACAAAAGAGTTAAAACGACCAAAAACGCCGATCCCCCCAATCAAAACAAACGATGGGAAATGAAGTAGAAATGCGAAAGATAAAGCAGACATGTTTGCTGAACATCTTGAAGAAACATTTCAACCTCTAGGTCAGCAGACCAATGACGAAAACACTGCTGATACGCTCAGAATATCTGATTTCGAAGAGATCAGGCCTGTAACATTAAAAGAACTAAAAGCTAAAATTAAGAACATAAAAGTAACGAAAGCTCCTGGTTATGATCTGATAACAGGGGAAATAATAAAGGAGCTACCTGGAAAAGGTACCCGTAAATTACTGCACATAATCAATGCGATTCTCAGGAAAAAGCATGTGCCAATGTAGTGGAAAGTAGCAGAAGTAATAACGATTCCGAAACCGGGCAAGCCACCGAAAGATAGAAAATCTTACCAATTTCACTTCTACCAACACTAGCGAAATTGTTTGAGAGACTGTTGCTCAAAATGTTGAAAAGAACCATAGAACAAAGAAACCTTATCCCAGAATATCAGTTTGGTTTCAGAGAGAAACACTCAACTATTGAGCACGTTCATAGGCTTACAGATGTCATTGAGAATACATTAAAGAGGAAACAGGTTTGTTCTAGTATATCTTCTTAGATGTGGCGCAGGCCTTCGATAAGGTGTGGCACGGAGGTTTACTCTTCAAACTACATAGAAATTTACCAAAACAATATGATATGATTTTAAAATCATACATAGAGAATCGCCACTTTAGGGTGAAATATGAAGATGAATATTCCGAGCTAAAAAATATTTCGGCAGGAGTCCCGCAGGGTAGTGTTTTGGGACCTATTTTTTACCTGCTCTACACCAGAGGTTTACCTTAATTAAACGATGTTATCGTTGCAACATTTGCTGATGACACTGCATTTCTCTCAGTAAGAGACTCGACAACGAAACTTCTAGAAGCATGTGACAAAATCATAAAATGGACAAAAATATGGCGTTTCGGGCTCAATGAATCGAATCCATGTGAAAATCTAAAAGTCAGTTATAAACCTGTAATCATTAACGATCAGCAGATTCCGTATGCAAATAATGCTAAATATCTAGGGATGATCTTAGATACCAGGCTCAGAAGGGAAGAGCACGTTAAAAAGAAAAAAGAGGAGCTTAATATCAAATATCGAAAAATGTATTGGCTTCTCGGGAAAAATTCGGAATTGTCAACCGAAAATAAACTGCTATTGTATCAAGAGGTGCTAACGCCTGTATGGACTTCTGGAATACAGCTCTGGGGCTGTACAAAGAAAACCAACACCAAGATAATACAAACTTTTCAAAACAAGGTGTTACGTGGTATAGTTAACGCTCCGTGGTACATTAGGAATGATGATTTTCGTAGGGATCTAAATATCCCGACGGTTCAAGAAGAAATAAAAAAATTTGCAGTAATTCATGGACAACGTACATATCTATCAATACGTAAATGACAAGCTTCGTGGTATGTTGGTTGGACACTTCACATGCAGTAAGACGATTGCAGAGATCGAAACCAATTGATTTAATGGATTAAGGACACCAGAGCAAAGACTATTTTAGTAAATAACCTATTAGCTGGCCAATGGGCCTCTTCTCATTCACAAGTGACTAAATTAAGAAAGAAAAATTACTAGATGTATTGTATTCAGTTGTAATAATTTAAATAAAAATAAAAAAAAATTAAATCATATTCAATTCATATTCAATTCGTATTCAATTCATATTCGATTCGTACAACTTTCATATTCCATTCACATTATATTAATTTTAAATTCATATTCATATTAATCTGGGAATAGGTCTTCAGATAAGGCGTCTTGATTTTCTATGTTGTGAATTTCTTGCGAACTGAACCTCGGAGGATCAGTTGCCTGAAAGTTGTATCTATTGAGTGGTTGAAAATTTTGGTTTTGGTTTTGGAGTTTAAATACACAGTTTTGTTTATAATTGCCTGTTGACGATGTGTCCATAGTCTCAGATTTTTGGAATGGCTTTTGTGGTAAAGCTGGGGCTTTATACCCGAAATTACTGTTTAAGAATTATTTCTGAATAATGGATTTGGTTTATTAAACTGTTTATGATTATCGTAAGCTTCCTAACTGCACTAATATTAAATGCAATAGTAAATCTTTGGTGCGGGAAGAAGAGCCGTTGTAGTTGTAGGAATAACGAGCTGCGTAAAGGGTATGCTACCAGGAACACTTTATATCTTCATCATAAAGTGTTGTTCACACCGAATTAGCGATTCGTTTGCGCTCTGTTGAGTTCGATTGGCTGGACAATAAAGTTCGTGCAGAGGTAGCGGAAATTCTATATACTCAATATGTCAAACAAAAAGCTAAGCTGGATGTGTTGCGAGATAAGACTTATCCATTTACCTGTAGAGGTATCAGTGGTTCGTCTAGTTTCGAATTTCATCAGTGATGCAGAGATTCAAATGCTGAGCAACGGTGTGAGTTTTACTCCTACGCCAAACAAAATCAGCCTTCGATCATTCGAGAATCTCGCTGTAGATGTTGAAACAGCCTTATTTGGCCAGACAACCCAACTAAAATCAGTGTGTGCGCTACAAATAAAGAAAGGTATTGGTAACTTTTCTTATCCGTCAAACTCTTCTTCTGCTGCTTCTAATACTTACCTCAAAGTGATTGGTGTGATAAAGAAAACACTACGTGACCATGACCTGATGCGTGTAAAGTGGTTAAAGCCTAAAAAAATAAAAATAGCCCGGTATGGATACTATTTTAAAATCTGTATTAGTGTCGCATATTTTTCTGATAGTGGGTCAACTTTCTGTAGTACATTATTTTCCCGCTGGCATCACTTAATCATCAACAAAAAAAATTGAGAAATAAAAAAAAAATTACAAAACCAAAGTTTTCATTTGACAGAAGATAATGCGCTTATAAAAATGATTTTATTGGCAAAGCACACTCTTCTAGATTGTACTAAAAAAGAAAGTTAAACAAAAGAACTCTAGATTTCTTTTAAATTAATTTTTTGATTGGCGATTTTACTAAAAAACACAAAAAAATTGAATAACTTTTGCACCATCAACAATTCGACCACCCTGTATATAACAATAGTTTTTACTTTTACAAATCAGTAGATACTCCTGATGAAGACCTAACAAGTCGAAATCGATCGAGTGATTTTTTAAACTTTTTGAACAAATTTTTTAATTAAAATATTCAAAAATTTAATTTTTGCGAAATAAAAAACAAGTATATAATAAAATGTGTCTATTAAGTGTAAGTGTGTTTCGCCAAGTGCTTACGGCAAATAGTGTAAAAAGGATTATAGTTAGCTTGATTGGAAGGCCTTTGGGTATTTATTATATGTATAATTGTTCGATTTAGGTTGATATGCCTAATATACCTTACTGTGTTTTGTTTTTTATGTAGTGCATGTTATGTTCCGCATTTCACAATGAAAATGCCTGAGATGTAGTACCTAACTGATTCCCGCCAAGAAGGTCGATAAGCACATTTCAATTATATAATTTCGTTTTTGCTACTTTAACATTCTCAGGTTTCATTTAAATTTACGTGATTTGTTAATGCCGATTGAAGGTCTATAATCATTAGAAGTTGTCTTGTTTTTATGTTTTTATATTAAAACTCTTTTTATAATTCTTTTTTATAACATCTTTATTTTATGTCCATATTATAGGATGCGACCACTGAACTACTTTTAGAGCATCAATTGTATATAATAAGTATGGGTCCCATTTGAAACGCATTTGAAACGCATTTCAAAATGCGATATTTCAAAACGCGATATGGTACAAAACGCGATATGGTACAAAACACGTTATTTCGAAACGTGATATTTCAAAATGCGATACGGCACAAAACGCGATATGGTACAAAACGTGATATTTTTTATCATTAAATCGAATTACTGATATTGAACAAAAGTGTTCGTGTCCAATAAATAAAGGATAATTTATTAAAGATTAGACGAAAATTTTTAAATTGTCCAAGTTACAATATAAAGAGGTTGTCAATATACAGAATATTTTTACCATTTTTGTATAAATAAATATATGAAATTTCAAGGGACTGAATGAAAGTGTCCAAGATACAGAAATGCCCAACATTGAAGGTTTTAAAAAAATTCAATTTTTCATTCAATTTCCATCTGATATCAATTGACGGCCGAAAATTTTAACTGCGTGGTTATACTTCCGAATAGGTTATATACCATCAAAAATTCTGAAAATCGTTATACTAAGGTACTTTAGAATGCTGATTACGAATATGGCCATGAAAATATCCAGAAACAACCCCAAGTAGCTCTCAATGATCCCAAGTGGCCCTAAATGCCCCAAATGGTCTTAAAAGACAACCCAAACGCGAAAAAATATTTTCTTTTTTCGAAGCACAAATGCTTTTATGATTATTTTAAATCATTTTATAACTTAAGATTGAGGGCTACCGCCCCAAATCCCAACTTTTATACAAATAAAAAAAAATACTGTTATTTCAATTATTTTATTTCAATTTTTATTATAATCCACATAGGAGACATTTAATTTTAGTTTAAAGGAATTTAAAAATCGATAGGAGTGGCAGTTTAGGATTGAGTTATATCAGGCGGGTCGGCTCCGGTCGCTTCGCAACGTACATTCTGGAAAAGGGGAAATTTAATTTCAGTTTATAGGAATTTAAAAACCGATATTAGCAGGAGTATATAGTATCGGGTTATATCAGGTGAGCGCTTCGCTCCCTAGTTAGAAAAAAAAAACTTCAGTTTATAGGAATTTAAATCGATAAGAGCGGGAGTATAGGACCAGGTTATATTAGACGAATCGCTGCGCTCCCGTCACTTCGCAATGTGCATTCTGGAAAAGGGGAAATTTAGTTTCAGTTTATAAAAATTTAAAAATCGATAGAAGAGGAATTTTAGGATCGGGTTATATTAGGAGGGTGAAGGGGAAATTAAATTTCAGTTTATAAAAATTTAAAAATGGATAGGAGCGGAAGTATAGGATCGGGTTACATCAGGCGGGTGGCTACGCTCCCTTCGCTTCGCAATGTACATTCTGGATAAGGGGAAATTTAATTTCAGTTTATAAGAATTTAAAAATCGATAGGAGCGGGAGTTTAGGATCGGGTTAAATCAGGCGGGTGATGGGGAAATTTAATTTCAGTTTATAGGAATTTAAAAATCGATAGGAGTGGGAGTTTAGGATCAAGTTACATCACGGAGTGTCGGGATCGGGTTATATCAGGTGAAGGCGTTGCTCCCTAGCTAGAAAAAAAAACTTCAGTTTATAGAAATTTCAAAATCGATAAGAGTGGGAGTATAGGATTGGGTTATATCAAGTGAGCACTTCGCTCTTTAGTTAGAAAGAAAAACTTCAGCAGTTCGGGAGTACAGCAATGGATTATACCAGGCGGGTCACTGCGCTCCAGTCGCGTCGCTCCTTAGTTAGAAAAAATTTCAGTTTATAGGAACTTAAAAATCGATAAAAGCGGGAGTATAGGACCGGGTTATATCAGGCGAATCGCTGCGCTCCCGTCGCTTCGTAATATACAATCTGGAAAAGGGGAAATTTAATTTCAGTTTATAAGAATTTAAGAATCGATAGGAGAGGGAGTTTAGGATCGGGTTATATCAGGCGGGTCGGCCCCGGTCGCTTCGCAATGTACAGTGTGGAAAAGGGGAAATTTAATTTCAGTATAAGAATTTAAAAACCGATATTAGCGGGAGTATAGGATCGGGTTATATCAGGTAAGCACTTCACTCCTTAGTTAGGAAAAAAAACTTCAGTTGATACGAATTTAAAAATCGATAGAAACGGGAGGACAGCCCGTTGTTATATCAGGCGGGTCGCTGCGCTCCAGTCGCTCCTTAGTTAGAAAAAAATTCAGTTTATAGGAACTTAAAAATCGATAAGATCGGGAGTATAGGCCCGGGTGATATCAGGCGGGTCGCTGCGCTCCTGTACCTTCGCAATGCACATTTTTCTGTACCATATCGCGTTTTGTATCATATCGCGTTTTGAAATATCGCATTTTGAAATATCGCGTTTTGTACCATATCGCGTTTTGTACCATATCGCGTTTTGAAATATCGCGTTTTAAAATATCGTGTTTTGTACCATATCGTGTTTTGTACCATATCGCTTTTTGAAACATCGCATTTTGAAATATCGCGTTTTGTACCATTTCTCGTTTTGTCATATCTCGTTTCGAAATATCGCGTTTTGAAATATCGCATTTCGAGCGGCTCCGAATAAGTATATAAGCTCTAGTGGCAATTACTAAAACTAATTACATTTATTAATTATGTTTACAGGGTGATATCTTCATTATGTAACATGCCCCTTATAAAAAAAATAAAAAAAAATAATAATTGTGTTGAGTATATGTACAATAATAACAATAACAACTAAAATATACCTAATTAAACTTAATATTTATAAAAAATTTAAGATATATATTTTATAAATTCAATCTCTTTGGAGCTATAATTGTCCTTTTTGAAGGAGTTCTTATATTCCGATATTGATGAGTATTGTTACTTAAATTAGAATTATAATACGTTGAAGAACAAGGATCTGTACTATCCTTACTATGATATTCTTTAATTAATATTCGATTGCGTCTATAGACAACAATATCATTAGACTGTATTAAATCAGAGCCAACTAGATAAATAGAGCCTCCCTATTCGAGCTTTTTTCACAAAACTTTAAATACGGGATATAATAAATGTTAGTTTCCTATAGAAATGTATGGAAAACGACTAATTTTCTTTTTCTTTTTAAGTATATTTAAACCATAAGCTTTTATAATATTTTTGTACGGGTAAATGCAGAAAAGTTCAAACTTTAATCAGTTCAAAAAAGGATTCAAGAAAACCCTTTAAACTGTGTGAAAATTGGCTTGGAAAATAAATAAATAATGAGCTTTTATTAATGTTGTTGTTGTATGGCGTCATCATTTCAAATCACAATATGGTCTCTTTCCATTCTCTTTCTACAAACACGATTGCCATGGAAACAAAAAACTTATTTTTGTACAGGATTTTTTTACTTTTATTATTTATAAATAACGACAAGTTAGTCACCACTACAATGTGGTTGTGAAAGCATGCGAGTGACAATGTTTTTGAATCACAGATATGTAAAAATACGTGATTAAAAAATTATAGAACAATATTTCCTTCCTAGCGCGTAATAAAACCTGTAAAATTTTCTTTTACAGTATGTACTTGATTTTGTAACATCGTTCGAACACCATAGCTGCCACCGAAAAGACATAATACTTGTATGCAATTTAAAAATATTTTATTCTTAAGAAAATTACGCAGAGTAAAGATTTTCTTAGTTATTTTCAAAACTAATTTTTTCTTTGCGGTGATTATTTCGCGCGGTGATACTTTCAGCGGTGATAAATGATGAAAAACACAGATACTGGCCATTTCAATAGCAGCTCTTCGATAAGTTATGGATTATATACTACCAAACGGGTTGATTTGGTGTCTCATTCAGTTGAGGAATCATAACTTGTTTAAAGTAGCAACAATGCGTATTTCTCCCATGTATGTGTGAGACTCGACGTCTCTTAATGTTGTAAGCCATTCTTTCACCAAAAATGCCAAACATTGATTTTCTTCGGTTCTCATGTGTTATGTACGCGTCGAATACAAAAGCTCATTCAGGACACACCTTTATTTTCGAATCACTATCGATGGTCATTCATCATTCCTCCTAAAGTATCATTGATTGCAATGCATTTTAAAACGATTTCAATTGAATGTTCTATTTATCTGTGTACTTCCATTCAACTAAATCTCGGATAAACTTTTCACAAATTGCGTAACTATTCGGCGTTATATACGCCACGTTGCGTACCTGATTCCAACATTTAATTAGTGTGAACGAATGTGTAAATAATATACATGCATAAGCAATGGACCATAGTGATAATGTAGTAATAATCAGTATTAATGTTCTTTGTACATTAAACTAATTTTGGCCTCCAAAATATAACCGTGATCTGGTAACGTAGATAGTCGTCTTGGTCACCTAATTTCTGCCAGATTTAACAATTTGTACCATATTTTTTAGACAACATTTTGGTGGTACAACATCAGTCTTGAAATATTCAAGTAGCATATTTATCATAGCGCCAACAGTTCAATATATTGAACACTCGATTGGATTTGTTTCGAAGCGAAATAAATTGTTTTCGATTTTAATAGTGACCGTATTCGGGCTCAGTAGTGCAGGCTAATGATCGTAGCCATACATCGTTCCTATTATGTTGCTTCTTGCACTGAAAAATTTGATGATTTGATGGCAAAATGGAGATTTCAAATATTTTTAGCCCAGAGGAGCGCTTAAAGTTATATGTTAACGAAGCAAATAACGATGAACGAACAAACAAAAGACTTATAGAGACGCAGCTATACGGTAGGTATAACTCATCTATGTCTAAATTAAGGCTAGGTGGAAGATAAAATTTGTAATATTATTATTTTGCTAATATTATAATCAATGCTTCTGTGCGGACATTGAATTTTAAAACTAAATATTTGGCGGAGCAATTTTGAAACGATTGTTTGCAAAGGAGTCTTTCGATATTTTTAGAACCGATTTTCGCTGAAGCTTAGTGAAACAATCGTTCAAAAGATCGGTTCTTGAAGCTGTTATTATAAAGCTTATAAAGCTTTATATAATAATAATAATTATATTAATGATATAATAAATTAAATAATTACATTAAAAAAATCTCATTGGAGGTGGAGCTTAAATAAAAATTAATTAAGACTGGTTGATGATAAAAATAGTATCCTTAGCGTTGAAGCGCAAGATAAAGATTAAAGTCGAAATCGATCGAATGTTCTTTTAAACTTTTTGAACAAATTCTTTAATTAAAATATTCAAAAATCTAAATTTTTTGCGAAATAGAAAAACAAGTGTTTAACAAAATATGTTTATTAAGTGTAAGTGTGTTTCGCCAAGTACCTATGGCAAATAGTGTAAAAAGTATAAAGATTATCCTAAAAACATCTGATTTCTCTTTATAATTATAATCGTTACCGTTTTGGTTTTAAATTCGTTAAAAATATCGGGTAATATCTTTTCAGTTCTAGAAGAGAGATAATCTCTGCATGCGAGTAAGTTGAAACTCTAACATTTCATTAAATGGAAATGACAACTCTAAAATTATGAAAGCAAACTGTTACAACAAAAACCAAGACCGGGAGCAAAATTCAATACGTTTTGGAATCTGGGGATATTGATACATGCATGATCATATCGAAATAGAAGAACAATACTACTCAAAACCGAAAATCGAACAAACATACTTTTTCAACAACCGTTCCACATAGACAAAAGTATGTAACAAACATTTTATTAATACTTTGTTTCTTGTAGAATGATATGGAAGCCTAATTGAAAATTGAAGGATGGTTCCATAAAAGTTAATAAACCACTTAAACATTCTAAAAACCTTAATCATTCCATAAAGGATAATATTACGATTCAAATATTTACGATTTTTATTCGTATCTGTAATCGGGACAAAAACGACATGCATTCATGACAAACTGCTTATGGCTACTATTTTAAATTAAAGTAAACAAATAGCAAACTATTTTATTTTCGGATCTAAGCTTCGGATTTTATTTCGGATATTATACGGTTTACTTTGTCTTCACCATTGAATTACGATGATTCGCACTCTTCATTGTTTTTGATTTCATAGTTCATAATCATACCCAAGTATCGCTACTTCCAACATATTTCGATTTTTATGGAACAATTATTGGAATTAAGTTCCACGGTCAAGTTCCATTTTATTACAAGTTTTACTATGAACTGTGGAACAAAAACCCATACCTCAAGGAACTGGATATTTTTGAGTTCCATGTCTTCCATAAAATTTGTTAAAAATGCAACGAAAGTTGAAACTGTCAAAATGAGTTTCATTTTGTTATACTTGGGTATTGTCGTTTCTATTTGATTTCTTTTTTTAAAACACATTGTTGTCTTTCTTATTTTCTTATACATTTTAATTTACTATTTCTCTCTAATGATTAGTTTAAAATGACGATATTATGATGTCATCGATTTCCCGTATTTTTTAATTGTTGTTGTTGTACAGCGAAAATCCCTTATATTTTCTTTATTAATTTGAAGAAAACGAGAAGCCTACTGATTGCATCATTCGAATGAGTTGAAATATATTATATATGTCATCGATTTATGTGAAAAGAAATCAATTTTACATTATTTTTAATTCATGTTTTATTTATCAAACGTAATACTATGTCCCATACAAAACCTATGAAAAGTTAGTTTTTTGTTTATGTTTTATATTCCGTATTTGAAAGTGGTATTTAATAGGCAGGCTTGATTTATTAAGATTGCTTTGATTAAATACGATCGCGGTTGATATTTTAGTACATCTTTAATTATACCTTTTATCCAAAAAGAATCGACCGTTTGACCAACGACTAAATCTGACAGCGCTTTCGTAGTATTTTTATCATGATTGGTTTTCATTTTTTCCTGTATATTCTCCGCTTTTCTACGATATTCTTCCGAGTTAACGAGTTGTGGTTTTAATTTCTCTGAATGTGTCGGTAATTTTGTTCTCAATATTCTCGACATCAACAATTCTGACGTAGTAAAAAAATTAGTTTTAGGTATAGTACGGAAATTTAATAGACTTAAATAAGGATCAGTACCTTCTTCATCTGATTTATATCCCTTTTTCAACCAAGAAAACAAAAAAATTGGCTCAATTTTAGTCCAACCCATACAAATGTGTGAGTAAAAAACCATAGTATGTAATGGCGTTGTTGATAAAAAATGTTGCTTGATTTGAAGTAAAGCCAACACAATTGTGTGTATAGATGTAGTGTTTTTTTCGGGCGAAAATAAGTTAAAAAGGAATTCACAAATGTGTAAGTTGGTTGAAAACACGTACAAAAATAAATTTTTGACATGGTATTTTTGCCGTACCCGCACAATTGTGTTAGTAAAACACAAAGGGATATAATATACTTTTAATAGTATCTACAGATTTTTCAATTAATCCATTACTTTTTGGGTGATGTGGACTTGACGTAGTGCTTTTAATTCCCCAATAATTGAAAAAAAAATGTTCACTCTTGAGAGTTGAAAGGTGGTCCATTATCAGAAATTACTTCCTGTTGTACTCCATGTCGAGTAAATATTGATTTAAGTGAAATTATCACCTGGAGACAATAATGAGATTTCAATATACTTCGAATAGTAATCCACTAAGATCAAATAAGTTTTTGTTTTGTATGTAAACAAATCGATAGCTACTTTAGCAAATGCAATATATGACAAACTATGGAGAATGAGAGGTTGTTTCTTATTAATTTTTTTGAATATTTCATGCAAATATCACATTGTTGTATACTATTTTTTATATCCGTTGACATTCCAGTCCAATAAATGAACTCTCTTGCCAGGCTTAAACATTTTTTTATACCCAGGTGACTCTCATGTACAACATTTATCATTTCTTTACGAAGACTGTAAGGAATTATAATTTTAAAACCTTTTAATACTAAACCATTTAAAACATTAATCTCATCTCGATGATTGTAATATGGTTTTAAAATATCATACACTTTATTTTTACTATCAGGCTAAGTTGTAGACATTCGTCTTTCATTGTTTCTTGTTTTATTTTTGCCAATTTAGTTTCACAAATTATTTGATAAGACTATTTTTACACATAATTTAATTTCCTCATCTAAAAGATCCATTGCTGTTTGTTTCAACAGGCATCTCGATAAAGTATATGCAATGTACATTAACTTTCCAGGCGTATAAACTACTTTTAGATTATAACGTTGAATGCGTAACATCATTCTTTGTAACCGCACTGGAACTATGTGTATAGGTTTCTTGAAAAGAGTAACCAAAGGTTGATGATCCCTTTCCACTCTGACCATATAAATATTGGTGGTATTTTTCACAACCGAACACAATCGCGAGCAGTTCTTTTTCAATCTGCGCACAACGCTGTTGAGTCTCGGTTAACGATTTCGATGCGAACGCTATGGGTTTATTATTTTGAAATAACACTGCTCCTAGAGCAAACTGAGATGAATCGACAGACAATACTATTTGTTCTTTTGAATCAAAATAAGATAAAACCGGTGAATTGTTTATTTCGATGAATTATCATTTTCTGTTGTTCCTGCGTCATGACTCTATGAATATATTTCCTACATAACATTCTAGATTAAAATGAATTTGTTCAGAAGCAAATATTATCGATGCGCCTATAGATGCTTGTCAGTATTTTTATCTAAACACATGTAAGCTGGAACGGCTGTTTTAATATTAAATTGGTAGGCAATGAATGATATTCTTACATGTGATCGATATTAATCATCCCGCTTTCTCACAAATGCGATTACTGCTTTCGAAGGTTTTTATCGTCTTCACTAATATCAGGCTCACAAGGTGATTAGAACAGTTAAAAGTTTTATAGTTATTAAAAATATTAACATCCGCCCATACAAGATCGTGGATTGTTTTCTGTGACGACATCGATCAACTAATCGTTGGCTATTCCTATAGGCTCGATTTCATTCGATTGCACAATGGTACTTTTACCTCTGACAAACAGAAATTTGGGAAGATGTAAGATAACATCAATGTACATGTTATCTTGCACTTTAAGCTATTGTGAGAAAATTACCTAGAAAGCAAAATTAAAAAATCCATTGCCAGCCATATTTTGCCAATATAAAACAGATGATAAATATAATAAATTGTGGAGACTTACCTCAAGAACGGAATGCTTTATTTTCCAAGCTCTTGCTGAGAAATTTCTAATCTCTTTATCTCTGCTCGCTGTATTCTTAGAATTCGGTAGAAAAATCCATCGGTGAATATCTTTCTGAAAATAAAATTCAATTTTTTGATCGAAATTCAAGAATACGGCCCCTGAACCTGCTATTCCACTTCATACCTTTCGAAATAAGTAGAAAGCTTTCAAGAACTTTTATAGTCCTCTAGATATACCTACTTTACATTTAAGTAAACATAACTTCCTACTTTACTTTGACCGTTCATTTTTTTTTGTTGGTGCAACACCTACAACTCATTAAGAGGCGCCTTAATGTGGTTTCCATGATCATTGCTTGTGTCTGTTTTACATAAAGATCAGCGTTATCTTGCGGTCACTTACCAACTGCCTGTTAGTTGAGAATTTATTAAATAATTAATCAAATTCATGGGATCTAGTTGAACGTCAAACAGAGTGGTTCCAAGAAAGATAATTTAATTTCGAGTGATCAGTGTTATAACATTGGTGCTCGTCACTGTTTCAACAAATTCGCTAGTTGATAGATAACATTAAAATTTATGTCTGGTGTTAAAAACTACTCTAATCTAAAACTAATTTTATCCCACAGATGATTTAAATACGATCGATACATCAAAGGAATCATTGGATAAGTTGCCAAATCAATTGAAAAGCGTTTCCAATTCACTAGAAAAGCAATTTTTAAACAAAATGATGCCACCGCTACAACCGCCTGCGTCTAACATTGCAACGGATTCGCAAGGATTAATTGTGCCAAAAAAGATTATGAATCCATGTCGAGAATCACACGATCGCCAAAATTTACACAGAGAACTGTTATTCAATCAAAAAATGTAAGTAAATCATTATAGCGTCTAATCAATATAAAACTTAGAAATGGCGTAATCGCAGTTTCGCTCGATTAAATTTGTTCAATGTTTATTTATAATTTATCTAAACTATTTACTTTAATATTGCCCATAAATGGCACATACTCGGTTCAATAAAAATACTGTATGTCACGACAAAGTTCCGGTGAATATTAAATTTGCAATCAAAATGATTTTATTCAATCAACTCTAATTTAGCAAATTTCCAACCACCCCATATTCCCCCGCTCTTAAACTACATACATATGTATGTAGATTGTACCTATGAGAATTAAAATCCACTTTATTAATAATTTACGTTTTGTTTTCATTTTTTTATTATTTTATTAAATCATATTTTCACGTCATGTAATAAATATAAAATTTAATTCATACAGAGGAAATCATAAATATACAACGAGAGTAGTTAATATTTTTTTGACTTACAAGTTTCTTGTTCACTTACATCATTCAAAATTCAATGTGCAATTGCGATTTAAGATTTGTTTTATTTATATTAACAAGAACCGCGATAGTGAAGGTTGATATGCGGATATTTGTTCTATGTTTGCGTTGCACTTTCTATTTAACTCTACGTTCATTAAAATGCATGGGCATCTGTTTCTCAGGGAAAGTTATATCAGGGCCTAGAGGTGTGGCAAATGACTGGTCTAGTCAACGCTTTGAAATGTTTTAGTTTTACTTTGCACGACATTTTACGATTCAGGTTTTGATGTGTTTTATTAAATTGACTAAAAGGTGCCCATATGGTGCAAACCTTTAGTTTGATAGTAGAATGTAGTCTAATTGCAAGTAAAATTGGACAACTTTGCACGTAATGTGTCCAGCGGTCATTATCATCTAGGCAATTGTCAGATACGGCAATTATCCGAGTGAGTTAGTTAGAATAGCAACGATTCTCAGCTGGCCCGTTTTAAGAGTTAAAGATTGTTAATGTCAGAGTCACATCTGCTTGAGCGTGCACGTATCTTGTTTTAATCCGTCGGTCAATAAGTCCCGAGGCTGACAAAAATGGCACAATGAATTTTTTTTTTATTTCTCTCTGTAAAGGATTTATATTTTTATCTCGTGTTAATTTTACGGAAAAAAATTGTTTCACTGTGGAATTCACGCATAACGCTATTCTTGTTATTTTCAAAACAATGAAAAAAATTAATGTCCTGTCTTGAACAAAACACTGTTTTATTGATGGGGGAAAATACCGTTCAAGCAAAGAAGTGGCTTGATAAGTATTATAGGGACTCTGCTCTTTCGAAAGCAGGTGCTTTGCTCATCGATGCTGAACGCTTTGGCCGCCCAAATTCAGCACACATTCCAGAAAAGATAAACAAAAGAGCACAAAAATGTTTTGAAAAGGAGTAAAATGAAGTTGCGTGAAATAGCTGATACCTTAAAGATATCAAAAGGCGGTGTGGGTGGGTAACTACAGCAGGGAAACTTTCGAATTTCAAAATAAAACTTTTCATACCGATTAAGCCCAATATGTGCTAATTAGTGCTCACGGGAAAAAATATGTGCTACCTAGTCCAGAAGCGGAAAGAACTGGAAAAAAAAATTAAATTTCGCCTGAGAGACGAAAAAATGTAACCCAATTTCTAGAAAAAACCAGAAATAGTTTAAGCCTAATATTAAAACTCCACAAAAACGGCTCCACCGACGAAATTTGTGCTTATCATAGAAATATGATTTTCATACATTTTCATTCATAAATAGAGGAGAATCAAACCCCTAAAAGATACAATATTGAAGATACAAAATTCAGATATGTATATACCATTACGTTCAATAATATTTTTTTATATTTATGTATATTTTTTTTATATTTTTAATCTATGCAATCTGTCCTGGGGTCAAGGCACTCCCAACTCTTTTGCAGTTGACTTTTACCGTCGTACTTTACGCATTGTTTGCCAAATCGAGGACGTACGGCTATAGGTCTGATTTACGTAGAACCATCTGCACATTGCATAGCTCCATGCCAGCCTATGGAGTACTGACATGGACATGGAAGATGGGTCGGCCCATGAGTTGTGTACTCCGACAGGGGGTCATAGTTGTGTTCAATTTCCATCATCGATCGTAATCAAATGATGAAAAATCCCTTTTGCATCCTGCCTCTATCGGGATTCGAAACCCGGTACCTCCCGATCCAAACGCCAAAGCTTTAACCACTGTGCCATTTGGTCGGTAATAATATTTTTGTTGAACAACAAATTACAAAATTAGAAACCAATGATATTGGCACTTCTGATTGCATATTCCTATCAGGTATGATCATTTCACATCAGGAATATGCAATCATAAGTTCCATATTCATTGGTTTCTCGAACACTTTTTGTTAGAAAATTGTTCATTCAACGGTCTTTGTTTTTCAACGGAATTGGGCCAATTCTGGATTAACACAAATTCAGGCTCTACATTTTTCGGATGGCAATGAACATGCGTGACAGGAATATGCTATCTGAAATGCTAATTTTTTGATTTTGTAATAAGTTATTTCTATTTTTTATTTTGTTGTTCAACAAAAATATTATTGAACGGTATACGTCTGTATTTTGTATGTTCAATATAGTATCTTTTAGGGGCTAGTTTGTTTTTCCTCAATTTATGAATGAAAATTTATGAAAATCATATTTCTATGATAAGCACAAATTTCGTCGGTGGAGCCGGTTTTGTGAAGTTTGAAAATTAGGCTTAAACTATTTCTGGTTTTTTCTAGAAGTTGGGTTTTATTTTTTTAGGCGAAATTTAAATTTTCTTTTCCCGTTTTTTCGGCTCCTGGACTACCTAGCACTAATTTTTTCTCATGAGCACAAATTAATCGGTATGCAAAGTTTCATTTTGAAATTCGAAAATTTCCCTGCTGCAGTTACCCACACCAAAAGGCAGTATATACACTATTTTGCATGAATATTTGCAGAGCAAGCGCGCACATGAAATCAAAAACAGCAACGCGTCGATAATTCAGAGCGCTGTTTAACCACATTAAACAGGATATTTTGCGTTGGTATATGACAATGATTGAAACATGAATCCACCACTACACTCCGCAATCAAAACTGCAGTCGGAAGTGGCCAAACGCACAAATATCGGCTGCTAAAGTTCTTGCCTCCGTATTTTGGGACGCGCAAGGTATTTTATTCACGAGGTAGGAAAGCCGGGCCACAGCGAATATTAAATGGCGTTATTAACCGTTATTGTTAATGCAAAAGAAAATAGGGCTCTTTCACCAAGACAATGCACCGTATCACAATTCGTTGGCGAAATTGCACAAATGGTTTCCCCACCCACCGTATTCTCTGGATCTGGCTCCCAGCGACTACCTCCTGTTCACAGACCTCAAAACCTGCTCTACAAAAAGCGCAACGACAATATCAAAATGTTTCACTTTATATTGAAAGTTTTGGTCGCACAACTAGTTAACCCTTTCTGTCCTGATTTAAAACTGGACCAAATAGATTTTTTTCGTAACATGATTTGGGTTGCTTGAGTACCAATTTAAGTAAAAATAAGAAAAAAAATAATTAAAAATAAGTCAGGGTAGGTTGTACCTATAGTATACGCACATGTACAAATCGAGCAGCCAAGAGTAACTATTTTTGTATTAAGGAAAAAGTTTATAAACTTAGTATTTCCAATTCAAACTTAAAAATATGTATAATGCAAAAATAATAAAAAATACATACTCGTAAATTGCTTCTATAGCAAAAGTAACTAATAATATAAAAAATATAAAAAATAATTGGTGTGTAACGAAATCGCTGTTTTCAAAATCCCGGTTTTGTATAAAAAAAACCCGATTTTTAGCAAATGACGGTTTGAATTTTTAAAATTTGGCATGTGGGAAGATGGGACTCTTAAATGATTTTTTGACAAAATTCAAAGATGAGTTTGCGATAAATTTCTAGAAAATGGCTAATAGGGATGGAATTTGAATGGAGGGCTAAGTGCCTTTGAGAGTTATCGAAACCGTCAGCCTCTACAATTATTGCATTTCAAAATATTGCTTTTTTATTAATCTTGCAACTACAAAATGTAGCAATTATAAAATGTTGCAAGTACCAAATCTTGCAATTATAAAACTTTATTAATTATTTTGTGCAATTAGAACTAGAAGAAAAGAAAACCGGGATTTTGAAAATTTTAAATAAATAAAAATTTAAATATTTCAATCTCAAAGTTTTTAAAATCACGTTCATTTTTTACGGAATTTAAAAAAAACAAATTCCTTTCTTTTAAGTAAGTAAATGTGCTTGCGACACGCATAGCTTTCGAACTTGCATCAAGTGCCCCTTTATTTCCTCTAAATTCAGGGAAATATGTTATATTGATAATTTGCCTGAATTTTGAGGAAATAAAGAGGCAACTTCATACCGAATATCCAAGATTGGATGAATTTCGCTCTTTGTTCTTCTTGAATCAGATGAAAATCCGGTACATATTGGTAATATCCGCTGGAGGACGCCCTCGTTTTCGTGAATTGGTGAAAGAATTCATCAGAAAGAGTGACACTCATGTAACCGGAATTCCAACAAACCTAGTATGTCTTTGGCTGTTATGTTTTGTTTTTGCATACGTAGCTTATACTTAATCCAACTTTCGTTGATCGCAAAATCTAACAAATGCGTTATTACACACAATGGCCATTATTTGGGTCTGATAAACGTCCTATAATATTGGATTAGTTGATCTAAAAGATCAACTCCCCCTTACCGCTGTTATATAAACTTACAATTTCTGGGTGAAAGATCAACATATCGCTTTAGGGATGCGCTCCATGTTTTTATTGTGTTTATATCACCCTTTCCCATAAAATTGGATGCTCGATAAACAGGTTTGTTATCAAACCATTTGACCACAATAATTTTGTTATCCTTGCTGACACATTGCTCTAAATAACCGCGGCCCCTTTTTTTAAATTGGAGGTCTTTTGAAAAACCTGGCTTGTGAAATCGGTTAATTCGAGCGGTCCCAATCCCTCCCAAAGCATTAATTCCTATATTTTTAAATATTTCCAATAAATTGTAAGTCATAAAAAATTTTTCGAAATACAGTTCGGCACTTCAATTCTTTGCACTTCAATTCTTTGAATTAAATGGAGGACGGTTGCTGCACCAAATCCAAATTTTTGTTGATGGAAATCAGAAATTTCAGTTCTTGAGGGTCGATAAATAATAAAATCAAACGGTTGCCTTGATTTTCCGCATAGAAGAAATAATTTCAAGCCCCAAGGTGATGGTTTACTTTTCATATATCGTTTCGCGGATAATGTCCCTTTAAATGCAATCATTTGTTCTTCGATGCAAAGGTTCTCCTCCAAGGGAATCTGTAAACCTCTTTTTCTAACAGAATTATGTATGGGACGAACCTTATAAAAAACGTCTTTATTATCTTTTGGAATGTCCAAATTGTTGGTGACGTGAAAATTAGTTCGCAATTGAAAAAATCGGACCCTGGTCATAGTTCGCAAAACGTGTTCGATTCCTATAAGATTGCTCCAGTACATTCTGATTTGGGGAAATCTTGTACATCCGATGAATATATGAACTCCGATAAATCTTTTAATTTCATGTAAATCCGTCAATTTAGAAGTTTGGGCATTTCCGAGCCCATTTAAGTATATTTGTAACGTTTACCATAGTTTCGAATAATCCCTCAGTAAAATATTGCATGAAATACTGACCTGGAGTTTCTGCAATAGGTTATTTTTCCTCAAGCGTTTGGTATTTGATTTCGGTTTTAACAAATTCACTTTTTTCCATTTTATTCGAGTTCGATCAGTTATATTTGTAAAATAATCTGGAGCATTTCGCATTCATCTATAATTTCGAAATCAATATTTTCTAAAACAATTATATATAGTTCCTTCGTTTCATACTCCTGCAATAACAGTTGTAGCCACTGTTTTCAGGTCGGTGTTTGCATTTTCGTCACCAACCGCGTGTTCCGGAATATTATCGTAATCCCAAAAACAGATTGGTTTATCTTGCCCCTCCTCAGCATCATCAGGTTTGTCACTGTCTTCATAGAGAATGCCAACATTTCGTCATGCGTTACATATTTACGAGCCGTCTACAACCAAACATAGAGTTTAATAGTGATAACTAACAAATGCAATAGAGGAGAAAATATAAATTTCGTGAATACGAGCTGAAAGTGTGCGTTAACAATCCAGCACCCTCGACCCGCCATCGTTCACAAAACTTGTACGTGAACAAGTAAAATTGTCGTATTTTGGACACAGAAAATTCACACGTGACAATTGAGAAGCGAATACACCCAAAACGAATGACTGTTTGGTGTGGAATACGGTCCAAAGGCATCATCGGGCCATTTTTCTTCGAAAATGAGCGCAAGGAGCTCTACTAACAGGTATCGTGCCATGTTAACCGACTTTTTATTCCTTACTGATGGAATGGCCGATATTTGGTTTCAACAGGGTGGTACCACTGATCACACAGCCAACGATACAATCGATATTTTGTGCTCTATCTTCGAAAATCTCATTATCAGCCAAAATGGCGCAGTCAACTGGCCACCTAGATGCTACGATTTAACTCCGGTTAACTCTATTATTTGTGGGGAGCCATCAAGAACAAATTTTTGAAAGACGCAATTAAAGAGACTTTTGGTGAAATAGAGGCCCAAACGTTTGAAAAAGTTTTTCTGAAAAATTGGGTCGCCATAAAACCTGCAGAACGAGATCCGTCGGTTTAAAATACTGCGATATGAACTCCGGATATACCGAGACTTCAAAAATTTCTCTAAACGCAATCCTATCGAGAATGATGTTATGATAATATGAGTCAAAGTAGTTAACTCAGACAATAGCCTATCATTAAATAATAATAAATAATAATAAATTATCCCGACGACCTATTACCCCTCCCAACCGCGCGCGGGGAGTCTCCATCTGTATTATTATTATTTTTTTGAGTATAATTCAAGTGAATTATAAACAAGGATATCGAGATGCTTAACCAGAGAAATTAAAAAATTGGATTTTAAAGCGGCAAAAAAAAAAAAAGTCAAATGTGATTATAAATAGATAGCTAAATGAATAGTTAAGCAAGATGATACCCGTCGCAGACGGCAGGAAAACGGAAGTCGAGTCTGCTTAGTACAAACAGATTTGATAGATTTTAAAAAATTAAATAGTAAAAGATAAAGTCAAGCAAAATAAAATGACACAAAAAAACAAAAAACAAATAAGTTAAATAAAATATCAAACTATAGTCAAGAAAAATAAAGACGTTTTTTCAACGTACGTTTTGTCATATTGTAATCGATAAGATGGCAATGCTGATTAGCTTCGTACAACATTCTAGAGACGGGCTCATTCTTTCCGTAATCAGTTCGATGAGGGTCGATTCTAAACATAGGTACTGATCTTAAATCCCGAGAATTAATATTTAGATTGATTTTACCTAACAGAGCAGAAGAATCGATACCCCCAGTTAGTATTTGATGGATGAAAGCCACGTCCGCAACAACTCGGCGCTTACTAAGTGATTGTAAATTAATTAGCTGCAGACGATCTTGATATGGAGGCAGGTTAAACATGTCCACCCATGGTAGTCCGCGTAAAGCAAAGCGAAGAAATCTACGCTGGACTGCTTCAATCCTCTTAATGTGAACCTCATGAAAAGGCGACCACACCTGGCTGGCATATTCGAGCAGGGGACGAACGAATGTTGAATAAAGAGCCTTCGTAACATAAGGATCGTTGAATTCTTTCGACCAACGCTTGATGAAACCGAGCGCAGAATTGGCTTGGCTGACAATACGATCGATGTGATGTCTAAAATTCAATTCACTGTCGCAAATGACCCCCAAATCTCGAACAGAACTGGCTCTGGTAACGGCGTCGCTGTTAATGTAATAGTCGCGAGAGATAGACTGTGCACGTTTTCGAGAGTAGGTGATTGTTTTGCATTTACCCACGTTCAAATCGAGGTTGTTCTTAGCACACCAAGTGGAGAAGTTGTTGAGGTCGCATTGTAATAGGCTCTTATCCGTTGTGTTTGAAATCAGTTTGTAAATCTTCATGTCATCGGCGTATATAGAAATGGATGAATTTTTAATCAAACATGCAACGTCGTTAATAGACAGAATGAAAAAAATCGGCCCCAGATGGCTGCCTTGGGGCACTCCAGATGTTGCTGAAAAATGAGCTGATACTGATGTCCTAAACAGAACTTGATAAATACGGTCTTTAAGATAAGAGCCCACCCAACGTAGAAATTGTGGGGGAAATCCAAGAGCCCTGAGCTTAAACAAAATAACTTTATGGGAAATCTTGTCAAACGCCTTGCTGAAATCGGTCAAGATAACATCGACCTCATTCCCTGCTTCAATCATATTTAATGTTTGTGAAGTGAATTCCACAAGGTTTGTGGTCGTGGAACGAGCTTTGAGAAAACCATGCTGATTGTCGGAAAACAACGGTTTACAATAAAAGTACAATGAATCGTATATAATACTTTCGAACAGCTTGGGAATACAAGATAACTTTGCAATCGGCCTGTAATTACAAATGTCTGATTTGGAGCCGTTCTTATGGGTCGGAATTATAAAGGAACTTTTCCAAATAGATGGGAAAATTCCAAGTGAAAGCGACTTTTGGAAAAGTGCCGTCAGCGGCTGAGCAAGAATATTACTGCAGTTTTTTAGGACGATGGATGGTAGACCGTCAGGACCAGGTGAAAAATCATCTTTAAGTTTGGAAATCTTTTGTACCACGGATTCGTAATCGATTTGAACCGAAGTTAGTGTTGTTTGAACACAGTTATTCATGTGTATGAAGTAATCTTCATCGGGTTCAAAATCACTGTTTGCAAAAGCCAGACTGAAAAAGTTAGCAAAATGATTTGTTATGATTTGAGGATCATTAGAGGAATGATCTTTATAATTCAGAGTGGAAGGGTATCCGTCGGATTTTTTTTCAAATTAACAAACCGCCAGAAACTCCTAGGATCGGCTATAAGATTGGACTGCATGAGTCTGATGTAATTCCCGTAAAGTTCGTCCGATAAACTACTGAAATCATTATAACTAGTCAAATAGTTAGAGTGATCAGAGTCCGATTTAGTTCTTAGAAATCTATGCCAAAGTTTGTTTCTACGGTTGCGTAATGCTCGTAATTCGCTATTATACCAAGGAGGTGATGGCAATACAGTTTTTTTGCGAGTATACGGAATGGATTGTTCAAAGCAATCAAAAACTACAGAATAAAAATTTACAGTTTGTGTTTCTATGTCATTATTATCATTCAAAATGGTGTCAAAGTTGATATTTGACAACAAATCATTAAGTTTCACAAAGTCGGCCATACGAAAATTAAAACATGGCGGAGTTTCAACATTAAAACTGTCTTGCTCCAGACAAAATGTAATTAAAATGGGAGGATGGTATACATCTATGGCACAAAGGATGAGATTGGTTTCCGATTCGACGCTATTGTTGGTACCAGATGAAAATACCAAATCGAGCTGTCTGTTCAAACTGTTCTTAACGTTGCTGATCTGAAATAATCCAGAGTTCAACATATTATCAGTAAATAAAGCTTCTTTGGTGGTTAGTACATTCGACGCAACATAATGACTGTTATCGTCTGAATAGTCCCATTTCAGACCGGGGAGATTAAAATCACCCACGACAAAGATGTCATCTTGAGTATCCATCAGGTCAAAGATGAAGTCAACAGCGTTAGTAAGAAGTTGATAGGTTACGACCTGGCTAAGTGGGCGAATATAGCAACATAAAATAAAAACATTACTTTTATTATTCTTTATTTTGACGCATATTAACTCGATATTAGCAGTGTTGGGAATGGTAACAATTGTACTATCAAAAATGATGTGCACTGCAATAAGAACCCCTCTGCCTGTTGAATTTGTGTCAGGACAGTAAAAACCATCTTTGCGGAAGACGTTGAAATCCGAGGAAAAAAACTCGTTACTATTGAAATCACTGTTCAAGTTAGTCTCTGTGAGTGCAAAAATATCAAATGGAAGTCTTTGAACTGCTGAAAAAACGGCGTGAGATTTGGTTCTAAGTCCCCTTACATTCTGGTAGTAGAGGGACAAGCGTTTAAGTTTTTTGGCTCTGCTATGTTATTATTATTAATTCGGAAGTCGACAAATTCTTTAAGAAAAGTTGTTTCGGGCCATGATTCAGGGGAGAGCAACGTATCAAATACAGCTTCAGGGATCATTAATTTAAACGAAGCAACATGTCCATTGAACCGGGATATATTTTTACATTTGATTCTTTGTCCCTGGATGTTATGCCGATTCAATACAGAATTAACATGTGATATAACATCGGCGTTAGTTGTGGTGTTACACAATCTGGATACAAATATAAATTTCGGTTTAGGGACTGCTCTAAGGATACATGGCGGATTAGCAGGGTTATTGGAGAAGTGAGCGGATATAGGGGCTATTAGTGTTGGAGATGTAGAATTGTTGATTGAAGTAGTGTGAGAAACGCGAGCTGCAGATGTTGTAGGTGAAATACGGCTGTTGTTTGACTGAGAATTTGTTGATAGAAGTTCTTGTTGAAGGGAGATGGCATTTGGAGGAGCTTCTGATGCTGCAGGTCGGTTTGTTATCGCGCAGTTCATCAATTCGCTACAGATGTCCTTCGTTGTTTTAAGTTCATTCTCAAAGCAGGAGATAGATGAATGTATATGTTCGGAGATGTTGATAGTGTTTTTCTCAAAACCATCACTAAGAGCGAAACTGAAATCATCGAATTTACGAGAGAGGTCTGCTATATCCTTTGAGTGTGATAATAAGTGTTCATTAGTGAGCTGGCTGTGATTCCTAAATTCACTTGTAAGTTGTTGTGTAAGTTGTGTTGTTTAATTAGTGACATATTCGTATTCATGTCCGAAAAAATTAAATTAAATTTGTTGCAAAACATCTCATTCACCATAGCGTCGAAATTATCGATAAATTTTACAACTTTTACAAAGTATTTATCATGACTGAAGTTGTTAAGTGCGTTCGATTTGGTGTTGCTTGCAATACTGTCATCAATGCGGTCAAGCGAACTCGACATGTCATCAACACTAGCGCACAATAAATTTAGTTTTTTTTCCATATTAAAAAGACGGTTACAGTTTGCGTCAAAGTCTAATTTACAGTCCTCCACGCGATTTGCAATTGTAGCAATGGATTCGGTTATAAACGGAATTTTGGCATACATATTGCTACCATTTTTGCATTCAATGCAGATGAAGGAAAACTTCTTTAAAAAAAGCGGAATCAGCGCGCAAGTGAGGTACTCTCTCAGAGGAGTGGTTAACCGGACAGTGACACGATTCTGGCTTTACCTTAAAGCCAAAAATATTATACCAAAGTGATTCCATCAGCAGACCAGAAAAATACAATTTAGCCTAAAATGCCAGAATAGTGCCACTGGTATCAAAGATTTGGAATTGTTTATAATTTGCCCGTACACCCCACTAGTGCACACATAACATTCCATGCTTCTCTTCACCACAAATACTAGAGAACAAGCTGAACCTAGAATATCGGTCTTCAGTGCAGGCAGGAAAATAGTGATTGTGAGAATCACAAGCTGTGATTTGGGAACGGCTGAGTTTCATAATAGCACTGAAGGTTAACTACAAATTACCACCCCCCATTATTAATTTTTTTTGTTTTACAGGAAGAATTTCAATCGGTCGAAATAGGGCCATTTTTAAAACCGTCTTCTTTTTTTCAATTTGGCTATTTCTATTATTCAAACCAGCCGTATACTTCATTTCCAATTTAAACTCCATTCAAATTGGTTATTTTTCAGAACCCATTTAATGGAAATTCGAGATTCTCGTCATACAAATTTTATAACTGATTCACCATCTCCATAACCAATTAACTCTTCCCAGAGCATCACTTAATTTGATCAATTGGGCCTGGTAACGTTCAGCTGTAACAGATAGAGAGTTTAACCAGGTTCCAGAGGCTCGTAGTAAATTACTCCTTTCAAATCCCACCAGACACACAGTCACACTTTCTTCGCATGAATATTCATTTTTGCAACTGGTGTTGATGGCTGAATCCGTAATGATTTTGTGCAAAAAATTCTTTCTTTTGTACCGAGAAAGCAAATTCATGCAGATGTGAACTCTTCGGTTTTTCTTTTCTTTGATCAGTTTATGAGGAACCCATTTTCCTTCTTTCTGAATTTTCCCATTGCATGCAATCGATATGATACGCAATGAATATTGCTTTATGTTTAACTCCTAACTGTTCTGCAAGCTCTTTTTGAGTTTGACACGGATTTTCATCCAGTAAAAGTTGTTCGTATTCAAATTGTTTTACTGCACCTGGACATGGATCGTCCTCAAGGCGAAAACTGCCGTCATGGAATTTTTTTTCATTTGGCAACAGAATAGAATCGTCATCGAAATGTTGCTTTTTCCAAATAAATGGCTCATATATCCAAAATAGCGGGCGTTTTGGTTGCGTTTAAGTATATTTTAATACAACCAACTTCAGAGCCGAGTTTCTACTTGAGCGCTTAATAAAAACGGAAATAAAATAAATTCGGTTTGGATTTGAAAATTAGAAATATAAAAGTAAAGTAATAAGTAAGCAACAATAATAAAATCACGGGGGGAGGGGAGGGTGGTTATACAATGATGTATGATTCGAGCGATCACATCATGTTTTCAATATAGACGAGGTTTTATTTTGGCGAGTCATTTAGTGTATAAGATGCAATCGTGCGGTAATTGGTTTTGATGATTTCATATCAAATGTTAGTGTCTTTACATCGAAATTCTACCTTTATTTTAATGTCATGAATGCCATGTTTGATAAAACAATAGACGAGATCGTTTCCCCCGAGATTGGTTAATTTATAAAACAATTTTTCATGATACATACCGGAATTCAATCCTCGATTCCTTTAGACGTATCACTTCATGCGACGTGACTGTGGATCTTACTAGATTTTAAAATCAAAATTTACTAAATAATTTTGTGCAAAACTCTCAATGAAAATTTTTTTAAATCATAGTTTGCTGCATTAGTTTAAATTTTTCTTTTTATTTATTTATCACGTCAAAATTTCAAGTGATAGAAATTGTCGTTTGAAGTGATACCAGTCGCAAAGAAATATTTATAAAGCAGCATACTAAGATTTAAAAAACAGCCAGAACGACTTTATTGAACAATTATTTTGTAAGTTTCGATTTAATAATCTACTAACCAAGAAGATGAGTAGTCACATCACTTGAAGTGATGCGACTATGAGAATAGGGGTGTCAATATGTCCTCCAAATCGGTTGAGGAATGGAAATAAACATTTTCTCAAATCTGAATTGGAAATCAAATCAAATCTTAGGCTTAGTTACACGTGTGTTGAGCACACAATATATTATATTTATTTGATTTTATTTATGCCTGTCACGTGCAAGGAAAATTCCAATTAGATACAAGATACGTTTTGAAATAATTCAAACTGGCTAATTGCCATCACACAAACAAAGTTTCATTCCATTCGGGTGTGAAAATGCTTAGTTCGATTCGAACAGGCAATTTTGTTGAACCTCATTTGAAGGTTTCATTAGAATCCCAAGTGCATCATACAAACCGAGTTTCACCCAAATCGAAATGGATTGGTTTAGTTTAAAGCCATGCGTTGTTCGATGGATAGGTTGAATTTTATTAGTTGTAAAATCTAAATATTCGATATTCAGAAAAATTGAATTTACTAATTAAATATTTTATTCATTTTCTATTTCAGAGGCAAAAATGTTTTAAATCAAAAGTCCGAATTACAAAAAGTATTAGAGAAACAAAAGGAACGAAATTTTATTTCGGAACAGAAACTCCTACAGGAACAAACCAAAACAAAAACAATAAATGATGAGCTGGATCGTGTGATAATGGAACGTGCCCGCCGACTAGAAAACTCCCAAAAAACCAGCACACCAACCGAAATCGATAATCACGTAAACCCTGAATATTTAAATGCTAGAGCCAAATTAAGACATACGATTGATACTAATTAAGAACCAATTAATTAATAATTATAAGGACCTAACATAATTTTAATTAAATTATAAGTTTTATTAATTGTTTATTATAATTTTTATTATCACAACAAACCATTTCAATTTAATACTTTTTTTAAGTTTTTGTTTTTTATTCATTACGTTTACGTAGTTCTTAGATACCGAATTTTGTATAAATTAACAAGAAACTTCGAAAATTTAATAAATCGTGTAATAATGTTATAAACTCCAATTTGAATATTATGTATTGTACTAAAATATAACAGAAATCTCAGAATTCCTCAAATTTAGAAATACCAGTAAACTATATAACATTTAACATTTTAATATTGCCTTATAGAAATAGTAGCTAAGAGAACTATCATCAAATTTGATACAAATTTATTTAAAACAAATAATAATACATATTTTTGATAGTTACAACCATATATCAAGTTAATAAATTTTTTGAATAGACTTTTAGTCAAAATACGAGAATCTTGTGTTAAAAAATCTCTCCTTCGAGCCCTCGACATAGAACTGAAACAAAATCTAAGCTTATTCAATTTTATAATTTCGGTTTAAATTGTGTAAATAAACAAATACAATATATATTTTGTGGTATATAGCCAGTGTCCAACTAACTGTAGTGACACTAACTATACATAATAAATAATTTAGATAAATTTGATTTAATTTAAAATATGCATGCGATAAATAAAAAGTATGGAAACATATTATTATACCACCCCCCTCCTCTTTTTAGCTAGATCTACATTTTATATTTATATACAATATATATTTTAGTTTAGTTAAATATTACTTTAAAAACCTTATACATATATTATTATATAAATTAATATTATTATTAATTAATTAGCGGAAATAAATTTTTATTTTTTGTTTTCGAATAAAATATTATGATGTTTGCGCGTTACATAATTAAATATTGTAAATTAATCTCTAATTAAATGAATAAATGTATAAAATTATATTATTTATGTGGTTTTTCATTTATTTGTAAAACCAAATTAAAAATCATTAGTCGAAGTTGACCATGCTTGAATTTGTTTGGTTTAAGCCGAAAACTTTGATTAAGTTCAAAGTGGGTGGCATATTTATCAAACGTAAATTGTAATCACAGAAAAATTACAAACCATGCAGTAACAGTAACACGTTGCCTTGACAGTACATCAATCCCTCGCTTAACGAATTAATTCGTTCCCGATAACTTGTACGTAAATCGAAATTTGTTAACCAAATTTTTAGTATACTTTTGAGTATTATTTGGTTCAAATCTTAACTAAGACAACTAACAAAAATCGGAGAAGAATAATTACCTAAATGTGAATGAGTTAGTAATAAATAAATATTTTAATTCAAATTACTTACATATTTTCATATTTATTACAAAAAAAATAAATTTCGGAAATCGATTTTTTTTTTCGTAATGAAAGAGACGGCGTTAAGCGAGGGATTGATGTAGTAATACTATCCTATTGTAGTTGATCGGAACTATCATTCGATTCATAAGGAGGATCCATTTCGACGAAATTCCAAATTATCAAAAGATGTAAAATATTCATACATTAAAAATACCTTTCAGTGTGAGAAAGTAAGGCTCAACTATGTCATAAATTAAGAGAAATAATTTAAATTACAGATAAGCTCAAAGAAGTATTTATAATTCTAAAGAATGAAAATGAAGATCTCAATAGAAAAATACAAAACAAACCAGTACCAGAGATGACTCCCTCTCTGGCACTATATTCCAATCAAGGGATTTGGCCGCCTTAAATGAGGTTTCATAATCATATTTTCATTTCGGATAATGAGTGATTAATTCATTGATCCTAAACCAGCCGAGCAATTTTTTCCTTGTCACCACCGGGAATCAAACCCAGGACCTCCTTTCGCTGGAGCAAGCATGCTGACCACTTTGGAACCGGGGCGAGAGATGACTTGGCAATCGATAATTCCTTAAACATATTTCATACTGCAACAATAAGGATGTATGATACTCAGGAAACAAATTTGTTGTGGATACTTTAATGCTCAAATAATGTGTCGATTATGGTCGATGATGATCTGTATCTTTAATAAATTTGAATACCAAATTTCGTACTTAGTTATTCTTTTGTGGAAAATTAAGGCCCCGATTTACGTTTATAGCAAATACACCGCTTTTTGTGGTACCATTGCATAACATCTAAAGAACCAATCATCAACATTTTTATCTTAAAATTTTAATTGAAATTTTATTAGATAAGTAACGGTGGCTTTTTCTAATTTTCCGGAAAAGAAATTTGAGTTGATTGCCGGTGGCTTTTTGTAAATTTAGGGATTAGTTAAAAAAATTACAAAAAGCCAAATTCCTTTAGTACCTAATTTTTCCAAAGACGCAATTCCAAAATTGCATGTTTTTGTCTATTTAGTTTTACTAGAATCCAACAGATGAAGATAGTTTCCAATATTACAGTAGTAAAACTCAGTATTCGGACGCAGAACAAATACGTAATATTTTTGTAATTAATTAAAACGGTTTTCCATTCCATAGAGTATATACAGTATATTATAATTAAAATTTAAAATATGTAGTCCAATTAGATGTTCCTCGATTTTCATGTGTACATAGCAATACATATATAGTAGTACCATCATTCGAAAAAAATCTTTAGAGGGTGAAAATCCAGGTAGCGCGTTAATCGAAATTAAGTTATGCAATAATTTTACTAGTTCGCCTAAATGTTAGCAAGATTAAATACACTTACAGTACACACGGCGTATTTTTGTGTACCATTAACCAGTATAGTATTGCTTCACTCTAACTTATTATACTACATATTAACACAGAATATATTTATTTCAACTCGTATTGTTTTACAATTGTCAAGGTCATGTAGAAAATGTGTTTAATATTTTTTGTGATAAACAATAAAACAAATCATGAATACCTTACTTCAATTTTCTTTTTATAAAAATTAGCATAAATAATTTTTTTTCTATGATAGAAATGCAAAAGAATATGAATTGTTCAATCAAATAAATCCAATATTGGAAAGGAGATATGAACGATAGGATATATACATATGTATATTAATATATTGAGTACATACTTAGCTGTGTATTATTATTGTTTATTTTAAATACATCTGTTCTCACAAACACAAACGAAGAAAGATTAAAAATGAAAACGATGTAGAAATCTATATAGAACAACTAAATACAATTTTTTAAAAGGATGCCGTTGATTGCACTGTTACAGAATGGTAATTTATAATTGAAAATATGGACGAGTAATTTTATTATATATGCATACATTAAGAATAATGTATTGTTATGGAAAGGCAGATTTTCTATTTATCCAAATCTGTGTGAAAGTTCAGGGACATTGAACCCAATATTTGTTTCAAAATTAAAATAAAATTTATTAATTCGATTTTATCATAAAAAATATTACGTAAGAGAAGTACGTAAAAATAGGAAAATTGTCACTTGGACATACTATAATAGTATGTCGTTTTTCATTATTGTCTTTCAATCAACTATTTATTAAGGGATTGTTCCTCATTGGAATAGAAAAAACGAGGATGTCATTATAAAGATTATAATTTCAACCAAAGCATGTCTGACTTGATCTGTTTTGTCACAGAATCAAATGAGAGTCATGTGGTGTTTACAGTGTGCAAATCTAGAGCGTATAATTATAATCTAATTATGAGCATTTAAGGTTCGCTAACAAAACTTAAATTCATTTTTCTGTTAATCTAATCTGTTAGTCTCTAATAAATTTTATTGTTTAAATTGGGGGCTGAATTAATCCATCTCAAATGAATTACATATCCCTTTTGTGTTTTACTAACACAATTGTGCGGGTAGGGCTAAAGTACCATGTATATGTAGTTTTGTATGTTTTTTGAACAAATTTACACATTTGTGAATTCCTTTTTAACTTATTTTCCGTCCGAAAAAACACTATATCTATACACACAGTTGTGTTGGTTTTACTTCAAATCAAGCGAAATTTTTAATGAACAACGCCGTTACATACGTTAATTTTTTACTCACACATTTGTGTGGGTTGGACTAAAATTGAGAAGAGTTTTTATTTTTCTTAGTTGAAAAAGGGATATAAGGAAGTATATAAGATATTTTTTATAAATTCAATATACAAGTGAATAGCTTACGAGTTTAGGTTGCCGCTCACTATTTTGTAATTAAAACTATTTTTAAATAGTAGTTAAGCTAGAGATTGGTCAGCATTGTCTGAAAGAAAACGTTTCAGTTCTTTATGGCAGGATAAATAATGGCTTACTTTTAAGTTCCGTCTTTATTCGAACGCTAATTTTAAATTGTTTAGTTTGATGTACCATACAAATTATTTTTTTTAAATAAAAAATGCGTTGTGTATTTTATTTTGAATAAAAAAAATCAGTTTTTATTTTCCTCTAAATTGTAAAATTTTATTTTTATGTCTTAATTTAATTAATTAACCTTAATTTGTATTTAGTCTTACACCGTTTTAATACTTAATTACCTTTCCGAAACGAATATTTATTTGTGGAGACTTTAAACAGCTCTCACAATAAAACAATTTTTATTTTGCCTTAGAAGTTTGTTTGAAAATCAAACTTTAGAAAAAAATTTACTTTAGAGAAAAAATTGTCTATTGTGAGAGCTCTGTTAAGGTGATGATACATGTACAGATTTTCCCTTTAAAGCATAAAAATTATGTGCGCTTGTTGGTTAAAAGTCAGCCATCTTGAATCGCTTTGAATCAATTCGGATGATTTTGCATACTCATGAACGATGGCTACTAATAAGACAATAAGGCCTGTTTCAGCTGAACTAAGACAAGCGAACTGACCTATGTTCATCGTTCTTGGTTGTATATAAAAAACTTTTATAAGCCCCGTTTCCCACTTGAGCTAAGTATTTTGACTGATATGAGCTATGTTTTCATTTAACAGCTTCACGTTTTGGTTTCTTTCCAAAGTCAAATAAGATAAATATTGTAGATAAATCTCAGAGTCTACCCAATCTGTAAAGCAATGTATTTAAATTTTTATTTTCACCTTGGAGATACGAGGGTATATCAAAAAGTCTTGCAATATCATATGAAAAAAAAGAGTGAGTGAGACAACAATATATTTTTCAAAATCATTTTTTGTTGCGATGAAACTTCTAGAAGAACATTTCGATGTAAATTTTACATCGTATGTTTTTGTCAATTTAGTAACACGTGTTTTGAATTTTTCTTAAAATGAATGAAATTGAATATCGCGCCCTTATTAAATTTTTCTATAAAGATGGACGAAATGCAATTTATATATTCAACTATATATCAAAAGTTTACGGCGAATCTGCACCATCATATGCCACAGTAACAAGGTGGGTAAAATTATTCAAAAGTGGCCGGGAGTCATTTGAAGACGACAACCGCTCGGATCGGCCTGCAGATGCTATTAGCCATGAAAACGTAATTTTGGCCGAATCTATTGTATTGGAGGACCGGCGTATTTCTGTTCCGCGGTTAGCGTGGAGACTTTCTCTTTCATACGGTACCACATATACTATATTACATGACCACCTTCACATGTCGAAAGTAAGTGCGCGATGGGTTCCCCGTTTGTTGAATGCAGAACAAAAAATAATGCGTGTTCAAACTTCAAAGGCGATTTTAGATATGTACAAAGAAAATTTCTTGGATAACATAATAACAGGCGATGAAACATGGCTTTATCATTGGGATCCGGAATCCAAACAAGAATCGATGCAATGGATTAAACGTAGTGAACCACCACCAAAGAAATTCAAAACTCAACCGTCTGCTGGTAAGGTTGTGGCAACAGTTTTTTGGGATGCTGAAGGAATTTTGATAATCGATTATATTGCACCGAAAACCACAATCACAGGCATATATTACGCAGAAGTTTTGCGAAAATTGAAAAAAGCGATCCGGGAAAAACGGCCAAGGAAAGTTATTAAAAAAATCTTGCTTCTTCACGACAATGCACCAGTGTACAAGGCTAATATTGCACAAGCTGCATTAAAGGCTGCGGCTTCATGGAAATTCCGCATCCACCGTACAGTCCAGACTTGGCACCCAGTGACTACTTTCTGTTTCCCAATTTAAAAAAAAAACACTAAGGGGCCCGAAATTTTCCAGTGACTATGAAGCACAGTCTGTTGTAAATGAATATTTTATGGAGCAAAAGAAATCTTTTTTTTTAGAGGGTTTAGGCAAGTTAATTGATCGATGTGACAAATGTATAAACCTTAAAGGAGATTATGTCGAAAAATAAAAATATGTTTGTCTCACTCACTCTTTTTTTTTCATATAAAATTGCAAGACTTTTTGATTTGCCCTCGTAATTAATCAGCTCACAATCAGCTATGTTTCTATCCCACAGCTTTAAATAAAGAAATTAAATAAATCGGGACGTACGAGTGTGTTGAGTTAAGCTTCGCTAATTCGGTTTCACTTATTTAGGCTTTGCAAAGTAAATCGAAAGCTGTGATCTCAAAACATGCTCACTTTGCTAAAAGAACATAGCTTAAGTGTGCAAGGGGCCTTAGCGAGAAACGCAGCTATTAGCATAGTTTGGCATCCACAGCTCATTCCACTGCACATTTCAGTTAATTACATCGCTCTCACATACATTTCAATTCAAGTAAAATGCTATATGTCTGCCAAAATATTATTAGAATCACATAGTCACATAGGCGAATATGTACACAATAATAGCAATGTATGTGTGAACGATATAGCTGACTTTTGCAATCCAAAGACAACGCGAGCTAAGTTAGTTTCATCGCTCAAAACAGAAAAACATAGCTCGCATAGCTTAGCTCAAGCGTGCATCGTTTCATTAAAACTCTTTATTTTCAACCAAGAGCGATGAACTTAGCTGACATCGCTTAGCTTAGCTTAGCTCAAATGTGCAACGGGCCTAATGGAACGATGCACATTTGAGCTAAACTATGCGAGCTATGTTTTTCTGTTTTGAGCGATACAAACTAACTTAGCTCGGGTTGTCTTTGGATTGCAAAAGTCAGCTATATTGCTCACATTGCTATTATTATGTGTACTTATAAAATATTGAAATTTGGATGACATTTGAGTATTGTTGTGTTTGGTATTGTGGATCAAATTCAAAAAAGTGGTTGAATTCTTAAATAATTATTATAATAAAATTAGTTAATTAATTTTTGACAGACATAGGATTTTACTTGTATTGAAATGTATGCGTGAGAGATATAATTAGCTCAAATGTGCAGCGGAATGAGCTGTGCGAGCTAAACTATGCTAATAGAAACTACGTTTCTTGCTTAGCTTAGCTGAAATGTGCAACGGGCGTTAGAATGAAATAAGTAGCCGTTTTGAACAGAACCAAATAGCTAAATAAAAATTAAGGTTAATTAAATGGCAGCATTATTTTCATAAAAGCTCCCATTTAATTAACCTTAATTAGGTTAATTAAATGGGATTTCAGTTGGGCTTGTGAAAGTTCTTGTTGCTACAATAGCTTAAGTTGTTGTAATTTATTTTATCTTAAAAAACAAATTAATCTCTCATAAGATAAAACAATAATATTTTTATCTAAATTGTATTTTAAATAGGAAAGCAATCGCCAATGGTAGTTTTTAACTTGCTTATTAGAGTTTTAATCTCTTTACAATTTTCATAATACCCTTCTAAGACCCTTCTAAGTCACATAAAAATAAAATTAAAATTTAACCCATACAAAAATTTTAAAACATATACTAGTTTTTTTATACTGAATAATATAATTTTTTATCCTTATCTGGCAAATTAAAACCTTTCTTTAATAAATGCTTGTAACATGAAGGTGATTTAAAATCAAATTCCAAAAAACATTTTTTGTTCAACTTGGGTCCAAGATAATTTTAATTAATGAAATATTTGTGCAAGTACAAAATGTGTTTACTTGTGGTCGATCGTCAAGTGTATTATCAATTAATATTTTTATTGTGTTTTCTTCTGTTTGCATTTTACTTTTCTGAGGGGTATTTAATATAAACCTAAGAATTTTGTTTAAAGGTTGAACGGGTTCTTTATTTTCGTCTTCAATTTGATGTTGCGGACTAGGAAATTGAGATGGTGAGATGGGACATTCATGAGGAATTTGTAGAACTTGATAATTCTTTTAATAAGTTCTTGGAGGCCCTTTTTCATATTTCAATGTTATAGGTGGGAAATCAGGTGTTTTCAATATTCTTGTTGTTTGACTCTCAGTGTTGTGTGTCTGGTTGGAAATCGTACGCGAAACTTTTGGAATCAATTTTTTTTATTTAAAAAAAATTCGAATTTTAATAAACGCTTGCATCGTGCATCTATGTCATTGATCTTACACTTACAAACAAGATTATTAATTGGCTGGGGAAAGACAGTTTTTTAAATATTTTTTGTTCTAAAACTACTTATTTTGAAATCATTAAAATTAAAGTTCTTCATAATAGTTATGCGTTTGGAAGTAACTTTATTCTTGTCGAACACACGACGATGGTCATGCAGCACCGTAAAAAATGTTTTGGTGGATTTACAGTCATTTTTATTTAAGCAGTTTTTGTAAGCACACACCATTTTATCACGCAAATTCACAAAAGTTTTAATACACAAATTTTCAAAATGAACTTTTTATAACGTTTAAAAATAAGAAAACACAAAGCTACATGCGTTACGATTAGACGACAAGCAATAAAATTTTAAACGAACAAATTTACGAAATTAACTTGCAAACAATTTTTAAATCTTTGTAGTGTGTAGATGTACGATTTCCTTTTACATATATTGAATTGCTGAGTGTGGGCGTGTAAATAAGTATGTATATCATCGGTGGTCTATCTATATAGTTACGAAACGAAAACCAAATAATGTGTATGTGTTGTACCTACAAAATCATTTAAAATAATCTTTAATTGGATTTAAATGTAGATCGTTTTTATGGACAATCTTCAATTATTTTAGCTTTTTATAATTTTCAACGAATATTTTAACGTTCAAAATTATTTGTCTATAATTTATAAAACATTGTTGCAATTCAAAACAAAACCAACTTAGTTGCGATCGGTATTTTCTCTCCATCATCTTTGTTACATTTTCTATTTACTTTTGAGCGTAAAAACTGTTTTGACTTATAAGGAGAGCGTCATTATATGAGTAATACAATGCGATTCATTACTATTTATGATAAAAAAAAAATTTAGTTCCCATTTCTGTTTGTTTTCATATAAAATTATTATTTTTATTACTATTTTATTTGTTAATTATTATTATATATGTTATTTTATTTGTCAATTTGATATGAAAAGAAACAGAAATGGGAACTAAATTTTTTTCGTATCATAAATAGTAATGAATCGCATTGTAAGTATATGTATAGAATTTTTTTTTGTTTTCTGCATGTTGCAATATAAAATATTCTAGCTACATTTAGGAGAAGGTTATGCTATTTAGGCGGATAGGTAATTACAGAAATTCTTTAAAAAGTTTAAAACGATACCAGTAGTGGTATCTAACATTTCACTCACGAACCTACCATTACATTACTATATAATGATTATACAATGATGTGTACAAATATTTTTTTTTCACATTGTTTCGATATAAAGTGTGTTCCATCTGTTGCTTTTTTTAAGCTCAAAAAAATTATTGAGGGTATGCAAGAGATCGTATTCTGGAAAAAGCAGGGGCCCTATTCCTGAATACGATACGAAAACGAATGTACAAGATTCATATTCAATTTCAAATAAGAATCGTACGAATCTGATTCAATTCAAATATGTATTTTGCTTTTTCGTTTTCGTATCGTATTCAGGAATAGGGCCCGTGGGCTACTAACGTAATGAATACTGTCATCATTTTGCTCTAAGCTGTCGTAACATATCGTCGATCAATGAATTAATCACTCGTTATCCGAAATAAAATATGATTATGAATCCTCATTTGAGGCGGACAAATCCCTTGATGGGATATAGTGCCAGAGAGAGTCGTAACATATTAAGCTGATCGAAGCCAACCCAAAGACTTTGGAAAATGAACTAGAGATGCTCTTTGGATATTAACTTAATTGTCCTTAGAACGAATTTGTCGATACCCGAAAAGAGCACCACGATTATTCCACGTTTCATTACATTATTACTTATCGTTTAAGGGGAAGAACACGCTGAACTTAAAATACAGAACAGCTGAGGAAGGTACATAATGGGAAAGGTAAATAAGTTCATGAAGCGCGTTCATGCTGCAAGTTAACGGGGAACTAAATATAAAAAAAGGTTCCTAATAAATCTGTCAACGATTCTTTCTAACAGTTTCAAAAAGGTCAATGACAGACTGTTGGGACGAAAACTTTTCGAATCGGTATAGTCAGACTTAGCGATAGTCGGTATAAATACGCATTCTGTATATGGAATAAAACCGAATACCAGGTGGCTTGCAAAAGATGGATCACATTATTCTTTAATATAGGATAATCATGCTGTAACAAAGTAGGAAAAATTCGATAATGACCGCCAGACTTACGTCGTATTATGAAATTAATTTTTTGACCAAATTCTAGTTAACAGTTTCGGCGGGTCGCGGCAGCACTGAAATAAACTATGATGCATCCTGGAAGCAAATTACTGCTTTAAGAAGAAGCTAGAAGAAGAAGAGCAACGAACGCTAGATGGTCCAATAGTAGAGCAGAATGGGAGTTTCTTCACATGGTTACTGTTGTAGTTGTGAGGATGAAGAGGACTTTTCTCCAGTTGCTTTGCACTTGTTCCTGTCTAGCGCTTGGCAGGCTAAAATACGTGGGAGCTCCCCTCCTAAAGGACTTGACGATATTCTGCGCTACGTTGAAAGCTCAAGTTGGTTCGATGAGTCGGTGAGCAGAGAAAACAATGTAGCACAGCTAAGAACTTGATTGTGCCTACGCCAGTCATTTAGGACAACCATCCTAACC
The DNA here is from genome assembly GCA_947310385.1 of Nephrotoma appendiculata. Lineage (NCBI taxonomy): Eukaryota > Metazoa > Arthropoda > Insecta > Diptera > Tipulidae > Nephrotoma > Nephrotoma appendiculata. Next base: position 248,465,737 of record OX371224.1, read on the forward strand.
TAGCATACCTTACCTAACATGTTGCCGGTCCGTTGTTTTGTGCTACGTAGATATCGCTGTTTTAGATATAAACTTCCTGAGTAGTACGAAAGACCACTGCTATTGTTTGATGGAAAACTCAAGAATGTGAAGTAGAGCTGATCTAGAATGTAAGGTGTTGCGAGCGATTTTAGCAGATGAGTCACGCAATAACCGTTTTCGAATGCGACAGATTGTCTATGCGTAAAGGGGTCGGCAATGGTCTGTAAATGATTATAATAATAATTATATAACCGTAACTTGTGCTTCTTCTCACGCGATAATATAAAATCATATATTTTTACTTTTGAAATGCATCGCGTTGAGTATAAGACAGTGGCAAGTTTAGCTTGGTTGTTTTTCTGTTTACTTTTAGAACGAAAAATGTTAGTTTTAAAGTTTTCTCAATTTATATTAATAATATCCATTAATTTACATCGTATAACAAGTATTTTAACAAAAATTTAATTAATATTCCTTCTCATTTAGAAATTTCTTTTGAGAGCCAATCCATTCCTTCAACTACACCGTACCACTCTTTAATACTGGCCGGTTGAATGCGCCACTAAAAAGATGAAAATACAGGAATAATAAAATATTCCAATAAATGCAATAGGAATGAATCTCTACGAAATTATATTTTACAGTTAATATATTAAACGAATTCAGACCTACCCTAATTCCTACATTATCGCGAAGTCCGAAAATCTTCTTGATTTCCTCTTCACTCATACAATTGCCCAAGTCTTGTTTATTTGCTAAAACTAATACAATGTGCTCCATACGAGTGCTTGAGGTTAACTGTTAAACAAGAAATATAACATTAAATGTGACTAAAAGGTAAGCACAATTACAAAAATACCAATGAATTCAAATTATATGCTGCTTCGGGTGCTCTATCTTTATCTGAGGCATCCAAAACAAAAACTATGCCATTCGCACCTTCGTAGTGGTGTCGCCATAATGGTGGCATTTTAGCACCACCACCGACATCCCAAATAACAGCTTCACAATGTTTTAAATCAATTACCTCAACGTTATATCCTACGGTCGGAATGGTTTCTAATAAAGTATCGGTTTTTAAACGTAATAGTAAAGATGTTTTACCAACATTATCTAGGCCAACTATACGAATTGCAAATAAATAATATTAGTCTTCAAATCTCACTGAAATCGATTTTTTGAATTGCTTGACATCAATTTTTTGAACTATCACATAACTATCATAAATGTATAATACTGATTTATTTAGGTCACAATAGATGGCATGAAGTGTTGCATAAGGCCGAAAACAGATAACAGAATTCTGTAAGGGAAATCCTTATTTCGCTACTCTGTATCAAGGCGTCATCATATAAGAAGAGTAAACCAATGTGAATTTCGACTAAGTTCATAAATGTTAAATAAATATAATAATTACAAACAAAATAAAATTTCTAGGTGATGTATCATTAAAAAACGTTTATGATTATTTATTTCCAACACAAACCACGCACGTCCCTTCTCTATGCAAAATCAAAAACGTGAATTGCGAATTTTCAAACCGAAAGTTAACCGAATAATGCACAGAAAAATGACTAACGGCCGGTTAGTTGTGCGGCAGTTAAATGTTTTATATGAAATGTGTTTTCGCAATCAGAAAAAATCAATGTAAACTTGATTAAATATATTTTATTTCGTGGAAATTTTTAGCTTGTGTAGAAATATTTAAATGGCCAATTTTGATTGAATAACTTTTTAACTAATCGTTAAATATTTCCATGGAATAAAATATATTTAATCAAAAAATGTTGGCAAGCCCAAAGAATAAAAATATGTTGCTTACACATCACTATTCTATACGGCTTTCGACACATAATTCTACCAAACAAATTTGAAAATAAACCACCCATCATGAGTAATTAACATAAATTTATTAAGAAGTTTACAATAATTTGATAAAATTAGTAATTTAAATTACAATTTTCGTATACACGGTATACTTTTGATGTATATGATTAATTTACCGCAAATTATACCATCAATATTTGAATGATCAATCTGATTGGGTCTCGCCACACTTTAATTATTTCAGCGTGATTCTCTGATTTCAAAAAATCAATCGATGTCCACATTTGATTTCTTGCGCATTTGTAGGGGGTACCAAAAAATTCGGATTGTTTTGTTTGCTTATCCTTTTCCTGACCCGCATACACAATTGTGTATGTAAATTTCAATTATGACAAACGAAGATGTCAAACATAGAATTAGATGGTAGTTGAAGACCAGTGTACACATTTGTGTAAACCACTTAATTTTGTTTTCGTCCGAAAAATAATAGTAACTATAATAATGATAAAATAATTAATATGTTAACAAGAACAAATAAATTATATTTTATATAATTAATTTGTTAACAAATTATTATGCTTTTTTTTAAAAAGAATTCCGATTTAACTAAGATCTGTTAAAATACCTACATACACAATTGTGTGTATGGTGAACTTAAATTGAACCAAAAAAATTTTTTTCTTGAACTCGAAAGGGTTATACATATTAAAAATAAAAATAATTAATTTAAAACTGTAATATTTAATTAATATATTTTATTTTAAATTATATATTAAATTAAAAATAAATTATATTTTAAATTAATCATTTTTATTTCTATTTTTTATTATAAGCAAACAAAACAATCCGAACGATTTTTTTGGTACACCCTTTTTTTACTATGGCCTTTCTTTTTTTATGTATGTGCGTAAAATTATGTGTTTTGATTTTTTCGAATAGTAAAAAATATTTATTATTTGCTGCGAAAATGGCTTCCTTGGTTGAAAAAATATATTTTTTGCACTCGAAGCAAACATTAAACTAAAATTAACCCAAAAACGACAAATAAACAAGATGTTTATCTATCTACGTAATAGTGCGAAGAATATTTATCTACGTAATAGTGCGAAGAAATCAGTGAATCAAAAAAAAAATTTAACGGAAAAAGAATCAACAATTTTCCCGCCAAAAAATTAGTTTGCGGGTGAAGGGGAAAGAAACGAAGAAAGAATCACGCTGAAAGAATTAGTGTGGAACCGCGGATTGATAAACTAAATGTATGGTAGAACCTCTTGCGGAAAAGTAAAGAACCATAATCGATTTTTAATTTCTATTTGATACATTATGGACTCTCCACCTGCTATTGCTATCTAGTTATGCCAGAAAATTTCGATCAAATAGCAAGTGGAGACTCGCAATAATATTTATATGCTATCAGTATGCTATGAATACATGCTATGTCGGCATAACTTGATAGCATGTATATAGCAGGAATATTTTGACGTTTCTTCTACATATTTCAATATGGTGTCTACTGACAAGTATTTCAAGTATTTATTCAAATGACTAGTAGTCTCGACTATCGACAAAAGAATGATTTCTAAACGTCAAATTATAGCAAGTTTACCACACCAGACTCCATCTTGGCAAATTTTGATAGAAAGAGAAAGTAGATTGCAATAGCATTCAGATAGCAAGTCGAGAAGCCGTGTTAACGATCGTGATATTAAATTTCTTAGTGCGGAGTCTGATAGTGCAAATCCGCATATTGATAGGACGGAAGACGATGATACGTTATTCTACGCCCTGATGGATGAGAACACCAACTAAATACTTATCATAGAGCAATAAATATATAAGAGAAATCAAGTAGTGCAAATTTTATAAGCCAATTTTTCTGAGGTTAATCTTATTTTATTCGCGATTTTCAACAAAGTAGCTGACACCTGGTGAACAAAATGTGAATCATAGTTTGCTATGAAGCAAAAGGAATCAAAACTGTCATAACAATGGATTTGACAATTCTCATCCCCCTTGTAGACGTAGAAACCAACGCTATCTGCATTCGATGAAAATCGCCAATAGTTTTAATATATTTATATATGTACATAAATTTACTTTTTTCTATATTTAATCCATATATACGTATCTTATAAACACATCGTCATAGTTATTTTATAGTTCATTGTTCTTGTTAGGCTTATACAGATTGTCAATAGTAAAATAGATTAACCTCAGGGTCTCTACATGAGTTCTCTTATGTATATTTTGCTTTATATACTCCTCCACTCCAATGGTCGCTTTAATAGTGTAACCATTGATGGTGTGATGGACCCCACTTCGAAAGGTTTTGAAGGTCCCAATTTTGAAATGTTTTGGAGATCTCCAGGTTTTAAGAGGATAAGCTTGTTCCATGTTTCCATTTTTAGAGCGTTGTCCGTATACAATTTCTGATATCGTGTTTGTGATGAATCCGATATGGTAATTTGTTTGTAAAAATGTCAGTTATCAACTATTTCAATATAACTTTTTTATACAAGTTTCAATCACCACAATATATATATATTTCTTAGTTTTGTACAATTAAACTAATTTAACCTCTTGTGAATTAATAATCAAAATTCATTTAGATATTTCTTTTGAAAGCCAATCCATTCCTTTAGTTACCCCGTAACATTCCTTAACACTGGCTGGTTGAATATGCCACTAAAACGAAATTCACTGTTAATAATATAACATCTTAAATATATTAACAACGATAATTACATTAATTCCTATTGTTTCGTGTAATCGAAAAATCTGCATGATTTCGCCTTCAGTCAAACAATTCCCCAAATCTTGTTTATTTGCTAAAATTAATATTGTATGCTCTTTTCTAGTCGTGGAAGATAACTGTTAAAATGTGCAAGGTGAAACTTAGTTATAATTTTTTTGAATAGTCAATATATCCTTACCAAATAGTGTAACTTATCGGCTGCTTGGGCCGCTCTTTCTTTATCAGAAGCATCCAATACAAAAACTATTCCATTTGCACCATCATAGTAATGTCTCCATAACGGATGTATCTTATCTCCACCACCAACATCCCAAATTATAATTTCACAGTATTTTAAAACAATTGATTCAACATTGAATCCTATCGTTGGAATAGTTTGTACCAAAGTATTAGTTTTTAAACGGTACACTAGAGACGTTTTACCAGCAGCATCTAAACCAACTACGAATTTGAAATTCAAATCATTACTTTGCGATACTTAATAAATATATAATTTCTTACACACTACTATTCGGTACGGTTTTCGACAAACAAGCCGACCATACAAATATGAAAATGTACCGCCCATCAAGTGAATAGCTCGAGTAAACTTAATTGATTACGCCAATTCACACATAATTTATTATCTTAATAACTTGAAACTTTTGTTTAGGGCAAGCGTAGTAAAAAGCTTATTTCTAAAATTAATCATTGTGTGCATTTGTATTACAGTAACTTTAATATTGCAACTTGTGATGTAGGTAGATGATAACACGTAAACGAAATTAATTTGACAGATACAAACGCGAGACATCAATATGAATATGAATGACACTTGTAAATGTTCATAAAAGCACCTCTCGCGGAAAATAAAATAACCTACACTATTTTTTAAGAGTGTTAAATATTAAAAATTTGTTTTAATTGGCTAAAATTTGTAAAATTGCTAGTCTTTTGACAATTGAATGATTGCTTATTTTACGTTATTGTGAACGTAAAACCAAACCCTTCAATGCATGATTTTTTCTATTTTGTTGAAAAAATTCCAAGTTACTACAATCCTTATTTATAATATCAAAATAAGAAATTCTAATTATTTGTAGTTTCCTCGGAAAATTGATTTTCGTGGTTGTATCATATATGATACGGCATGCATTTACGACTAAAAAACAAACATATTTTTTTTTTTTTTTCAATTTTAAATTTAAATAACTAAAAAGGTTACATAATTTTTCACAGCCTAATTTAACAAAACTATTTTATAAAAGTGAGTTTGGAACTTCCGGGTAACTTACACCGCTGTTTTTCAGTTGTCCAGTTGAGAAAATGCGATACACTGGCCGACGTCTATTGCAGCTGTGTAACTTGCGTTGGGCTTTTTTCGTTTATGTTTGACTTTGCACAAACTTTCAGCAACTTGAATTCTAAAATTCATTAGAGCGAGATGTTCCTATCCTAAATCAGCAGCGATTCTTTTAGAAAGTAACCATGAATTTACGACCGTGGATATTTCTTAAGATGGTAAATATTCGTATGCACTATTTCTTGGAGCGTTTTTGTGGTGACCTATATATTCTTTAGAGCACTTTCGGTTGGTAACTTGCTTGAAGGTAGTCTGTCACGACGTACTGTGCCATTTGATTGAACACCAACTATATTTAGTTCGATAATCTATGATAAGCTCGAGTAATAATAATCGAAGTAATCGTGGTGGTTCACATTTCTTGGTACATTTCGTAGTAGTCGAATGACCAAATTTGATGAGCTCCCCAAATCTTTTTCTGATAAAATACGTTTACCATTTTCTTGCCCCGAAAATTGTTCAAAATTGTACGTAAATTTTCACTGAGAAGAAAAATTTGTAGCCCTATTTATGCGGCTTCATTTGCGTGTACTGTTTCAAGTAACTTCCATCTTCAGTAAAGCACATCTCTTCATCAATAGATATATTTCGTCGATTGGAATCTTCTGAAAGTTTTTAATGAGAGTATCTATTACGGGTCGTAGTTTGAACGGGCGATCGTGATTTGGATTTGTGTGCGGCATATTGTTCTCATTGCGATTGAAATGAGGAAACTGACGAATTTTTTCGAATTGCTTTTTCGTGTTATATTGTTCCACTTCATGGGACCAGTATCAGCGCAAACTTGTTAGTTGGTACATGAACGTAAAAATATACGATCCGAGAAATTTTTCCAAATCCTTCCCGTTTATTGAAAACGTATTTTTGATGTTAGTTTCCGTTGAGTAGTTATTTGATTCTCTAACGCTATCATCATTTTAATTAGAATAGAAAATTTCAAGAGGCGTTTGTAGTTCGAGAAGTTCTTGTGGTGATTCATCACCGTTAAATTTATATTTATCAGATGACAACATTCAAATGTTTTACTTTCCAAATAGTATTACCTGAGACAACTTATAACAGATATTTCATCCTATGTAAACGTAAAAATTTAAACTGCGATTTCATTTTCTGTAAATAGTCGCATACAATCAAATTTATTTTGTTTTTTTGCGTATACGTATACGCAGTTTATCGAAAAATCACAGATACAACGATGACATTGGAATTATCAGAAGTTTGTTTTGTTTTCGTTTTTTAGTTCAAATGAAAAATCTAATTTGATTGTCTAAGGTATTACCATAGAAAAATCAGTTTACCATTGGTAAACTTATTTTTCTATGGTATTACTATACAACTTTTTTAATTCCTTGACCTCCCTTGTTTCACTTGTCACCTCAATTGCGTTGCCAATATCAGAATCTTGTAATTCAATCACATTTTTATCACTTAGTAGTATCACAGGTATATTATGAATGTCTAATGGTACATCGTCATCCATTTCAGATGGTGGTTCGATTCGGAAGTGGTACTTTGTTGGATTTTAATTATAAAACCCCGCTGTCTTCTTTCTCATCAATGTCAATAGAATTACATATTAATAAACTCCTCGATTTCCATAGCATTTAAAAACTAGCGTTGATCAGTCATTTTTAACTACCAAAAATGTTGAATAAAATTTATTATTAAAGAAGAGTTCCACCTTTTCTTCAATTTATACGGTTGTATCATATTTGATACAACCAAGAATTGTGCCGTAATTGCATGATGTATCATATATGATACAACCCATGTTTTTCAATATTTAAAATTATAATATAGACATATATATGTCAAAATGGTTGAAACACATAATATAATTACATATATTTAATAAAATGTTTTTATTATGTGAAATAGTTTATAAATACCCTAGAAAAAGACGACCAAAGATCATACGTTGGTTGCGAAAAACTAATCACCACAGCAAGCGACACTCAACCGGCATTATTCTGTAAAATTACGCGGGAAAACTAAATTATGTGTTGGTATAGGTTTTCAAAATGTGAAAAAGAATATTCTTTTATGAAGCAAATAAGAAATGTTTATGTATACGTATACATGTACTTTTTTGTAATATGAAATGGTTGTATCATATATGATACAATATGCATGGAAGGGTTAAAAGTAGAAACTATGTAAAGTTTTCAAAATATTTCAAAATATCATTAATTAAATATCATTATTATCATCATTACCTGTGTTAGAGAACGCTTTCTATCTAACTTTTACCAGAGCTGATAAACAATTAATCTCTCAGCTTAAGATACCAGAAACCAGTAAAGTCTTGACGATCCATGAAGCACAAGGTTTAACCTCACCAAATGTAATATGTATAAGAACCAATTCTCAACCTCTTGAGCTGTTCGATAGTGTACCGCATGCCATAGTTGCAATCTCTAGACACACAAAATCATTTAAATATTTTTCTCCGGTGGCCAATGATAGACTACACTCACTTTTAATGAAAGCTCGAACTTATACTATTACTCAAAAGGTAAATCAGCCCATAAAGTCCAAAAAAGATCGGTATACGAGAAATGTGCAATTTACTATCAAAACGTAAACAAAATGGCATCAAAAGCATCTAAATTCTACAAATTCGTTTTAAAATCAAACTACCTTATTTATGTAATTTGTGAAACTTCATTAAAACCAGACATACGGAGCAGCGAATTTTTTGGCCATGACTACGTTGTTTATAGATGCGATCGGTCTCCTGAAACTAGTTCAAAGAAATCGGGTGGTGGCGTACTGATAGCAGTACATTCTAAACTCTGGAATGCTCCAGTAACTTTAGCCCCATCGAGAGTCGAACAGATCGGTGTAAAAATCAAAATCAACCAAACCAATCTAATCATCTACGCAGCATATATACCACCTCAATCAAATAGTGATCATTATGCAACTTGCATCGATGCGATTGATGAAGTTATTAATACAACAAACTCGTCAGATTTAGTTCTTGTGCTTGGTGATTTTAATCTTCCAAATATAACTTGGAACTTGGACCCAGAACTAAACTGTATTTTACCTTGCAATATAACAACAGATGCGGAATCTTTATTTGTGGACGCCATGCTTGGTTATAATTTGAACCAAATAAACACAATTGCTAATAATCGTGATAGATTATTGGATCTTGTCTTCAGCAACGACATTGACACCTTTAAAATTTCTGAATCCCTATTACCTTTTGTCATAAATGATGTTAATCACAAATCTTTGGATATTGTATTTGACTTAACTAAAATGGCGAGATCAGAATACCTACAACCAATGAAATACAACTTTAAAAAAACTAACCGTGTGGGGCTACAAAGTTACCTGGAATCCATCAACTGGCAAATAACTCTCAATTCCAATGATATAAACGAAAATGTGGACAAATTTAATGACATCATGCTTCAAGGCTTCGAAATGTATGTACCTATGTGCTGTAAACCACAAAATGCTCACCCTCATTGGTTTGATGATAGACTTGTTAACTTAAAAAATCGGAAGTCGAAAGCGTATGCCAAAATGTTGAAAAGCGGGTTAGAAGCAGACAAAACTACGTTTCTACAACATAGTAATGAATTTGAAATTTATTTCAAATCTAAATACAGGTCGTATCTTAATCAAATTCAAGACAAAATCAAAGTAAATCCAAAACAATTTTGGAAATACTTTAGGAATAAACGCGAAATTGAAGGATACCCTGCTAATATGACGTACAACAATACCTGCTCTTCAAACGCCAAAGATATAGCTAACATGTTCGCGTCGTTTTTTCAATCAGTCTATAGACCAAGCGTTACTAGTGGATTGTACGAACAACCCAGCAACAACAACACATCAATAACTCCTCCTATTATTTTTGAGGACAACATTTTATCGGCTTTAAGGGGGTTTGGAGATGGTTGCGGTCTTGACGATATTCCCACCTCTATACTGAAGGAGTACGCTGAAATTTTAACAATTCCATTATGTTATCTATTCAATCATTCCTTAAACACCGGCGTGTTTCCTGAAAAATGGAAAATTTCAAAAATTACTCCAATTTTTAAATCGGGTAAACGTGAGGATATCTCATGCTACAGAGGAATATCAACTACATCATCAATTCCAAAATTATTTGAGTTAGTATTATGCAACAGTTTTAAATCCACAATTGCACGGCATATATCAATAAACCAGCATGGGTTTATGCCTGGCCGATCCACATCGACTAATCTGGTTGAATTCACCAGTAAACTAATTAACGAGATAGAAAAACACCGTCAAGTTGATGTAGCGTACACGGATTTTAGTAAAGCATTTGATTCTATCTGTCATCATAAAGCACTCCAGAGTTTATTCAATTTTGGGTTTTCTCTCGATTACATAAATTGGTTTAAATCATATCTATCAAACCGGTGCCAATTTGTGATAATGGGAAATGAAAAATCAAACGTTATTAAAGTTACATCTGGTGTTCCCCAAGGATCACACCTCGGGCCTTGGATTTTTATTGTTTTCATAGACCGAATAACCGAGATAATCAAAAACTCAGACGTGCTCATATTTGCAGATGATGTGAAAATTTTTCGTACTATTAATGGATTGTTAGATACGGAGAAACTTCAAGAAGACTTAGATAGATTAAGTGAGTGGTGTGATCGGAACTCACTATACTTAAATATTAAGAAATGCAAAATCATGTCTTTCCATCGTAAACGAAATCCAATAATTACTTCATACAAAGTCAACAACGAAGTACTGCAAAGAGTCAATGAGGTTATAGACTTAGGTGTTACATTTGTCGAAAACGCCAGTTTCAATAGGCATATTGAAAATTGTATTGCGAAAGCGAATGCCATGTTCGGATTTGTTAAAAGATGGACAAGTGAATTTAAGGATATCCAAACCTTATGTTCACTCTATTTCGCTTATGTTCGATCTCAACTGGAATACGCTGTAACGGTCTGGAATCCATACTATGCTGTACACATAAAAAGAATTGAAAGCATTCAAAAGAAGTTCCTGATTTTTTTGTTAAAGAAAAGTGACTGGGATTACGACCACAACTTACCATTCCATGAAAATGTGGCTCGCTTACCTCCATACACAACAAGATGCACAGATTACAAAATATGCACGCTTGAAAATAGACGACTTCTCTTGGGAGCAGCTTTTATTGGTAACGTTTTGCTTGGTCACGTAGATTCAGCTTACATCTTGGAAAACATATCAATTCACGTGCCATGCAGAACATTTAGAAACCATAAATTTTTAGCACTTGAACACCATTCCACCAACTATGGAGAAAACAACCCAATTAATAGGATGTCTAAATCTTTCAACTTAATTGACGATGTATTTGACTTCAACTTATCAAAGGACAACTTTAAAAATATCCTTAAAGACTTTTTTCTAAATTTTTAATTGTTTAAACCAAAATTTGGTTTATATTTTTTTTTTATTCTGTTTTAAAGTTTTTTGTTGTTTTAATATAATTTTAACTATAACTGTAAATAATCTGAAATCATACATGTACGAGGGTATATCAAAAAGTCTTGCAATATCATAGGAAAAAAACGAGTGAGTGAGACAACAATATATTTTTCAAAACCATTTTTTATCGCGATGAAACTTCTAGAAGAACATTTCGATGTAAATTTTACAGTTCGTTTGTTTTTGTCAATTTAGTAACATGTGTTTTGAATTTTTCTTAAAATGAATGAAATTGAATATCGCGCCGTTATTAAATTTTTCTGTAAAGATGGACGAAATGCAATTTATATATTCAACTATATATCAAAAGTTTACGGCGAATCTGCACCATCATATGCCACAGTAACAAAGTGGGTAAAATTATTCAAAAGTGGTTGGGAGTCATTATAAGACGATAACCGCTCGGGTCGGCCAGCAGATGCTATTAGCCATGAAAACGTAATTTTGGCTGATTCTATTGTATTGGAGGACCGGCGTATTTCTGTTCCGCGGTTAGCGTGGAGACTTTCTCTTTCATACGGTACCACATATACTATATTACATGACCACCTTCACATGTCGAAAGTAAGTGCGCGATGGGTTCCCCGTTTGTTGAATGCTGAACAAAAAAAAATGCGTGTTTAAACTTCAAAGGCGATTTTAGATATGTACAAAGCAGATCCAGAAAATTTCTTGGGTAACATAATAACAGGCGATGAAACATGGCTTCATCACTGGGATCTGGAATCCAAACAAGAATCGATGCAATGGATTAAACGTAGTGAACCACCACCAAAGAAATTCAAAACTCAACCGTCTGCTGGTAAGGTTTTGGCAACAATTTTTTGGGATGCTGAAGGAATTTTGATAATCGATTATATGCCACCGAAAACCACAATCACAGGCATATATTACGCAGAGGTTTTGCGAAAATTGAAAAAAGCGATCCGTGAAAAACGGCCAAGGAAAGTTAGGAAAAAAATCTTGCTTCTTCACGACAATACACCAGTGCGCAAGGCTAATATTGCTCAAGCTGCATTAAAGGACTGCAGCTTCGTGGAAATTCCGCATCCACCGTACAGTCTAGAATTGGCACCCAGTGACTACTTCTCTTTCCCAATTTGAAAAAAACACTAAGGGGCCGGAAATTTTCCAGTGACTATGAAGTACAGTCTGTTGTAAATGAATATTTTATGGAGCAAAAGAAATCTTTTTTTTTAGAGGGTTTAGGTAAGTTAATTGATCGATGTGACAAATGTATAAACCTTAAAGGAGATTATGTCGAAAAATAAAAATATTGCTGTCTCTCTCACTCTTTTTTTTCATATGATATTGCAAGACTTTTTGATTTGCCCTCGTATATTACAAAATAGATTTCTTTAAATAAAAAAAAAAAAAAAAAAAAAAAAAAAAAAAAAATATATGTGTCAATTGCGGTCAGTTTATTAACTATTTATTCTAGGCTGCTCGTTTTTATAATTATATTTTTTCATTAGCTCACGTTCAATATTCGCACTTCATTTTCTCCGGGAATTTCATCAAAGTTTTTCCACATAAGATTCAGGTTCTGTTAATCCGTTTAGCACATCAGTATAATAGGTAAACTTGACTCGCTAATTTTGTCACTTCCCTTTGCAATGATCTGGCAGGCTCTCTCCACAACTGTCGCTTGTTTTGGAGTTGTATCTTGCACAACTCTCTGACATGTGCCTGTCCTAGTTCATGGATGCTCTAGCTGCTGCCTTACGTCATTCAGCCAAACTTATTGTGATTATTATTATGATGTATTGTGGATTTGAATTGAACTTTGAAATTCTTGAACGTTATGTCGGCAACGAATCTCTTATAATTCCTCTCAAGATGTTATGAGATTCCTCTCAACTGTTTTGCTTATTTTGTATGAGAAATGAATCTTTACGTGGCCCATCACTCCTTAATATTATTTTCGAATATGACCATGAACTTGTATTTGAACAATATTAATTTAGAATTATATTAGTATTATCGAGTATTTTACTCTGCTTGTTTTACTACTAACGAGCAGGTGCCACTTTGAAATAATTGAGGCAATAAAACAGGTTCTACCTCAACGGACGAGCCCATTAACCTTTAAATTCAATGTGATATAGAAATCGATGTGCTAAGATCAAGAGGTCAAGTGAATGAATACCTGATCTGCCATCACATTATTAGATGAGAAGCAACTCTGAGTTACATTCGACATAAGGAAAAATTATTTAAGTGCTTTAATCTCACTCGCTTGGGGATAGTTATTGTTACATGCCGTCCAATTAATTGTGGTTTTCTGTGTGCTCACTTAAATAGATTTATGATATTTACCAAATGCGTTTACAGCAACATCATCTACAAAAGCATAAACCGCAAGAAACCGCAACCAAGCGATGCACGCTTGATATCTATATATTTTGCTCTGGCATGCAAAACGTTTGCTGATGCCAGATGAAATGCCGCAATACATGACAGTTACGTTAACTGGAGAAAAATAAGAAACTTCTTTTCGAGTGATTTACGCCAGAAAACTTCCTGAATTGCAGGCGGCGCCGCGATGTGTTCTACTTCCGTTGTAGATAATGCGACTGTTGGTTGTTTTCTAGAATTCCAAATCGATTCATGTAAACATAACCAGGGGAGATTTTCATTATCTTTCATCTTCAATTTTTCTATTAATTTGGTTTTCACCGATGACACATGTCATCGCTTGGTCATTTGAAAATAGTAAGAAATCATCAACATATAAGTCCAAGGGCGCTTTAATATTTTATCACGTTGTTGATTCCAAACGACTAGACTGCTTGAGTCAATAAACTGTTTTCTGAAGTCCGCTTACTTTAACGCCATTGTTGGGTTGTTGAATGTCCAAATTGTATTTTGCTGGAAGTGATATTAAATATCTTAAGGAAGTAAAGCTCAACATTGACGCATATGTTTCCATAACAGTCAACTCCTTTTCGTTGCGGACATCCAGCGTTACGTTTCGTTTTAAAAATACATGCTGTGCAACGATTTTCTCGGTACTGTTTCTACGGGTATTTCCCTTGTCGATGTTGTTGGAAGATATTCGACATCCGACGTCATTTGAATTAAGTCTTTTATACTACTTAAACGATTGTATTGTCTGAAGATAAATCACTGATTTCATTTGATGGATCGCTAATATTGATAGTATCTATGATTTCATCATTAAATATTTGATTCTTTAACAATTTTTTCATCCGGGGAAAAAATGGCGTTACTATTCGGGTCACTCTGTGGAGGCCGTTCTAAATGTTGGTCTTCAAGGGAGATAATTGATTGGGAGTGTCTCAAAATATCGCATTATAAAATTTCGAATTACATAATTTCACATTTTAAAAAAATCTAGCATTACAAAATCTCCTATTATAAAATCTCGCTTTAAAAAATCTCGCATGACAAAATCTTGTACATTGCTAAATCTTGCAAATCCCAAAAATATAATTTAAAAATAACAATAACAGAAAATTATTAAATTATTATATTATAAACAATTATCTTTAAAAATTCAAAAATAACAGTTAACAATGAGATAAAATTAAAAAAATCAATTATTATACTATATGCAATATTTTTTTTTTTTTTTTTTTGATAGTTTCTTTTCGTTTTGTGGGAAACTGGAGACCGGATTTAATTTGTTGAATCCTAAGCTTTGCCAAAATCGCTTCCTTTGCCAAATCATCTATTATTTTATAAATACCTGCGTGCCGCAGATCGACCAGTTTTTAAACGATGGTGCCATGCTTCCACACTATTTTGCGTGCGAGGGAAGTATTCACTAGCATTTCTTGAGTCCACTATAGACCAGAATTTCGGTTCGTATCTTAGTGTTCGGTTACCATGGCCAATGTAATTTCTTTTGAACCATGATCCAATTACTTTGATATCTGTGTCATTTAACTCATTGGACAAACTCGCTTAATACGCAGCAACTTACAATGCGACCTTTACACCTATAACTTTTTTGCTTGGCGCAAACCCAATTAAATGTGGATTTTGTTTTTTTTTTGCTTAAATGATAACAATATCCATTAATAAATAATTTATTATTGCCTTTGTTAGATTTGACTATGTCGATGTTCATGATTTATGTATTTTCTAGATCTGTTTTAATTATAAGAAATTATATGTAACTCGCACGAAATAAGAGATAAAATAACCATATATACATACCTGTTGACTGATATAATAGTTTTGTATTTAAATACCAATTGATAAACTAATTTTATATCATTGAATGTGAAAATTTGAATGGTAACACTCAATAAACAAATTGTACTTATAGTGTAGTAAAAGACTGGCTGTTACTTGGTTTTG
This sequence comes from Nephrotoma appendiculata, assembly GCA_947310385.1. NCBI lineage: Eukaryota > Metazoa > Arthropoda > Insecta > Diptera > Tipulidae > Nephrotoma > Nephrotoma appendiculata. The sequence goes on from OX371224.1 coordinate 248,481,504, forward strand.
CAAAATGATTCTAAACACTATAGCCTATAAAATATATGATTCTAAACATTTGCTTGCATTTCAAAATCATCTCGCATAAACTTTTTCCACGCATATTTTGAATTTCGACAGTATTTTAAAGTCGATTAATATTTAAAATTGGTTAGTATTTAAAATAGATTTCCGAATAAATTGGCTAACGGCCACAACATATTAGGATTTACTATTTCAACACAGTAGAGTAGGCGTATAGACCTGGGGTATTTGAAATTGCAGTGAGTTTTTTCTCGCCTTTGGTATTGATATTACATAGACATACTTTAGTCGCATTACTAGGAATGTGACAAGATTCTAGGCAACTTTGATTAGAAACCTCAAGATATGATACCGTTAAGTTTGTAGTTTTCTGGCTATCCAAATGGAGATTTACTTCCTATCCTATCGAATTTATGGCTTAAAGATATTTACTGCTGGCAAGATTTTCCTTCTGTTAATTATTTGGCTTGCCAAAAGTGGAACCATGTTAATGCCGCCTGGAAGGTGAGTTCCACCTGTATTTCATTGGATTTAATATTAATCAGAAAAGGAATGGTCGTCGGACACCTCCAGTGTATTGTGGACACTTCCAGTGCACATCATCCATAGTAAAAAATTGGCTTATGGCCAAAAGGTACATTATAATATTTATGTATTTTAGAAAATGGATTGAATTCTATTTAAATGTAAAGAAACATTTGAATTACAATCAAATAAGCTTAAAATTAATTAAATTAATTAACAGACATTTTAAAAATAATATATTTGATCTCATTTAGACATTTCACTAAAAAGCCAATCCATTCCTTCAGTAACTCCATACCATTCTTTAACGCTGCACGGTTGGATGTGCCACTAAAACGGAATAATAGTTATAGTAAAAAATAATTAGCAAAATTATACTAATTAGAGATTTTAGTTATTAGCGCAGGGAACAGATCATGACAACGATATAACAAATTAACGATAGAGGTGCTGAGGTTTACGTCAAAATTTAAAACTTACGTTGATAAATTGGTTAAGTTGAAATTATTTTATGTAAGAAATATTATTTTATTTAAATTAGTAATGAAAAATTTGAAATATATTATTGCTTATATTACATCAATAAATAAGAAAAACCGAATATAAATAAAATTTAAAAACATTAAAAATTTATAAGATTTTGAGAGCGCTTGTCGTAAACCAACAACAGTGACATCTACTTAAGTAGTGTTTAAAGCGAAAGGGAAAAATTCAAATTTAAACATGCGAGGACATTTATATTGTACTTTATAGCCAATTAAGACATATTTTTTCGCTAAATATTTAAACTCAAATTTACTAGATAATCGTAAAAAATACCTTAATTCCTAGACCCTCTTGTAACCGAAAAATCTGAGTGATTTCATCTTCAGTCAAACAATTTCCTAAATCTTGTTTATTTGCTAAAATTAATACAGTGTGTTCCACTCTACTCCCTGAAGATAACTGAAAAACAATTTCACAAGGTTAAATGCATTTAACCATTTATAAAATACCTATAGTTGTTAAGTACTTACCACATAATATAATTTATCGGCTGCTATCCGGGCCTTCATTTTATCTGAAGCATCCAATACATAGACTATATAATGCTTATTACCATAGTAATGTCGCCATAATGCAGAGATTTGCCGGCCTCCACCCAGATCCCAAATTTCAACGTCACCGATTTTGAAATTAATTGTTTCATTATTAAACCCGTGTGAAGTTGGCTCGGTTTCTACTAAAGTGTTCGTTTTTAAACGGTACAATAAGGATGTTTTACCAGCTGCTTCTAGACCAACTACAAATTACAAATAAATAAAATTTATTAGTTTATAAAACGTTAATTCATAAGTTAATACAAAATTCCTTACAAAATACGATTTGGTACGGTTCGGCACTAGAAATGCCGCCAAACATATTTGAAAATGAACCACCCATTATGGATAATTAATAGAAATTAAATATAATATCTTGTTCTTACACTATTTATATCTCATTACTTCATTGTTAATGTTTAGCAGTCGTGGTGAAATACGATACAGGTAATTGGTTAAATGAATCATCCTCTGAATTTCAAGAATTTAAATTGAAAATAAAGAAACTCTGTATTCTGTAACTTTTGATGCAGTTATTGAATACGTAAACATAAACAGATTTTGACAGATGTCAAAAATGATTACCGCAAACTAACACCATCAATATTTGAAACATCAATACAATTGACAGTGCAAAATTGACGAGGCACAACGCCTCTTGCGGTAATACAAATAACAAAAAATTATGGTGTTTCTTTGGTGCAAGCAATTCCCATTCTGAATAGGAATTAATTGTAGTCTTTTTTTGAGAAATTGTGCATATCCAGCCCAAGTAGGCCTACATTTGAGATGTCTCACTTGTAGATTTTCCTCAACTGTAGAATTCTACATGGGCTGAATGCAATATATTCGTATTTTTTTCAGTTTATGTCTAATAAAATTGATTTTAATAATTAAGTAAATATAAAATTCCTTATAATTTATTAAACTTCAGAAAATGAAGATAAAAACAATAAAAAGAAATGAAAATAGAATAAAATAAATTTTTATTTAAAGTACAGGTTCAAATCAAAATATATCTACTCAAAAGTAGGCAGAAACTGTTTGCTTACTAAACAGTGAGATATTTACATTTTTCGAGTGAGATATTTTGCATCCAGCCCATATTATGTGTGAGACCTACAATTTTTTAGTGAGGCCTATATGGGCTGGATATACCCATTTTCAACAATGTAATGTAATATGTTTACAACAATGTAATTACGATCTTACTTTGGTACAAGCTAAATCAATTCTGGAATAGAATTAATATTGGCTCAAATGCTGTCTTACTTTGGTAAAAGCTAATTCCATTCTGGTATAGAATTAATTTGTGCTCAAAGTAACAACCAAAGAAGTTTTTTAATTTATTTTTATTAGTTGGTAACAATTACATTTTGAATTTGAAAACAACGTAAAGACGCAACTAAATATGTTCAATTAAATAGTAATGTGCTAGAACATTATTGAATATTATTACAAATCATAAGTAATTTTTCGTCTTGTTAAGAAAAATTCGATGTCAAAATAACAAAAATCACTTTTATATTTTTATTGCCAACATTTAAAAATAAAAGTATTCAATAAAACTGCCCTGGTGGTGAACATTAAAACTACGGGTAGAATAGAATAATTCTATACCAGCAGAAAAGTTGGTTTAAAATAATACCAAATTGGAATTACATATATGGGATTGTTGTTGTAAATTTCTCAAAGTAAGACCGCAAAAGTAACAACCAAAGATATTTTTTAATTTATTTCTATTAGTTGGCAACAATTACATTTTGAATTTGAAAACAATGTAAAAATGCAACTAAATATATTTAATTAAATAGTAATGTGCTAGATCATTATTGAATATTATTACAAATCATAACTAATTTCTCGTCTTGTTTAGAAAAATTAGATGTCAAAATAACAAAAATCACTTTATTATATTTTTATTGCCAACATTTAAAAATAAAAGTATTCAATAAAACTGCCCTGGTGGTGAACATTAAAACTACAGGCAGAATAGAATAATTGTATACCAGCAGAAAAGTTCGTTTCAAATAATTAAATTACAATTTGGAATTACATATATGGGATTGTTGTTGTAAATTTCTCAAAGACCGCAAATAATTAATTACAATTTGGAATAGTTTCAAACCAACTTTTCTGTTGGTATAGAATAATTAGAGCTGTGTTGCTTTCAAAAGATTACAACAACAATTTCATTGTATTAAAGCCAATTGTTTTTAATGTTAAGAAAAAAAAATAGGATTAGCGGAAATAAAATCATTTTATGGTTATGGTGTTTACCGCAAGGCATTATTTTTACTAGTTTTTTTCAAAAAATTTATGTTGTAGTAAAATTTGGCATTTGTTATTTGATAGCAAAATACCGAATTTAATTTGTTCTATTTCATAAAACACAAAAAACTAAAATAAATATTAATAAAATGAACCAGCACAGGAAAATTAAAACGCATTAAAAAATTAAAGCAAAAAGTTGTTGCTTTCACATTTCTTAAGTAAGCTAAGCGGATTTGCGAAAGCAACACTAATATAGCTGTGTTGCTTTCAAAAGATTACAACAACAATTGCATTGTATTCAAGCCGATTGTTTTAGAATGTTAAGAAAAAAAAATTTTAGGATTAGGGGAAATAAAATCATTTTATGGTTATGGTGTTTACCGCGAGGCGTTATTTTTTCTATTTTTCTCGAAAAATTTATCTTCTAGAATAATTTAGCATTTGTTATTTGATAGCAAAAACCGAATTTAATTTATTCTATTTCATAAAATAAAAAAAAATAAAATAAATATTAAGAAAATGAACCAACACAGAAAAATTAAAACGCATTAAAAAATTAAAGCCAAAAGTTGTTGCTTTCACATTTCTTAGCTAAGCTAAGTGGATTAGCGAAAGCAACACTACTTATATTCTATCTGTAGTTTTAATGTTCATCACCAGGGCAGTTTTAGTAAATACTTTTATTTTTAATTATTGGCAATAGAAATATAAAAATGGTTTTTGATATTTTGCCATCGCATTTTTCTAAACAAAACGAGAAATTAGTTACGATTTGTAATATATAATATTCAATAATGTTCTAGCACATTACTATTTAATTGAATATATATAGTTGCATTTTTATGTTGCTTTCAAATTCAAAATGTAATTGTTACCAACTAATAAAAATAAATTAAAAAATATCTTTCATGGTTGTTTGTTTGAGCACAATATTAATTCCTATTCAGAATGGAAATTGCTTGTACCAAAGAAAGACCATGAATATTAAAAAATCGAATCGTTATAGAATCGAATACTTGAAATATAGGAAAGCGGTTCGCGCCATTGAGAACATGCCACTTCCATGGACTCTGCAATAAAGGTCATCCAAACTTTCTTTTGATAGATATATATAAGTCCGGCGTTGGCGACATTATTGTATCACCGTACCGGACTATCGTTCTCTAAAGTTTTAACGGCTCTTCTGACGGAAAACATGCGACTGCACACACATTATTCGAACTAGGCAAAGCTGAGCAATTTCATGATTACGAAATAGTAGATAAGTCGAATGAATTTAGATGATTCACCGTCGCAAATTTTATAATCGAAGTTTGTTTCATCTTTGGAGCCCAATTTTATGTACCGGTCCAGATACATGTACTTCTAGATGGTGATTATATTGGGGTTCAACTAGAATGAACTAACTGGCCCGGTGGCATATTTGGTAGATATTTGTATTTTATGTTTTTATTATTTAATCTTTGATTTTGTTCTGGGGCCGAAACACTCCCATCACCGCTTTTGCACATTTTTTATTTTATTTTTTTTTTTATTGCATAGCTCCATTCCAGCCTGTACTGGCGTGGAAGATGGGTCGGCCCTTGAGTTTTGCACTCCGACAGGGGGTCATAATTGTGTTCTATTTCATCATAGATCGTAATCGTTGATGAAAATCTCCTCAAAATTCGAACCAGGTATACCTCCCGATTCAAACACCAAAGCTCTTTAACCACTGTTTGCCAGTCATATATGAGATGGTTTAGGCCAATAGCTAACGGAAAGGCTTACCAGTAACTATAGTGTGACAACGGCACACAATACATGGCGGAAAGGTTTCTAAAATTTTGTAAGCTAAACAATTTAAGCATCTGACATTAGACCCGTTTCACAAAGGTTGAAATAAGCAAGCTGAGCGGGTACGAATTTCCAAGTCATACTGCACCAAAATCATAGTAGGAAACCGGTAAAACTCTTTCAAAGTATATATCTCAGTATGTACTTATATAAAGTTACATCCGAGCCTTCTACTGGCACGTCCCCATCAGAATTCCTACACGGATGACGAGCACGTATTCGGGTACTGAATTCACAATACCAGCATTTTTGAATATCGGGAACAATTTGTAATCAATGTTCATCATCGATTTGATATTATGTGAGACAAACAATTCTGTTTTCACTTCCATGTGAAGATAGTTCTATAGTAAATATTGCGTGATATTCGCTTAAAATATACCTCTGATTTCCTGAAACAAGTTTCGAGGCCTACCTCAATATTTATTTACACTTATAGTAAATAGCTACTTTACCTTCATAGGAATGCTGAACAAAATCAAATTAAATGCTAAACACAACCAGATACAATCAAGCCAACACAGTTTCTTTATTTAAACCCGATTAAATAAATTTTCGATGTCGGTACTGTTCTCCGCATCACAGATTCTTTCTGTATTTTTGCGACTAAATTTGTGGCCATTAAACTCATTTACTAATCTTTTCTAGAGTCTGTTAAGCCCAATAATTATTTTTATGTGCAAATCATTAACGCCATTAGTATCGAAACACGTTACGAACACCTACTATGAATAACTCTATTTTTGTGCTATATTGCAATGAATGTCAAATGTTTTTCGGAATATTTCAGGCAAAATGCCAATATTTATATTTACAACATTAATTTATAGTACATACATATGGCTCGCCAAAAAACTATTTCGACTGGAGTTTCCTCGATTCATTGAAAGAATCTAAAATATTTAGGCGCCTTGCCAAATATATAGAACCGTATTCTGTGCTCCAAAAAATACTAAAAATGCTTTCGATTTCATTTGATGACATGTCACATTACTGTCTTACACCTTAAATACTTAGTCTATGTTAAGTTAATAACTTGTTTTTGTTATTTTAACTAATTATTCTTGAAAATATCATTTATTTGTTTTTTTAGTTATCGCTCAGAGTTTATTTATCGTTATGATTCAATAACTAAAGTGTTTTACGTTATTTAAATGTTGTTTGGTTGCTGGCAAATATTGTTGCTATCCAACAATAGTTTACCACTACACAAATAGGTAATTAGTTCTTCGGCACCTAACGTACGTTTTGAACTCTAAAATTAAATAAAGTTTGTCATTTTCATTGATGTGTTCCTATACACATGACAGTTAGATATTGGTCCGTAGGCACAGTTAAAGAATATATTTTTAGTTTAGGTTTTAGAAGGTTGAACGTTGTTATGACGGTTATCGCTTCGAACTTGAACACACCTCCAATAAAATAAATAATTTTCACGTCATGCGGTAATTAAATACGTGTGCAGTGTGCACTGGCTAATAGTGTTTATTTTCTGTCTATTTTTATAATTTTCCTTTCGTTACGATAAATTTTATGATCGACTGACTTGTTATTTCAATACCGCAGATTAACACGTTATATATAATATGCATATATACTTGGGTTGAGCTTTGACTAGAATAAATCAAGATTCGTATTTTTGCACCAACAAGTTTTCATTAAGATTCGAGGTATATTTTTCAATTAATCGTACCCATTCTGCATCTCCTCACAGTATGGCGCAAGATCCCTTCTCTCAACAAAATGCTTGCTTTATAACGTCACTCAATTAATCCCGAGCCTGACGCATAAATGGCGCATCTAATGAAAAATGTGTATGATTTAGTTTGTTGATTAAACACCTTTGGTTTTTTGATGGGAAACAGTGGCTTGAAAAGTGTTTTAAGGAATGTGCTTCATCGAAAGCGCAAATGTCAGACGTTGTTTTGCTGCGTTTAAACTGGCCGTCAAACTCCGATGATGCTGAACGCTCAGGGGATCTATTTGGGAAATCGATTCGAATTGCTTTTCGATTCAATTGATCAATTCGATTCGAACATGATTTGGTATTTGGGAATTTGATCCAAAATAAAAACTTAAGGCGGTGATACATGTACAGATTTTGCCTTTAAGGCATAAAAATTATGCGCGCTGATTGGTTAAAAGTCGGCCATCTTGAATCGCCTTATAGACAAAAATTTTAAATTGAACATTTCTCAATTTTGTATAAGGTAAATTTTTTTGCCTTAAAGGAAAAAACTGTACATGTATCACCGCCTTTACACTATCAAATAAAGACTAGGGAAATTAGTTTTAATCATTATACCTATATAATAATAATTTAAATCTTGGCGATATTTTGACGTTTAATTGAAATTGTATATTTTTTATTTGCAAACTTTTTTCCAAGCATAGGAGGATCGATTTGGCGGCCCATGACAGTTTAATCGTGCTGCAATTTCATCCCAGAGCTGCTTATTTGATACACGTGCATCTGCAGTTAGGTTGTAGTCCTTCGCGAAGTCCGGATGTTCTTCCATAAACGTGACCAAAATGTCAAATTGGTTTAAGTTCATATTTTTCACTGTCCTAAATTATATACAATAAATTTTAGTTAAAAATTACACTTTAAATTCCTATAAGATTATACATTTTTAGAGCCAATAAACAGTTCAATAGATATGTAAAAATTCAATTATTTTATTATACATATGCATTTAATAATAATTCAATAAACGATATTTTTATTTTCAAAATGGCGGCTGCATAAATAAAATCAACGTACTTACATTTTAAAAATTTTCTCTTTGTTTTCACCTTCGTGAACAAAACTAACTACGAATAAAAATTCATTCATGATCATAGAATTATTGCTCGTAATCGAATTGCCCGCTAAGGGAAATCTTCGATCGTTTCTTGTTATACGTGTTTTCGTTTAAATAAAATTTCGAATCCCCAAATACCGATGATTCGAAAATGTCGTTCGATTGATCGAATTCGATTTACCAAATAGGTCACTCGAATTTCCAGAAAAGATAAAAAGTTCCCAAATTCGATTTGGAATACCGTAAAGTAAAGATATGTAACCTAGCTGACACCTTAAAGATATCAGAAGGCTGCATGGACATGTATGTATCCTTGAGAAAGCTGGTTCAAAATTTATTAATTAATTTATTTTTTATTTATTTGCACGGTTTCACAAATAGGTTGCGTCATCATCGCATTCATCTCGCACTCGAGCACCTCGCAAACCTGTCACGCAATAAACTCGCTCACTCGTCGTCACTTCGCACTCTCGCGTCAAGTGTCAAATTTGTGCTTGAAACTACAACGTGTTCCATAGTGCGATCAATTTAAAGCTCTAACAATCGAAGAAATGTCAAATCTCGTCCGAGAAAAAAGGTTGTGTTTCAACTGCCTATGAAAATGTCACATCAGTTCGCATTGCAAATCCAGCTTATGCCGGGTTTGCAATAAAAAAAAACATCACACGCTATCCATTACGCAATTCGAATCCGAATTCCGATTCATCATTCGAAGAATCATCACAAAATTAGGTCTCTACGAACCACACCGCATCGCCATTCACGGATGTTCTGCTCGCAACAGCAATCGCCATCGTTCGCAATCAAATCAAAACTTTGTCAGTCGAGCTCTGTTGGACTCGGGATCCCAGATCAGCTTCATATCGGAGAGTGCAGCAAACCGCATTGAATTAGCGAGAAGACCAGCCGCAGTTACGTTCAGTGGAATCTGTGCGAACGGGGCGTCCAAATCGCGTTCAATTGCCAAAATCGTATATATACACTCTCGAATCGATTAACATTCTCGATCTCGGCCACAGCCCTCATCGTCACACTTTACACGGAGAAAAAAAATCACCAATTTTTTTCCTATTTATGTATGGGAGTTCGATTATAGTAAGCTGTACTGTTTATTATTATATAATTCATTATAAATTTTTAAGTGGCGAAATTATAGACCTTATTTAAATCCAAGTATTATTATATTATAAAATACTTGGATTATTATATATTTTTCTTATATTTAAAATGTAAATATTCTTGTTTTTTATTGTTGTTCTTAATTTTTTATGTTAAAACTTTTTATTTTTATTTTTATTTTATTGTTAAAAATTGTAGAAGTTGTACGTCCCTGATGATGGTATAAAATACCGAAAATTTGGAGAAATATTTTAAAATAATATTTTTATAATATAATAATACTTGGATTTAAATAAGGTCTATAATTTCGCCACTTAAAAATTTATAAAATTCAAAGACCTTAGTTTTGATTATTTAAACTAATATAATTCATTATGTATATAGGAAACATTCTATTTTGCATAGTAGACAGTGCTATATAGGAATCACTCCTATAAATTACACCAATTACTATTTCTCATAGTAGTATTTCCTATTAACTATAGAATTCTTATAGGAATGTTACCTATTTGTTATAGGAATTCAAGAAAATTAAGATTTTAATAGTAAGCCCTGCTATATATTATATAACAGTTTCCTATTTACATGGTAACCGTAGTAAACTTTACTATCCGCTATAGTGAATGTTCCTATTCATTAAATAGTAATCTGTCCAATTATATTCAACCAGTGCACCGGCTCCTATATTTATTGAAATCTGTCCTATATATTTTTTTCCGTGATAATCCATTGGAACTTGCCGATCCTTATTAACGTTGAATCAACGGCGTTAACGGTTCATCATTCGCCCAAAATACGAAACTTGGTTATATCTTCTTCAGCCAGGTGGGGCATAGGAAAACCAGCTACCTATGACACAGTCGATAACACGTTTAGATCATTTTTGGAAATTGAAGATGTTCATCCACCTCAAGAATTAACGCGCGACGAGCAAGAATGCGACCAATACTACGAATGGACGCACTATCGCAATGAAGATGGAAGATACACTGTATCCCTGCCATTCAATGAGAACTCACCACTCCTTGGAAGGTCACGGGAGGATGCAGTTCTGCAACTACAACAAATGGAACGCCAATGCGACAAGAACGATTAACTACGCTCTGAATACAACAGGTTCATACAGGGTTATCTTGAATCGCGTTACATCACGGTGTGATACAACGCAAACTGCGCATGATATTTGACGCCTCGCACAAACCATCAACCGACATATCACTTAACCAGAGCTTCGCAGTAGCCCCAAGCTTCACCAGAACGTCTTTGAAATACTAACCCGTTTTTACAAACTTCAATTTGTTTTCGTTTCAGGCATCAAGCAGATGTATCGGAGCATTTTGATGGCGGATCGTATGGCGGACTTCTCTAAATGAGCCAATTCGAGACTATCGTGTGTGCACCATCACGTGCGGTACTGCCAGCGCTCCGTATCTTGCAATTCACACCATCCTTCAGAGCACGAGACGAACAAAAGAAATATCCAATTGCAGTTAAAAGTCGCATCCAGAGACTTTTACGTCGACGACCTCACCAACAACGGCTCAACCAACATCGCGGATTTAGTCGAACTCTAGAGGCAAATAGTGGAATTGCTCAGATGTGATGGCTTCATGCTGCGGAAGTGGTTCTCGAACAGTCAGCACCTTCTCAACGAGATACCAATCGAATTCCATGAACATCAGGGTCAACTTGATCTAAACTGGGACGATTCAGTCAAAACTTCAGTCGGCTCCATTGGTCTTCTTCGGCCAATTGTTTATGATTCAACATCATCGCATCATCTAATGTTCGTGAACCAACCAAACGAACAATACCATCGCAGGCATCAAAGATACTCGATCCGCTCAGCTGGTATCTCCTACCACAATCATCGCAAAAATCATACTCATAATTACAGAGTGTACTCCGCATATCGTGGGATGAGGCGGCCTCAAAATCAATTGTTCAAAGATGGCTCACTTATTGAGATAGCCTGGAATCATTGGAAGTTCTCAGAATCGAGATCCGCCAAAATCACAATGCTGCGGCGTCAAAGACCAAGCGCTAGCTATGTTTTCCAACTTATACGATTTTGCCGTTAAACCCTTCTTTATTTCCTCTCCTTTATTTATCTTCCATGCCAGTACAGGCTGGCATGGAGCTTGTAATGTGCAGATGGTCTAAAATCGGTTATATAGCCGTACGTCTTTGAGTTGGCCGGGAGGCGTAAAGTAAGGACGTAAAAATTAAACCGCGAAAGAGCAGGGTGAGCCTTGAGCCCCAAACAATCGCTTTTTCCAGTCGTGTTTCATGATCTCGCCCCTGATTTCATATTGTAACAACGAATGCTCCATTCAAAATATCTTTAGAGTCATTCTGAACGGATAGTGCAATAACCCATTTTACGAAAATTCAAGTCAAACTTGTTATTTTTTTTAACGTTTATATTTATTTTATTAATTTAAATATTTCTACAAAACATATATTTTTAATAATATTATCTAACAACACATTTAAATTATTTTAAACAATAAATTGAGGTATTTCCTTTACTGTTAAATATTTTTTTACAAAATAATATTTTGGTGGAATGCAAGTGTGGCTCGTTATTGTTTTGTTTAAATCACGTAGAGCGTATTTCTTAACAAAATTTTTTTATGGATATATAAATAATATTATTTATTACAAATATTTATTGTTTATTAATATTTTATTCGTATTGGTTAGTTTAATTATATTGTGCTAGTTTCAACAAAATTCATTTAGAACACGGAATGTTTTAGTCCAGAATTTTGCCTCAACATTAACTATTATACATTTCTATAAATAATCTATGGATTTCGAATATTCTTTTCTTATTTATATTTAGGAAGACAGAACTAGTTTGGTTTATTAATCAATATTTCATTTATATTTTTGGATATTAAAATCACAACAATTTTTATTCAAAATGTGTTACACTACTCGTAACAACAATTTCTGAGATTTTCATTGACGTCTTTAATATATATTTTTTTTACTTAAACATATGACTTTGAATATCATAATCAGTTTTCTCGGTGCGACAATTTTGCTATACTTGTACATTATTATATTATTTTTAGATCAGCTAAAAATATGATTAGTTACATTGTTGTTGTTTAAAATTTATTGCAAACTGTATGAGTATGTGAATATTTCGTTCGTTAATGAACCTCTTCTATTATACAATTATATAATTACAAAAATTATCTTTATCATATAAGTGGTTGGGAGCACTCGGTATTATGTTCGGCATGTTGAGATAAGTTACCTAATAAATTAATTTAAAGGCCAATAAACTTTACTGTAATACTGATGTGTGTTTGCTCTATTTGACTTGTTGTGGCTACGATGGGTTACTTTAAATAAACTTATTTATAATTAATAAACATGTATTTTTGATTATACAATTTGATTTTTGTATAGTTGGTAATTTATAATATCAATATTGGATCAAACACAGATATCTGTTGAAATAGACATAAACAATCTGAATACTTAACACAAATTATTTTATATTTTTTAACAAAACAGTTGACGTTAAACGTTACAATCAGAATACATTGTTACTATTTCATGAGTTTCCTAAATGTTCAACTAGGAAATGGCTATACGGTTTCGCATACCGTAAAATTAATTATTTGCCAATGTTTTTAATCACGATTAAACTATTAACCCATTTGATAAAATTTCTTATCATTTTATCAGGCTATACTTGATTTATGATTGATTTAATGGTGTTGATATCATTAAAATTCTTATCGTTTAATTATTTACTTTGGAATTGATCAATATTGAATGATAACGAAAATAATTGCCTTAAGTTTATTGAAACAAAAATTTTATTTTTATTAATATTTTAATTTTAATCGTATTATGTATTTTAAGAATTTAGATGATTCAACTGATACGATATAGAAATTTAATGATCGCACATAATACAATCCATATGCTGTGAACATGATCCTACATACTATGGAAGTTATTTGAATTTTTAAATATATTTTATTTGTTTTGTGGTGTATGAGCTTCTACAAAAATGTCTGAATACTAACTAAATGCATTATTTGATCTTTGATCTTATATATTTTGGTCACGTTTTATAGCACATGTATTAACTTTGTTTAGTTCCTCGCCAATTTGTTCAGATTACTTTAACTTCCGCACAGCCGTTTGTTAATTTTATTTTTAATTTAATTTTATTTAGAAACTTTTAGTTTTTTTTATTATATTTGGAAGTATTTTGTTTTATATATCTTTAAATAATAATAATAATAATTAAACTAATTTTAAACTTACAATTATATAACATACAACATAAAACGGTAAATAAATTTAGTAACAAAAATAAATTTCTACTAAAATTAACGAAATGCTAAAACCTAACATTATTTTCGTTTAATTTTGCATTTTCGGGTAGTAACCAAAATTTAATCGTAATTGTTCCAAAAGTAAGAATGTTAAAATTGTCTGTGGGCCCAATCTTAAGAAAGCTGGCACATATCCTTTATAAAATGCCATGGGCCCTAATTTTGCGGTATACGCAAATAAATCAAATAAACCTTTAAATTGTCCTGGTGTGGCATTCATTGCACGAGTTTTCAAAACATCTAACGGTTGTGTTAATGTAGTTGCAATCGCACCAGCGACAAGAGACGAAAGAAAATGTGTTGTTGGGTTATCTTTAAAGTGTCCAGTTCCAAGTAATAATGTTTTTACTTGATCGTAAAATGCTATTTGACCAATTGTCATAAGAAAGCCACGACTTGTGGCAGTGGTTGCGCCCGAAAACAATCTTCTAAAACCTTCTTCGCGGTTTACACGTATTAAACCGTCAAATACATTTTTATAATTTCGTCTTTGTTCCAGTGGCAATTTCATATCGTTTTGCATCCGCACATTAATTAAATCGGCTGGTACACCAATAAAACCGCCAGCGGCTCCAGCCGAACCAGCTAATAAAATTTTTGTGGCGAAACCTGCATCTTTCGATAAATTTTGTTTTCCTACCTCGTATATACCAAATCGCGTAGTCGAATACGTTAATTGACGTGCCAGTGACGCGGATATTCCATTATACAACCTTAGTACACCATCCTCTTTCGCAATTTTTGCCGTTAGTTGGAGTATAGATAGTTTACCCTCTTGTTGCGTCTGTAGTAAAACCTTTAATAGATCTAATGGATGTGTGAAACACGCAGCGCCTGCACTGCCGAGACCACCAAAATACCAGCGGGAAATCTTATTTTCTCGTAAAGACATGGTGTTATAATTTATTCTGAAATTTTGAAATTTGTTTAACTTATTAGTACTGTTACATTTTTTCGGCGTCTGTAATATAAATTCAATAACTTTAAAGCTATTTAATTGAAAGTAAATATTTCTTTGAATCAAAATTGTTCAGTGGACTGTTCAAGATTTGCAATAAATATTAATTCTTTATCAGCATGTGAACCAACCTATTTGAGTCCGAGAAGCTAAGAAGAGGTATACTAAGCAGCATAATCCCACCTTTTCGTAGCTTTATTGTATACGTCATATTCGAACTTTATTAGGCTCGATTAACATTACCCGTTTTGAAAACAGAAAAAAATGTCTGAACAAACTATATTTTGGCAATTTTGTTTTGGAAATAAAAATATAAACATACGACAAATGTTTATTATCATTTCGAAAAAAAATGTTGTCAACTATGACAACGACAAATGATTTCTAATGTACTATAGCACAAAAGGAAGGCTACTTCTTTTGTACGAATTTAAATGACCAAAAAAACTTTAAAAACTCGACGTGTTCTCTCCGACCTAAATGATAAAAATTATCGTGATATTTTTTGTGACCCTAACTTCAATCCGTAGAATATTATGTCAAACCTGAGTGAGCCCCCAAATAGAAAAAAATTATAAATTGATTTTTCAGGTTAAAACATTGTTAACGCTGTCATAACCAAAATTTTTTATGTACTAATTTTAACATCCCGACTACGCTAGCCGTGTCGTTTCCAGTGACTTTTTAACAAAAATATCAAAATATCTAATATGTTTACTATCGTAGTCACTTCAAACAACAATCGGCGTATTTTATGATTTTTCTAGTCACTAAAAAATTTCACACGAACCGAAATGACAGTTTTTAAATGTTTCTTTGGTCTCAAGTCACTTATTAGCATAGCAACTAGCTAATTTTTCATACAAATAGCAAATTTTTATAGTCACTTGAAACGACAATCGGCTCGACTAGCGTAATCGAGGTTGTATTTTCACAATAGTTTAACAGTTCACATCTTTTCTTAGCTAATACAACAAACCTGGGCAGTACATCATAATTCACGTTAGCCGAGATTTGCAGATTATTGAATGTGCTAAAAATTGTGTAACGGCAATCAACTATAATAAGTGTATAACATAAAATCTATGGATTAAAGTTCACTTTCCTGCCATATTCGTGAACACTTGAATAATCATAACCAACTAATTAGTTGAGCAAACTGTTCTTGTAAAATCATAATCATTAAAAATAAAATGTACATAGAAATCAAAATCAAAAATCCTAGTGTTCAGTCGGCCAAAAATGATTAAAATATATTTTTTTTTTATTTATTTACAATGCAATCTGTTTTGAGGCTCATCCTGCTCTTTCGTTCTTGTGCCTTTTACGTCCCTACTTTACGCCTACTCAGCCAACTCGAGGACGTACGGCTATAGGTCCGATTTAAGAGTATCTGCACATTGCAAGCTCCATGCAATGCCTTCTAAACTACTGACCGCTTACACCAACTGATGACGACACGCTAAGTCGTCGGGTTCAACGTGTGTTATCCAGATGGCAGATAAATTTTAAAAAAGAAAATTACATTACAAAATATAATACATACATCGAAGCGGAAGGTTATTCGGTTTTTATATTAGTTTTCCAGTTTTTTCTAGTTTTTGTCTCCGCCTTGTTCTCTTAAAATACTACCTAAATAAATTTCGTCGTACAAAATTACAACAATAAAAATATTATTTCCTGTTTTGTAATTTTGTTGTTAGTTTCGAACAAACTGTTGAAGCCGAAGGATACCCAAGTATAACAAAACGGAACTCATTTTGACAGTTCCAACTTTCGTTACATTATTGAGATATTTCATGGAAGACATGGAACTCGCATAATATCCTGTTCGTTAAGTTACGGGTTTTTATTCCACAATTCATAGTAAAACTTGTAATAAAATGGAACTTGACCGTGGAACTTAGTTCCAACAATTGTGCCATAAAAGTCGAAATAAGTTGGAAGTAGTGATGCTTGGGTATTCGTTTTCTAATTTTGCTAGTACATAGTTCATTTTTATTTTAGATTTTGACATTTTTTTGTCATTTTTATCCAACATAAATCGATTTGTAATAACATCCAATTCGAAATTGTTGCAATTGGTACGTATTAGATTCAATAAAAATAGCAAAAAAAAAAAAAAATACGAATATCATGTAAAATACAGAAAAAATGCGTCGTACGTCTTCAATTAATTGCATGACACTAAAAATAAAATTATACACAAAATATAAACAAAAACATATTCTCTGCGCTCTCACAGTTGTAATTATATTTTTGTACTGGAAAACACTAAAACTTCGTATTACGTTATCTAAATACGCGAACTTCTTTAAATTCACACTAAATATTTTTGAGCATGGATTTGAAAAATTCAATTTATGTATTAAGAAAATCAATTAGACTTAAATTGTTCATAATTTATTAATTTATTTTATAATAACTTAGATTTTTGTTAAGTTTGTGAAATTTATTGCCGTCGTAATAATGAGGAAAGGTGTATTATTATTGCTTAATTAAGCTGACATCTGGTTATCGACTTACGTTGACGTCATCAGCAAAAAATGAATGTTGTCACAGGCCAGTACTATAGAAGACACTACTCCATGCCAGCCTATACTGGCATGAAACATGAGTCGGCCCATGGGTTTTGCACACCAACAGGAACTCATAGATGTGTTACATTTCACCATAGATCGAAATCTGTTGATGAAATTTCACTTTGCATCCTGCCCCTATCGGGATTCGAACCCGGTACCTCCCGATCCAAATTCCAAAGCTTTAACCACTGTGCTATTTGGTCGGTAAAAAAAAAATATCATGATATTTTTTATCAGCTTTTGCCATAAAACGCACTCATTTATCACAAAAAACAAGAATATTTTTGATTCAGGCTGTGAAAATGTGTGTACATTTTATTTCGAATGATTTTCGTTATGATTCTACATGAACAGTTTGCTTAACTTTAATATTATATTTTCGTATTAAACAGCAATAAATTAAAAGCAAACGTATATTTCAATGGATCGAATATAATCATCATAATTATTACGAAATCGTGAAAATTTTCACGAATTTCAAAGCTGTGTCTTATAAAATCAACAATTAAAATGTTTATGTGTGTTTATTTAATAAAATTACATTTAATTTGTTATTAGTTTCTTTTCTGTGTTCTTGTTCAATGTCCGTTTCATTTCTTCTGAATGATTGATTAGGTGACGTTGTGAAAGAAGATGATCGTTAATCCTTTGATTTTATGTTACATGCATATTAAAGTTGATTGCCTTTACACATATAAATGCCACCTAAAACCGATTGTGAAAATAAATGTCACCTAAAACCGGTGAAAGTTTTTAGCATAATTATCTGCAAATCTCTGCTAACGTGAATTACTATGTATTGCTCGGGATTGTTTTATTAGCTAAATTTTTGTTATAACAGCATCAGCAATGTTTTGACGTACAGAATCAATTAATAATTATTTTTTCGATTTGGTTGTTCACTCAGGTTTGACATAAAATTATACGGAGTGAAGTTAGATTCACAAAAAATATTATGATAATTTTTATCAATTTGGTTTAGCCCGAATATTCTTGAATTTTTTTGTGATAAATGAGTGCGTTTTATGGCAAAAGCTGCAAAAAATATATGTTTTTTTGTCATTTTGCCTGACTGAACACACTAGAAATGTAGTATTGCACGTGAAAGGCGATTGAACAACCAAATTGAATAAAAATAAAAATTGGTTCTAGACGTCATTTATGTTTAGAAGCGCTCTGTCATTAGCTATACACATGGCCGTGTCATGACTTTTCAGTGTTCGTTTTGTCATGCATGTGATCATACATGCTACTTCAAAACTGTACGGTACTTTGTGCTTGTAATTATGTACTTTTGGTTTTATAAATTCTGTCTATTAAACCAATCAGAATGCGCACATTTTTGTTTATTTTTATATCTTTGCAAGGGCCGAGCTTTTCCGGACACCCAGCTCTTTTGCAGTTCGCTTTTCATGTCCTACCGTACGCAGTAACCAAATCGAGGACGTGCGGCTATAGGTCCGATTTACGTAGAACCATATCTGCACATGGCATAACTCCATGCTAGCCTCCATGCCTATATATTGACATAAATAATGGGTCGGCTAATAAGTTCCGACATTCAAAGTTCAGCCAATAAGTTCAGCATTCCGGTTAATCAAAGCAATAATCAAAGCTAAAAGTCAACATTACCTTGACTTTTAATCGATTTTGATGCGGATTTTTCGTTTTCGCTTCAGTTGGAAGGCGCCACACCGAAGCTTGTGGACTGGTTTATATGTTAAACTTGAAAACCGATGTCACCCATCACCAGTTATAATGCGTTTTATGAATGTGGGGTCGGAATAGACTCGTTCTAACATGTCTTCCGCGACCTTTACGCGATTGAGTTTTTGAGTAAAATTCTGTCTCTAGAGCGGAAACGCATTTCATACCCAAACAATCGTGTACAATGGTGCGAATTGATTCGTAAGACACTATATCTCTCAAACCTAAATGACAATTTTCCGTCACCATTTCCTACATTTTATTGGTGTGAACTTCAGTTGAGGACGACTAGAGCGAGGCAAATCTTCCATCACATTTTGACCGCTATTGAATGCACTTTACCACTCATATGCAGGTGTTTTTGATAAAGTCGATTCACCGTAAGCCTTCTGTAACATTTTCAGCGATTCAGAAGACGAAATTTTTAGATGCCAGATCGCGCTTTAACTTCACGTCAAGATAGAGGACAGTGGTGCCAACTCTTTAAGGCTGAAAACAGATATGCATAATTTATGCTTGCATGTGTACTGTTTATATTGGAGGTTGAGCCTAGGTTCAACCTAGGTTGAACCTTCAATATAAACACCAAAAGCTAACTTGGAGTTAATTCGACTCGATCCAAAAAGATCTTAGATCGAATCGAAAAACAACAACAAAAATAAAACTAAAATAACAAAAAACAAAAAAAATTGATAAATTTATTTTTTTTGTGTGAGCTGTGGTATCTAAATACGAAATCATATTTTTTGTAATTTTTCCGATTTTAATTTATTAAGTTTTCCCTAAAATTAATTGCATTCATCTAGACATTTTTAAAAAAAATTGGACTACATCCAAAGATAACTCTGCCAATGTAAACTCTAGAAGTTAATTTCAAGGTTAACCTGAAGATAACTAGTTGACTTGACCCGCAATGTAAACCGCATAAATGCTGCGTGTGAATATGAACAACTTAACATTGAATTTCATATACAACATTGGTTTGTGTATATTTTTCTAGCTGCTTGTACTCTTTAGGCCGATTGTGGTATAATTATTATTAGCAATGTGTTGTTTTACCTTTTCTGTTAGATTTTGTATGTATACCAATAAACCCATTACCGAATTATTTTTGATTTGCGGTTGTTGATTCCGACGGGGGTTATAAAATTCTAAAGTAGGTAATGATTTACTTAAAGGCCAAGAATCTAAATCTTCTATTTCCATTAAATTTAAATGGTATTAATTATTAATTAGATTTATGTTTTTGTACAAAAGGGTTTTGATGAGTTTCGTGGGATAATTGTTATTTTAGTGAAGTAGCTTTAACATAAATAGAAATGAAATAAAAAAAAAATTAAGGCCATTTTTTAGATGTAGATTTTATTTTCGAGAGAGCAGAATAAAACAATACAAATCTTTTTTGTATAAAATAAGGTTTTAAATAAAAATATATAATTTAATTTTTATAAAATAAGATATAAATAAATTAGCAATAAAAAATCTATTACGACATAGTTTGAAAAAAGAAGTAACTTCAAAAATTATCTCGTGTGTAACGGGTTAAGTTTTTTTTGTAACCGAAAAAGATTACCTTGCAATGTTAAAACAAAATATTTAAAGCACACAAAAAAGTCAGTCAACTAAATAAAACAAAGGCTTATTTTAGCACACCAATTGGTCGGTGTTTATATGTAACATTTGTGCAGGATGCTAAACAAAGACAATGCCAAACTTGAAATAGTTCATTGCTTAAAGTTTTGCAAACCCACAATCAAAAGCGCATATTTTTTATCAGTTACAAAACCGAAATGTGTTATATTCAAACAATCACGCTATGATTATTTTAAAACATTTGGTCGTGTGGACATTTATTTATCAGAAGAGGAAAAATAAATCTGAACCCCTTGTTCAGGATCAAGTGTGTAAGCCACATATTACGAGGGTTACCTTTTATATTTCGGGATTGGACAACCCTAGTGTTGCAATCTGGCAACTGACAGCTCTATCGTAAAGTTTGACATTTTTGAGATTATACGTACTCAGAACGTTTTGACATTCGAGCGCTATTTGTGTTGTCTACAGTACTCATTCACTCTACATCTCGGCGAAAAAATGGAATTAAATCGTGAACATTTTCGTGCGATTATTTTTTACAACTTTCGACGTGGATTAAGGCAGCAAGAGTGCATGGATGAACTTAATTCAATTTTTGGCGATGAAGTTCCATCAAGAACCAGTGTTTATCGATGGTATGGTGAATTCAATCGAGGTCGTAGTTCACTTCAAGACGAATTTCGTGAGGGTCGTCCAGAATCAGTTGTTGTTCCGGAAACCATTGATGCTGTGCACGAACTGATATTGCAAGATCGTCATGTGACCTATCGTGAGATTGAGACAACCTTAGGCATTAGTGGGACCAGCATACATTCAATATTGCATAAACATTTGAATATCAAAAAAATTTGTTCGCGTTGGATAAAACACAATTTGTCAATCGCTCAAAAAAAGGCTCGTGTCGATTGGTCGAAAGAAAAGCTCAAAAAATACGATCGCGGTGCTTCAAAACACGTCTATGACATAGTGACAGGTGATGAATCGTGGATTTACTCGTATGAGCCCGAGAGTAAACAGCAGTCGACTGTATGGGTGTTTCAAGATGAGCCGAATCCAACAAAAGTTGTTCGCGCACGAAGCACTTGCAAGCAAATGATCGCCTGTTTTTTCGGAAAAAATGGACATGTCGCAACCGTACCACTAGAACAACGCAGAACAGTCAATTCTGAGTGGTACACAACCATTTGTTTGCTAGTTGTCTTCCAAGAAATCAGGAAAACCAACTGCCGAAGACGGATCACTCTTCACCACGGCAATGCGAGCTCTCACACATCGGCTCAAACAACTGCATTTTTGAGCACTCAACACATCGATTTGATGAGTCATCCGCCGTATAGTCCTGACTTGTCATCAAATGACTTCTTTTTATTCCCGTACGTAAAAAACAAACTGAAAGGTCAACGTTTTTCGACACCTGAAGAAGCGGTTGCTGCGTTCAGAATGCATGTTTTGGAGATACCGCAGTCAGAGTGGAAAAAGTGGTTCGACAGTTGGTTCAAACGCATCCAAAAGTGTATAAATCTTGATGGGGAATATTTTAAAAAACAATAATGCGATTTTTGATGATTAATATTTGTTTTTGTTCTCTAATCCCGAAACATAAAAGGCAGCCCTCGTACAATTAACCCAGCATTCGAATTATAGTTCCGCTCATTGAATAACGAAATATCAAGGTTTTATTGTAACTAGTATGTTACTATTAAGAAAAAAAATTACTGTTAAAAAAATCAGGATATTTTTGAAATGCTTCCTAATTTCTCTCCAACGAAAAATGCAAAAATACCTCAGTAAACATCCCCATTTTAATATCGGACCATTTTATTAATTTTTATGTTTTTTACATATAAAGAGTTGTTAGTGGCATTTTTTCATTAATATGTCGTTTCCAACGACTGTCTTGTTTGTTGACAAATAAGTCGCTTAACGAGGCGATATTTTGAGTAAGTACGTCACATAAAATTGTGTCTAAATGTAATACAAACAATTTTTTTAGTTAAATTTAGAAACACTACAGAGAAATTTTTTTACCATGAAATATAATTTTTTTTTTGTTATTACGTCATAAATAAGAAAATGAATTGGTTGTGTTCTAACAATGCCTTCTAAACTACTGGCCGCTTACACCAACTGATGACGACACGCTAAGTTGACGGTTCAACTAGATGGCAGATAAATTTTAAAAAGGAAAATTACATCACAAAATATATTTAGTTGCAATTATTACATCGAAGTAGAAGGTTTTTCATTTTTTATTTCCGTTTTCCAATTTTTTCTAGTTTTTGGCTCCGCCTCGTTCTCATAAAACCAAAATAAATTTCGTCATACAAAAAATTACAAAACAATACAATACAAATATTATTTCTCTCTCCAGTTGTTTTGTAATTTTGTTAATTTGTTTAGTTTCGAACAAACTGTTGAAGCCGAAGGATATTCGTTTTTTAATTTTTCTAGTAATGCATGTACATTTTTATTTTAAATTTTGGCATTTTTTTGTCATTTTTATCCAACATAAGTCGATTTGTAATATCATCTAATTCAAAATTGTTGTAATTGGTACGCAGATTCAATAAAAATAGGAAAAGAAGTACGGATATCATGTAAAATACAGAAAAAATGCATCGTACCGTACAGCTTCGACTAATTATGTGACACTAAATGAAAATGACAATAAAATACAAAAATGAAATGACAAAATAGAAACAAAATGATCACATAATATTCTCTGCTCTCACGGTTTTATTTATATTTTTGTAGTGGAATACACTAGAACTTTGTATTACGTTATCTAAATAGGCGCATTTCTTTAAATTCTCATTAACTTCTTGAATGTGGATCGAAAAAATTCAATTTATGAATTAAGAAAATCAATTACACTAAAATTGTTCATAATTTATTAATTTATTGTATAATAATTCAGATTTTTATTTGTTAAGTTTGTGAAATTTATTGCCGTCGTAATAAGGAGGCAAAGTGTATTATTTTAACTTAATTATACTGACATCTGGTTGTCGACTTACGTTGTCGTCATCAGCAAAAAATGAAAGTTGTCACAGGCCAGTACTATAGAAGGCACTGGTTCTAACCACTTATTCAAACAATTCAAGATGGCATCAAATAAGTCAAAAGGTTCGAGAAATTAAGGACGAAAAATCTTAATATATAACACAAAACGGTAAGACAGATTATAATTTATTGAAGCTACAAGTTGAAAATTCTGTAAAAAATAACAAAATATTTAATTTTTTTTTTCTTTTTATTTTTTTTTACTTTTAGTTTTTCAATTGTATGGTGTATTGTGATTGTTCCGTATAGTGGTCTATTTTAATATACGGAACAATCACAATACAACATTACAATTGAAAATTTAAAAGTAAAAATATAAATATTCGTAAATACGAAACGTTAGTTGTTAAAAAAGAATATATGGAAAATGTGAAAGAATCGAATTTCATACGCTACGCAGTAATTCGCTAGTAGTACAACTACGTGGTATTGCTCTATATATATAGACAATATTCCAATGTAAATATACAACATCAGTCGTCTCGTCGCGACCTGATTAGAAGACTGATTTTTTCAAAGCAATAATCTCATCTGTTCGAAACTGATTTTTTGTTGTTTTGTTTATTCGATTGTTGTGATTCTTACATATTTGTCATGTATAAGTCAAAAATTCAAAAAATATTTCAGTAGATCCGCAAAATTAAAACTCGGCAGTTGTAAATGCTCAATACTCATCTCAACTTTTATTTTTTATTATGCATTCATTTTATTTTCTTATCAGTTTAAAATAAACGGAAAAAGTTAATTTAGCCGAACAGTAAATTTTGGCGAGACTCAAGAGTAAAGAACATACAGCGTTTATTAACATTAATTTGGAAAAGCACCAAAATTTAATCGCAAAGTTTCCAAAAACAACATGGTAATAATTGTATGTGGGCCTAGTCTTAAAAAAGCTGGAACAAAACCATTATAAAATGCTCTTGGTCCTAATTTTGCAGTACGATGGATTACATCCAGAAAATTTTTATATTCGCCGGGTTTAGCATTCATTGCTTTTGTTTTCAAAACATCTAATGGTTGTGTTAATGCGGTGGCAATGCCACCGGCAGCTAAGGACGCTAGAAAATGTGTTTCTGTATCATCTTTAAAATGGCCAACAGTAAGTAGTGAATTTTTTATTTTTTCATAAAATGCTACTTGACCAATTGTTAGGAGGGCCCCTCGGCCTAGAGAAGGTACTAGTCCAGAGAATAATTTTGAAACACCTTCTTCACGACTAATACGTATCAAACCGTCAAACACATGTTTATAATTTCTTCTTTGTGCTATCGGTAATCTCAAGTCGCTTTCCATACGTACATTAATTACATCGGGTGGCACACCGACAACACCGCCAGCGACACCAGACAAACCTGCTAATAAAACCCGACCACCGAATCCCGAATCTTTTGGTAGAAAGTCTTTTCCCATTTCATATAAAGCAAACCGAGCAGTAGAATATGTTAATTCATGCACAATCGCAGCTGTTATTCCATTATACAGCCTCATAAAACCATCTTGCTTTATAATTGTTCTTGTTGCTTTGAAAATAGATAATTTGCCTGTTGATTGGGTTTGAAGAAAAACTTTTATCAGTTCTATGGGATGAGTAAAACAAGCAGATCCGGCGCTGGCTAAACCACCAAAATACCATCGGATAACTTTATCTTCTCTTGGTCTTTCGGACATTTTCTTGAAACTGAAATTTTGAAATTACATTAGTTTATACTTTAGTTTATACTTAAAACTTTTACTACATCTACGATGAAAACGACTGATATTTAGATTGTACAAAAGAATTGACATTGCTTTTACAGATAAATCATATAAAAAATTATGTGAAAAATTTAATTATTCCAGTTAACTATTCCAGTAGCTAAAAATTATTGTCGACCAGTACCCGGAGGCCGGAATAAACAATGCATGTTAGAATACCAATCACAATTTTATTTACTATAAAAGATAGCATACGAATTAGTAACCAACATTTAATTGTAATTTTTCTAAAAGTACAAAAGTAAGGAAGATATTACTGTGTGGGGTCCCAATCTTAAAATAGCTGGAAAATACCCTGTATAAAATGTGTACCAAATTAAACTCTTTGAACTTTTAAATTCGCTAGGTTTAGCATTCATTGCACGCGTTTTTAAAACATCTATTAGTTGTGTTAATTTATAGCGCCAATGACTGCGGCGATTAGAAACGAAAAAAAAACACTTTGGTATTCTTTTTAAAATAACCTGAATCAAATACAGCCAAAACTGTTTTTGTGCGGTAATAGGTACCGCATAAAAAAAAATCTTCCGAAACTTCACGAGTAGGTGTAAAAAATAATTTTCGCAACACATTTAAAATTTTTTTTATGCGGTGAATAGGGATGCAATACTTACGCAGTGTGATGAAACATCAAAAATCGAAAAAACAAAATGGCCAACGTCAATTAACTAATTAGATTAATCACATTCAATTATGTTCTAATTTGATTGAAATTTTGAAAGAACTTAAGTAGATTTTACTGTGCTTTTTCTTTATCAAAATTGTTATGCCAATGAATAAATAAATAAATATATACTGAATTTTTTTAAAACCACAAAAAAATCGCATAAAAAAGACCGCTAATACAATTCTAGTTTTAAACCCCGACTCTTTTGGTAAACTATGTTTTCCTACTTCATATAAAGAAAATCTTACGGTTGAATAAATTAATTGGCGGGCCAGTGATGCTGATATTCCAGTATATAACTTAAGATGTTTTATTATTTTTGCCGTTATTTGGACAATAGATAATTTATTGTCTTGCTGCGTTTGCAATATAACTTTGATTAAATCTAAGGCATGAGTGTGACAAACAGCTACCGCAATGTCTACAGCAAAAATAGAATTGGTGTATTATACAGAATTGGTATGTATTTTATCTTCTAGCGGTCTGAAATGCATGGGGCATGGCAGAAATTTTAAAAATATTATTTTTTATAGAAATACGCGTACATATTTAAATTTTACTGAATGTTACTAGCTAAATACATACAATATTCGCGAAAATACAAATTTTTATTTTTTAGGTTATCCTGCCTAAAATTGAAATATTTTATTACTAATATAACACCAATTAAAATTACTGAAACGTTGCTCTCGCTGTATTTCTGGAATTAAAGAATAAGAAACTTTTAGATCTCACGTAATTCAGTCTATAAATCTTGAACCTTAAAATTTCGAAAAAGAAACCCCAATGAAAAGCCAGATCTCGGGACTCTAATACCGTAGATACACAAATTAGATAATTGTAAAATCTAGATTATTACGATATTTTTCCGGTCTGAAATTACACGATTGTCGCCAAAACAAGATTATTACGTTTATAAAACACAACTATCACTATCAGTAATTGTAGAAACACGATAAATGTGAAATAAACCAAAAATCAGTAGATTTATTAGGAGGGGGGCATATAAATGTTATTTTTATAAAATGAAAGTTTATTAAAATGTTAGATTATCGATTAAACTTTAAATTATGAAAAATTGTGTCAAGAATTATTTATACATTATATAGGTTAAATTAAGTTATTGTAATTTGTAAGTGATTCGACATATCCCTTTTTCTACAGAAAAAAAAATCGCTAAATTTAAGTCCAAACCACCCAAATGTGTGAGTAAAAAACATAATATGTAATGGCGTTTTGGATAACACATTACGCTTGATTTGAAGTACAACCGACACAATTGTGTATATAGTTATAGTGTTTTTTTACGGACGTAAATAAGAAGGAATTTACAAATGTGTAAGTTGGTTCAAAAGACGTACAAAAATAAATGTTTGACATGATTCTTTTGCCTTAGCCACACAATTGTGTGGGCAGGCAGGAAAAGGCATATATTTATTTAATTGACATGCAACCGCAATTGAAGAAAATCGCGAATTTTTTTGTCTGTCCACGGCATAAACGTTCCAAAAACTAAACGAAGTACGCTAAGCAGCGTCGGTGCTAAATATCATGCGGAGCCCATACACGTAACGGCCTCTTGTATATCTAAATCGTACAACTCTGTTGTATAATACACACTCGCTCTAACTGATTTCACGGATTCGACACTATAACAGATGCCATTACCTGTTTTTTCGGAATCGGTTAAAACAAAATATTTAAAACATACAAAAAAAACATGCATGCTCAACAACGCTAGTACCAAACTTTCAATTTCCTTTTATTCTTCACCAAACTAGTTCATTCCTAGAAGTTTTGCAAACCCACAATCAAAAGCGAAATTTTTTTCATCAGTTCTAAAACCAAACTTAATTACATCGCTAAGATTATTTTAAAACATCTGGTCGTGTGAAAATTTCTTTATCAGACGAGCAAAAATAATTATGACCCTCTTGTTCAGAATCTCAAAAAGTATGTAAGCCACAATTAATAATTAACCCAGCACTCGAATTATAGTTCCGCCATTCCACACTTTAATTCTTTCGTCGTGGTTCTTTCCTCGTATCCTTCCTCTTCACCAACAAACTGTTGTTGGTTTGTAGGTGAAGGGGATGGAAACGACGAAAGAATCACGACGAAAGACTCACGACGAAAGAATCACGACGAAAGAATCATAGTGTGCACCGGCGGACTGACTAATGAAATAAAAGGTTTTATTGTAACTATAGTACTTTACTATTACTATTTTGGGGTATTTTTGAAATGAAGCCTAATTTTATTTTAAATATAGCAACGAAAATGCAAAAATACCTCAGTAAACATCCCCATTTTAGTATCGGACCATTTTATTAATTTTTACAATATATTTTTATTATATAAAGAGTTAGTGGCATTTTTTCATTTATAGGTCCTTTTCAAACACCGTGTTATTTGTTGGCAAATAAGAGTCCTGATGGAGCAACATTTTGAATAAATGTAATACAAATAGTTTTTTTAGTTAAATTTAGATTTTTAGTCCAGAGAAAATTTTTTACCATGTAATTTTTACCATGTGGTTTTACGTTTTTTTTTTTGTTATTACGTTACAAATGAGCGAATCAATTGGAATGACGAAGATGGCATCAAATAAGTCAAAAGGTTCGAGAAATTAAAGACGAAAAAACATAATATGTATACGACACAAAACGGTAAGATAGATTATAATTCATTGGAACTATATAGCTGGAAATTCTGTAAAAAAATTATTACAAAATATTACAGTAGATCCGCGAAATTAAAACTCGTCAGTTGTAAATGCTCAATATTCTTCTCAACTTTTATTTTTTATTTTATTTTCTTATCAATTTAAAATAAACGGAAAAAGATATTTTTGCCGAACAGTAAATTTTGGAGAGACTCAAGAGTATAGAACATACATTATTAAGATTAATTTGGAAAATAACCAAAATTTAATCGCAAAGTTTCCAAAAACAAAAAGGTAATAATTGTATGTGGGCCTAATCTGATAAAGGCAGGAACAAAACCTTTATAAAATGCTTTTGGTCCTCCTGATTTTGCAGTACGATGGATTACATCCAGAAAATTTTTATATTCACCGGGTTTAGCGTTCATTGCTCGTGTTTTCAAAACATCTAATGGTTGTGTTAATGTGGTGGCAATGGCCCCGGCAGCTAAAGACGACAGAAAATGTGTTTTTGTGTCATCTTTAAAACGGCCAGAAGCAAGCAGTAAAGATTTTATTTGTTCATAAAATGCTACTTGACCAATTGTTATGAGGGCTCCTCGGCCTAGCGCAGGTGCTGATCCAGAAAATAATTTTGAAAAACCCTCTTCATTATTAACACGACTCATACCGTCAAACACTTGTTTATAATTTCTTCTTTGTGCTTTCGGTAGTTTCATATCGTTTTCCATACGTACATTAATTAAATCGGGAGGCACACCGATAAGACCACCAGCGGCACCTGACAATCCCGCTAATAAAATCCGACCACCGAATCCCGAGTCTGCTGGTAGAAACTTTTTTCCTATTTCATATAAACCAAACCGAGCAGTAGAATATGTTAATTCATGTAAAATTGAAGCTGATATTCCATTATACAGCCTAAAAAAACCATCTTGCTTTATAATGTTCCTCGTTATTTTGACAACGGATAATTTGGCTGTTCCTTGGGTTTGTAGAAAAACTTTTATCAATTCTAAGGGATGAGTAAAACAAACAGATCCGGCGCTGGCTAAACCACCAAAATAAAATCGCGCTACTTTATCTTCTCTTGGCCTTTCGGACATTTTCTTGAAACTGAAATTTTGAAATTGTACTACATTAGTGTATAGTTAAAACTTTTATTTCATCTACGATGAAAACGGCTGATATGTAGATTATATAAAATAATAAGCCCCATTTGACATTGCTTTTATAGATAAATCGTATAAATTATAGTGAAAGATTTAATTACTTCAACACTACTACAGCAGCTAAAAATTATTGTTAACCAGTACCCGGAATAAACAACGCATGTTAGAATATCAATCACCATTTTATTTACTATAAAAGATAGCATGCGAATTATTAACCAAAATTTAATCGTAATTTTTCCAGAAGTAAGAAAGATATTACTGTGTGGGGTCCCAATCTTAAAATAGCTGGAAAATACCCTTAATGATAGTGGCCCAGGTTGTACTGTATACAAAAATAAATTCTTTAAACTTTTAAATTCGCTAGGTTTAGCATTCATTGCACGCGTTTTTAAGATATCTAATGGTTGTGTTAATGTAGTATCAATGATTGCGGCGATTAGAAACGAAAGAAAATGTGTTTTGGTATCCTCTTTAAAATGGCCTGAATCAAGTAGTAACGATTCAACTTCATAGTAAAATAATATTTGACAAATTGTCATAAAAAAACTGCGCCCGGTTGCAATCGATGCCCCAGAAAACAATCTTCCAAAACTTTCTTCACGATTAACACACACGCAACCATTAATCACGTTTTTATAATTTCTTCTTTGGCCTAAAGGCAATTTTATATCGTTTAGCATTCGCACTTTTATTAAATCAGCAGGCACACCAACAAACCCACAGGCAGCTCCAACCGATCCAGCTAATGCAATTCTAGTTTTAAACCCCGACTCTTTTGGTAAATTATGTTTTGCTACTTCATATAAAGAAAATCTTGCGGTTGAATAAATTAATTGGCGTGCCAGTGATGCTGATATTCCATTATATAACTTAAGTGGACCATCTTGTTTTATTATTTTTGCCGTCATTTGGACAATAGATAATTTATTGTCTTGCTGCGTTTGCAATACAACTTTCATTAAATCTAAGAGATGAGTGAGACAAACAGCTGCGGCACTGGCTACAGCACAAAAGTACCATCGCTGTATTTTATCTTCTAGCGGTTTGAAATACATGGTGCATAGCTGAAATTTTAAAATTATTATTTTTTTGCATTAGTGTTAGACTACACAACTGAGAGTCAATAAAATGTATACACAATTTACTCAACTACAAGTAGATTATAGCGTTCAACAAATGTAAGAAATAAGTTAAAGAAACAAATTTAAGGAGAGATTCATTTGAGAGACAAAATGAGTAAAATACGATTTTCAGAAACAGTGCTTCAGAGTAATTTGCTGACAAATGAATTTGATTCAGAGTAATTTGCCGACAAACATTTTAATTGAAAATACGAACTAACCATAAATCGAAAAGTAGTATCTGTTGAAATACGCGTATTTAAATTTTACTGAATGTTGCTAAATACATACAATTGTCTGGAGCAAAATGCAAATTTTTATTTTATGGGCAGGATAAATTGAAATATTTTATTACTAACATAAAACCAATTAAAATTACTGAAGCGTTGCTCTCGCTGTAATTCCGGAATTGAAGAATAAGAAAATTCCTCACGTAATTCAGTCTATAAATCTTGAATCATTAAAATTTCGAAAAATAAACCCCAATCGCCAGACACTAATACCGTAGATAGAAATATTTTTCCGGTTTGAAATTACACGATTGACGCCAAAACAAGATTATTACGATTATAAAACACAACTATCACAATCGGTAATTGTAGAACGACGATAAATTTTAAATAAACCAGAAATCAGTAAAATTATTAGGAGGGGCGGCGGGGCTATAAATGTTTTTTTTATAATAAGAAATTTTATTAAAACGTTCGATTATCGTTGTGCAAGAATTATTTATACAATATAGGCTAAATTAAGTTATTTTAATTAATTCGAAATATATTTATTTAATTTACATGCAATCGCGATTGAAGAAAATCACGATTTTTTTTTGCCTGTCCCCGGCATAAACGAAACAAAACTAAACGGAGTACGCTACGCAGTACCGGTTCTAAATATCATGCGGCCACTGATCTATATTACATGGATACGACATGGGAGCACTTTTTTTTATAGTCATATCGCTCGTTTATATACACCTCTTGCTTTAAAAAAATATTTCCGAAAGATAGGACCGTATCGAGGATAGATTTAATTTCGAAAATTTCTGAAATTGGTTTTTTATTATTATAGTCAATGAAAAAATAATAATATTCAAATGATTTAAATTATAAATCACATTTTATTCATTAAATTCATGTGGTATCGTTTTTGTATGCAAATTTCTTTTTGCGATTTCCCTTGATATTTCAAATGCACACCTGCAAATATTTCGAATAAAAAAAAGAGTTCGTGTCGTCAAAACGTCAAACGTCAAAAACTCATAGGAACCAGTTTTCTGTTTACATTATTTGATTTTCGAAAATTCGGAATTTAATAAAAAAA
The DNA here is from genome assembly GCA_947310385.1 of Nephrotoma appendiculata. Classification (NCBI taxonomy): domain Eukaryota; kingdom Metazoa; phylum Arthropoda; class Insecta; order Diptera; family Tipulidae; genus Nephrotoma; species Nephrotoma appendiculata. The sequence continues at coordinate 248,514,135 of OX371224.1, forward strand.
GAAAATTTTTCTGTCTCTGTCACAAACGTAGAACTATTTTTTCACTACCATAGAGTTTTTGTCAAGTCGTATCCATGTATATAGATCAGTGCATGCGGCCCATACACGCAACAACTTGTTGTATATCTGAATTGTAAAAATCAGTTGTACTACAAACACACGGTCTAACAAAATAAATTTCAATTATAACCAAACGAAAATTGCTAGCCATACTCTATGCAGTTTAAGTCTGTCAAATAGTGATATACACGGTACGACTAGTTTCTAAATTATTAACTTCGCCAAGAGCCAACGGCAATAACCGTAAATAGTTAATTAAACTGTCAAATGAGTCTACAGACTGATCCACACACAGTACTATCTTGTTGCGCCTCAACTCACAACTGACGTAGTCTGTACGGGCCCCGTGTTATGAAATATAAATTGTTAGCGACATATTATAAAAAGATCGCAAACGAATAAGGTGTTTACATTTTAAAAATTAGGAATCAAACCAAAACGGTAAAATTTTATTTAATTTAATAAAATCAGATGAGCATCATACGACCTTAAAAACCAAACTTAACACATGAAAAGATCGTGATTGCTGAATGGTTGTATTATCGACAAAAATGTAAGGCTATCTTCGAAAATAAATTTGCTAATTATGAATTTGGAAATAGACTTAATAAATGTAGCGGAGTGAATTATATCACCTTGCTTATTCTTTAAATGGTATACATATAAGCAAACATTCAAAATCAATTCCCTTTTGTTCTGGGAGGTTCTTTCACGGCTGAAGATCGCGCATTAATTATAAAATTTCTACATCCTCACTAATAAACAAAGAATTTGAATTAAATATAGAATGAATAACAGCAGCTGTCAAACGAGTCAAATTCGGAGAGTAAAAGAGAAAGCATATAAATCAACGGGTCGTATTTAGAATTTGTTAAATCGAAATTAAAAACTACACAAATTCACAATTATTTTTATTCCAATTTAGTACGGATTTATTTTTTTTTTTATTTTCGGTAACAAATTGTACTTATAGTATTCCAAAACAAAAAATAATTATAAAAAAATAGCACGTAGAATATGAACGTAGTAATATTAAGAAAAATGCGATACTGTAATATAACATATGATTCTATTATGTTTACTAAAAGAAAAAGTCCAACAACAACAACCAAAATCGTTTCTTAGATTTTTTGATTTATAACTTAAATTAATGATAATTTTATCACAAATCACTTTGCTTTTAACACAATTTTCATTTTATTTTATATAAACACTTATAAATGGTAAGGAATTTTATTTCGAATTTTTCGATGCGCATTTTGACAACATTTCACAAAATACATCATTTCAATATTTCAATGTTCAACGTTTTCAATATTTATTCACAAACGATGCCCTAGTACACGATACACAAACTGTTTTATAATATTTTATTTTTTTTAATTAATAATATCACGATGTTTTAAGAACACAAAATTTAGCGCGTGACTTTTTACAACAACAAAAACTTGTCCGGTTAGCTTTTTCTTTGACATCTGATACCACCATATGCATTTTGTATATGACCATCCTGTTCCCACATGACTCAAAAGAGATAGCAAATATTATATTGGTTTTATATGGGAAGAAACAGTTGCAGCTCTAGTTAATGTAACTCTATTCTAATAAAACCAACTAACAGAGCTCTCATACTTTTTGAGTAGCTCGCACAACGAAACAAAAATTAATACCAAAAATTAAAATTGAAACCAACTTCATTTTATTTTTCCAAACTAGTAACATTTTTGAAATGACATCTGACATATTATGTTAAACCGATCAATTTGTGTTTGTTTTTTTTTTACAATTCAGACAAAAAAATCACTATAAAATCGCTAATTTTCATTTATAACTAACTTCATTAGTATGATCTTAAGGCAAAAAGTTTAAAGTTTACTAACTTTTTCCTTAAGGTAAAAGGGGAAAAAAATTTTTTTATTTTCAAACAAACTTGTAAGGTGAAAGGAAAAAAAATAAGTTCGAAACCGACCAAATGGCACAGTGGTTAAAGCTTTGGCGTTTGGGCCGGGAGGTACCGGGTTCAAATCCCGATAGAGGTTGGATGCAACCAACATTTCAATATTAATTGCAAGTGACCGAACTAAATATTTAAATTAAAATAATTATTTTCTAGAAGTGTACTTAATAGGCTTCCAATTGTAAATAATATTTATTTATTTAAGTTCTGTTTACATATCTAATTTTGCGTTTATTAAATCAAAGTCATCATGAGACGCAAACATGATATTTCTGAGAATACAAAACGAAATATAATCCAACTGCTGATAAAAACCACTTTAACACAATGTAAAATTGCCAAATTGGTTGGAATTACGAAGTCCTAACTGTCAAACATTAAGAGACAGCAGCAAAACGGTGAATCCTTGGCTAACCAGCGCACACAACATTGTGGTCGAAAGCGAATTACGACCAAAAGAGAAGAGACATAATCGTTTTGAAAACCGTTCTCTGTCATCGCAGAAAATCAGTAAAGACAATAAATAATGTTCTTAAAGAGCAAACTGTCAACATCTCTATCCGAACGCTAAGGTGTCGATTAAAAGAATTCGGCATAAAACGTTGCTGCCCGACCATTAAATAAAAATTAAATAGTAACAATGATGACCAAACGTGTGGCATGGGCAAAGCTTTAAAAACAGTTTTCGACAGCAGATTGGCAAAATGTAAATACAAATTTTAGGTTTATCGATTAGTTAAGTCATTTTCTAATGTTACTGTTTTTAATAGGTTTGTTTCTCAGACAAATCTCACATTCAAATTGTAGCAGAACAAAATATATTCGTTAAACGTCGCTCGAACGAACGGTTTGATGAGGACTGCATTACACAAATGGTAAAGCATCCAAAGTCAGTAATGATTTGGCGTTGTATCACCATAAAAGACCCGGGACCTCTGCACATCGTAGAAGGAACGATGAACGCCGAGAAATATATTCAGCTCCTGGATACAGTGCTAGTGCCCGAACTACCTTAAATATTCCGCCGTAATCAAAAATACATCTTTCAACAAGATGGAGCCCCCTGCCACACAGCAAAATGTGTCTTGGAGTATATGAAACGAAAAAATATACTCATTCTGGATTGGGCTGGTAATTCACCAGATATGAACCTGAATGAAAATGTTTGGGCTATGTTGGTATGACTGTCAGTGACATCTGTGCCAAATGTCACATCAAAATAATCATTAGTGTTTAATATACGCTCGTCTTTCTGAAGTACAAAAAGTACATTTGGCGATTTTTACAATGAGTGAAATTATTCAATAAAGAAGTTCCAATAAATTTTGTGTGCGGAATCAATTTCGTGGTGCCGAAACGTTCAGAATGTTGCAAAAGGCCTTCGGTGATAATTGTATGTCGCGAGCAAGTGTTTTTGATTGGTACCAAACCACATCAAAGCAAATCAAAAATCAAGGTGATGTTGACAGTTTTCTTCGATTATAGAGGTGTGGTGCACTCCGAATTCCTTCTGACCGGCCAATTCGGCTATTCGTAAAAAGAGGCCGGAATTATGGGTCGACAACTCTTGGTTTTTGCACCACAATAATGCACATTCTCATACTGCATTGGTTTTACGTGATTTTTTCGCCAAAAATTCCACCCATATCGTTCCGCAACCACCGTATTCGCCTGATTAGCTCCGTGTGACTTCTGGCTGTTCAGCAAACTAAAACGACCGCTTCGGGGAAACCATTTTGAGTCAATTGAAGACATTAAACGTGAATCACTACGTGCATTGGAGGCTATTCCGGAAATTGACTTTAACAACTGTTTCGAGGATTGGAAAAAACGTTGGCACAAGTGTATTGAGGCCGAGGGGGATTACTTTGAGGGGGACAAAATAGAAGTCTTACGTTTTTTTGCTCACAGTATTGCAGATTTTCAAGATAAGTTTTAACAGATAATTAGTAGTATTAAAATTGTGATTGATAAATATTAAATTTGTGTGTATAATTTGTAATTTTGTGTATTTTCAAAATATCTCGTGAACTAAAATGTTGTGTTTTTATTTGCGTACTTATATAATTTCTTACATTTTTATTTAAAAATTATTCATATCGAGTGTTAAATAAATTAATACAATTAATTTATGGGACACTATAATGAAAAGTTTAATACTTTGCTTTAGAAGTTTTTATTGTACCATTGCTAACAAGCTGAAATGATAAACCTGTCATTTAAAATAAACAATTTTTACTTAATAAACACATTTTATTAAACACTGGTTTCTTATTTCGAAAAAAAAATTGAATATTTTAATTAAAAAATTTGTCCAAAGGTTTAAAAAATCGCTTGATCGATTTCAACTTGTTAGATCATCATCAGGAGTATCTACTGATTTGTAAAAATAAAAATTAGTTATGTATAGTAGAAAAAAGGCAAAAAAGAAATAAAAGAAGGAGACAAAAAATAGGCAATAAAAATCAATCAATTGATCGTCACAACCATCTGTTGTTTATACGAAAAATTACTAATAAAAAAGGAAGGGGGATAGCAGATAAGCGATTAGTCATCGGCTGAGTAACAAAATTTATTGAAGTACATTTAATTACCCTCTTATGTCATATTATTACGAGCGTGAGAATAGAACAGGGCGAGATGCGTAATTGGTGAAAAACGGAAAATTGGGAAAAACGTCAATGAGTAAGCTATCAAAAAAAATGTAATATAGCTGTCAACTTTCAACTCAACGAAACCTAAACTCGGTACATGGAAACATGGTATTGGATGATTTTCTGAAAACAAAATACCCTAGGCAATTTCAAATTGATCATCTTACCATTGACTAAATTATTTTCCTAATGTTACGGTACACTTTCGAACAGTTTCGGTTGAGCATTCATAACCATTCAGTTAGTCACTTTAGCTAACTTAATGATATATACACTCGACAATAGAAATTATTTATTAAGGACCAACCAGTCAAAAATAAAAACATACAACTTTTAACGATACCATATTATCTTTTTTTGACATTCCAGCCATGCACAACTTACGAGTATAATTCTTAAGTAATAACAAAATCAGCGCAATGTTAATTTACAACTTTTATGAATAAAACATGTTTAAATTTGTATGTATTTTGATTAATTTATTATAACAAACATTTAATAATAGAAAAGCAATCTCTAATATTTCATTTTGTTTTTTTTTTTTTAAATATCTTTGGCCGAGGTCTAGATAATTTAATCCACACGACCTATAGTTTTTTAATTTTGTACTGAGCACATTGTGTTTTTCGACTCCAATTGAAAAAAACCACGTGAACACATAAGACTAGACGCCTCAAAAAGAATTTAATCAAACTGAAGCTTCTAAATTGGTGTTCATTCGTTGAGTCTTCAACCGGAAGTAAAATTTTAAATTCTTGCACCATTCAATCTAATTTTTAGGTTAGTTTTCAAAAATTTAATAGTTTTATCATACATAGGGATCGGCGCTCGAAGTGTTACCAACTTCACGCTGCTGTAGCAACCAAACGGCTAATGAAATCGCCCTCATTTTTTGACAAGCGACAGTCTGTTATGTGACAAGCATGCGGAAGCATATCATTTTACCTCGCAGTTAAAAAAGTTATCGAAATGGAAAACAAACGCCATATTGTTATTGCTTTGTATTTTGGCTGGAAAATTGCAACCGGCCATTGTTAATAGCTACGACATTTACATGTGAACAAAATGTTTGTGTATTGGACCATTACACGTTAGAATCATACTGGTAGCATCAAAAAACATCATGGAGGTGGACATCCAAATACAGGAACATTGCCACAGATCTTTCGAAAGGTGAAGGCCAGAATTCAACGTAATCCACGACAAAGCGCGATTCAATTGGCGAAAAATCTCAATATGTCTGCTCGTAGCATGGGGCGCATATTAAAACATAAACTACGGTTGAAGTTCTACAAAATACAAAGTGCAAGATTTAACAACTGCACAAAAGGCAGTTCGCCTAGCAAAAGCAAAAGTGGTAAAACTCTTGCACGTTGGTGGCGAGCTTAAGAATTTGGTCTTTTCGGATGAAAAAAATTTTACGGTTCAGCAATATGTAAACCAACAAAACGATCGTGCTTGGTTAGAGTGCAAATCAAAAGAAAATTTAGACCAGCGAAAGCAAGCGTTGGACGTTTCAACAAGAATCGGCACTATCACATAAAGCTCGTGAAATCCAACGATTTTAACAAGAAAAACTTCCCAGCTTCATTTCTTCACAACAATGGCCACCTTATTCGCGGGACTTAAATCCAATGGATTTTTCCATATAGTCCATTCTGAAGGCCAAAGTATTAACTAAAAAACATGAGACGGTCGACGCCTTAAACATTGTTCTTCGCCGAGAATGGGACAAAACACCATCAGACCATATTCATGCAGCGTGTGAAGCCTTCTCGGACAGACTCGATGCTATTATCCGCGTTAAAGGTGGCTAGATCGAACAATAACATATTTTTTGTGAAATTAGAAATGTTTTTACAATATACTGAAGTTTTGAAAATTGAAACCAACTTCGTTTGCACCACTACATAAACAAATAACTATTTGATAAAGTTTTTATTGTTTTTATGTATTATAAATAATAATTTTAAAAATTTATAATTTATAATTTAAACGCGCAAAATTAAAACGTCACTTTGTACAACAACAAAAACTGGTTTGACGGGTTCTTCTAGCGAAATATAGAGTAAACCATATGGATTTTTTATATAATCATCCTATTCTGGCTTGTGCAGTGTTGCCAGGTCGTGGGAAATTCTCCCTTTTGCGGGAATTTCGACTCTCGTGCGGGATGAAAAGGGATGAGGGGAAAAACAGGACAATTGGGTCAAATTGAACAAACATTAAAAAAAAATTCTAAAATTAAAATATGTACTAGTACAATTTTCGATTCGAATCAAAAAAAAACAAGACAGAAAATGTACTACTATACCAGACACTGGTTAACAGGGATAATAGTATTTTTGGTTTCCTGGGCTATGCTATAAGCTGTGGTAACAGACATTGGCCCATGCCACACGTAAAAAAAAATACCGCATTTTCCTTCGTTTCTTTCCCCATTTACCTATGATACAAGTTTTAATTGCGACTTAAACAAATTTCCTGTTCAACCACACAACTCAAACATAAATGAAATAAAAAATATTTCAAGGACATTTTTGACTCATTTTAGTTAAAATTTTATTTAAGAGAGAGCAGAACAAAACATTGGTAGAAAAAAAATGCCAAAATACAAAAAATGCTCGTGTGGCATGGGCAATTAAATCAAAAAAAAACGAAACAGAGTTGGCGAACAAACACTAAACGCATTGTGCGTATTTAAGTCAGCATTAAAAGGCTGGCATTAAAAGACAAAAATTGTTTAAGTTTCGAACCTGAGGAGCGACATTATTCCTTATGTGGTTACAAAAACCTTTACGCTTAAAATAATTTCGAATGTTATTGTTATTAACGAATTATTATTTATAAGTTATTATTTTCATTGAAATTGAAAGAATATTTTTTTTATTTTTTTTGTGATATTATGCACGTGAATGAGGTGATATATATTTTTTTATTAAACAAATAATTTTACACCAGCCAGTTTTCTTTAAATTAATTTATTTAGCCTTATTTGTATATATTTATTCTACAATATAAGTATTTCCCGAAATGCATAATTGATCAAACTGCCCTATTTGTTTTGGCATTATCACGTTGGGCAAAATTAGTGAAAATTCTAAATTTTGTTGTAGGGAAAATGTGGGAAATTTGGGGTACTTTTTGAGGGGAGAATGGGATAATTTACTATATTTATAGATAATTTAAGTTTTAATAAAAACACTTTCTTAATTTTGTGATATATTTTTTATATATTTTATATAAACAAACAACAACTAGTTTCGAGCTATCTGCTCATCATCAGGTTGATTTAAAAACTCTATATTGTGACAAATAAAGATGTCGATATATATAATTTACTATACTTGTGGGAATTTGATTTTTCAAAACCTGGCAACACTGCTTGTGACAAATGAAATAGCAAATTTTATATGGGTAAAATATTGCCACCTATTCTTCAGTATTTTAACTTCTTTGCCTATTTCATTCCCCTAATTAGATTTTCTGGCACGAGAAATTGCCGTTGTTTGTTTACTTTTAGTTTTGACAACTAAGCTACGGGTCACATTTGAAACGCGATATTTTAAAACGCGAATTGTCAAAACGCGATATTTCAAAACGCGATAATTCAAAACGCGATAATTCAAAACGCGATAGAGCACAAAACGCAATATGGTACAAAACGCGATATTTCAAAACGTGATATTTCAAAACACGATATGGTACAAAACGCGATATGGTACAAAACTGGAGTTTAGGATCGGGTTATATCAGGCGGGTGAAGGGGAAATTTAATTTCAGTTTATAGGAATTTAAAAATCGATAGGAGCGAGAGTATAAAGGATCGGTATCAATTGGGTCGCTGCACTCCCGTCGCTGCACTCCCGTCGCTTCGCAATGAACATTCTATACCATAACGCGTTTTGAAATATCGCGTTTTGAAATATCTCGTTTTGTACCATATGGCGTTTTGTACCATATCGCGTTTTGAAATATCGCGTTTTTTACCATATCGCGTTTTGAAATATCGCGTTTTGAAATATTGATTTTTGTACCATATCCCGTTTTGTCATATCTCATTTCGAAATATTGCGTTTTGAAATATCGCGTTTCGAGCGGATCCACTAAGCTACACAGTTGGAACAGTTAAATTTAGTTTTACTTTTTGACTAAGTAGTTTTTTTTTTTTTTTTTTAAGAAAGTATTAATTGGACACAATGGATTTAATGTTCTTTTAAGGTCAAGCTCCAGGTCAACCTGCACACTGACATGGACGGTGGGTCGGTGCTGAGTTCGGCATTCCAACATAGATTCATAGTTGTGTTTATTAAACCTTACCGATCATAATCGATGACGAAAATTCGCTTTGCAATCTGCCTCTGGTGGAATTCGATCCCAGTACCTCCCGGTCCAAGTGCCGAAGCTTTAACCATTTTACTTGTCTGGTAAATGTTGCGTTGATTTCCGAGTTTTTTCGAACTGGGTCTTATATTGTTACTTTTTAACATTTGGTGTAACCAACACAATCTTCGATAGTTATTTTTATATAGGTATCTGTCAATGAGAGTTATGCCTCAACTAGCGAACACTTAAGAGCTTAAGTTGGACGCTGTTTGTACCATTTCAGTTAGTGCTACAATCACCAAAATTTGATAGGCTTCTCGTCACAAATAAACTCTTAGGTTCCCGCTGGTTGGGACATTAGAGCAGGACTTATATTTAAGTAGATTTTGGCTATAACTACAAATAAGGCAAAGTTATAAAAAAATCCCGCCAACATGGGGCAAATCTGAAGAGTGAAGAACTAGTAAGTAAAATTAAATGTTGTTCCTTGTTTTTGGTTATTCGACGCGTGAAAAGCACACACGCTGAGAAAAGCAAAAAAATACAAAATATTTTGAAATTATTTTCCGTTGAAAGCCGATAAACCATTGAAGCGGCATCTTCAGATTTTCCAATAAAATTGTTTTACAGAGGGAATACAAGTTACAGGTTGTTATTGTGCCACTTTACTATCGAAAGTGTGTACAATCCCATTTAGTTATCGTAGTTGTATGGGGGAAAATAAATGTTGTAACAACTCTCGCCCGTACAACTTGATCATGTATTCGGCTTAATGCTAAACAAAAACTACGTTTTCCGCTGAAAAATTATCTGTTACTATTGATTTGAAAAAAATTATTTTGAAGTTGAATTTTTTTTACAAACTGACTGCCGTTGATTGGGTATTTTGGTGTCACAGGCAGCAAATAGGAAATTATACAAAACGCAAGCGAATCATAAATTTACGAGAATCAAAGTCAAGATCATCGCGTGATAAGCGACCCTCAACAACGAATGAAGTTCAGAGTATTACATCATATTGTTAATTCGATTAAGTATAATATCAAGGTCGTTACGTTAGAAAATTTAGACCAGCGAAAGCAAGCGTTGGACGTTTCAACAAGAATCGGCACTATCACATAAAGCTCGTGAAATCCAACGATTTTAACAAGAAAAACTTCCCAGCTTCATTTCTTCACAACAATGGCCACCTTATTCGCGGGACTTAAATCCAATGGATTTTTCCATATAGTCCATTCTGAAGGCCAAAGTATTAACTAAAAAACATGAGACGGTCGACGCCTTAAACATTGTTCTTCGCCGAGAATGGGACAAAACACCATCAGACCATATTCATGCAGCGTGTGAAGCCTTCTCGGACAGACTCGATGCTATTATCCGCGTTAAAGGTGGCTAGATCGAACAATAACATATTTTTTGTGAAATTAGAAATGTTTTTACAATATACTGAAGTTTTGAAAATTGAAACCAACTTCGTTTGCACCACTACATAAACAAATAACTATTTGATAAAGTTTTTATTGTTTTTATGTATTATAAATAATAATTTTAAAAATTTATAATTTATAATTTAAACGCGCAAAATTAAAACGTCACTTTGTACAACAACAAAAACTGGTTTGACGGGTTCTTCTAGCGAAATATAGAGTAAACCATATGGATTTTTTATATAATCATCCTATTCTGGCTTGTGCAGTGTTGCCAGGTCGTGGGAAATTCTCCCTTTTGCGGGAATTTCGACTCTCGTGCGGGATGAAAAGGGATGAGGGGAAAAACAGGACAATTGGGTCAAATTGAACAAACATTAAAAAAAAATTCTAAAATTAAAATATGTACTAGTACAATTTTCGATTCGAATCAAAAAAAAACAAGACAGAAAATGTACTACTATACCAGACACTGGTTAACAGGGATAATAGTATTTTTGGTTTCCTGGGCTATGCTATAAGCTGTGGTAACAGACATTGGCCCATGCCACACGTAAAAAAAAATACCGCATTTTCCTTCGTTTCTTTCCCCATTTACCTATGATACAAGTTTTAATTGCGACTTAAACAAATTTCCTGTTCAACCACACAACTCAAACATAAATGAAATAAAAAATATTTCAAGGACATTTTTGACTCATTTTAGTTAAAATTTTATTTAAGAGAGAGCAGAACAAAACATTGGTAGAAAAAAAATGCCAAAATACAAAAAATGCTCGTGTGGCATGGGCAATTAAATCAAAAAAAAACGAAACAGAGTTGGCGAACAAACACTAAACGCATTGTGCGTATTTAAGTCAGCATTAAAAGGCTGGCATTAAAAGACAAAAATTGTTTAAGTTTCGAACCTGAGGAGCGACATTATTCCTTATGTGGTTACAAAAACCTTTACGCTTAAAATAATTTCGAATGTTATTGTTATTAACGAATTATTATTTATAAGTTATTATTTTCATTGAAATTGAAAGAATATTTTTTTTATTTTTTTTGTGATATTATGCACGTGAATGAGGTGATATATATTTTTTTATTAAACAAATAATTTTACACCAGCCAGTTTTCTTTAAATTAATTTATTTAGCCTTATTTGTATATATTTATTCTACAATATAAGTATTTCCCGAAATGCATAATTGATCAAACTGCCCTATTTGTTTTGGCATTATCACGTTGGGCAAAATTAGTGAAAATTCTAAATTTTGTTGTAGGGAAAATGTGGGAAATTTGGGGTACTTTTTGAGGGGAGAATGGGATAATTTACTATATTTATAGATAATTTAAGTTTTAATAAAAACACTTTCTTAATTTTGTGATATATTTTTTATATATTTTATATAAACAAACAACAACTAGTTTCGAGCTATCTGCTCATCATCAGGTTGATTTAAAAACTCTATATTGTGACAAATAAAGATGTCGATATATATAATTTACTATACTTGTGGGAATTTGATTTTTCAAAACCTGGCAACACTGCTTGTGACAAATGAAATAGCAAATTTTATATGGGTAAAATATTGCCACCTATTCTTCAGTATTTTAACTTCTTTGCCTATTTCATTCCCCTAATTAGATTTTCTGGCACGAGAAATTGCCGTTGTTTGTTTACTTTTAGTTTTGACAACTAAGCTACGGGTCACATTTGAAACGCGATATTTTAAAACGCGAATTGTCAAAACGCGATATTTCAAAACGCGATAATTCAAAACGCGATAATTCAAAACGCGATAGAGCACAAAACGCAATATGGTACAAAACGCGATATTTCAAAACGTGATATTTCAAAACACGATATGGTACAAAACGCGATATGGTACAAAACTGGAGTTTAGGATCGGGTTATATCAGGCGGGTGAAGGGGAAATTTAATTTCAGTTTATAGGAATTTAAAAATCGATAGGAGCGAGAGTATAAAGGATCGGTATCAATTGGGTCGCTGCACTCCCGTCGCTGCACTCCCGTCGCTTCGCAATGAACATTCTATACCATAACGCGTTTTGAAATATCGCGTTTTGAAATATCTCGTTTTGTACCATATGGCGTTTTGTACCATATCGCGTTTTGAAATATCGCGTTTTTTACCATATCGCGTTTTGAAATATCGCGTTTTGAAATATTGATTTTTGTACCATATCCCGTTTTGTCATATCTCATTTCGAAATATTGCGTTTTGAAATATCGCGTTTCGAGCGGATCCACTAAGCTACACAGTTGGAACAGTTAAATTTAGTTTTACTTTTTGACTAAGTAGTTTTTTTTTTTTTTTTTTAAGAAAGTATTAATTGGACACAATGGATTTAATGTTCTTTTAAGGTCAAGCTCCAGGTCAACCTGCACACTGACATGGACGGTGGGTCGGTGCTGAGTTCGGCATTCCAACATAGATTCATAGTTGTGTTTATTAAACCTTACCGATCATAATCGATGACGAAAATTCGCTTTGCAATCTGCCTCTGGTGGAATTCGATCCCAGTACCTCCCGGTCCAAGTGCCGAAGCTTTAACCATTTTACTTGTCTGGTAAATGTTGCGTTGATTTCCGAGTTTTTTCGAACTGGGTCTTATATTGTTACTTTTTAACATTTGGTGTAACCAACACAATCTTCGATAGTTATTTTTATATAGGTATCTGTCAATGAGAGTTATGCCTCAACTAGCGAACACTTAAGAGCTTAAGTTGGACGCTGTTTGTACCATTTCAGTTAGTGCTACAATCACCAAAATTTGATAGGCTTCTCGTCACAAATAAACTCTTAGGTTCCCGCTGGTTGGGACATTAGAGCAGGACTTATATTTAAGTAGATTTTGGCTATAACTACAAATAAGGCAAAGTTATAAAAAAATCCCGCCAACATGGGGCAAATCTGAAGAGTGAAGAACTAGTAAGTAAAATTAAATGTTGTTCCTTGTTTTTGGTTATTCGACGCGTGAAAAGCACACACGCTGAGAAAAGCAAAAAAATACAAAATATTTTGAAATTATTTTCCGTTGAAAGCCGATAAACCATTGAAGCGGCATCTTCAGATTTTCCAATAAAATTGTTTTACAGAGGGAATACAAGTTACAGGTTGTTATTGTGCCACTTTACTATCGAAAGTGTGTACAATCCCATTTAGTTATCGTAGTTGTATGGGGGAAAATAAATGTTGTAACAACTCTCGCCCGTACAACTTGATCATGTATTCGGCTTAATGCTAAACAAAAACTACGTTTTCCGCTGAAAAATTATCTGTTACTATTGATTTGAAAAAAATTATTTTGAAGTTGAATTTTTTTTACAAACTGACTGCCGTTGATTGGGTATTTTGGTGTCACAGGCAGCAAATAGGAAATTATACAAAACGCAAGCGAATCATAAATTTACGAGAATCAAAGTCAAGATCATCGCGTGATAAGCGACCCTCAACAACGAATGAAGTTCAGAGTATTACATCATATTGTTAATTCGATTAAGTATAATATCAAGGTCGTTACGTTAGAAAATTTAGACCAGCGAAAGCAAGCGTTGGACGTTTCAACAAGAATCGGCACTATCACATAAAGCTCGTGAAATCCAACGATTTTAACAAGAAAAACTTCCCAGCTTCATTTCTTCACAACAATGGCCACCTTATTCGCGGGACTTAAATCCAATGGATTTTTCCATATAGTCCATTCTGAAGGCCAAAGTATTAACTAAAAAACATGAGACGGTCGACGCCTTAAACATTGTTCTTCGCCGAGAATGGGACAAAACACCATCAGACCATATTCATGCAGCGTGTGAAGCCTTCTCGGACAGACTCGATGCTATTATCCGCGTTAAAGGTGGCTAGATCGAACAATAACATATTTTTTGTGAAATTAGAAATGTTTTTACAATATACTGAAGTTTTGAAAATTGAAACCAACTTCGTTTGCACCACTACATAAACAAATAACTATTTGATAAAGTTTTTATTGTTTTTATGTATTATAAATAATAATTTTAAAAATTTATAATTTATAATTTAAACGCGCAAAATTAAAACGTCACTTTGTACAACAACAAAAACTGGTTTGACGGGTTCTTCTAGCGAAATATAGAGTAAACCATATGGATTTTTTATATAATCATCCTATTCTGGCTTGTGCAGTGTTGCCAGGTCGTGGGAAATTCTCCCTTTTGCGGGAATTTCGACTCTCGTGCGGGATGAAAAGGGATGAGGGGAAAAACAGGACAATTGGGTCAAATTGAACAAACATTAAAAAAAAATTCTAAAATTAAAATATGTACTAGTACAATTTTCGATTCGAATCAAAAAAAAACAAGACAGAAAATGTACTACTATACCAGACACTGGTTAACAGGGATAATAGTATTTTTGGTTTCCTGGGCTATGCTATAAGCTGTGGTAACAGACATTGGCCCATGCCACACGTAAAAAAAAATACCGCATTTTCCTTCGTTTCTTTCCCCATTTACCTATGATACAAGTTTTAATTGCGACTTAAACAAATTTCCTGTTCAACCACACAACTCAAACATAAATGAAATAAAAAATATTTCAAGGACATTTTTGACTCATTTTAGTTAAAATTTTATTTAAGAGAGAGCAGAACAAAACATTGGTAGAAAAAAAATGCCAAAATACAAAAAATGCTCGTGTGGCATGGGTAATTAAATCAAAAAAAACGAAACAGAGTTGGCGAACAAACACTAAACGCATTGTGCGTATTTAAGTCAGCATTAAAAGGCTGGCATTAAAAGACAAAAATTGTTTAAGTTTCGAACCTGAGGAGCGACATTATTCCTTATGTGGTTACAAAAACCTTTACGCTTAAAATAATTTCGAATGTTATTGTTATTAACGAATTATTATTTATAAGTTATTATTTTCATTGAAATTGAAAGAATATTTTTTTTATTTTTTTTGTGATATTATGCACGTGAATGAGGTGATATATATTTTTTTATTAAACAAATAATTTTACACCAGCCAGTTTTCTTTAAATTAATTTATTTAGCCTTATTTGTATATATTTATTCTACAATATAAGTATTTCCCGAAATGCATAATTGATCAAACTGCCCTATTTGTTTTGGCATTATCACGTTGGGCAAAATTAGTGAAAATTCTAAATTTTGTTGTAGGGAAAATGTGGGAAATTTGGGGTACTTTTTGAGGGGAGAATGGGATAATTTACTATATTTATAGATAATTTAAGTTTTAATAAAAACACTTTCTTAATTTTGTGATATATTTTTTATATATTTTATATAAACAAACAACAACTAGTTTCGAGCTATCTGCTCATCATCAGGTTGATTTAAAAACTCTATATTGTGACAAATAAAGATGTCGATATATATAATTTACTATACTTGTGGGAATTTGATTTTTCAAAACCTGGCAACACTGCTTGTGACAAATGAAATAGCAAATTTTATATGGGTAAAATATTGCCACCTATTCTTCAGTATTTTAACTTCTTTGCCTATTTCATTCCCCTAATTAGATTTTCTGGCACGAGAAATTGCCGTTGTTTGTTTACTTTTAGTTTTGACAACTAAGCTACGGGTCACATTTGAAACGCGATATTTTAAAACGCGAATTGTCAAAACGCGATATTTCAAAACGCGATAATTCAAAACGCGATAATTCAAAACGCGATAGAGCACAAAACGCAATATGGTACAAAACGCGATATTTCAAAACGTGATATTTCAAAACACGATATGGTACAAAACGCGATATGGTACAAAACTGGAGTTTAGGATCGGGTTATATCAGGCGGGTGAAGGGGAAATTTAATTTCAGTTTATAGGAATTTAAAAATCGATAGGAGCGAGAGTATAAAGGATCGGTATCAATTGGGTCGCTGCACTCCCGTCGCTGCACTCCCGTCGCTTCGCAATGAACATTCTATACCATAACGCGTTTTGAAATATCGCGTTTTGAAATATCTCGTTTTGTACCATATGGCGTTTTGTACCATATCGCGTTTTGAAATATCGCGTTTTTTACCATATCGCGTTTTGAAATATCGCGTTTTGAAATATTGATTTTTGTACCATATCCCGTTTTGTCATATCTCATTTCGAAATATTGCGTTTTGAAATATCGCGTTTCGAGCGGATCCACTAAGCTACACAGTTGGAACAGTTAAATTTAGTTTTACTTTTTGACTAAGTAGTTTTTTTTTTTTTTTTTTAAGAAAGTATTAATTGGACACAATGGATTTAATGTTCTTTTAAGGTCAAGCTCCAGGTCAACCTGCACACTGACATGGACGGTGGGTCGGTGCTGAGTTCGGCATTCCAACATAGATTCATAGTTGTGTTTATTAAACCTTACCGATCATAATCGATGACGAAAATTCGCTTTGCAATCTGCCTCTGGTGGAATTCGATCCCAGTACCTCCCGGTCCAAGTGCCGAAGCTTTAACCATTTTACTTGTCTGGTAAATGTTGCGTTGATTTCCGAGTTTTTTCGAACTGGGTCTTATATTGTTACTTTTTAACATTTGGTGTAACCAACACAATCTTCGATAGTTATTTTTATATAGGTATCTGTCAATGAGAGTTATGCCTCAACTAGCGAACACTTAAGAGCTTAAGTTGGACGCTGTTTGTACCATTTCAGTTAGTGCTACAATCACCAAAATTTGATAGGCTTCTCGTCACAAATAAACTCTTAGGTTCCCGCTGGTTGGGACATTAGAGCAGGACTTATATTTAAGTAGATTTTGGCTATAACTACAAATAAGGCAAAGTTATAAAAAAATCCCGCCAACATGGGGCAAATCTGAAGAGTGAAGAACTAGTAAGTAAAATTAAATGTTGTTCCTTGTTTTTGGTTATTCGACGCGTGAAAAGCACACACGCTGAGAAAAGCAAAAAAATACAAAATATTTTGAAATTATTTTCCGTTGAAAGCCGATAAACCATTGAAGCGGCATCTTCAGATTTTCCAATAAAATTGTTTTACAGAGGGAATACAAGTTACAGGTTGTTATTGTGCCACTTTACTATCGAAAGTGTGTACAATCCCATTTAGTTATCGTAGTTGTATGGGGGAAAATAAATGTTGTAACAACTCTCGCCCGTACAACTTGATCATGTATTCGGCTTAATGCTAAACAAAAACTACGTTTTCCGCTGAAAAATTATCTGTTACTATTGATTTGAAAAAAATTATTTTGAAGTTGAATTTTTTTTACAAACTGACTGCCGTTGATTGGGTATTTTGGTGTCACAGGCAGCAAATAGGAAATTATACAAAACGCAAGCGAATCATAAATTTACGAGAATCAAAGTCAAGATCATCGCGTGATAAGCGACCCTCAACAACGAATGAAGTTCAGAGTATTACATCATATTGTTAATTCGATTAAGTATAATATCAAGGTCGTTACGTTAGAAAATTTAGACCAGCGAAAGCAAGCGTTGGACGTTTCAACAAGAATCGGCACTATCACATAAAGCTCGTGAAATCCAACGATTTTAACAAGAAAAACTTCCCAGCTTCATTTCTTCACAACAATGGCCACCTTATTCGCGGGACTTAAATCCAATGGATTTTTCCATATAGTCCATTCTGAAGGCCAAAGTATTAACTAAAAAACATGAGACGGTCGACGCCTTAAACATTGTTCTTCGCCGAGAATGGGACAAAACACCATCAGACCATATTCATGCAGCGTGTGAAGCCTTCTCGGACAGACTCGATGCTATTATCCGCGTTAAAGGTGGCTAGATCGAACAATAACATATTTTTTGTGAAATTAGAAATGTTTTTACAATATACTGAAGTTTTGAAAATTGAAACCAACTTCGTTTGCACCACTACATAAACAAATAACTATTTGATAAAGTTTTTATTGTTTTTATGTATTATAAATAATAATTTTAAAAATTTATAATTTATAATTTAAACGCGCAAAATTAAAACGTCACTTTGTACAACAACAAAAACTGGTTTGACGGGTTCTTCTAGCGAAATATAGAGTAAACCATATGGATTTTTTATATAATCATCCTATTCTGGCTTGTGCAGTGTTGCCAGGTCGTGGGAAATTCTCCCTTTTGCGGGAATTTCGACTCTCGTGCGGGATGAAAAGGGATGAGGGGAAAAACAGGACAATTGGGTCAAATTGAACAAACATTAAAAAAAAATTCTAAAATTAAAATATGTACTAGTACAATTTTCGATTCGAATCAAAAAAAAACAAGACAGAAAATGTACTACTATACCAGACACTGGTTAACAGGGATAATAGTATTTTTGGTTTCCTGGGCTATGCTATAAGCTGTGGTAACAGACATTGGCCCATGCCACACGTAAAAAAAAATACCGCATTTTCCTTCGTTTCTTTCCCCATTTACCTATGATACAAGTTTTAATTGCGACTTAAACAAATTTCCTGTTCAACCACACAACTCAAACATAAATGAAATAAAAAATATTTCAAGGACATTTTTGACTCATTTTAGTTAAAATTTTATTTAAGAGAGAGCAGAACAAAACATTGGTAGAAAAAAAATGCCAAAATACAAAAAATGCTCGTGTGGCATGGGTAATTAAATCAAAAAAAAACGAAACAGAGTTGGCGAACAAACACTAAACGCATTGTGCGTATTTAAGTCAGCATTAAAAGGCTGGCATTAAAAGACAAAAATTGTTTAAGTTTCGAACCTGAGGAGCGACATTATTCCTTATGTGGTTACAAAAACCTTTACGCTTAAAATAATTTCGAATGTTATTGTTATTAACGAATTATTATTTATAAGTTATTATTTTCATTGAAATTGAAAGAATATTTTTTTTATTTTTTTTGTGATATTATGCACGTGAATGAGGTGATATATATTTTTTTATTAAACAAATAATTTTACACCAGCCAGTTTTCTTTAAATTAATTTATTTAGCCTTATTTGTATATATTTATTCTACAATATAAGTATTTCCCGAAATGCATAATTGATCAAACTGCCCTATTTGTTTTGGCATTATCACGTTGGGCAAAATTAGTGAAAATTCTAAATTTTGTTGTAGGGAAAATGTGGGAAATTTGGGGTACTTTTTGAGGGGAGAATGGGATAATTTACTATATTTATAGATAATTTAAGTTTTAATAAAAACACTTTCTTAATTTTGTGATATATTTTTTATATATTTTATATAAACAAACAACAACTAGTTTCGAGCTATCTGCTCATCATCAGGTTGATTTAAAAACTCTATATTGTGACAAATAAAGATGTCGATATATATAATTTACTATACTTGTGGGAATTTGATTTTTCAAAACCTGGCAACACTGCTTGTGACAAATGAAATAGCAAATTTTATATGGGTAAAATATTGCCACCTATTCTTCAGTATTTTAACTTCTTTGCCTATTTCATTCCCCTAATTAGATTTTCTGGCACGAGAAATTGCCGTTGTTTGTTTACTTTTAGTTTTGACAACTAAGCTACGGGTCACATTTGAAACGCGATATTTTAAAACGCGAATTGTCAAAACGCGATATTTCAAAACGCGATAATTCAAAACGCGATAATTCAAAACGCGATAGAGCACAAAACGCAATATGGTACAAAACGCGATATTTCAAAACGTGATATTTCAAAACACGATATGGTACAAAACGCGATATGGTACAAAACTGGAGTTTAGGATCGGGTTATATCAGGCGGGTGAAGGGGAAATTTAATTTCAGTTTATAGGAATTTAAAAATCGATAGGAGCGAGAGTATAAAGGATCGGTATCAATTGGGTCGCTGCACTCCCGTCGCTGCACTCCCGTCGCTTCGCAATGAACATTCTATACCATAACGCGTTTTGAAATATCGCGTTTTGAAATATCTCGTTTTGTACCATATGGCGTTTTGTACCATATCGCGTTTTGAAATATCGCGTTTTTTACCATATCGCGTTTTGAAATATCGCGTTTTGAAATATTGATTTTTGTACCATATCCCGTTTTGTCATATCTCATTTCGAAATATTGCGTTTTGAAATATCGCGTTTCGAGCGGATCCACTAAGCTACACAGTTGGAACAGTTAAATTTAGTTTTACTTTTTGACTAAGTAGTTTTTTTTTTTTTTTTTTAAGAAAGTATTAATTGGACACAATGGATTTAATGTTCTTTTAAGGTCAAGCTCCAGGTCAACCTGCACACTGACATGGACGGTGGGTCGGTGCTGAGTTCGGCATTCCAACATAGATTCATAGTTGTGTTTATTAAACCTTACCGATCATAATCGATGACGAAAATTCGCTTTGCAATCTGCCTCTGGTGGAATTCGATCCCAGTACCTCCCGGTCCAAGTGCCGAAGCTTTAACCATTTTACTTGTCTGGTAAATGTTGCGTTGATTTCCGAGTTTTTTCGAACTGGGTCTTATATTGTTACTTTTTAACATTTGGTGTAACCAACACAATCTTCGATAGTTATTTTTATATAGGTATCTGTCAATGAGAGTTATGCCTCAACTAGCGAACACTTAAGAGCTTAAGTTGGACGCTGTTTGTACCATTTCAGTTAGTGCTACAATCACCAAAATTTGATAGGCTTCTCGTCACAAATAAACTCTTAGGTTCCCGCTGGTTGGGACATTAGAGCAGGACTTATATTTAAGTAGATTTTGGCTATAACTACAAATAAGGCAAAGTTATAAAAAAATCCCGCCAACATGGGGCAAATCTGAAGAGTGAAGAACTAGTAAGTAAAATTAAATGTTGTTCCTTGTTTTTGGTTATTCGACGCGTGAAAAGCACACACGCTGAGAAAAGCAAAAAAATACAAAATATTTTGAAATTATTTTCCGTTGAAAGCCGATAAACCATTGAAGCGGCATCTTCAGATTTTCCAATAAAATTGTTTTACAGAGGGAATACAAGTTACAGGTTGTTATTGTGCCACTTTACTATCGAAAGTGTGTACAATCCCATTTAGTTATCGTAGTTGTATGGGGGAAAATAAATGTTGTAACAACTCTCGCCCGTACAACTTGATCATGTATTCGGCTTAATGCTAAACAAAAACTACGTTTTCCGCTGAAAAATTATCTGTTACTATTGATTTGAAAAAAATTATTTTGAAGTTGAATTTTTTTTACAAACTGACTGCCGTTGATTGGGTATTTTGGTGTCACAGGCAGCAAATAGGAAATTATACAAAACGCAAGCGAATCATAAATTTACGAGAATCAAAGTCAAGATCATCGCGTGATAAGCGACCCTCAACAACGAATGAAGTTCAGAGTATTACATCATATTGTTAATTCGATTAAGTATAATATCAAGGTCGTTACGTTAGAAAATTTAGACCAGCGAAAGCAAGCGTTGGACGTTTCAACAAGAATCGGCACTATCACATAAAGCTCGTGAAATCCAACGATTTTAACAAGAAAAACTTCCCAGCTTCATTTCTTCACAACAATGGCCACCTTATTCGCGGGACTTAAATCCAATGGATTTTTCCATATAGTCCATTCTGAAGGCCAAAGTATTAACTAAAAAACATGAGACGGTCGACGCCTTAAACATTGTTCTTCGCCGAGAATGGGACAAAACACCATCAGACCATATTCATGCAGCGTGTGAAGCCTTCTCGGACAGACTCGATGCTATTATCCGCGTTAAAGGTGGCTAGATCGAACAATAACATATTTTTTGTGAAATTAGAAATGTTTTTACAATATACTGAAGTTTTGAAAATTGAAACCAACTTCGTTTGCACCACTACATAAACAAATAACTATTTGATAAAGTTTTTATTGTTTTTATGTATTATAAATAATAATTTTAAAAATTTATAATTTATAATTTAAACGCGCAAAATTAAAACGTCACTTTGTACAACAACAAAAACTGGTTTGACGGGTTCTTCTAGCGAAATATAGAGTAAACCATATGGATTTTTTATATAATCATCCTATTCTGGCTTGTGCAGTGTTGCCAGGTCGTGGGAAATTCTCCCTTTTGCGGGAATTTCGACTCTCGTGCGGGATGAAAAGGGATGAGGGGAAAAACAGGACAATTGGGTCAAATTGAACAAACATTAAAAAAAAATTCTAAAATTAAAATATGTACTAGTACAATTTTCGATTCGAATCAAAAAAAAACAAGACAGAAAATGTACTACTATACCAGACACTGGTTAACAGGGATAATAGTATTTTTGGTTTCCTGGGCTATGCTATAAGCTGTGGTAACAGACATTGGCCCATGCCACACGTAAAAAAAAATACCGCATTTTCCTTCGTTTCTTTCCCCATTTACCTATGATACAAGTTTTAATTGCGACTTAAACAAATTTCCTGTTCAACCACACAACTCAAACATAAATGAAATAAAAAATATTTCAAGGACATTTTTGACTCATTTTAGTTAAAATTTTATTTAAGAGAGAGCAGAACAAAACATTGGTAGAAAAAAAATGCCAAAATACAAAAAATGCTCGTGTGGCATGGGTAATTAAATCAAAAAAAACGAAACAGAGTTGGCGAACAAACACTAAACGCATTGTGCGTATTTAAGTCAGCATTAAAAGGCTGGCATTAAAAGACAAAAATTGTTTAAGTTTCGAACCTGAGGAGCGACATTATTCCTTATGTGGTTACAAAAACCTTTACGCTTAAAATAATTTCGAATGTTATTGTTATTAACGAATTATTATTTATAAGTTATTATTTTCATTGAAATTGAAAGAATATTTTTTTTATTTTTTTTGTGATATTATGCACGTGAATGAGGTGATATATATTTTTTTATTAAACAAATAATTTTACACCAGCCAGTTTTCTTTAAATTAATTTATTTAGCCTTATTTGTATATATTTATTCTACAATATAAGTATTTCCCGAAATGCATAATTGATCAAACTGCCCTATTTGTTTTGGCATTATCACGTTGGGCAAAATTAGTGAAAATTCTAAATTTTGTTGTAGGGAAAATGTGGGAAATTTGGGGTACTTTTTGAGGGGAGAATGGGATAATTTACTATATTTATAGATAATTTAAGTTTTAATAAAAACACTTTCTTAATTTTGTGATATATTTTTTATATATTTTATATAAACAAACAACAACTAGTTTCGAGCTATCTGCTCATCATCAGGTTGATTTAAAAACTCTATATTGTGACAAATAAAGATGTCGATATATATAATTTACTATACTTGTGGGAATTTGATTTTTCAAAACCTGGCAACACTGCTTGTGACAAATGAAATAGCAAATTTTATATGGGTAAAATATTGCCACCTATTCTTCAGTATTTTAACTTCTTTGCCTATTTCATTCCCCTAATTAGATTTTCTGGCACGAGAAATTGCCGTTGTTTGTTTACTTTTAGTTTTGACAACTAAGCTACGGGTCACATTTGAAACGCGATATTTTAAAACGCGAATTGTCAAAACGCGATATTTCAAAACGCGATAATTCAAAACGCGATAATTCAAAACGCGATAGAGCACAAAACGCAATATGGTACAAAACGCGATATTTCAAAACGTGATATTTCAAAACACGATATGGTACAAAACGCGATATGGTACAAAACTGGAGTTTAGGATCGGGTTATATCAGGCGGGTGAAGGGGAAATTTAATTTCAGTTTATAGGAATTTAAAAATCGATAGGAGCGAGAGTATAAAGGATCGGTATCAATTGGGTCGCTGCACTCCCGTCGCTGCACTCCCGTCGCTTCGCAATGAACATTCTATACCATAACGCGTTTTGAAATATCGCGTTTTGAAATATCTCGTTTTGTACCATATGGCGTTTTGTACCATATCGCGTTTTGAAATATCGCGTTTTTTACCATATCGCGTTTTGAAATATCGCGTTTTGAAATATTGATTTTTGTACCATATCCCGTTTTGTCATATCTCATTTCGAAATATTGCGTTTTGAAATATCGCGTTTCGAGCGGATCCACTAAGCTACACAGTTGGAACAGTTAAATTTAGTTTTACTTTTTGACTAAGTAGTTTTTTTTTTTTTTTTTTAAGAAAGTATTAATTGGACACAATGGATTTAATGTTCTTTTAAGGTCAAGCTCCAGGTCAACCTGCACACTGACATGGACGGTGGGTCGGTGCTGAGTTCGGCATTCCAACATAGATTCATAGTTGTGTTTATTAAACCTTACCGATCATAATCGATGACGAAAATTCGCTTTGCAATCTGCCTCTGGTGGAATTCGATCCCAGTACCTCCCGGTCCAAGTGCCGAAGCTTTAACCATTTTACTTGTCTGGTAAATGTTGCGTTGATTTCCGAGTTTTTTCGAACTGGGTCTTATATTGTTACTTTTTAACATTTGGTGTAACCAACACAATCTTCGATAGTTATTTTTATATAGGTATCTGTCAATGAGAGTTATGCCTCAACTAGCGAACACTTAAGAGCTTAAGTTGGACGCTGTTTGTACCATTTCAGTTAGTGCTACAATCACCAAAATTTGATAGGCTTCTCGTCACAAATAAACTCTTAGGTTCCCGCTGGTTGGGACATTAGAGCAGGACTTATATTTAAGTAGATTTTGGCTATAACTACAAATAAGGCAAAGTTATAAAAAAATCCCGCCAACATGGGGCAAATCTGAAGAGTGAAGAACTAGTAAGTAAAATTAAATGTTGTTCCTTGTTTTTGGTTATTCGACGCGTGAAAAGCACACACGCTGAGAAAAGCAAAAAAATACAAAATATTTTGAAATTATTTTCCGTTGAAAGCCGATAAACCATTGAAGCGGCATCTTCAGATTTTCCAATAAAATTGTTTTACAGAGGGAATACAAGTTACAGGTTGTTATTGTGCCACTTTACTATCGAAAGTGTGTACAATCCCATTTAGTTATCGTAGTTGTATGGGGGAAAATAAATGTTGTAACAACTCTCGCCCGTACAACTTGATCATGTATTCGGCTTAATGCTAAACAAAAACTACGTTTTCCGCTGAAAAATTATCTGTTACTATTGATTTGAAAAAAATTATTTTGAAGTTGAATTTTTTTTACAAACTGACTGCCGTTGATTGGGTATTTTGGTGTCACAGGCAGCAAATAGGAAATTATACAAAACGCAAGCGAATCATAAATTTACGAGAATCAAAGTCAAGATCATCGCGTGATAAGCGACCCTCAACAACGAATGAAGTTCAGAGTATTACATCATATTGTTAATTCGATTAAGTATAATATCAAGGTCGTTACGTTTCTTTCGGCTCGAGTAATAAAAATAAATTGGTATCATTTGTGTAGTGACTACCACAAGTATAATGATAGAAAATACGGTCACATTTTCAAACACGTTTTTAATTGAAAATTAATCACTCTCCGTAGAAGGAATCGAAGGGGAACCATAGCAGATTTTTATTCGTAGTAGCTTTTCATTCGCTTTTTACTTTATATTTTATTAACGTAAAAGTATGTGAAAACTTTTAGTGACTGATACAGGATAATCATATAATTTAACATATCACTATTAAACCGTTTAGAATATTCGGAACGATTAAACGAAACAATTATTCACAAAACTATAGTGCACTCTGCACTCTCAGTGTATTAAAAAAAACAATTTTAAGATAATTATAATTTATCACATCACGATCACAGAATCATGAGCTAGGTAGATGTCAGAATTGACATTTTAATTAAATTATCACAAATCCAACAGAAATTGTTCACATATTTTTAATAACAGTAATTTACCAATTTAAAATTATATTAACAATCGTTTAAAATTTTAAGACAATTTTTATTTTATTTTAGATAACTTAATTTAGAGAAGATGGGCAATCGACTAATTTAAAAGCACAAAATTGGCTTTTGATATGTAGCAAGACGGAAATATGTACTTACGAACAAGATAAATGTAGCTAATATGCTAATTTTTTAATTACACATAGCTAAATATAAGTTAATTTATTATGATAAAACACGTTAAACTTACATAGGAAATTATTTTTATTCTTATATAAAATTTTATTTACATTCTAACGAAAAATTTTGCGGTTCGGATGGTTTGGTTTTATTAACACTAATAATTTTCCTGTGATGTCATAATTTGAAACTCACTTTTCGATGTTTACTTTGGTTGAACGAGATTTTGGAATGGGAATGTCAAAAAATATTGACGAAAAACAAGAAATGAACCACATGTACGCAGTTAATACTGACAATACTACCAGATAATCGTACGAATGCCCTACAAGCAATAAATAGTAGTTTAAAATCCGTGGTTCCACACTTTAATTCTTTCAGCGTGATTCTTTCTTCGTTTCTTTCCCCTTCACCCGCAAATTAATTTTTTGGCGGGGAAATTGTTGATTCTTTTTTCGTCAATAGTTTTTTTTGATTCACTGATTTCTTCGCACTATTACGTAGATAAATATTTCAAGGACATCTTGTTTATTTGTCGTTTTTGGGTTAATTTTTGTTTAATGTTTGCTTCGAGTCTAAAAATTATATTTTTTCAACCAAGGAAGCAATTTTCGCAGCAAATAATAAATATTTTTTACTATACGAATAAATCAAAAAACATAATTTTACGCACATACATTAAAAAGAAAGGCTATAGTAAAAAAAGTGTGTACAAAAAAAATCGTTCGGATTGTTTTGTTTGCTTATAATAAAAAATAGAAATAAAAATGATTAATTTAAAATATAATTTATATTTAATTTAATATATAATTTAAAATAAAATATATTATATAAATATTACAGATTTAAATTAATTATTTTGATTTTTATTTTTAATATGTATAAGCAAACAAAACAATCCGATCGAATTTTTTGGTACCCCCTACAAATGCGCAAAGAAATCAAATATGGACGTAGATTGGTTTTTTGAAATCAGAGAATCACGACGAAAGAGTTAAAGTGTGGCGAGGCCCAATGAGTTGATGGCGGTGCACATTGGAAACGATTTTTTTTTGTTTTAATCCATGCCATCTGTTTTGGGGCCGAAACAATTCCTGCTCTTTCGTGGTTCATTTTTCCCGTCTTAATTTACGCAGTTATGCCAAATCGAAGACGTACGGCTATATAACCGATTTCTAAGTTACCGTCTGCGCTGCACATTGCATAGCTCTATGGCAGCCTATAGTACTGGACATAAAAGATGGGTTTTCACATGAGCTTTGCACGCTCTGTTGATGAAAATTTCCTGGGTACGGATTTTGTACGATTTTCTCATGAAAATCTCACGAGAAATTGTGTACGTACACAGTGTATAATATTCAATTTTAATATGTGTGCTGCCATTTTCTATCTTTGTGTGTGTTCAATTTCTCATGAAGTTTCGCCGTTATATAATATTCCCCTTTAATTATATATTTATAAATCTATAATTTTTATGTGATATTTATGGAAATTATTATTACATGGATTAAGAATGGGCGCTCACAAAACATGTGCGTGATCGCCGGAACAACATACATGCTACTAAAAATATTAAAGTGCTGAGGTCTGAATATAAATTTGAAAAATAAAAATATTTTTATTCTCTGTCTGTTCCTCTCCTCTCTTCATATTTTTTGTATTTATATGATATGTATCTTGATCAGTGATGTCACTTTTTGAGAACATATTTGTAGCAAATCTGCTACATTTTTTAAAAAATTTGTAGCAGATCTATACATTTTTCGAATAAACCGTAGTAGCAGGATAAATAATAAACATAATTTCAAAAATAATAAGTATTTAGTTTTTTTCAGAAATTCATTTACAAAAAACGTAAAAAATAATAAGGTAACTTAGTACTTACTTGTAAAAAAATTACCTCTCTCTCTCTCTGGCACTATATCCCATCAAGGGATTTGGCCGCCTCACATGAGGTTTCATAATCATATTTTCATTTCGGATAATGAGTGATTAATTCATTGATCCTAAACCAACCGTGAAATTTTTCCTTGTCACCACCGGGAATCGAACCCAGGACCTCCGGTCGCTGGAGCAAGTATGCTAACCACTTTGCCACCGGGAAGGCTGAAAAAAATTACCGGTTTTATAAAAACAGAATATCTCTACAATATAAAACTTCAGTAATATAAAATATATACTCAACAACCATCCATTACGATATTTTGCAGGATGTGCAGGATGTTGTGTTGATAAATTTGAATGTATTATCCAACAACAAACCAGTTTGGAGTAACTACAAAATTGTAGTAGAAGTTAAAAAGTACGTACTGAAATTTTAGGCAATCAAAATTGTAGTAGATCTGCTACAATTGTAGTAAAGTGACATCACTGATCTTGATTCGTGCCGATCGATGTTATTTTTTTGTTGAGTTGTTTAGTACAAATAATAGAATTGGTAAAAGGAGGACGAACAAATGCATAAAAAATTATTTTTTATTTTTACGTTTGAATGTTACGAAAATAACTGTTTGATGACTTACACATGAAATTACTTCTAGATTTATTTACTAGGGATTATATTAATTATACTATATAGGGAATTATAGGGAACACTTTTTTAATTTAAAGGGTATTGTGAAATTTATTAAATTCCCAAATTATATACATAACATATTATTTTGTGTTTTTAAATGACGTCAAAAACACAAAAACAAAACAAAACACGCACACCAATACGCACACTACTACTATGACGTTCCGGTTAATTTCCAGTGGGATGGAAAAAAGCGTACAAAATCCCAAGCCTGTTTCATCAAATATCCTACACCCATATCGGGATTCGAGCCAGGCTATGGATTTTGTGTGCTTTTCTCACGAAATTCTCATGAGAATTTATGTGTATACGTATAAGTGTATAATATTCACTTTTAATATGAGTACATACTACTGTCATTTTCTATCTTTGTGTGTGTGTCAAATTCTCATGAACTTTCGCCATAATGTTGACTCGATTTTATAAATGTGTACTAATCGGTTAAAAAATACATTATGAGAATTTTCCCACTGTTCGCGAGCAGTGGAATAAATGAAAGATGATAAGAAAATAGTTACGATTGCATTTTTTTTTTTTTTTGAATTTTTCATTTATATTTAGATAAAGCTTAAATAAAATAAATTGTATTAATGTTTTTTAATAAATTTAATATTTCCCAGTTTAATTATAGATTTGTCTATATTTTTATGTGCTATTTATGGAAATAATATTGAGAAGAAAAAGTTGAATAATTTATAAAGTGGATTAACACTTTAATGGGCGCTCACACAGCATGTGTGTGATAGTCGGAACAAATGTTAGACGTGCGGCTATTAAAGTGTTAACTGAGAAAATACATATATATAAATTTGAAAAATAAAAATATATTTTTATTCTCCGCTGTTTTTATTATCGTGCCACTGCGTGTATGTATACGGCCAAGTAGAAGAAAAATATAAAAAATACGGTTTATATGTATGCAGGCCCAAATAATGTAAACACGAAAAAACACTTTCATACGAATGCTATGAAAATTTTCTGTTCAATATTTTTTTTTTGACTTTATTTATCTATATCTCGTAATTGCGGCAAAAAAATAAATTTTCATTCCCCTGAGCACGAACTTTGTTTATTTTTCATTATTTTTGGTAAATTGTTTTTTAATTTTAAGGTAGATTTCATTTGGAATTTTACCATTTTCCGGCATGCTGCCGTTTATTTGTTGAACGTAGTATAACACACGATTCAAAGTTTGTGTGTATGGAAGAAGAGTATTCAACAATCACTGCGTTTATGTAAAAACATAGGTACTACCCAAGTATTTTTATTTCCGAAAATTTCGGCACTTTTCTGACATTTTGATGAAATCATCACCGACTTTTGTCATCAAAAGTGTCCGAAATATTTAAATCTTTCCTATGAATGTTGTCGCGAAAACTCGGACAAAGGATGAATTTGATTAAACAAAAACTTGTGCATGTGTGAGTGCGCACGTGCTTTCAAATGGAGGGGCTTATGTGGATTAATATTATGACGCGATTATATTTTTAAGGAAATAAAACAAAACGATATTTTAGATTAATATTCAAGATTTTTTATTTGAAATATGTATATTTGTTTTATTAAATCACAATACAACACAAATTTTATCAACAAAAATTATTATTAACTTCTAGAACTATTTTTTTAACACTTTTGTATATTTTATTTTAATTAAAAAAAAAATAAAAGTTTCACTTTACACAGATAATGGCGTCGCAAACAAGAATGATTTTTATATCGTGTACATTATTTTATTCTCACCAACACAAGAAATCCAAAATGTCCAACTTTTTCCGACAACTACGTCATATTTTCGGAAAAGATCTAGTACATTAATATTTGTTTCCGTTTTGTTATACTTGGGTATGGTTGATTGTTGAATACTCTTCTTGCATACACACATACTTTGAATCGTGTGTTATACGACGTTCAACAAATAAACAGCAGCATGCCGGAAAATGGTAAAATTCTAAATGAAATCTACCTTAAAATTAAAAAACAATTTACCAAAAATAATGAAAAATAAACAAAGTTCGTGCTCAAGGGAATGAAAATTTAATTTTTTGCCGCAATTACGAGATATAGATAAATAAAGTCAAAAAAAAAATATTGAACAGAAAATTTTCATAGCATTCGTATGAAAGTGTTTTTTCGTGTTTACATTATTTGGGCCTGCATACATACAAAGCGTATATAATGAAAGACGGCCGTATACACATACATAGGCACTGATCGTGCAGTCGATGTTATTTAATTTGTTTAGTAGTAGAAATATGGAAATGAAAGAAGGAGACGAACTAATGCATAAATTTTTTTTTTTTTTGAATGTTATGAAAATAATTTTTTGATGATAATGAAATTACTTTTAGATTTATTTACTAGGAAATAGATTAAACTATATAGGGAATTATAGGGAACACTTTATTAATTTAAATGGTATTGTGAAATTTAATAAATTCACAAGTTATGTACCTAGCCTAACATATTATTTTGTGTTCTTAAACGACTTCAAAAACACAAAACGAAACACGCACACCAATACGTAAATCACTACTAGACGTTCCGGTTAATTTCCAGTGGAATGGAAAAAAAGCGTACAAAATTCATAGCCAGCAGTGGGATTTTGTACGCTATTCTCACGAAACCCTCATGAGAATTTGTATACGTTTACCATATAGATTGTCATGAGAATTTCGGGAGAATAGCATACAAAATCCATAGCCAGGTACCTCCCGATCCAAACGCTAAAGCTTTAACCACTGTGCCATTTGGTCAGTTTAAACGATTTATTTTATACAAAGAAATATAATTTTAATAGTTTTCGTAGGTATAAAATTATTACTTATTGTCGATAATGTTGAATTAGTAAAAATAAATTAAAATTGTGAAAGTTTTAAAATTCTATGTTGTTTTTTATGCGATTTATAAAATATCGTTTATCCCTTTTTCAACCAAAAAAATTGGCTCAATTTAAGTCCAAACCACACAAATGTGTGAGTAAAAAATCATAGTATGTAATGGTGTTTTCAATAAAAAATTTCGCTTTGAAGTAAAACCAGCACAATTGCGTGTATAGATCCTAGCGTATAAAGGTTTATTTTGGATATTTTGAGACCATAGTTTGTACAGGTTGTTTTCATGATTCGCTTTTCCACACGATTTTTACGAACACAATTGTGATCGTGGGCCGAAAAAAGATATACACTGAAAGGGTTAACAAATTTCAAAATATGTATACATGATGTATTATTTTTCAAACAGCCATTCCACCAAAATATAAATTAAAAATTGACACAATAATTTATTGTTAAATAGGTATATAAATAATATGTATTACATTTCAGTTGGTAAGTTGAAACAAATCAAATAAAACTTGATTTGTTATTGAAATTGAGCCCTTTTGTATTAAACCAGATAATCCAACTTTACCTTCTTGAATGATTAATCATCAAACGTCATTCTGCCAGGACCGTGATTCTTCATGTACCTCCTATATTGCTTATATCGTGGATTATCAGCTAGGTTCTTTTTCATTTCCTCTTCCTGTTCAAGCTTCCAATTTTTACAATTTTCTTTTAGCCACAATTCAAGTTTCAAATATTGCTCGATTTTATCAGCTTCAATCGCATTAAACTGATGTTTTCCAAGGCTCATATTCTTCCTGATTAAATGCAATTTCTCCTCGCGACCATACGGCTTTTTTAATATATTAAAATTCCAGATCCACTGTAAATGCCACCATATGAATTTTACTAAGGTGTACGGGAATATTATAATCTGTATCCATAGAATATCTTTAATTTCGGGTTTTGCGTAGGCTCCTTTAATATCCATGTGTTCTTCAATAATTTGCCTTATTAGTTTCTCAGTCTCTTCTCTCTGCTCCTGTTTCGAAGATTTTCCTCTTGATTTCTTATTTCCATTTACACTTTTCAATTCGTCTGCCTTCTGTTGAGCAGCAATTTCCATGGCCTTATTGCGATATTTTGGTACAGTCATAAAGTATTTTATAGCTGAATCGTACCTCTGCCATGAGCTATAATGTTGGACTATAGAAATAATTGTTATCGTGACAAAAACAACAATTCGTACATCGACTTTTGGTGCGACACGTCTTCTATAGTACCGGTAGTAATGTGCATAATATGCGTCAGGATTGTCCAACATGTAATCATAATCGGTACGTGCTTCATCATCGCGTAAAATTTCATATGCTGTTGCGATTTCCTTGAATTTTTCTTCAGCGGCTTTTTTTGCTTCATCGCCACGATGCAGATCTGGATGAACTTTTTTTGCTAATTGGCGATAAGCTCTTGATATTTCACTTTTATTTGATTCACGTGTTACTCCCAGCACATCGTAGCAATTTTGTTTGCCGCAATAAAGCCCCTCAAGTAATTGGCACTCAATTTGGGTCACACATAAATAAAATGTAAAAAAAACTAATTTGAACATTTTCTTTTGCAACATTGTGTTGTGTTATCAAATAAGCAATTTCATTTAAAATTATTATTCTATTTTTAAGAAGTCAATTATGATAAAAAAAATTTTTTGCTTGTTGTCATTTTGTTGATGACATGTAAATGCACTGACCAAAACAGCAAATAGTACACGTATTTCTCAAATCTACGGCAATGTGGTGTTCTTGCCCTAAAAACCAACAAAAGCGAAAACAATACGAATTGACTACAACCAAAGAAGTTAAATGTACAGAATGAGCCTAAGCAACTGTCAAGTGTCACAAATTCGTAGGATAAAAGAGAAAGCATCTAAATCAACGGGATTACAACAACAACAAAAATCTATGAGCGCCCACGCCACAACCAAAATTGTTTTCTTAATTTTGTCTGATTTATAACTTAAATTCAGGATAAATTTATCACAAATCACTTGTTTCTTAGCACAATTTACATTTTATTTTATATAAACACTTGGTAAACTTGCTGGTGGTAAAATATTCCTTCTTAAAATTTTTTGGGCGTATTTTCGCATTTTTTCACGATACACTTCATTTTGTACAAAAGTCTGTATTTTTTGTTATCACATAATACACCACTATATAAACAAATAACTATTTCATAAAGTTTGTATTATTTTGATGAATTATAATTGATAATTTTAAAAATTTATAATTTTAAAGCGCAAAATTAACACGTCACTTCATACAAAGAAATATGAGTAAACCATATGGATTTTTTATATAACCATCCTATTCTGGCTTGTGACAGATCAAATAGCAAATTTTATATTGGTAAAATATTGCCACCTATTCCTCAGTATTTTAACTTCCTTGACTACAACTCAGCGATGGCGAATTACGATCTTATTACGTTAGTGAACATATAGAAAAATTAAAAATGAAAAATATGTAAAATTAGCAATAGTTCATGATATATCTTTCAATTATGATGGGTTTTTAACTATTTAATTGCGATTTCTTTCAAATTATTTGCATGACAAACTATTTAAAAAAGGTTCAAATTTTTCGTTACAGAAAAGTGACTGGGATTATGACCAAAATTTACCATTTCATGAAAATGTAGCTCAACAAGGTGCACGGATTACAAAATATGCACGCTAGAAAATAGACAACTTCTCTTGGGCGCGGCTTTTATTGGTAACGTTTTGCTGGGTCACATTGACTCAGTTTAATACATTTTGGAAACATCAATTCATGTACCATGCAGAACATTTCAACCATGAGCTTTTAGCACCAGAATAACACCATTCTACAAACTAAGGAGAACACAACCCCATTAATAGGTTGTCTAAATCATTCAACATAATCGATAATCTATTTTAGTTTAATTTATCAAAGGATAACTTTAAAAAAGAAGAACTTCCTGAAGAATTATTTTTTCGATATTAGACTTTCTTGAAAATATTCAAGCACTTTTCCCCACGATTCCAAAATCATATTTTTTGAAACCCAATTTCTAGAATACCAAATTTCGAGCCATTTATGGGTTTCCAATAATAGCAAAACCATTATAAGATCTACTCCGTAAAGACGCTGTCTTCTAGTTCGAAGAAAATGATATTTTTCCTTTTAATTTATTGGAGCAAAAAGTTAATACAACACCAGTTTTAAGTTTATATAATCCGAATTACGAAACGCAACTACATACATACTGAAACAGGTTAAACGAGCATTGGCGCTGTTTAAGTTGAGAAACAACCAAAGACAACCCAGTGTTGTATTATAGTAAGCACACAATTGACAACGAGAGAAAGTATCTTTAATTTGAATTAGAGACTATTTTTCACCCTAGAATGGTTCCATGCATATCTACACGACATAGAGTTAAAAATAATTACAGATTCTACTAGATATTTATTAATTAAGTATAAAATATTATTCTTATGTTAGTTCACAAAATGGTGATTCGCGGCACTTGCACTTTTATTTTGTATGAAAGAGACTGTGTCTCATTTGGCTACTAAAACGCGACTGATCTTTTTCGTTTCTTTCGTTTCAATTCCTTTTTGGTAATTCTCGATATCTATCGACTATCGATAAATATCGAGATTCGCGAATTAGTTTGTAGGTGGCGAAATAGCTATATTCAGCAAAACGAGCAATGCCTCGTAATTAAGCGGCGCGGTGTATAAATAGTTTTGCTACGAGGAGTGCCACGAAGTGAAAATGATTTTGAGCCGCTACACGTTTCTGAAGATATCGAAAACGAGATAATTCATAAATATCATGAGAACGGGGTAATATCATGAGAACGGGCTTAATAAAATCTTAGAAATAATCCGCCGTAGATTTTCGTTCCTGAATATGAAAATGTTGATTAAAACCTATGTTAAATATTTCATATATCAACCTAAATATAGTCGGTATGGATACCTCCATATTTTCGATAAAGGAAACAAGCCGTTCGGTAACATCCACATTGACCATTTAAGTCCTTTAGAAAATACAAAAGGAAATAATAAATATCTGTTAGCTGTAAACGATTAATTTACAAAATACACCTGTGCTTCAGAACAACATCACGATCAAGGGTGGGCATTAATAAATACATGTAATTCAATTACTTATATTTCCAATATGTAATTTATAATTAGTATTTTGATTACTTTAAATTCTAGACGTTGTATTTGATAGTTTAATTACAATATTTTTCTATTATTGTATTTGGTATTTCCATTACATAAAATTATATTCCATAAAAAATTACAAATTATGTATGTACAATAAAGTTTTCTAATTTACCACTTTTGATACGAATTCCTTGTTGTTTGGTTTATTGGGGTTTTTATTTAACGAAATGTAGTCTGAAGCCACGTCCATAGTAGTTATCATCTAAAACCACGCTAAATTTCAAATTCAAATTTTAAATCCAAATTATAAAGGATGAAACACACCAAGCAGCAGCAGCGAGCAGCAAACTTAAATTTTGGCTTATTCGCTTATGTAATGATACAAAATCATAGTTTGAGTATAAATATAGATATTTCCATTAAAGAAATTAAGTATGTATTTTGTATTTATAATTGAAAAATTTAAATTTAAACAAATTATATTGAATGAAGTTGCATCTGTTGCGGCATCAATAGGTTCCATACCCAGCAGCATTAATTTGCTGCTCTTTGCTGCTACTCATAACCTCAATAAAATTTACACAATTCAATTTTACTACTAAAACAAAACAATCTGCTGCACTGCTTGATGTGCACGCTCATACGCAGCCGTTAGTGTAGATTGTTTGGAATATGTTGCGCTGCTCTTGGTGTGTTTCATCCTTAAATTCAAACATTTTATTCCACGGTTCAAGCTTTCTCATGTTTTTTCAGATACCACAGTAACCCTTCCGCGTGGAATGGCATACCGTGTATGTCATGCATTAAATCATCTCTACTGCGAAGTGTCGGACACGTGTATATCATTACAAAATACGAACTTTAACAAGACACCGTGATCTATTTTAGATGCTATTTGTTTAAAGTACATCCAGCACATAGCCCAGATATTTTTTATTTAAAATAAAGTCATGACGTACACGTGTACGGAACTCCACGCGGAAAAGCTAATTTCGATTATAAAACGAACACGAATGCTACGCTTTTCAGTCAGTAATACCGCCGTGTCTGACACCTGGCTGGGCCAGTGAGTTCTGAATTACGACAAGAAGTTATAACAAAGTAACATTTTAATTCAATTTTGGAAATTAATTTGTAATTGTAATTTAATTACATTTCTACCAACGAAAGTTGAATTTTTTTTTTGTATTTCCATTACTCAAATAAAATGTAATGTACAATTAATGTATTTTATATTTCAATTACCTGAATCAAAGTAATTAGTAACTAGTATTTCAATTACTGATCATATGTAATTTGCCCACCCTTGATCACGATAATGTGAATGTTTTAAAACTTATTATTTGACTTTGTCTGTTATTATTCGACCTTCTTACCACCCTATTCTAATTTTATTCTAATTTTATTTTGGCTACAACTTGAATATGAAGTCGATGTTGATTTTAGTTGGTAAACTAAAATATGAACGTGATATAATGGATGTTGCACTGGTTAATAATGCACTTCGTGACGTATACATGGATGGGATCATCAAAATACATGGGCGATTGATGGATGTGCCTGTTTAGACGAGTACTTCATCGACTTTTTGTGTTGTAACAAGAACAACTTGCGTTTAGACTGTTTGTGTTACTCGTCTATGTATGTGTATATTACATTTTAGAAAATTTGAAAAAAAGGGTTTGAGGTTTAAAAACATTGCTCAAATAACATTAAATTAATTATAATTAAATATTATTAAATTATTGTATTTAATTTTATTTATTTTAAGCACCAAAACAATTTTTTTCACATTCAAAAAAATAAGAAAAAATAACCGTAAATATTTTTATTGGTGTGTAACAACACCATCAGTGCTACAAATTTTTGTTGAAAACATTCAGCGGAATATCCCTACTCCAAAATTAGTTTGTAGGCAAAGAAGTAAGAAACGAGGAAAATCAGCGCCCAAAAAATACTCGTCTGTAAACAGGCACGATGTCGGGTTGTTGATATTTATTCCAGATTCGTTTATTTACTTTTAAAGAAATCTATTCTGTGAGTACAAATATGATTTCAGATTAAAACTGAACATTCAGTTTAAAAAACAAAAATTAAATTAAAACAAAAAAAAAATTAATCAAAAAAAAATAATTAAACAAAAAATATAAATCAAATTTTTATTTAATATGCATAGCACATGAATTGCTGTTTTCCAAAATGTAAGTCAACCAATAAAAGCCGCGCTCGCTATTGACTTTGTTTGAAGTAATTAACGGATTCCTTTTACGATGAAGACATGATTTTGCATTTCTTAATATTTAAGTATAGTGAGTTTCGATCACAACACTCACTTACTTTATCTAATTAATCTAATTCTATGATCAAATTCTTCTTGAAGTTTTTTCCGAATCTAGCATAAGCATTCTCCGTATCTTCTATATAAAAACGTAAATTGATAAATATGATCCCATTTCTTCACTTTTCAGACACCAAACAATGATTTTTGTCACAAATAATTGCATAATTGCAATAAATTTATGTTAAAATAAACTTACACCTCGATTACGCTAGTCGTGTTTTGTGTGACTCTTTTAATATGAAACCATAGTCGCCTGCCTTGCCAACATATCTAATATGTTTATTATCGTAGTAACTTCAAACGACAATCGGCGTATTTTATATTTTTTCTAGTCTCTTCAAAATTTCACACGACTCGAAATGACAGTTTTTAATTGTTTTTTTCGTCTCAAGCCACTTATTGTCATAGCAACTGGCTAATTTTTCATACAAATAGCAAATTTTTAGTGTCACTTGAATCGACAATCGACTCGACTAGCGTAATCGGGGTGTTAATTTATTGATTAATATTTTCTAACAGATTCTGCTTCGTAAATTTCTAAAATTCTTGTTTGAAAAAAAAATTGTTTTTCGGATTTCTTTCTCTGTTTAAAAATATTTACAATTTTTATTTGGAAAGCTGTACTAAAAACTACGGTCACCTGAAGCAAACCGATTACACCACAGACTACACACGTACATTTTGCCTTTTAAACTATGCTGCTTATCAATGCTATTAAACGGAGATATTTTGCGAAAAAGTAATTTCTGATTTTACAACCTGAAAATTTCGAACGTTCAACGTTCTCGAAACACATTTTTACCTATACCGTATAGTAATTGGCTTCTTAAGAGATGCAATTTAAATGGAATAAAAAACATTTTTGTCTCTTTATAAAGTCATTCTTTCTTTATTAAATATTTTAAGATACAGTATAATCGAAATTAATAGGCGACACAACTATGCTTACAACAGACATTTACATAATGTTTGTTTAGCTAAATATTTAAATAGAATTTACTAATCGTTAAAAAAAAGATTGTGTGCTTAAATAATTTAAAACAATAATTTTCTCTTATTCATGAAATAATTTAAACTTTTTTTTCTGAATTATAAAATGATGATTGCATACATTTTTGTTGTTTGTAAATTTTGTTGTGCAATAAAATATTTTACTTTAATAGTATTTGTATGTTATTTAATTATTAAATCTATTCATTTTACATAACATTATTTATTAACACAACGATTTAAAAAATTTCTACTTTATTTATATTTTATATAATAAAATTGTAATTTTCATGATTATCAGTATGGTTTTTATTTAGAATATGTATTATAAAATGTCTCTAATTCAGCACTAATTAAAAAAAAAATCACGAAAATAATCATTTATAACTAAATTGAAAATCTTACTAATTAATAATAAAACAAAACATTAAATTTGTTCTCCTTTTTTTAATTTAAAATTTTTGTTTTATCAATAAAATATACATAATGGAATATTCAATAATTTTTTTTGTTTGTTTGCTAATTTCATTAATTTTAAAAATAGTAATTATGCGTTATTTGTTTATTTTATAGCGAAGTTAATTAAATCATGTTAATTTTTAGACCGATGCTAATTAAAATCCAAAAATTGTTCGAATCACGATACTAAAACTTCATTATCAGAACACATTTCGAAGAATTTCATTGTGACTTCTTCCATTGGAGTATCTTCTTTTAATTCAATATACGAATTGTTCTGTTAATGAAAAAAATAAATCAATTAAAACTTGCCTTAATTTTAAAAAGCGGGTGAATAGGATGTTGTGAAAAATACTTACACGACCCGTGAAATTTTCTTCTCTTAACATTTTCCATGTTTCTAATATTCTAGCGTATTCAAAATACTTATGTGTTTCACCTAGTGCTTCATATACATGACACAAACCTCTATAATCATATTCCAACCCTGAGTAGGTTTGACCGAATAATCGAAGACCTGTACAAAATTTAACACAATTATGTTATTATATAAATATAAAATACATAAATAAAAAATAAATAATTACTGATATTAATACTCCTTAAATATAATTCTTCCGCTTCTCTATGTTTTTTCATATGATAATTATATAAAGACGCTAAATGACCAATCGAAAGTCCCACCTCATAATCATAAGCTCCCAATAAATCTGTTTTGATTTTAATCGCACGTTTATGCATCTTCTCTGCATCTTCAAATTTCAACATACTCTGATAAAGGCGTCCTAAATTTCCATA
Organism: Nephrotoma appendiculata; assembly: GCA_947310385.1. NCBI lineage: Eukaryota > Metazoa > Arthropoda > Insecta > Diptera > Tipulidae > Nephrotoma > Nephrotoma appendiculata. The sequence goes on from OX371224.1 coordinate 248,554,669, forward strand.
ATGTTTGGCAGTTTGTACGTTTATTTCACCAAACGCTTCCAACGAAAGTTGCAAAGCGGATTGATGCAGTTCTTCGGATTGAACTAACAGACCTTCGTAGTCATTATGTAACGCGGGCATGCTGTCCAACGCTATCTCCTCTAATATCAAAGCTTTAACTCGTTTAGCCGAAGCCAACATTAAATGATGGCCAGGTACCAAATCAACCATTATACGGATTGCTTCTTCAATATGTTCGCTAGCACTTTTAAATCTACCCGAGCTATATTCGTGCACATAAAGAGCGTAAGCCAAATCCTCGTGGGCTATTGCTACATGGAAATTTTTACTTCCGAATATTACCTTTCGCATTTTTAAAGCGCGCTCGTAATACTCTACACTGGATTTTATTGAATCTACATTTAACAAGAAAAAACCGTAATCCAATAAAGAATCTGCATACTTTTGATGATCTTCGCCAAATGTTATTCTGTTAACAACACATTAAATGAATTATCAAGCAAATTATTAAAATAAGAAAGTTTACCTGGCCCGTTGACAAGCTTGTATGATTAACATATTTGCACGTTTGAAGTGTCGCTTCACTACACAAGATTTAGCTGCTTGACGCCAAACATCGATTGCAATTCTAAAATTTACAAAATTTATTTTGTTACACAGTTTTTCATAAATCAATACTTAATACTAACTTATCGGGAGTATTCTGTCGAAGTTTCTTCAATGCTTTAATACTCCAATTATAACTAGAATCATATTCGCTACGCAGAAAATGTAAAACCGATATTTGTATATATAAACTGGCTAATAAACTATTTGGTATTTTATCTACACCTATTTTGTCAACAATAGCTAGTGCGTCTTTAACCGAAATTAACGCTTCTTTGAAACAACAAAAATTTGCCTGGGCATACAATAAACGTTGTAAACAATCTAATTTGATTAATAAAATTAAGTCAGATTCTAATATATCACTCAATGCTAAAACTTGTTGTAACACATGTAAACTGTCTTCGATCCACCCCGCTTCCGCTAAAAATGTACCTAAACGCAATCCAATATCGATTTCTTTTAGTACACATTTTTGATTGTATTCGGAAGTGGCTTTAAAATCATATAAAATTTGTTTAACATGGGATATGAATTCTTTTTTTAATTCAGTGGATATTGGCTTTCCATACGACATCAACAACTGCAAAATAAAATTATATGTTAAAATAACCGCAAAAAAGATTACGTATTGGCATATATTATTCTAACCGAAAAACATTTAAACATTTTTTGCCGAGACGGCCCAAATTTCAACAGACGAGCGAAGACATCGATATCTGAAAGCTGTTCCATTAGAATGTCCTTTAGCTCTCCAAAGACAGACATCTGTAATGATAAAAATTTACATGCATTTAATTTTAATTTTAAACATCATTTATTTTGAATTTGTCATTTAGAAACGAATCCTATAGTATCTTGATTAGGTGGCACGCTTGAGCAAAGTATCGCAACTAATATGATATTTTTATTTCCTCGTTAGTATCAAATTAAGTGTATGGCTCGTTTCAAGCTCAAATGAATTTAGATAAATTAATCAATATAGAAATATGTGCAAAATGTGTAAAAAGTTATCGGAAAATTTATAAACTTACCGCCAATAAAGGATACTTTTGATCAATTTCTAACCACAGAAAATTAACAGCTAAGTAGATGGAGTGTTTCAACGACAACTGCAAAGAGAGCAACAAAATTGCAAGCTTCCTGATGGCACTTTCAACATACATCCACCGAAGGAGCGAAAAATTAAAACTACCGAATACATTACTCAATCGCAACGCGTCAAGAATTATGGAAAATCATAGGCTCTACTACTAACAGAAGTACGGGTTCCACAAAAATGGAAAGAGAACTTATCCAGAACAAATCCGAAGAAAGGAAATTTCGGAGAAGAACTGACGAGTAACTTTTCCACTTAAAAGCATAATAAAAGAAAAGTATGACCGAATGTCACCACCAGAAAGGAGCTGTACAGATCACTTCAACTCAATTCGCTCCGTCATCAAAAATGTACAGGGATGCGGCAAATAGAGTTCAATACAACTCTCGAGAATAATGATGTGTCTCTATGGTTTCTAATAATAGTGGACTTTGAGATACGCAAACTAGATAATGCGAATTATAATGCGATTGGGAGGATTTGTTCCTTTGATAGAAGATGTCGATATTGCTAAAACTTGCGAGGCACTGTTGACATGTCTACAAAGGAAAACACCAATTTGGTGGGAACATCGGAATCTTCAGGAAACGATGTCACACCGTCTTGTAATATAAACACAAGTACACCACCATTTGGGGTGCACGACGATAGTTCTATAAATAAAATAAAAAAGGCCTTCTGAGGTTTAGAGAGAGTGCACCAAAATGTGCTCAATCCACCCCTGACAATTCAGGTGGTGCTATGAAAAGAACAAAAACAAATACGATCACACCCTTTCCAGGAAACCTGGCAAAGAATCAGAAGAACAATTCTGGTTCTGAGCCATAGGTCTATCACGAAAAAAACATATTCGGGGTTGATCCCGAAACTAAAATACAACGACCGCAGGTCAGGAAGTAATTGAAATTACTCTGGTCTCATGGAGTCGAAGTACAGAGTCATACACCGCAACATCTTAGATGGTGTACTCTCTCTGGCCATAGTTTTATTTTTTTTTCTAAAATTCGAAAAAACCCGAAATTAAGGAAAGTTGAAACTTTAGAAATACAAACTGGGTACTTTATAGATACTCTTCACCAGTCTGTACAACCTTCAGCAATGAAAATAAAAAATTGTGGTGGAGAGAAGGCAGTGCTTCAAAAAGATATAATTTTCACCTATCATAAGAGTTGCGGTAGACTAGTGAGTAAGTTAGACTATCGAAACATACAATAAAGCTTCTCAATAAAGCCACGAACACTGGTAAAACGGGGTTCTAGATTTTGTACAGAGCCTCTCAAAGAGAGTACCAAAAATGTATCCTAATAGTGAGAGAGTAGAAAACCTGTTGGCGATTACCAAACTTAAGAAAGTTGTCTGTAGTGTTTGTAAAATCACTATCGGAACTCCATAAACGATATATGGGACTTTACGAGAACCTATCAGGAAACTCTGGATATTTTATTGGATACCTATTACCCAGGACGTAAAGTTCAAAGAACAGTAGAAAATCTACTGTATTTTACATATTCAGAGCCGGTTTGGTTTTAGGTACGTTCCATTATTGAGTCGTGTCCAGAAAAATAACTGCTAATTTGATTAGCGCGATAGCTATTGGGATGGCCCCTCGCATGGAATATTCATTAAGAACGAATGTTCACAGGTAGAAGTTATTTCTCCTCTCCTGTGGTACCTTGCCGTCATCTCATTGTTAATCCTGTTAAACGATAACTGATTTTACTGCCACGGGTATAGTTATGATATCGCCATAATACTTGCTGATCATCTACTTAAATCTACAACTGTGATTGTCCTTTTCGCGAGACGGAGGATTTTGGAAATTTCAATCTCCAAAAAATAGGGGATTTTGCATACCACTGTCTTCAAAGACTACCGTCTTCCCCCGAACAAAAGAACCGGGTCTTATGAACGAATAGAAGAACGGCTAGTTCTTTTATTCGTTTAAAAGAACCGGTTCTTATAATCGGGGTGATTATACCAACATTAAAAAAATTAAAACATTGCATTTCCGGAACTCCATCATTAAGGACCTAAATGATTGGTACAATGTGGTTTTCTAGAGTGCAATCATATCTAAAAAAGAGTAATTAAAAAATAAAAATTTATATTAACAAAATCATCGATCTACAAGTACGACATACTTACATACAAACAAAGGAAAACATTAAAAAAGCTTTCAATACATGCGGGATCGGGCCGAAAGAGGACTTTTGCATAACTGCGCTTCATAAACCACTGCATGACATATTATCGCCTAAATTCGATTGTTTCGAATGGATTGAAATATATGGCGACTTATTATCTGGCGAGTGCTATTTCGACGATGACATCAGTAACTGGCTTTAGCCACCAACGGAAGTTGCTACAGATATTAAAACAAGTTTTTTCAAGTGCGTAATGCACGCTATACAACATTCAGAAGAAGATAGGGCCCTAATTGAAAAAGGACAAAGTACCTCATCAGGAATCGAAATTGTAGCAGTCTCTAATCTACAACAATGGCGAATTCGGATAATCGAGCTGAATGAGGAGTGCGTTAAAGTTGATGAGCGCTTATTTGAACCTGTTTTAACTAAAAAAGAAATATTATTAGTTAACAGCATGGGTTATTTTGGCATTAAAATGTAAAAATAATTTGTTAATTGTGATTTATTTGTAAGAATTTATACTGGCATGCGTATTAAGTTTTTATTATTTTATATTTTATTTGTTTTAAACTATGAAAACCTTGAAGGACAAGGAAATTTCGGTTACATTAATGGATGTGATAATTAAATATAATTTTGTTTTATTATTTATAAAAAATTCTGTTTTTTATTTGGTGTCATTTTTGAATCAAATCTTCTAATTGAATGTTCTTCTAATTGAAGGTTCTTTTATTTGAGGTAAATTGGTTAACATCAAAATTAAGCGAAACTTTTTCTTTCCCGAATAGAAGAACCGGTTCTTATGTTCGGGGGAAGACGGTAGGATTCTTGAGGGTGGGTTGCTAAAATGGTCCAAATTAGCCACTGTAGACATAGACCCCACAATAGACGTGTCACGTCACACAAAAATATTTATTAAGTCTGTTCAAGTGATGTGCGTTGTTTTGATGAAAAACACAAAATAAAACAACCCAACATGATGGTAAGTTAAAAATTAAAATACGATTTAATTTTAATGGATTCGATGTGGAAATTGGAGTATAAGTCACTTATTTAAGATTATTCATTGCATTACATGAGCTGTAAAATAAGGACCATGGAGGAATGTTGGTTAGCGTAAGTGAGCTTAATTTTATTCTTTAATAGCAACCACCATAACTAAAGATGGACCTCTGTAGTACCAACCCATTGTTTATTTCGATTCGTTTCTTTTTATTTATCGTTCAGGCCAATGAGGTAATTCGTTGCGTGCAAGAACCTATTTATTTAAGAGAAAGGTCCTCAATGGTTCTTGGGATGCTTTGGGGTGGGAAACATTACCGAAAATGAAACACATTCTTTACGCACTTTTATATATTTAATGTTACTTGACCTTCACAGAGTGTAGTGGTTAAAACTTCGGCATCAACTTTTGTACTTGCAGGTGTTGAATTAGAATCCCATCAGATACCAAAATGGAATTTCTCTTTTGAATAAGATGGTGATTGAAAAAACAAAACTATGACCTTCTGATGGAGCGCAGATTACAGCGCCGACCCATTTTTCATGTCCAGTGTAGTACAGGCGGACATGGAGCATGCAACGCACATATGGTTTTCTGAAATTGTGTGAATGAATGATTTCAAGTGCATGATAGCGTGAATACAGTGGTAAGGCTGCGGACCGTACAGTTTCTATTATTGTGGGGATAGGTATGATTTTAATATTCTTGAATTGTATTGGTAAGACTTTCGTAAGTTGTGTCAAAGTTGTGTAAATTCTGGAAATATTTTTTGTTTTGAAATACAGCTTAAAAAATCAAACTATTTTATAAATAAATTATAAGAAAGATGGTTTTAAGTACATACTTTATTTTGAATCAAGCTATAGAAAAGTCTTAAACTCCTTCTTCCTAAATGGAAGTGAGTAAACTAGGCTAAAATAGAATGTTAACCTCGAAAGAGGTCGGTAACCTTAGAAGATATACATTTCAAACCTAATAAAGGCCTTCATTTCATATAGCACGTTTCTGACAATTTGTGAATTATGTTGAAATTCCTTTTCAAATTAGGCAAAATTTCCCTCAGTCGAATCCCGGACCAGAAGAATAACAAACAATACAATAAATTAGCTGTGACCTTCAGTTCCGAAAAAAATGTAACTTAGGATTTTTATCCCAGTAGTTTAAGTTGTCTGGTCTAAGAGAGAAAATTCCTACAAATTAAATAACCCACTTATACCAGCAAAACCATTTAAATCTTATTTGTTTTTATCAAATTTAATTATAATTAGTTTTTTTTTAAATATTGGCAAAAAGGAAACTGAACACTGTATAAAAAGCTGAAATATGAAGAATAACTGCGATCGGTGAATACGTCTGTGATGTGGAGGCCATACAAGATTCGAAATTAAATTCAAAGCCTATCTTCATTCGTAAGAAGAAATTTGTAAAAAATAAAACTCAATCCTAAATTCATTTCATTTCAAAGAACCCGTTTTTGAAAATTTTTAGTTTTAATTTTCAAGTTTAAATTTTTAATTTGCGTTCATGTTTCTTCCTTTCAAGCATGAGAACTGCGATTACGGAACTTACTGAAAATTAAATCCGACTTAGTTTAGGGCTTATTTAACCTATTTAAAATAATTAAATGAAAATAATTAATCAAAAATGGGGACCAAATCCGTAAAAAGTTAAAAATTAGTTTAGGATTTTGAGATAAAGCGAAATTTGCCAACACCGCAAACGAAATGAAATTTTTTATTGTAATGCCCAATCTTATAAATTACATTAGTATTTTATCTCGTTCCTCATAAACAATTTTTAAAATAATTCGCAAACAAAAAAAGGAAAATTTGGGTACATAAGGGTTTTTGTTCTACCTCCGGTCGTTGAATTTCACAATAATTTTTAAGACCTCCCTGAAAGATCTTAATTTTTAAGTTTCATTCGGAACAATAAATTCGTCTGCACTACACTAGAAAAATCTCAACATTTGAGTAACAACAATTTTTCAACTGTATAATCCTTTTACCTATCTAAATGAATCTATGCTAAAGAATTGAGCAAGTAGAGACAATAAAAACGGACAACAGAGCATGTCATGTTTTATGATTACAGGTGTTTTTAAATTAACAATTTAAATACGACAGAGATTGCGTGTAAACGCGCATTACTTAAGTAAAACAATAAATAAAATAATAGAAAGGCATTCAAGAATTCTTAGAGATGCCCAAATTACCATCGGTCACCTCGTTGGACCTACGATGGACCTAAAGAATACTATAAGGGACTACTTATAAGAATTCTGAATGTGGAAGTTTAGAATCAGACGAAATAAAGTTTTCAGTTTTAACAGCAAAACTTTAGAACGTTCAGAAAATGTGTGACCTCGTCAGAAAACTTTAATGAATTAGACAAGATACGAATATCTAATGTATTAAATAGTAAGTAATAAAATACTTTAGAAAATAAATTGCCGTTTAGATCGTCTTTGTATCAAATCTCTAATGAATACTAAAAAACCGGAAATCAAGACTTAATTAATAGATGCATAGATGACCGTAGAATGCCTGTCATTGGTTTATAGAAGATAATATGTGGTTACTGATGTGGTTGAATCAGTACAAAATATCAAATTTTTTTCATTAACAAAATAAACAGCTGCAGCCAACTTATTGTTGCCCGTCTGTTTTACAAAAAGAAACAGATTTTAGAAAGTTGTTTCAGTGTAGTAACACGAAATAATTTTACTAATCATTCAATGCATGCATTTCTCATTATTCATCATGTGCCTTAAAATTTTCACTTACATATGCGTTCATTGATATGTAATGTGTGAGCAAACCAAACCACAAATAAAATAATAATATTATAACTGTTTAATGTTTTTGTTTACAATCATAAAATCGAATCTTTTTGTTATCGAAAAAGATTCTTTCAATTTTACTTTTATCTCGTCTTCTATCAAAAATTTATAGTTTCTTAAGTAAGAATTTAAAATTAGTTTTTATATATGTACGTACATACATTGTAAACATATTTTATTATTATTAGCTATGCCAACAAAATACAAATAACAACACAAAGATCGAATATAAAAATAAAATCTTAAGGAACACATCGCAAACAAAATTTCGTCTTAGTAGTGGTTAATACATATTTTTTATTTTGACACAAAACATATGATTTTTATTTAATACAGTGATTTTTTATATTCTTTTTCTCATACACTGACAACAGAAACACAAAATACACTGATGTATTTCATTTCTATAATTTTATTTATCAATAAAATTATTTATTACTTATTAAAATTCAACATTTTCCTAAATTACTTCAAATAATTCAATTATTTATTTAACTTTGAGTGCGCAAAACTATTTAAATTACTGCAAGCAGTAAATAAAAATTATCAATGGGTATTTAAGCCACAAATAATACGCTGGTATACACTCGAATAAACAAGCATCCACCATTCATGTCTGTGCTGATGAAACTTTTGCGTTACATTTTTATGGTTTATATTTACCTTTAAATAGATATCCGCTAATATTGTTGGAGGCAATAAAGGTAGAATATTCAATTTATCAATAGTTACAACATTATAATTTAGATTTGACACATAATTTCCTAAACACTGTTTATAAAGAGAGGTAGGACTTCTGACTTTATCCGCCATGATTAAACTTTTATTTTAAACAAAACAACATCTACGAAAATATAAATTTTGTACGAAAAGTTATAGAAGTGTGCGTGTTATACTCGACACATATGCAATCGTATAAATGTTTCGTTTAGTTTTATTTTGGATTTTTCTAAACATTTATTACCTATTATTAAAAATATTATTACAAAATGACCGAATGGCTTATTTGAGAACCAAATATAAAATAAATAAATGTTATTATATCAATAAATAAATTATATTATAATTCATATATTTTAATTTTAATTATCATTCAAGAGAAACGAATACGTTCCTAAAAACGGTTTGTGTCTCAGATAATTGTTCGTTGAGTTGGGTAAAGGTCGATTTGTATTATCCGTTCCTTTCAGTTTCTTGTTACATGTATTTTTCATAGTAGTATTTATATCCCTTTTTCAACCAAAATTTAAAAGAAAATTGGCTCAATTTAAGTCCAAATCACACAAATGTGTGAGTATAAAACCATTGTATGTAATGGCGTTTTTGATAAAAATTTTATTTGATTTGAATTACAACCAACACAATTGTATGTATAATTATAGTGTTTTTTTCGGACGAAAATAAGTTTGAAAGGAATGCACATATGTGTAAGTTGGTTCAAAAAACATACAAAAATAAATCTTTGACATGGTACTTTTGCCGTACCCACACAATTGTGTTAGCGGTCAGTAAAACGGATAATATCCATTGCGTACTTGTAGGAACTGAACGGAACGGATAATCTACTTATATACTCCTATAAAAGATGTAAAAATGTTTTTTTTATGTCTGACACGAAACGTGCAGGAACTGCACGGAACGGATAATATAATCGACTTTAACACATTACTAGACATGTTTATTTCAAAGAATTTGAACTAAATGAGAATGAATGATACCAGCTGTCAAGTGAGTCAAATTCGGACTGTAAAAGAGAAAGCATATAAATCAACGGGTCATATTTAGAATTTGTTCAATCGAAATTAAAAACCACACAAATTCACAATTATTTTTATTCCAATTTAGTAGAGATATATTTTTTTTTATTTCAGTAAAAAACTGTACTTATAGTATTCCAAAATAAAAAGTAATTATGAAAAGAAAACGTAGAATATGTACGTAGTAATAAGAAAAGTGCGACACTGTAATATAACATCTGTTTCCAAAAAGAAAAAGTCCAACAACAACAACAATCAAAATTTATTAATTAATTTTTTCTGATTTCTAAATAAAAATATAGATAATTTTATCACAAATCACTTTGCTTTTAACATAATTTACATTTTATTTTCTATAAACACTTATAGATGGTAAGAAATTCCTTTTCGAATTTTTCGAGGCGCATTTTGACAGCATTTCACAAGACACTTCATTTCAATATTTCAATGTTCAAAGTTTTCAATGTTTATTCGCAAACGATGCACTAGTACATGATCCACTAACTATTTTATAATATTTTATTTATTTTAATTAATAATATCACGATTTTTTAAGAACACAAAATTTAGCGCGTCACTTTTTACAACAACAAAAACTTGTCCGGTTAGCTTTTTCTTTCACATCTGAGACCACCATATGCATTTTTTATATAACCATCCTGCTCTGGCGTGTCTCAAGTGAAATAGCAAATTTTATATTGCAAAAAAAAAAATTCAGGTCTTCAGTAGTGTAACTCTATTGTTTATTTACCATTCTCTGTGGCGACATGTTGTAACTATCACTTTTTTCGCACGATGCATTTTCGATGGAATAACGGTAGTTTGCAGGATGTAGCTTCTTGCAATTAACACATTATGCAGGAATATCTTTACTAATCGGGCATACTTGGGCGTGATGCTTTCCAGCACATTTCACGCATCTTAGTCTCGCTTTGACAATTTTTCTGCGTATGATTAAAACCTTGACATTTTTTGCACTGCGGTATCAGACCGCTATTTCTTTTCCATGGCGCTATTTTAACTCTCATGTTAGTATTGCCTTGATATTATACAAATTTTTCACTTTTTAACTAATTTGAACTCCCTTGTTAAGGTTCGATTTTTTTTTCTTAATGATATTTACAGCATTTTCTATTTGAGATCCTTAATAATTTCCTCTTTTGCCCAAGTTGGGTGAAGACCTCTAGCCATAACTTTGATTGGGCGATCATTCTTATCCTCATAGGTAAACCATTGATGCCCTCGGAATTATGCTTTGTAGCCAAAGCTCTATAGGTTTCAGAGTCTGTAACATTAATTTTCCAAACGCCATTGTTTAGAGATACGAGTATGTATCTCTATAAACAACATTCGGCTACCGTAATCGATTTCATAATCGATTGTGTAGTGGTGATTTCTATTTTGGTTTGGATCGTTGTTGTTTTAGAGTTATTTGTTTCTTGATGATTAACTGGTTTCTACGAACCTCTTTTGAAGTTGATGGTAAAGTATCTTCCAGTTTTGGTGAGCGTTGAGCTTTCCTCTCCGTGGTCTTTTATTCCAGTTCAATTCCCAATCTGTTTCTATTTATAATTCTTCTATATAATGGATATATATAATATATATAATGGATTAATGTCATTACATGTTGTTGTTGTTGTTGTTGTACTCATTGTTTGTTTTAGCCAAGTCATACCACTGACGTTTGTTCTCCAGTGGCGCTATATGCTGCTGTCGAAGCAGTACCCGCGCCCGAGACATGGACAATGACAGCCGAAGCCTGAGCTAACAATAAGTTTGTCGTTAATTTAATAATATTATTATTTCGCTAATATTATTATTTTAACTGACTTACAGTTCAAGTATATTGTAAACAATTATAATTTTAGTTTGGTTTCTGAAAATCTATAGCTCCAGTCGAGGAAACTATTAATAAAATTAAATCTTGGATATTTATTGCTTTACTAAGTCGTCGGATAGCTCGTTATAAAGTACTTTATACACTTTATAAAGCACTTATAAGACCTGTGCTGGCTTTCGGAAGCGAAAGCTGGACCATGACCTCTAACGATTGTAGATTATTATCTACCTTCGAAAGGAAGGTTATTCGTTCAATCTTTGGTCCAATTAAAGTTGCGAACAACGAATATCGGATTCGTATGAATCACGAAATAAAGCAACTCCTCGGAGGCAGCGATATCATCGGATTCACAAATCCAATCGAGTGAGATGGCTCGCCGGCCACGTTACAAGGTCTGCACAACAATGGATGATAAATAAAGTGTTCCACCAACAACCAGCCGGAGTGCGTCGTAGAGGAAGACCCCGACTACGCTGGCGTGACGACATCGAACAAGATCTACGAATTTGTAACAATGCATTTCCCAAGCGATTTGGTTTTGAATCAAGTAATTCAGACTGTCTATATCCTTGTTCTTCGCTGCCAAAATCGCTCGTTTGCTGAGCCAATCGTGATTCATATAATTTCGGCGGATGTCCGAAAACACTTTCGTAATAAGCTCTTCCTTCGACGACGTGAACATGCAAAAATTCGAGGAAAACGAAATCAATCCGATCGAAACATCAACAGGTATTTCAATATAACCCTTCTGTTTGGAAAAACCAGCAGTTGATGAGTCGTTCTGTAGCGCGACTCTCATGTTCGTGGTCAACTGCAACTTCTTCACATAGCCCACAATCTCGACGATTTCAGTCATGCGTTGAGTCTATCTGCATGAATGCTTCCAATGATCGTTTAGGTGCCATTGTATACTCGTCCCAGATGATGATTTTGTATTCCTCCAATACCTTGGTCATCGCTGAGTTCTTGGCAATTGAGCACGCTGGCTTGCCATTCGTGTGGATATTCATCGGCAACTTTAATGCAGTGGGCCGTCCGGGTGCCGAATTGTGGCCAAAAGCAATGAAATCAGAAAGGTATTACCTGTTCCACCTGGAACATCGAGGATGAATATTCCACCATTTCCTTCATCAACTGCCTTCATCAATGCGTCGTATACGGTATTTTGCTGTACATTCAAAAGCGGGACATTCATTCGTACTATTTGGCTCATTGAATCTCGATCGTACACTTGCTCTCGTTGTAATTCACGATTAAATGCATCATGCATCGAACGAATTGGTGTTCGCATACCCAATTTCGTCAAATAACTGCCGCACATAAGCACGCGCATGTCCTTGATCAAAATCAAAGCTTCGTTTCGTATCTCGTCGTTCATTTCATGCTCATAATTCGATGTTTCAGTGCGAGCTCGATGCAAAATATCGTCAGCCATCTCGTCCTTGTATTTGTTCCATAATTCCATTGCGTTCGGTGGATGACACGTCGCTATAATGATGGCGAACAATGTACGAATTTGATTTGCCGTCGCAGAAACAGTGGCATCGGCGTGTGTTGAGTCCCAATGTGAGTCGTTCTCCAGTAAATTCAGATGATGGCAAACCTCTAGATAAGTGGTGCACAACACACCATCTTTAGTACGAAGCGATTCAAACGAAGTAGGAGTTAGGACCACGAACTGTTATGTGTTCGTAGCAAACAAACATAGAAGCATTCGTCTTGTCGTGGATGAACGGATCTCATTTTCGCCAACAATCACAACTGCGACTTTGTCGATAGTGGGAGCATTGTACTGACGTAAATGGCTTTCGGTTGGGCTTTTGTCTGCTCTGATGATTATTTTGTGATCATCGGAAGACATTGTCTCCAAAGCAGTTTTAAACAAATTGACCAGCGCATCGTATACATGCAGAAGACATTGAATTTCTCCGAGTATCTCTCGTTTTGACGCATTGAAAAGCGCAAGACGACAACTTAATTCAAATTCGGAATTTCCAACGAAATAAATTTGAAGGAACTTGGGTTTTTCATTCGCTGGTGGCATCAACGCTCAGCTTCGATGATAAATTTGCCCTTGAGTCTATAAAATAGAGGGTAATTTTGAATATTATGGGTTAATTAATATTATGAGTAGTATAATCGTTCAACATTATCGAAATGATGAATACGTGGTGACATCATTACCTATAGACAGTTAGATAGGATTCTCGGTTGACGAACAACAACATCGGTTCCAAATGACGTCATGTTAAAGCATTGATTATACTGTTGCGTGTGTGCGAGAAAATATCTGGATAACGTTGTATCTCCATAGAGATAAGTACGCAATTGCTCCGGTGGCGAAGTCAAAACCGGCAATTTGACTTTGCCATCGGCACAGCATAGCCCTGGCGCTTCTGCTTGGAACTTCAATGCTTGGCAATGTCGGCATACGGCAGACAATACGCCAATATCAAGGCAGCGAAGTTCTTTGTTGGTGATTGTAGTCATAATTGAAAGCAGTGCGATTCAAGTCGACGGTCACCGCACTTCTTCGTCGAGTTACGTTTTGTCGAACCTCAGCTGATGCCCGTGCAGCGCGAACTTGTTCGATATGAGCACGTCTCAGTTCATTTAATTCTTCGCGTTGTACTTGCGTTTCATTCTCACAGACACCGTGCATTCTTTGTGAATTACGGTTTCTTCGTTCTAGGTTCGATCGTCTGATAGCCGCCATTTTAATCAAAAATCAATTCCTAAAAGTTACAATGATTCATTTACTTTGAAATCATAAATCCACAAAAATGAACTTACTGATCGAATCAATCTCAATCCCGTAATCCAATTTGATAATCGCACTAGTCACGCACTAATAAATTTCTGGAAAAAACTATCGAAATCGTAAAAATCACATCGAACTTCATAAGGTTGTAATAATGGTACCGTTTATGGGTCCAATGTACACAATTCAAATATCATAAAACAATGAATTAATACTATGAATTAAACAATGAATTATTTTTTGAAAAAATCTGAGGTTTTTATGCCTAATGGAAGTATTTTTTGCTTGTTGTTCATTTATATTGCTTCCATATGTGCTTTTCCTTTACCAAAATTGTAATGCCAATGAATAAATAAATAAATACTCAAATTTTCAATTAAATGACAGCAAGAAAAATAACACGTTTGCACAATCGAAAATGGCATTGGGCGATTTCAGGTCCCTTGTCACGACTAGTCAAATTATTGCAAATTTGTTTTGAAAATTTCATATTCAACATCATTTTTAGTTTTTTCGAATTTTCCGGTGCATTTTCTCATAATTTTCTTTCGCAAGAACAATCTCCGGGCAATTGCGAACACAAAAAAAAAGATTGAGCGAAATCAGTTCAGCCGTTCTCACTCAACTGATGCGCGTTTATACATTGTTTACACTATTTTTATATACACAGATTAGGCATTATGCGGAACACTTGTCTAGTACTTAGTCCTACAGTCCAATCAATCAAGTCACTATGGTGGTACGCAACAAAATGATTGTAGATTCACTTCACCGAGTTTAGATTATTGAAAACAATTCAATAAACTGGATTACATATTAAGATAACAATATTAAAAGAAATAAAAAAACCTTGACGTACCTAATTAATTTTCATTTTATTTTTAAGATATAAGTTACGTTTTCTTTTATAAATAATAATTGTTACACATTCAATTAAAATTTTTCATCTTTATGTTTTTCCCCGTAATATTAGAAATTAAAATTTAAAAATATGTTTCTTGTTAAATTTATTCATATTATGATTTATGTATTTATATTTTATGTTTTTAAAATGAAGTATCAATTTTATATTTATATATCAATGACTTTCTTAATTGAGTTCTTTTTATTTTTTGTTATATGAATATAATATAATTATAGGTTTGTTGTCGTTTATATTATAAACTATATGTATGTATATTGAATCTCTTTTTTTGTTGTTTTTTTTTTTTATTTTTTAAATTACGTAAAAATAATTTAATAATAATTAATTACTTGTATAATATTATTATTTTATATATATAATATTTATATTAGTTTTTTTATTATAAAAAAAATAACACACACCGCACGAGCCTGCCTCATATTTCTCTCTATTTGTATTTTTTATTATTTTAATTTAAAATAGTAATATTTTTATTTTTTTATATCATCATCATTAATATATTATATATATATTTTTTATTAATTAAATAACTCACCCTATTATTTTTGTTTTTATTTATCGAAAATATGACAAAAACATAAAAAAGAAACAATAATGCGTTTTGCTATTAATTATTGTTCTTTTTAATTAATTTAATTTTTCCGTAAGAATTTTTAAAATTTTCTGTTAGTAGCTTTTATTTTATTTTTTTTTTAAATTTTTGATCAAATAAATTTATTCAGTTTTCTGAGTTTTTTTCATTTTGGTTTTTAATTTTTAATAAATTTTATTATGTGATTTTTTTGTTATTTAAAAATACAAAATATATATTGATTTATGAATATCGATAATAAATTATTTTTTGAATATTTCGAAAAGGATACAAATCATACATAATACATAGTAATATAATAGAATATTGATATACAATGGAAAATAAATAAATCTAAAAAAAATTGTTTTACTTTTAACAAAAGATTTTTTAAATTTATCACATATCGAATGGCATTCCTATTATTATTTTGTTATTATGTTCATTCTCTCATTGTGTTAGAATTATTTTTCAATATCATATTTTATAAATTTTAAATACTTGATGGTCTAGTTTAGGTACAATCGTCTAAAACGGTAGTCCGCAAATTAAGCGCGCAAAGGTGTATTTACAGTGGCGGTAATTATAACGGTAGGAACCGATGACATAATCGGTTCGAATACTGTTAGCATATCACAGCAAAACACATTAAATGCTAACGATTCTGGAAGTTGTTAAGGGAAAATTGTTAAGGCAGCAATTAACATTTTATAATACACTATATAGGGAAAGAAGCAGAAATTTGCGTTCCAATATGGTCCCTGGACTTAAGATGTCACAATTGCAACTTAAATATAAAATATTCCTTAAATTCAAAACACAATTAGGGCGATTTCTTTAGCCGCGGTACTCATTTACCAAAGAGAACAACAATAACAACGTGAGATGTTGATTAGCAAATTTATTATAGAAAAGTTAGCCAATTTCCTATTCTATACAATATTTTGGGAAGAAATAATGCTTAGTTTTATGACGTGTTGCGCTCAATACACTTGTGTAACGGTCCATTAACAAACATGCAAACAAATTTGAAAAATAGTTTATGAAACTAGAATTAAAAAATTGGAAGCGGATTTTTCTAGAGCACAGGAAAAAATTCGGCTGCTAATTTCTGGTTGAATTTTATTTACGGCCGATGATATTCTTTTAAAAATATGGGTATTATTAAAAGTAAATATAAACACGTTTCTAATAATTTCGTTATCGAAAAAGAATTAATAGAAATTAGGCGCAAATCTTATAAAAATTGTAACCATTCTGTGGTGGTCTTAGCTTATAATGATCGACACCAAAACCGGTTTCGACAAGCTTATCTGACAAAGTAGGATATTAGTATATGGAACGGGCCGTTGGATGATAACCTCATAAATGTCGCTACATAACTGTAGTAACCATGAAAGTGGCCCAAGAAACCTGGAAGTGCTGGGATTTTTCTCGAGCTCTTAAAGAATAAGGAAACACTAATGCGACATATTATGCGACTCATTTCGAGACGGTTTAAACGGGTTATCTGAGATGACTCTAGTAGAAATTAAAAGACCTAGAGGAGAAAACCTCGATAAAATAATCCGTTGAGGAATGAGTGGGTAAAAAATACTTTGGCCGTTTGGCTTTGCTGCAGCGGACCTTTCGTCCTTATCGATCTTACTGCATGAATAATATTAACAATAAAACCAAGATAACGATGCTCCTCCGAACGTACCAGGACCCCTTAAATAATACCCTCGAAAGTTTTCACGACACTATGGTCTTCGACAACTATGACTGTTTGTTCGAGATTTGTTCGAAACACAAGGAGTAGAAACGTTATCAAGAACCCCTACACACATCAAATGGCAAGTTCATACCAACACATTTCAATATAATTTAACCTGTATTCACACCAAAATTAATTCAACCGAAGATTTTGACAGCACTGCAAATAAATCAATCTTGAATGAAACACTTAATCGCAGAAATAGTTCGAAATAAAGTTTATTGCCTTATAACAAGGCATTTTTGACAACACCAATTTCTAAGAAATTCAAGCACAAGCTAGAGCAAGAGGCTTCTTCACTCCTCCTTTGTAGGATGGATTATTAATATGTTGAAGAGCAAGATACAGTCTTTCGACCTAGCCCTCTTTGACCCGGGGCACATTAGAGAACACAGTAGCAGAGCGTATGGAACATGAAATTAGGTTAATAAACGATTGGTACAAGACCAGAAAATCGTCTAAACTCTGGTATTACTCCACAATATGATAATGTGACTATATCAAAGCATTTTAAGGTCTATTATTTTGGATGCGGCTTTAGTTTGATGGCCAAAAACGAGCACAACACTCAATAAAATTCAGATACTAATCTGTTTAAGCACAACAAGAGCTATAAAAACCTGTCCCACGGTAGCTCTCGAGAAGCTATCTGGGCTTACACCTTTACACTTACATATCCAATGTAAGGCCGGTTCTAAGGCAATGAAACTAAAAATATAAAAATCAAATAAAACCCAGCAGACCATGTCGTAACAAGATACTGAAAACTAACTCTCCAAATATGACTTAAAGCGTACTGTAAGCATATATACTGTGACCCGAAAGATAGCGAACTATACCTAATCTGGCTCTGCACACATGAACGCATCAGAAGATACATTAGAACTGACCTTCATAATCTCGAACATCCAAGCAGCATTACTAATCCTAGCAAGAACGGCCCTTTAGTCTAAATAGATTTAATATTGCGATTTAAAAGAACCAGACAAGGAAAGCAAGATTACGTTAATTTTGCCCCCTGGCCACTCTGGGATTCTACCAAACGAGGCAGGTGATCTCCGTACGAGAGAGGGTGCAGCCACTTCACTGGCCCGAACACACCGTTGCTTATTCTAAGAACCACTTCAATAGAAGAATTTTGGAATGACCATTTATTCTTCACATGTGGCGCTCTCGCTAATAAAATAGTCAGATTACTCAAAGCTTATTCCATACAATCAAAGCCCAACACCAAACCCATTATTTTGCCCTAAATAGTGGGGCTCTCATCTAAGTCCACCCTCAAATAAAAAAAAAAAAAAAAAAAATAAGGAAAATGTTCCTTATTTTCTGTTTGTTTTTCTTTCAAACCTTAATCAATTTTTCTTTCTTGAAAAATAATTTCCACTCATATATAGCCATATTTATTTTGCGACCCATCGAATCATTCTAGACTTTTGCAATAAGTGTAATGTTTCTAAATTATCTCGTTAGGCCTTTTTTATATGTAAGGAAAGGGAGAATTTTTAAATGAAAGCTTTTTCATAAATTTTAGATTTTTGGTGGTAGTATTTGCTTCGCATTAGAAGTATTTTCTTATTTTTCAGATGGAAGACATAGGTTAAATAGATACTTGTTCGCAAACATAGACAGTGGAACTTGAATAGTTTTACAATGACTGTGTCGTTTGGAATGAGTTTTGGTGTCGGCGAAATGGTTCAAAAGTCTTTCGCTTTCTCATCGATATGTGAGCTGGTGGAAGGGTCACTAATGGTTTGGAAGGCATAATCGCTGAATGTTCGAGTTTTTCCTGATAAATGAACGAAAGTGAAAATCTTTCCGATACTGGTCCACTACTTATTTTTGAACGAAAGATGAATAGAAATTACAGATATTCGGAACCTTATGAAATTTCGATCATTACAAAAGAGTAAAGATATTTGTAAGGAATTGGAATGCAGGGATATTGTTTAATGACAAACCATTTTAAATTAGGGAAATGTAAATCATTATTAATAAACAAGCAAATCGGATGTACAAACATCAATCGGATGTATAAAACTTTCGAATCCGAATAAAATAATTTTAGATTCCGAATATACGGTAATCTCTCAGAGGCCGTTGGGTGGCCTTTCACTCGGACTAAGGAATGTAACTGACAGGCTTAACACAAAACAGATTTAATACGTGGTGGAAATGCAGGGTAAGTATGTTCATTCATCTGCTTTTACAAGGTGGTGTTCACTGGTTAAGTGCTGACCAATTTGTTGCATCTATTTATTCAAAGAAATCTATTCTGTGATTAACATGTATGATTTCAAATTATTTATTTTAAAACACAAATCTATTAAAAAAAAAAGAAATTTTTTAAAAAAATTTTAAAATTAAAAATCTGACAGAACAACTGAAATAAAACAGTTCCGGATGCGGAAATGAGAGATTTAGACTCTAGATGTTTTGGAGTTGCTACAACAAGAGTTTATATGGATGTGGAAGATGTCGCAGAGAGACTGCAGCAATGTTCTCATTTTTTGGTTATAATTTATTTACTACTTTTATTGTTTTATACTTTTCATTTAGTTGCCTTTTTCTGGCCACGAAGTAGGGAGGAGTAACGATGGAGCACGGGTTAAAAGAAATTGGACAGTGCTGATTCTTTACCTAAGGAGTTTGTATGCCGATACCTTCGCGATGTTAATCCGAATATGTAACCGTTGTTCGTCATCCATAGAGGAGTCGGCAATGGCATTTGAACTCGTGCTGAAACGCTCCTTCATATTGCAATACTTTTTAAAAATTCAGAATTTGTAAAAAATTTATAAAAGCTTGATGTTTTGTGAGGAATTTTTGTAGGTGGGGTTCGTTTAATTTTATATCATTTTTTTCTAGCTTCAGTTTAAACCAGGTATTCACATGCACAATGCCTTTCGGTATCGGAAAATTAGGCCAAATCGAGCTTTTCTCCGGCGGATTTGGACCGATAGTTTTATGATTTTTATAAAAATAAAATCAGTGTAGCACAGACCTTGTTGAATATGTCATATTACGGCCTTTGTAACAAAGATTTATGATCTTCCATAAAATTAACATCGCGGGGCTGAGCAATTGTATTACGGTCGGGTGAATTAGAACTAAATCTCTATTTAGATACCAGCTCGAAAAAAAACATAAACCCGATCTAAAAAATTTCGAAGATAATACACGAATTTGAATCTATATCACTTATAATTTTATTAAGTCAAGAAGAGCACCTATTTTATATATGACCAATAATTGAATATTTGAACATATTTATTGCAAGCATTTCATTGTATGTAGTGAAGCAATCAAATGATGCGGATAATAAAGTAGGTAATCATAATTGATTTCATTGATTCGGGCATAGAAACGATGCGCGGAGTAGAGGACCAAGAATCTAAGTTTTAGTTTGAGGTTATTTCTTGAAGTATAGCTGACCACTTTAAAATGCAGGAAGCTAGTCATACATTCGTAAAAATTGTAAAACCAAAAATTGTTTTTCGGTGCAAGATCTTTAGATTAAAACCGTAGTCTATTGAAATTTACCTAAACACCAACAAGCTTGTGACATGAAGAAGTATTGCTACTTATTAAATAATTCTACACAATTGAGGTAAAGAATTAAATTTATATTTCCAACAACCACATACCATCTAATTCCGAATTCTCATAAAATTGAGCGTACAATTTAAAATTTACACAACTCAATGTGGTGATTTACTAGTTTGGTCCCAATATATTGATATAGCAATCCTATCGTTGAGAATATCATCCCAAATTATTTTATACTTGCATAAACCAATAAATAAATAAATTTCATTTTATATTAATTGATTCGTCTCAAATAATAATAATAAATTAAAAAAATATAAAATTAATTTTTCGAATATATAATTTTTAAAACTAAAATTTATAACAATATACATGTTTTTTATTCTTAATATTAAGTCTTTTTTGTTATTATATATTTTATTTAAAATACGTTGAATGCGCAAATTTTTCATAATAATTAGGACGAATCAATTAAAATAATTTTATTTAGTATATGTATGAATTATTTAAAAAATCTTTTTTTTTTAAATTAATTAAACAACAAAAAAAACATATCGTAGACAATTTAAATCGCATTCACAATGCATAATTTATGTTTCACCCGAAAAATCGAGTAAAATACAAATCGATTCAAATTTCATAAATTCCATCATCCTGCATCTTAATTGCAAAAAAAAAATTAAAACAAAAAAACACAAATAAAAAGAAAATATAAGGAAACAAAAATCCAAACAATTTTCCATTTTAACTATACAATTAAAAATCATATCGCTAATAAACTAATTAAAATCTAAATTATTATAGTTAAAATAATAAGTAAAACAAAAGGTTATCTTTTGGTATTTTTGTAATGTGAGTTGTATTTTGTGAATTGTGTTCATAATAATAATTATCTTGAAGGTAAATTCATTCGATTTGTACGTTATCTTGAAGTGGAAATTTTTTTGACAACCTCTGGTAATTAAGAAAAATAAAAAATAAAACAAAATGATATTAAAATATTAATATTAAAATAAATGAAAATAAAATTTATATACAGAAAATTGTTTTTTATAATTAAATATTATTTTGTCGTATGCTGCGAAAACGATTTGAAAATAATAATTTTAATAATAAAACGAGTTTTAATAAATTATAAAATGAAAGGAAAAATTATATAAATAATATGAAATGAAAATTTTTGATAATAATTTATTTGTTATATTTTTAGATATTAAATTTTCATTTTTTTTTTACTTTTTTTTTTTAAAAAAATTCTTTAGAGAACTACGTCTGGCAGGGCGTGCGGCCTGGCCTAGGCTCGCATCTGTGATTCATGTACAATTTTTCTTTCTTTATAGTAAATTTCTTCGGATTCCTTATCGCATAATAATAATACAACAGCACCGAATAGAAATATAGCTGCACCCCATCCTACCCCGTATGCCCATCCAAATTCCCATATTGGACGGTTACCTAAATTAAGTTCAGCTGCAAAACATACTGGATAGAGTATTAGAGCTATCAATATTGATACCACTGGAAAGAAAGAAAAAAAATATTTATTATTTAGTTATTTATGAAATAAGTAAAAAAATAAGATCGTGATTATTTTACGAGTGTGGTTATTACAATACACACAGAACATACATGTGTGAAAAATTTATTAACGTGCCTTATGTGTTGTATACAATATTTTTGATACAGAAGTAAAGGGTTTTTCAATAATCACATAACAATTTTGTATTTAAATAAAGCACAGAATAATTGAGATGTTGGGCTGAAATTAATTCCAGGTGCAGTACACTTGTTACATTTAACTATGGAATCCGTTCTCGTACATAAAACCACCGCGAGCACGTTTGCAATGATCGATTTTTTGGAGCCGATTTTCTACCACTTTTTCTCACATATCGGCTGGAACGTGAGCAATTTCGCGTTCGTTATTGTCCCTGAGGTCCACTAACGTTGTTGGTATAAACCAACGACTTAACGTAACCCCATAAAAAGAAATCCAACGGCGTTAAATGGTCTGAACGAAATGGCCATTCGACCGGACCATTTGTCGAGATTACACGAGTATCAAACTTCCCTTTCAATAGATCAATTGTTTGACCAACTGTGTGGCATCATCTTGTTGGGACGACATATCACTGATGTCAAGTCTGTTCAAAAATAATCTTCCAATATGACACGATAGCGAACTGCGTTAACCGTAAAATCAACACTGCACGGTCACTTTTTGTGTTTGTAATGGAGAACACATTTTTGTAACACATGAGGGTTTGTTGCTGTTGCGCATATTTTGCTTATTGACAAAGCCATTAATCCAAAAATGAGCTTCATCGCTGAAGATGATTTTTCGACGAAATTCAGCATTTTCCTCAAACTTTAGCAGGGCACAATCGGAGAAATTTCGGCGCTTCAAATGATCAAGAAGCTTCAGTTCTTGAGTTATTTTGTAAGGGTGTAAGCCAAGATCTTTACGAAAAATTCACCATTATGCGGTTTGACAGATTCCCAATCCCTGCGAACGGCGTGGACTTTTTTAAATGACCAATTCCCGTTACTTTTTTGACTGAATGTACATACATAAATCAATTATTCAACTTCTTTCAGTTAACTAGATAAATTTTATAAATTAGATAAATTTTCGTATATAAAATTAAAATATATCATTTTTTGGCGACCGTAATTTTCATTTTATGTGCGACGAAACTAATTTTCTGTGCGACCAGGGATATTAGAAAGTATATTTTGATTTCTTTTTTGTACATGAGTACCATGTGCAGTACTGCTGCATATCTATTTAACCAAATTAACGTTTTCATTGTTTGAAAAAAATAACGGAGCCGTAGCTTGGAACCAACAATTTTACCGGAGCCGAACCACTAATTAGATTTGATCTTCAATGCTCTCTAGGTAGTCTTCTTCTACAAATATTACATAAAATATGCACGACATCCGAAACTCGAATTAACTCCACACGAAAGACATAATATTTTTGCGCAGAAATAATTCATTTCTGTCCTTAAATTGTATTCATTTGAATCTGTTGTAATCTAATAATAGTCAACAAGTCTTTACACCTTTATGAAATGTTAAATATGTCAGAATTACATTATTGTGGAGGTGTGATAATGGGTTATACGTTTTGATAATGATCGTAGAAATGTTGTTTTGCATTTTATTACAGGTTGCTGACTATAAAAGAAAACATGTTTGCACTAGTGGGTGGAACCACCCCGTATATTTCCACCTACCTATCCGTCATGTATAGAGAGGTTCAATAAAATATATAGAATAACCAATAAAACTTCTCAAAAAAGTATATAAATAAACATTAATATGCTTCACATAACATTTCAAAACAATAATATGTCAAGTTTAATCAGCCAAGCGGAGGTCCAAAATATGTATACCTTTTAATATTTTCTCTCCGTGATATTTTTTTTAATGTGGGTGTCGAAAATACTTAGCTCCAATTTCTGTAAAGCAACTTAATTTTTGATGTTTTTACAAAACATCTTGAAGCGAAAATGAAATAATTTTAAGTTTACACGTTATTGTAAAACTCACCATATCGCATTAACAAGCTCTTAGGAGAGTAATCAGGTAGATGTTAAATAAAATTTACTTTCCTCGTCGTAAATATAAAATTACATCCTTCACAATTTTTAGATTTTATGTATTGGATGTTGA
Organism: Nephrotoma appendiculata; assembly: GCA_947310385.1. Taxonomy (NCBI): domain Eukaryota; kingdom Metazoa; phylum Arthropoda; class Insecta; order Diptera; family Tipulidae; genus Nephrotoma; species Nephrotoma appendiculata. The sequence goes on from OX371224.1 coordinate 248,579,206, forward strand.
ACATCCACCCACATGATGGAATGAAAAAAAAATCAATTTTGATTTTTATTAATCTTAAATAGGGTGGAGGACCTACAGTGATGATTTTACTCGTATTATATTAGTTGTTATGTTTTAGGCTTATGTTGAGTTCTAAATAATGAACGATTATTATTTTGTAGAGAGTATGTATATATATACATATTTATAAAATATCCTGGAAATGGATTTTGACAAATTCTCGCTAAATTAAGATATATGCAATGAAGATGCATAACAAATAAAGATGATAATTTGTACAATAACAGTGGAGAAGAATATAAAAATACAATAATAGTTCAATTTAAATTTTATTCGAATGGAATCATTTATCACAATTAGTGGTAAATTGAATTCATAAGTTTATTGAATAATGGATCTTTTCTAATTCTCGTTGTTTTTTAAAACGCAATTGATTGGTGTAGGTGGTGTTTCAATTAATTAAACGAAAACAAATTTTAATTATAGTTTTTGTCGATTTTTGATGTTATGTTGACTAAAAGACTAGCTTATGACAAGTCACATTAGTTTCTCAAATGACTCGTCTAATGACTGTCACGTTCGACAATTGTGAGACATATCATGTAGATTTCTTCTTTCATGACAGTGTCTCAAGCGAAGTTGTAACGCCGCGTTGCCTACCACAGCGTTAAATTCTAGTACAACTTATAATTGTAATGACGTAACATGTACAGTCATCCAAACTTGAATAGTATTGAACATTTAAATATGCACGCTTGCTTCGGTTCGCACCGTTACCACATTTTGATGATGAAGTTGACAAGGGAAAATAAAATTGAGGAAAAGAAGATGGAATGTTTGGTTTTGCGATCGATCGAATCGTTTTATATAATTTCTGAAAATAATTATTAAATTAAAACTTAGATGAGTCGTTCGCTTAAAAAAAAATAAGTAAATATAAAAAAAAAACACAAAAAAAAAATATATTTAAATAATAAATGCAAGTAATTTTGCTTGATGAGAAGGGAATCTTAACCGGATGTTTGTCGGGTTTTGATTTGAAGCGACCGATCGCGTGAGTTGTGCTCTTTATCATAAAGTTTCCTTTGATATTTCTTTTGAGTTAAGAGTGCAAAATAAAATTAAATATAGACAGTAGAACTACGATAGGTTAAAATGATGATTATAAATGTTGTATTCAGTGGTAATTATAAATAAAATAAAATGTAATTTAATCAAAACATAATAATAATTTGTGAGTGGTCTCAAGGACATGGCCAAACTTAATGGTTTAATGAACGATCTTGCACATGAACCTCCATATGTGAAAAAAACCTAATTTTGAATTGGATGTGGCTCGGATTTTTTGTTGTTGTTGAAAGATTTAAACATTTGAGTTGATAGAAGTGACTATCGAGTAAATACAGTGAAAATATTGAGAGAAGGAGAAAATTTAACTAACTCTACCTAATTAATACAAATCTAATCATAATAATAATATTAATAATAATAAGTTTCAACTATTAATTATAAAATGTATAAACACTAACTAAACGTCTTCAATAAATATTACATGCATAACAAGTGTTTATCGGACTGTTAAAAATAAAAACAAATATCGCGGGGTTTAACAAGCCAGTGGCCTAATTTACGTATGGTTATAGATTACTATTGTTATAATATAGCATAGGGGTAGCTTAGGATTTTAGTTTTATTGTTTTATTTTGCATGTTCAGGAAAGGGCTTACATTCATTACAGTTAAATTCATTACTTTCATTCAAGTAATATTTTCCTGGTGAATAGTTTCGATTACAATTGTAATTTAAAAATTAATAAATTTATGAATTTAATGTATATTATGCATCAATCGAATCCAATAATTTCAATTATTATCATTACTAATTAATACCGTTGAAACAGTGAACGTAATCATCATGAGGCCACGGTAGGTCCCGGCATGACAGGTTAGGTTTCAATATAATTACTATTACGATTCAGTGATTTAAGTATATATTCTGGTTCTGATGATTTTCTTTTTCTTTTAGTCCCAGCTTCTCGTTTACTTATTCCGTCTCGGTCAGGAGCCATTAATTGAAATAGTAGTTCTTTTTCACATATCAAGTAGTCATTTTAGAACCGCTACCATTTTATACCACTATACCTTTAAGTACCATGGTCTTTAAATTTGTAATTTTTTTTACATATTTTTTTTTTCTTTTCTTAACTTCATACTCGTGGTTTAGCCAGACTGATTCAACCCTTAAAAAACCCCATCCCTCAACTCCTGAGATCTAGCCGGGCAATACGTGACCGCGTAAGGGTTCTGAATTAGTATTGTAGATTCATAAATTTCTATAACAGTATGTCTCGCAAGACATGCCTATTACAAAGTATGCATAACATGTCTTCGTTGGTTCTCATTATGTTGGAGTACTTTAGGCGTAGATAAACGATTGAGAGAGGCATTTCATTTCGTGCTACCTAGTTGTAACAACGCCATCGATATTATTTTTATTTTTTGTATGTGGTGTTATATTTTGTTTGTCGAATTGATAAGTAAACATTTTGTAATTGCTTTATTCGGACAATTTTAATATAATCAAAATTTTTAATTATATCTTTATATTCGACCAAAATGCAAAGTTGCGTCATTTGAAATACACGATTCATCTCACGACTGGTCACAAATGAAAATTAGCCCTATTTGCTGATAAATGTATTTATACTTATGGACAAAAAAAACGCATATAATTCTTTTTGCTTCATTTATAAGAGGAATTCTTAACGAAATATCTATTATTATATAAAATTTAATCGAAAATGAAGGCCGACGATAAACCCTCATCTGACGGTCCGATGATCCAAGGCAAACTCTAGACTCGTCGGAGAATAAAAACATTGGCCCACTGTTCCATTGTCCAGTTTTCATATTCGAGAGCAAATGTTAAACGAGCTCTGCGGTGTGCTGTAGATAACTTTGGACATAAGGCTGGCCTTCTTGCAGTCAAATTGGATTCCTTGATTCGTCGACGCACGGTCCTTTCACTAATGGGTGCATCTCGGGATCCGATTAGGTCTAATTTGATGCTACATCCAGTTACGAACCGTTTTCTCAAGCAAATTAATTTAATATACCTATCCTCAGCGAGTGTTGTACATCGATTTCTCCCACTACCAGCACGACGATGATACTGTCCATTATCCTGGAATCGTTTGATCACTCTTGACATTGTGAATTGGTCCACTCTTAACAGTTGTGCAACGTAAGATTGAGTTATTCCTTCTTCAACTAATGTAATGGCCCTCACGCAATCCTCAACAATCAATGCTGGAAACAGACGTGCAGAAAAACGCGTGCGTTTAAATTAGAATACACTACTTTAAACGAAATGAAATACATGTATTCCGCATAGGCTGCGTTTTTCCGCAAGTTGTCTCTATTTCTAAAAAAACGCACCGCAGCAGTGTTGACTACATAACAAAAAAAAAAATAACATGAATTAATATTAACATCACGTCGGTTTTTCAATATTTTGACAGAAATTCCAAAACAAATTGTACATATATTGTCTATTGAAAACTCTACCGAAAAATAAAACGCAATGTTTGAATAATACGCTCATGTAGTTAACTTGCGTTTTGGCATGCGTATTCGCATGCGTAAAATCCGCTCGTCTGTTTCCAGCACAAATGTTTTCTTTCGGCCTACAAGTTATTCATTTTTATTTGTTTTTAATGAGAAACCTTACTCTTACACTTAATTGTATAATTTAAATAACAATTCACTGTAAATAAATTTTTAGACTGAACCACTGATCTATATACATGGATACGACATGAATGTCAGAAACCATATAAAACAACTGCAAAAAATGGGAGCACTTTTTTATAGTCATATCGCTCGTTTATATACACCTCTTGCTTTAAAAAAATATTTCCGAAAGATAGGACCGTATTGAGGATAGATTTAATTTCGAAAATTTCTGAAATTGGTTTTTTATTATTATAGTCAATGAACAAATAATAATATTCAAATGATTTAACTTATAAATCATATTTTATTCATTTAATTCATGTGGTACCGTTTTTGTATGCACATTTCTTCTTGCGATTTCCCTTGATATTTCAAATGCGCACCTGCAAATATTTCGAATAAAAAAAAGTGTTCGTGTCGTCAAAACGTCAAAAACTCATAGGAACCAGTTTTCTGTTTACATTATTTGAATTTCGAAAATTCGGATTCAAGAAAAAAAAGAAAATTTTTCTGTCTCTGTCACAAACGTAGAACTATTTTTTCACTACCATATAGTTTTTGTCAAGTCGTATCCATGTATATAGATCAGTGGACTGAACAGCCAAAATGCTCAAATTTGTGCTAAACTCGAATTCAACAAAACTAATGGTAGTATTTTTTTTAATGCATGTGTATTTCAGTGAGAACTAGATACTATATAGATTTTATCATAATAGTTACAAAAACAATTATTAAGCTACTCGTAATTTCAAAAATACAGATTATGCGTTTTTTTTGTCCATAAGTGTATATGTATCATGCTTGACTATCATGTCATTTGTATAGCGCCAGTTTCAACGACTTTGTTAAACCAATTTTGATTTATTAGTTTAAGTAAAAACTTTGAAGTGCTCATAATAGATGGAGTTTTAAAAATAATTTAGATGCGGATTTCATTCAATTTTCCATTCGGAGTATTCTCTTACACCTTCTTTTATTTTTGTTTTATTTGTGAACACCGCTACAGAGCGGCCAACAACCTAATAACAATTATTAATATGAATAAGTGTTCTAATTCTTGAATGGGGCGACATTTTTGTAAACAGGACATTAATCCTTCGTAATACGTTAACTCGAAATTAAGAAACTCTGATTCAATTGTAATCAACAATTAGTTTGAGCAATGTTTCGTAGTTTATTTAATAATTATTTTCAAATTATCCATTATATAATCAAAAAATAAAGATACAGATGGAAATTCTCCGTTCACCATACCGTTTGAACCATACAAAAATGGAGTTATGTCGTAAATATTTACTTTATGGTTCATAAGTTAATAAAATAGCATTGACGGACCGACGAATGAATGTGCGCGAAATAACTCACATCGTAAACATATTGAACGTCACTGGTAATAATTTTAGTTCAAGAAATCAATATGAGACATATTTGATGCCGCTTTTACTTAGTGAAAAAAAATGAAATCATTAATTGGGTCCCTCCAGAATTATTACGATGAACAAGTATTAGAAACTAGATTTCCGATTCTAGGCACTTTCTTTGGGAGTGGACATAATCGTTTCACTACTAAAAGAGCATAGATTTGTGTTTGAGCCATTCTACCCTCTGGAACCAGCATTATTATATATATATATATATTCATTTCCTGAATTCTATTCGTGATTTTCAACAAAGTAGCTGGCATCTGGTGAACAAAATGTAAATGATAGTTTGCTATGAAGCAAGGGGCTTAAAACTGTCATCACAATGAATTTGACAATTCTCGTCCCCCTTGTAGACGTAGAAACCAACGCTATCTACGAGGGCAAATCAAAAAGTCTTGCAATATCATATGAAAAAAAAGAGTGAGTGAGACAGCAATATTTTTATTTTTCGACATAATCTCCTTTAAGGTTTATACATTTGTCACATCGATCAATTAACTTGCCTAAACCCTCTAAAAAAAAAGATTTCTTTTGCTCCATAAAATATTCATTTACAACAGACTGTACTTCATAGTCACTGGAAAATTTCCGGCCCCTTAGTGTTTTTTTCAAATTGGGAAACAGAAAGTAGTCACTGGGTGCCAAGTCTGGATTTTACGGTGGATGCGGAATTTCCACGAAGCCGCAGTCCTTTAATGCAGCTTGAGCAATATTAGCCTTGTGCACGGGTGCATTGTCGTGAAGACTAAGATTTTTTTCCTAAATTTCCTTGGCCGTTTTTTCCGGATCGCTTTTTTCAATTTTCGCAAAATCTCTGCGTAATATATGCCTGTGATTGTCGTTTTTGTTGGCATATTACCGATTATCAAAATTCCTTCAGCATCCCAAAAAATTGTTGCCAAAACCTTACCAGCAGACGGTTGAGTTTTGAATTTCTTTGGTGGTGGTTCACTACGTTTAATCCATTGCATCGATTCTTGTTTGGATTCCGGATACCAGTGATGAAGCCATGTTTCATCGCCTGTTATTATGTTATCCAAGAAATTTTCTGGATCTTCTTTGTACATATCTAAAATCGCCTTTGAAGTTTGAACACGCATTTTTTTTTTGTTCTGCATTCAACAAACGGGGAACCCATCGCGCACTTACTTTCGACATGTGAAGGTGGTCATGTAATATAGTATATGTGGTACCGTATGAAAGAGAAAGTCTCCACGCTAACTGCGGAACAGAAATACGCCGGTCCTCCAATACAATAGATTCGGCCAAAATTACGTTTTCATGGCTAATAGCATCTGCTGGCTGACCCGAGCGGTTGTCGTCTTCTAATGACTCCCGACCACTTTTGAATAATTTTACTCACCTTGCTACTGTGGCATATGATGGTGCAGATTCGCCGTAAACTTTTGATATATAGTTGAATATATAAATTGCATTTCGTCCAGCTTTACAGAAAAATTTAATAACGGCGCGATTTTCAATTTCATTCATTTTAAGAAAAATTCAAAACACATGTTACTAAATTGACAAAAACAAATTAACTGTAAAATTTACATCGAAATGTTCTTCTAGAAGTTTCATCGCGATAAAAAATGGTTTTGAAAAATATATTGTTGTCTCACTCACTCTATTTTTTCATATGATATTGCAAGACTTTTTGATATACCCTCGTACATTCGATGAAAATCGCCAATAATTCACAGAACTTCAAAATTTAAATCAACAATTGCAATTACGGGAAATTGCATATCGAAAAAAAATATTTTGTCTTTCTCCGTATTTTTTTTTTTGTAGTTTTTATTGACCATAAGTCTATTGAAGGTCGATGATGATGAGATTAGTGCTGCACAGCATTTTTAAAATATAAGGCAATTCATTAGAAATTATATTTCGAAGTTAGTAAAATTTTATGAATTTTTTTGCTGACAAATGTTCTAGCGATCAATGACTCAAACAGTCACGACTTGAGCTTAAGTTACACGCCGGTTGCACAACTTCGGTTAGTGCTACAACCACCAATCGCCTATTTTATAGGCTTCTCGTCACAAATAAAACAACTGACCTCTAAAATTTTGGTGGTCGTACCGCTCTCCTAAATGGTCCAAACGGAGCTCAACTTAAGCTCTTAAGTTTGACTGGTTGAGGTTTAATACAGGGTTTTGCGTTCATTCGGTTATTTTTTCGACCAATCATCTTTGTGGAAAAATTCAGAAGAAAAAAATCGTAATTTTTGAGCAATATGATTGGTCGAAAAAATTGTTAGAACGAACGAACACCAACCATAAAGGCGCTATTAGTTGCAATTGTTAACGCAAGACGCAGATTTAGTAGTTGTGTGTGTGTTTGTAGTTTTGACATTTTGATTGCCGAGAACCTATAAGTTTACGATTTTTTGGCAGGTAAAGTAAAGCCTTTGTAGAATCTTTCACAAATTTATTAGTGAGGGGAAGGAGGGGATGGGAGGGGGAGAGAGATGAGGAGGGAGAGGAGAGGAAGAGGGGGAGGGGGAGAAAGAGAGGGGAGGAGGAAGGGGATGGGGAAGAGCAGGAAGAGAGGGGGAAGTGGAGGAAGAGAGGGGAGGAAGAGGGGGAGGGGTGGAGAGGAGGGATGGAGGGGAGGAGGAATGGGAGGGGGAAGGGGCGAGAGGGGAGGAGGAATGGGAGGGGAAGGGGCGGGAGAGGAGGGGGAGGAAGAGGGGGAGGAGGAAGAGGGGGAGGAGGAAGAGGGGAGGAGGAAGAGGGGAGGAGGAAGAGGGGAGGAGGAAGAGGGGAAGGAGGAAGGGGAGAAAGTAGGTGTATAATTATTAGGATTAACAGTAGAGTTTTGGAATCTTCAGTGAATAAAAACTCTAGATTCGTTAGTTTTGGTATATGTCGATATTTGTAAGGTGTTTTTAATTTTTTCAAAGGGTCCTATGAGTTTCCCAATGATATGAACTTAAATACCAAACCCGAAACTAAAATTAAATTGTTCCTAATTAATTAGAAGGTTAAAATACTATAGATGACGGTACCTGTCTCTTCCGGATCGCACACTAAATTTAAAATTTTGCCTATACATTACTATAGCCTATACATTATTTATTTCTATTTTACTGGCGCTGCATCCCATTGGGGGATTTGACCGCCTTATTTCTAAGGTTACATAACCAATTTTTAATTTCAGATTAATGAATGATTGGTCCATTGAATCTTAACCAGATCCCAGGACTGACGGTGCAACGATATTGCTAGCTGTAGAGGCATCTCTTTTTCCTCTGCGATACCTAAGCTTTTTGAAGGTTTAGTGAAATGCAAATTAGAATTGTACATGCAAACTAAAATTAGTCCGCGCCTATATGGGCTTACGGACGTGGTGAAAACCAATAATTTCCATTGTGACGGTTTTTTATAGTAACATATTGGAAACTGTGGTCAGTTTGATTTCTACATAAGAAATGGAGATCCTTAAGACAGTTGTTTTAAGCCTTTACTTTTCATAATATATATTAATGTCGCCAGTAGACATTCCAATTATTCGGTCAAGTGAGCTATTCGAATATCGAATAGTAAAATTAAAATTATTCGATTTATTCGTACAAGCAAAAAAAAAAAGTTTATTGGTTACAAAAAATAAAAAAAAATCATTTTGTTTCAAAACTTAACAAAAAATAAACGCTAATTTAGTAATAATTAAAATAATATGTACATAATATAATTTTTTGCCAAAAATACTTCATTTTAAAAAACATATAGTATATTCAAAAAAAAATAGTTGAAAGTATCAAAATTCAGACGGGTTCTTTTTTCTATTTTTATGGCACCTGCTGTGGAAAAAACTCGTTAAGTGGCGGTTGGCGATGGCCTAATCGTTATTAGCGCGTTGAATAACAGGTCCATTATATTTGCACTCCTTTTCTCTTAGTCGTGTCGTTTCATACGATGCGACAATTGTCGTGTCATTTCGTCTATAAAAATTTATTCTCTTAGTCGACTGAGGTGATGTGACAATAAATAAATCAAATCGTCTCAAAATAAATAATCTAAAATCTACATTTTGTTCCACTTCATGTTTGTATCGCCTAAAAAATTCGCACGACTACAAATCTCACCTCAGATGGCATGGAACTTTTTGTCGTCATTAAACGTTGGTGGATGGATTGTTTCCATTTTTTTTTTCGCTAAGGAAATCGCGACAGATGTTGTGGACTATTTAAAATATTAATTTGAGCGTGGAATATTTTCAGTTTCAATGTAAATAATAATATTTCATCCCTTTGTTCATTCATTCGTTTCATTAATTCAAAGAGCAACTTTTTACTTATTCTGATTCCATTTCAGAAAGTTTATTGAACACAAATTTATAGACGATCTCTGCTGTAATGAGAGTTGAACTATTTTTGCTGAGTTCCATAACAGCAGCTCCTACCGGCATGAGAACATCTAGTATGTTTTGAAACAGTTTCAATATTTAAATCGTTTAAGGATTTGTTTACACTATCAGAACTTCAAAAATCGCCTAAGCGATTTAAGCCTAGTTTTTCCCCCACATCGTTGTGAAACGTTTCGTTGCAAAATTGAGAGTGTTGCAGGAGATTACTTAAACATCTTGATAATAGCTCTTACTTTTTTAATAATATAATCAAAATTACCGTGTGCATCCATAGGCAAAAACAGCTTACTTTCAATGTCAGAAAATCCAACGTTCTTCGTAGCTTCTTCATCAGGTTCGTCTTCTTCGATATATTCATCACGAATCTAATATTATTATCACTGACTTAAATCGTTTCAAAATGATTTCTGTCGTGATGTTTTTTATAAAAACAACTAATTACAGCCAAATGTAATGCGTGATTATGGCAAAACTGATTAATCGCATCCAAGTTATGGTTATCTACATATTTTTTCATGAAGGCCCGTTCATGTGTTACTTTTCATATTAATTCCGAATTCTGCGCATTACTTACTTTCTACTAAAAGTTAGATTTTCTCAGGATTCCCTTTTCCTTCGATTTCCGATAAACCCAATACATGATAATCAAACGTTTTTGAGTATACGCCTAAAACATGGGCCGTGACATTTAAATATCGCTTTAAACCACAATCTGTCAGTTCATCAACTGTGATTGCAAATTTTTGATTTATTTAGCTGCTGATAAGTTTTGAGACCGTCGAAGGACTTTCGGGCATTTTATAACCTTTCCAGGTTTATTTATATATGTTATGTGTCTTCAAATGATTAATTAATGCAGAAGTTGTTGATCACTTACGCCCTATGATTTTTGGACATCTCTTACAACCAGCTTTATTAGTTGACCCCTTTTGCAAATATTTCCAAACTTCTTCCGAATTCTCGAATACGTTTTTAATCTATTCGAATATTGGTTACAAAATATTCGAATATCGAATAGTGCAAAACAAGTCGAATATATTCGAATATCGAATATTCTAATATTCGTTTAGAATGTCTAGTCGCCAGTGTTTCAAGTTTTGTAAATGAATATAAACGATCTAAAAGAATTTTCTAACACGACCTGTTGTGTAAACACTGAATGTGTATAGCTAGATATGTTTTTGTAATTTATTTATTTATTTATTTATCATAAATCAAACTTACGCAACTACAAGGCTGCAAGAACCAAGTTTGATGGTAGTACAAAATAATGGTCATATAACCATAGAATACAAATACAATATAAAATTTATAAATATACTAAAATAAAATAAAATTTAACAGATAAAATAATAGTAATAATAATAATAATAACAAAAATAAAGCAAAATAACAATAAACTATAAAATGGAATAAGAGATATTTTGTTAGGTTATTGCAACATAATGTGTTCCGTGTAGCGCTTTTTAAAAGTATTAATAGACTTAACTTCTCCTAATGCTAGAGGTAGACAATACCAAAGAACAGCCCCCCGTACGGAAAGTGCATCATTCATGTACGATGAATTATGAGTGGTAATGATAAGAACTTTAGTTCTGTTAGAGAGGGCAAATTTAAAACCATTTCTAATGTATTTTGGAGATAGTGTGAAAGTAATATTTTTGTAAATGAATAAGACTAATCTAAACTCAAAGAACTTATTTAATGGCATTCCAAAAATTTCATTTTTGAAAGGTGAAATATGATCATACCGGCGTAAATCAAAGATATATCGAAGACACCCATTATATATACTTTAGTAACTTTTCTCAATAGATAACTATTTAAATTTGAGAAGATAATGTCACAATATAGTAGATGACTCATAACTAGCGATCGTATAAGCAACAATTTAGTATTTCGTGGAGTACCCAGCCGCTTGGTACGTAACAGGCGTAAGATGTTATACATTTTTTGGCCTATAAGATCAATATGTTTGTCCCAGCCAAGATCGTTGGACATAATAATTCCTAGATTTTTAACAGAACATTCGTAAGGTAGAACCATATCGTTGATTATTATAGGTGATAATAAATTATAATCGATTTTTTTACCAAAAATAATTGCTTGTGACTTCGATGTATTAATGATAAGAGTATTGTTAATTGCCCAATTGTTAATCCTAGCGAGATCATTGTTAAAAGATTCAATAATAGGTAATGGGTTAAGATTAGGAATTTCCTTGAAAATTTGAACATCATCGGCAAACAGGTGGAGGTTACAATTAAGAGATAGTCGTGAGATATCGTTTATGTACGAGGAGAATAAAATAGGTCCCAGTATTGAGCCTTGAGGGACACCTGATGTTAAAGGTAAAAGCGTCGACTGACCTTCCGAGGTTATAACATACTGGAATCTTCCATTGAGATATGACAAAATTAAGTTAATGGATTCAGTTGACATGCCAAATTGGGTTTCTAATTTAATCCGCAGTAGGTTAAAATTAATAGAATTAAAGGCCTTGGAGAAATCTAAAAGTACAAGAATGTTATTATTATTTCTGTCTATACAAGATCGAATGAAATCAGTAACATGAACCAGTAGGGAAGTTGTGCTATGTAATTTACGAAACCCCAATTGGTATTCAGACAAGGTCTGAGTTAGCGATAAGTGCGAATGCAATTGGTCAGCCATAATTCGTTCAAAGGCCTTGGATAGAGACGACAATAAAGATATAGGGCGCATATCAACTGGCAATAATGGATCTTTTTTTTTAGGAATGGCTATTACCTTGCTAATTTTCCAACAGTCAGGGAAAGTCTGCGCATTTAACACAGCATTGAAAACATGGACCAGCAATGGTAAAATTGCTGGAATACAGCATCTGATAAATTTTCGAGATATGCCATCATCACCAATAGCATTCGATTTAATGGATTGTATAGCTTTTAAAACTTGATCTTCGTTGATCTCGGTAAATTGAAATAATTCAGTATTCCGCCGCTCATTATTCAAGCACCCAACACTAGATGAATTGTCAGGGAATGGATTAGCAGAGCTGAGTGATTGAAGAGATAGGTCGGCATTAGGGACCATATTAACAAAAGCCGAATTAAGCTGGTTAGGATCAAACATCTTGAAACATCTTTGATCTTCTTGACTATTGATACCTTCATCTCTGAGATATCTCCAAATTTCCTTAGAACCGCGACCTAAATCAAGCTTATATTGAATGAAACGCTTCCTAGATGCCTTAATCATTCCTTTAACTTTTTTATCATAATATTTTAATATGTTCTTATTTTCGGGTAACCGTGATGATTTCCAGACTCTGTACGATAAGTCACGAAGTTGTATGACATTTAAAATGTTTCTTGTTAACCATTGGGGCTTGGTATTATCGATTCGCTTAGTAATGAATGGAGTATGTTTATCCATAAGAGCAATGATTTCGCGATTCATTAGTAATACCTTAGTAGTAATGTTATTGGAATTATATATTGCAGAGGTGTCTAGACGATCGATGTCTTCTTGAAGGACATCACATTGAAGGTTCTTAAAACTACGAAAAGTGATATACTCAGACTTACGAATAATTTTGATATTGAAATTAGCACCAATTAATTCGTGGTCAGCAACACCAATTGATTGAAATATATCACATGGTTGTATAGATGGACTAAATAGAATTAAGTCAATTAGTGAGCCACCGTTGTTATGAATTCTGGTAGGCTTAGACTGTGAGGTAGACAAATTAAAGTGCGACAACCGTTTAAAATTTCTAGATTCATTCTCATTGAGGAGATCAACGTTGAAGTCCCCCATAAACATTATGTTATTAGGCTCCTCACTAATGGACGCAAGTACATCCTCGAAATTTTCAAGTGGCAAGCCTCTATGGTGCATATATCCTTTATCTACAGCCAACCTAACAGAATTTAGAGTACATTCAATTACCAAGTGATCCAGGTTAAAATGCGACCCTTTGGATATAACTATAATTTTAGCATGTCTTGATAAGTCACATCTTATATACAACGCAACACCTCCCCCACCTCTACCTGCTCTATCTTGTCTTAATAACTTATAACCATCTATTTTAAAAGCCTTATTTGTATGGTGTGATTTAAGCCAGTAATGCCCACAATATGGTTTTTTGCGGAAAAGAATTTGCAAACTAGAAATGCTACTAGGGATAGATCGTACATTTAGATGGCAAATTTCGAGACAATCAAGTCTATTCAAAAAATTGTCAAAACTGGACATAGTATGAAATACACGCTCCAGAACAACTCATGTTACAATACAGATTTAGAAATAGTAGTAGAAGTAAAAGTATTAAGGAAAAAATATGAATAAGAGTAAGAAATACAGAAAATATGAAAAATAAAAAGACTAGATAGAAAATAAAATAATATAATAAACAACAACAATAAAACTAATAATAATAAAATATAAATAAACAATAAATTGATGCGCAAAAGATAAATAACTTTGCGCCTATTAAATAAAAATAAAAATAAAAATTCATTTTGAAAAATTAAAATATTCATGTTTTTGTTTGATAAAACCTCATGCAACAGCTACACACCGGTGTAATTCGATTAAGATAACATTATAAGAAAAATATTATAATACACATATGAATATAAACATTAAAACTTAAACCAACATGTGGCTTTAACATTATTTAAAAATTATTGGCAAATGAAATATTGTTAATACAAACGATAATATAAATCCCTATACATTAAACTATCGAGTATACTAACTTAATTTAATCATGTATATGATTAATCTAATCATATACAATAAACTATAGAGTAAAATAACTTAATTTAATCTAATTTAATTTGATTTCAATTTCAATGACAGCGGATAGTTTAACTGTTTACCTCTTCATACCTGATCTTTAAATTGCTACAGATCTTCATTGAATTGATTGAAACTGCTTTGCTTAGCTTTGATTTTTTAATAGTGACTGAGCCATACCGGACAGAAGCATTATGGACTATATTCTGTTTTTTCAATTGTCGAGCTGCAAAAAATATCCCTGCAGAAATCTTATCCAAATGCTCGTTGATATAAACTGGTGCAGTAGGATACGCATCTTTGATTAATTTTATGGATAGCCTAGTTTTTTTAATGTAATCAAGATAGCGACTAAAAAATATAAGTTTAATGCGTATATTGTTAAAGTGAACTACTATAGGGCGGAGTTTTTTTGAATCATCGTTACCTCGGATACGGAAACAGCTATCAATATAAAAGTTAAAATAATATAAAAAAATTTTCGACACCCATTTTTTCAGCAAAGATTTTAATAAAATTAAAATCATGGATGGGTACATCATTTGGAATACCTCGAATTAATAGGTTGCGACTTCTCCATTCACGTTCGGATTTATTAATAGATTTTTCCAAAAGGCCACTTTATTTGACAGTTCGTTAATTATACCGTGTTGTGCCATCATGGCATCATTAATTCTAATATCAATTTGTTTAACAACGTCCGGCCATATTTGTTCCATAATATGATCAATCAATTTTTCGGAATCCACTGTATTTATTTCCTTTAACTTATCTTGTATTTCCTCAATAGCAATTGAGAGAGCTTTTTTGGTATCATCTTTGATATTACTTGCTTCAATACAACAAGGACAAATCCAAAATTTATTGCTAGCAAGGACATCAAAGTCAGCTTTACATGAAGCAATACAGCTGCCGTGATACCAGCGCTTGCAACAGTTGCAAGCAATCCAACCGACATCAGAACTGGAGTCATCGCTACTATTGCACTTCACACATTTATTATGCCCCATTGAAATTGAGGTTATGTTATCTAGAAAATGATAAAATTAAGGATTACCACACTTGGACCAATTAATGTAGATATTCACTAATGTAGGGAGCTCCAATAGACACCCAATTACACCGCCATGCGACCACCGCACAATAATTTACATTAATATTTAATTTTTCTAAATTAAATACGCACGAAAGCAATTTCACGTGTCAAAACGTTAACTATGAAGGGGTAATTGGTTTACATAGTGAATATATTACCAAATTTGTCCAAAATTGATTATCTTGAGCTCGAGAAAATTTCCGCTCCTCAGCTAACCTTAAGATCTCGTTCGGTTTAGTTTCTTTGAAACGTCGTTTATTTTTTTTGTTCGTTCAACTAAAATTATGACAAATTTGATTTTAGTAGTTCAAGCGAGTAGTTGACAAAAGACGGTTAAATCAATCAATGTGGGCCCAGCATATTTTGGCGTTCCATATATCATGGGGCAGTATGTTTCATTATATAATACTGACTCCAAAAACCAAATAATGTTGCAAAGATTTATCTTTTAAAATTTCATTAAAAATTTGATTTCTAGGAAAATTAATTTTAATTAAGTGGAGCATTCCAAAAATTAATATGTTTAACTTAAAATTCGGAAAACCTCATTACAATTTAGTCTAAGTTCTGAATACATTTTTAGCAAACCGTACTAGAGTTGTGGCTAGATTTGTTTTTGTTAAAAATTGATTCAATGCTGTTGAATTTAGAATTTAACGATACAAGCATATTTCGTATTGCACAAATATTTTAAGACGTGATAGCATATTATACAAATTGATCTTAAAGAAACGTTAAAAGTAATATTACGCCGTTTATTGAAAACACGAAAATAATGTATTAAATTAACATTAATATCTAGAATTTATACCAAGTCAAGAAACTTCACTCAATTTAACATCTAAATTGCACGCCTAACAAATTCGTACACATTAGCACAATTTGTATTGTATAGTTAATCCAAATAAACAATGTTATAATCCATTACGATTAAATGGTCTGTGCGTTTGTTATTGTAATGTAGTAACTGATGAGCAATTACTAAGAATATTTTATAGCATGTTAAATCGTTTGCTAACCTGACGGACCATTTACTAACTCCACGTATACACATATCTTGGGTTAGGTGCAAACTGCAAACTAATTCTTACGAAAATATTAATACATATTCGGCTTTATTTTATTACTCATAATTTAATTTTTTATTAGTTTAGGATTTTGTTTGGTTACGTGTAACGAGATTTATTTATAATAAAGTATGAAATATAACCAAGTTAATAAAGTTAATACTTACAAGCAACTAACATAATTAAAACGGCGATTCTATAAAATTTATATTTAACGTTATGATCTTGTGTTCGTAATCCAAGACCTGTTAAAATTGTGGCAATGGCATCTGTTATTAAGGTAATTATGCATAATACTGCTGTTACTTTTATATATACTGAAAATAAAAATAAAATAATTTGTAATGGTTTATATTTAATGATTTTATTATTATTATTATTATGGTTGTTACCTGCATCACGACTCGGATAGCAACCTGGTGGATCTTGTAAATTAAATGGTAATGGCGATACTACATCCTCTTCAATACAATGTACAAATAAACCTTGTCGCCATCCCTCCGCCATCAACCAATCGGTTGATGTTAATGCCAGTATCATTAAGACTATTACAATAATCCCACATATGAATGCAATTACCTGTAAATATATAAAATAATAAAATAAGCATTAGATAGACGAAATTTGGTATTTTAAAAAAATATTGCATTTCAATCAATAATTGTACATAAGTAGGAAAACTATCTAATTCTATGTCTAGAAAAATTTATACTGATTCAATTAATGAAGAAACTTTTATTGTTTTTGGTCAATTGAAACGAAAAATATTTGTTATGATGATACTATTCTGTATAAGGATAATCTTAACAAAATATCACATTTACAAGCCAAACATCTATATTATTAAATTTGAAAATAGATGGATGATTTGTCAACATTAATTTTTCCAGTATAGCACTACTATCGAATCGTGCTGGATGAAATCAAACACAACAAAAAAATTTTGATATCTATCTAAAATTCGAAGAGCCTCAGTAAAAAATTCACATAAATTTAAATTCTGCAATTTACTAATCATTTTTGAGGGAAAAATAAAATTATTATTTATTCATTTCAGGTACAATATCCGAAATAATTTGACCTCTATTTCTGCCGATTAATTTCGAGCCTGTTGACATGAATCTTTTAAAAGTGGTACAAAATGAATATAACACTAATTTAATGAAAAAATGAACAATAGGTCAAACAGCAGTTGACATCTGAACATTTAGTTTCAATTCATTCAACCGAAAAAATTTTTGTTCTTAAAAATACTATTCCCAAACACAGGTCACCACCTGGATTGTGAAAATTACCGCGGCATCGTCCTGTTAAACATGATCTGCAGATCTTGTCTTTGCCAGACTCGCTCCTCTCACCAATTATACTATCGCCATCTATCAGCGTGGTTTTAACCGACCAACCACAAATCGAAGCATATCGATCTATACCTTTACAATGAGAACGATTCTGGAAAGGTGTTGGCAGAACAATATCAACATACATTAACTCTATACATCGATTTCGAACAAGCATATACATTATTAATCGCGAGAACATGTAGTTCTTGCTCATATATTGGCTTAGATAGAGCGGTGGTAGGGGTACTACGACATTAGACACATTAAAAGCCATAGCGAACATTTGATTTTTAATTTTAAAGGCAGATCAAAAAGTGGCGGTTGTCATTTCAAATCATCAAAATTTATTTTTATACATACTTATATTTTTATAAAATAATGGTTTTCTAAGCCAGTGTTTCTCAACCTTATTTTTTACATCTTAATTTCATATTAATATTAGTAATAAAATAACGTTTTATGGCCTCTTTAAGTGCAAGGCCCATTAATTTATGACTTTAGCATATGGCTCCTCAGATATATGATTTTCCTCCCTAGGGCGGCCGTATGACCCCCGTTGGGAAACACTGTTCTAAACGATCCGAACTAGATGGATTTTTTTTACATTGCATTTTGATGGTCGCATTTTCACCTGCGAAACGATGAAATAAATAAAATTTAAATTTCTTCAATGAAATTTTACTAAAATTAATGAAGTATTATTTTACTTTTTCTGATACTTCGAGTCGATGATATTTATCCAGAAAAAATTCAAGGTAGCCAGTAATGTGCCCTTCCACACGAGTATTGAGCATAACACATTATGACAACTAAATAGGTGAATTAAACGAGTGCTCACAATTGTTATATTTTTTGTGAATTGTTTCGGGGTTTTCACTAAATTGAATTTGTTATACTTAAAGTAGATAATGTTTACTTGACGCATGATTTGTTCAATACCTTTACAAACTACAAAGATAAAATAATGCAATTATGGGGGACACTCGTTTAGATACACCTTTTTTGTTGTCATGGTGTGTTGTGTTCAATACACGTGTGGAAAGGGCCAATAAATTACTTTTGTTTTTCATTAATAATTTTAAGTAACGCGATAGTTATTAATAAAATAATCTAAAATTTCCAATTGTTAATGTAGCGTATTATTATTTAAGTGCTAGAGACTGTAATCAGAACTTCACAAATTGACAACTCGGAAAAATTACGGGAACTTTGTAAATTTACATTAAGAAAATTGATCGTAAAACGACTCAGGAAAATATGCTGATTATCAGCTAGTCTACATTGATTTTGTAAATTTTATTTCTCGCCATCGAGAAACTCACACTATATATAGTTTATTTTTTATGATACAAAATGGGATGGAATATTAAAACCGTTCCAATTTGCTTAAAAGTATGCTACATATGTGAAGAAAAAGGTAAATAACCATATAAATACCTTTTGCACCATTCCGAAAAAATCACGGGAAATCGTTAATTGCTACTTTATAAATTCGCCGTAAAACGGCTTGAAGAATACGTGTATGCGCTAATTCATTAATTTGTAAAAATTTGATTTTAAAATCGGCACTGTTCTGCAATTATGAGTTTTTTTCAGGTTTGAATAAAAGTGAAATATTTTTAGAATATCTTTCTTCATATATGCAGTTCCATTTAAACAAAATCGCCCTGAATAACTTCCAATTAATGTCATTTAAAAAAAAACCGAGACACGGTAATCAAGAAATCATCTCTTAAAGGCACTTAGTCCAAAAAATCCTGTATATTCTATAATACACGAATAAGTTACCACCAGCGCCAAAACGTTGGATTTGTGAACTAAATTATTGATAACAAAATTATGCTTGGTCCAAGACCGTTCAAACGATATTATGGATATAAGGAAACATGTAACGGCTTCCACCACTACAGTGCTAACTTTTTTAATGATAACCGGCACGTATGCATTCTACTATAGAAATCTCTGTGAGCAGAGAAAATCAAAGTGAAGTTGTATGCTCTTTTTAAGGGTACACTGCTGGATGAAGATCAGATAGATTGCTTTCATTGTAAATATCTCGGGTGTAGACGAGATGCAACGTTTCCTCACAGTGGAGCCAAAACGGAATCGCGTCCTGCGGACCGGAACATTGTTTTGTTTGGACATGTTAAGGTGTAAATCGAAAAAGTTTTTGCAGCGCCTCGTGACTGTTGAAAAAACATGGATCCATCTCTTCACGTGAGAAAGTGGTTTATGTCAAGCGACGTGGTCATCGCCGAAAAAGAGGCTTATTTTGAGTTTAACAAATCATATTTTTAGACGTTTTAAAAAGTATGAAAATCGAAAAAAATAACAATTAAAACAATACTTTTCCCTCCCTAACACAGGTCCTTATCATATAGCCTTCGTATGATGTGGAGTTCAAATCTAATCTCTCTAGAAATCAGCAACTATGTGCTGACCGAACTAGCGGCTTATGTCTTGTGATAGAGGAAGATAGTAATTTTTGTGGGTTTTCTAAAAGTTAGAGTTTAAATATATGTAGTTTCCGAAACTCAGGAACTATTTGTTGTCTGAACTAGTGGCGTAATTCTTGTGATAGAAAATGTATTAAACTAATTCCTATAATTTTCCTATAAAGAGGCGGTTAAGATTGAGCCCATCGAACTCAGGAAATATTCTTTGGCTGGCCTAGCAGCTTAAGTGTTGCGATGGAGGAAGTTTTTAATCTCAAGTTTTCTCTTGAATTGAAATATATAGCACCTCGAACTCAGGAATTATTCATTGCCTGGACCAGCAGCTCACGCCTAGTAATAGAGGAAGGTATAAATATTTATATGAATTTTCATTTTCATTTTCGTAAAAATGTGAAGCTAAACAGGAAAATAACCAACACAACAATTTTTGTTAGAAACCAAAATCAATAGCAAGGAAATTATAATGACTCTCCAATTTAGAGAACATTTTTTGGAAAACTATTGTGATTTTGTCAACCGATGATCAACAACCTATAGATATGTAATTAAATGTGAAGTTTGCAGGTTATACACGCATTCTGTACATATCACTCACCTTATCTATACCCAACAAAAAGATATACACCATTGTAGTGGAACGATTTACTATATATTAAGATTTTAAAATGTCGTTCTTATTGATGATGTGATTTAAATGACATCGATTTTTATCTTTATTCAATGATAATATTAAATTTTACGTCATTTTGTAAAAAAAAAAAAAATAAATTATCTTATCAATTTTTGTGCAAATATTAAAATACTAAATTATTCAAATGTATAAAGGAAAGAAAATCGAATATTTTATAATCTACTGCTTAATACAATACGTAAAAGATATTTTTATTGATTATACCGTATTCATCTTTGTAACTTAGAAATTAATTAATAATTCGTGCGACTAAACTATCAAAGAGTCCGAGCATGGAACTGTATAATTTTATTGTGCTAAATTATTTTAATTTATGCATAATATTTGTATATAGATAATGAACAAGAGCCAATACTCAAATTTAGAAAAATTCGGAAAAAAAATATTTTCAATTAGGAAGAAACCACGAAATTTTCGTAATAACAATTTGTTTCATATTCAAATATTACTGTTTTTGCCTGAGGCAATAAATATCAAATTTTGATTGAATATTTTGATCCTTTTTAATAAAAAGAGCTAACAAAAATCTGTATATACAAGTATATATTGACATCCCACACATTTGTACAAGGATTGGAATTAAACATATTTCTTATTATTGTGCGATTATTATGTAAATCCGTAATCATATTTGTAAAGCTATTTCTAAACCTCCGTCAACTAAATTTGAACATTTACAATTTTTGTAGTCGTTGATACCCTTTAAATATAGATTTTACGTGGGTAGAGGTCGCTAATATTTCGATTAATCAACTTTATCATTTACATCATTTAAACAAATTTCATTTACAGTACTGCGGTGTTAACGATAGCGTAAGCCAAAACTTTCATTACGAGTATGTGCAATGTGTGTTTGGCCAATTTATAGTAAATATTACAATAAGACAAAAAACGAATTTCTGTATACAATTTTAAATATTAATAAGAATTAAAAATTAAAACACTCCTAAACTGTTCTGATTAAACATTTAAATTGAATTTCTCACTAATAAAATAACACTTAACATTTTAGTTTTAGGGTTTATTCGGGTTCAAACAATACAAACTATAAAAAATTCAATTTACATTCGTAAATTTAATTTGTTCATACATTTAGAGGTGTTTGAGTATGAAATACGAAAGCTAATTTTTGGCTGCTTCTAGATTTTTTTAAAGATCAAGTTGAAGAAAACCAATTCGTTTTATGGGATGTTACAATGTGTTGTTTGCGAACCAAGTCATTGAAATTGATAATTTTTAAAAATTATTTATTGATCCCTTTTCTCAGAAGTTTAACAGTAATAATCTTTGTGGAAGAAATTCATCTTAAAAATACAGATTGTTTAAACTGAATAAATAACGAAACAAGGCGGTCTCATTAGAATATGGATATTTTCTCCTTTTATTCGATAGTGAACAATACAAATCATCAATTTAAACAATTCGTAACCGATTAAGGAAACATTACGGTTGTTAAAGTGTTGAAGTAGGTGTTCTCGCTATTATTCATTTATTTATTTCTTATCCAAAAAAATTATTTACACAACTTCACGCCATAAACCAACATACATCACTTTGAGCAGCAGCTGCCCATTTACAGTGGCGTGTGTAGCTTGTGGAGTGAACCAAAAAAATTTTGTTGTTTTGGAAATACACGTTTTATAGATTACATCCATGATTGGTAACAAAACATCTACTGATGCGTTGTTACAACACTCGAGCATACATACAAATAGAAGCACGAAAGTTCTGCATTAACATTATAGTCATGCAGACTGATATAACAAACTTAAATAACGTGAACGGAACATTGTTGAAAGAAAATACTCTATTACGACAGGAATTAACAGAATTGTTATCCAAGTTTACAATTATATGGCGTGCCTGAAGTAAAAAATGAAAGGTTAAATGAACTTGCCACTAAAATCTTCAATGTCGGTGCTACAAATATTTCTGAAGTTGATTTTAAATACTCTCATCGCACAATATATAACAAACAAGATCTTGATCAAATGTTAAACCTATAACTATGGAATTTATTTGTAAGTTCAATAAGGTCCATGCTCCTAAGTGTTTCAAGTTTAACACAATTTTTGATGCTTCCAATATAGGTTTTACAACGGATTCGTGTATTTTCAGTGTCGAAGATCTCTCCCCTGCCAAAAAACTTTTTTTACATGAAACTAAACAAATATTGCAGATAAAGAATTCTGACAACCGTTATAAATATGTCTGGAAGAAATCTGATTCAGATAAGGCGGTCAAAATATCATCTCGTGTGATTTATTAAAATTGCAATAATAAATTATAAATTGTTATTATCATTATTATTACTATTAATTTATTATTTTTATTATTATTACTTATCAGCATGTGACATAACTATTTTTACCTTTATAATAGAAATATTTTTTTTTTTAAGATGACAGGGATTGAATTTATATTATCAGAACGCAAGAGGTCTTAAGATAAAACTTCATTCATTTAATCTTGCGGTGCAAGCCAGCGGTTTTAATATAGTTCTGGTTGCTATGCATAATGATTGAGGTGTTGATAGGCTTAGCGGCTTAAATAACTGTTAGGTTATTGATGATGTATGGATCAAAATTAAATTAAAAACTGGATTATCTTTAATTATTTGTGTTATCTATTTCAAGTCGGGTTTACTTTTATTCTATGATCGTATGGCAAATCTTGTTACTCATGTAAGGTTAATTTGAATTTTATTATAGTGGATGACTTTTATCTTGCATGAATTGAATGGAATACTGATAGCCCTCTGAAAAGATTTGCTTCGAATTGCGAGGGACGTACTACCGAATATTTCATTGACACTATGGAATTGACAAATTTATCGCAATTCAATTTCATACGAAATGCTCGGCTTCTTGATCTATTCCTCTCGAATATTGATGTTTATAACGTCAATGTTAAAAAGGTCGATTAAATACTAACTCGAATTGATAGTAGAGATAGATATCATCCGTAATTACTCAATTAATTTAAACGTTTTTAAAAGGCAATCTTTCTACACTCATTCGCAAGTAAATTTCCTTAAAATAGGCTAGATAAAATTAACAGATGATCTGGCTGGTATTGGTTGGCAAACTTTATTTTATAATGTATCAATGCAATTAACATTTTTTTACCGTAACATATTTTCTTCCATTTATAAATTCTCAGATTACATTCCAAAAAAATAAAGGAAGTTTCCTATTTGGTATTCAAATCGTCTTATACTACAGACACATTACTACCCAGTTGGGAACTTGTCAACATGCACGTGAATTATTTTTTACGAAAGACATAAGTTTCTATTAGTTACATTTTTTCTAAATGTGTATTGCTATGATGTGTATGAGAAAGAAAGAAAATAGTTTTTTGTCGATTTTTGATAGTATGTTGACTAAATTACTAATTTATGACATCTCACATTAGTTTCCCAAATGAATCGTCCAATTACTGTTCACGTTAGACGACAAGTATGTGACATGTCCTAAAACCGTCCTTCTTCTATGACAATGTCTTAAGCGAAACATGTTGACATGTCTTCGATATTTTTAATTTTATCAATCGCGAGAAATGAAAAAATTACAATTCATTTCATGCTCACTGTTCCCCGCCGTTGCAATTTATTTATTAAATATTATTATTATTATTACCTACGGTCTCCTCTTCTTTGTCGAATAGGTATAAGTCAACATTTTGTAATTTTCTGTTCGGAAAATTTGAACATATTAAACTTTTTTAATTTTGTTTATAGTCAACGGAATTGCAAAGTTCAACCACCTGGAACACAACACATGTAAAGGAAAGATGATTGTAATATTTTTTAAGGCAACAGCCTAATATTATAGATACTATATATGTATTATATTTCAAATCAATTAGGAAGATTATTATTTATCTAAATAAAATGTTTTCATTATATGTATATCTCCATATAAATACATATAATACATAAATCAATCTCAGAAATCTCATATAGGATTCATGTCAGATATATCACGTATAATTCATCTCGGACAGGTCACATGAGACTCATCCATGATTCACATACGATTCATCTCAAACATGTCATAAACGATACATCTCAGACATGTCACAAACGAAAATTAGACCCATTTACTGATAAATTTCTATATATGTACGTATCATGCTTGCCTGTCGCTAATGAGTCATTAGTGTGTCATCATTAACTTTCTTGCTGAGTAGTTTCGTAACCATAATTTCGGAATCATGATTTCCTAAATGAGAACACAAGACACACTACAAATTCCTTTGTCTTTTCATTTGATTTTAAATAGTAATGGAGAAGGCTGACAAAAATTTCAAGATTGACTTTTAAATTGTCAGAAATGACATATTGACAGAACAGAAAAAAATTTGCTCCCGCCAACTAAATATCCATAACAAATGGCTGAACCAGCGAATCAGTAACAACTTAACGTAAAAATGCGATAAATAGTTTAATAATTAATAATAATAATAATAGTTAAAAGTTTTGTTGGTTACTGGCCAGCGAAACGTTAACATCTTTTCGTTCAGTTTCGTTAAAATATGTCTGTCACTTAACAGACCCAAAAATTGCGTGCAAACTGAAGGAAACGTTAAATACCAAATAAAAGCGCCTTCCATTTTTAAACGATCACGATTTTAAAATCACAAGGTAATTTAATGATGTATTTTATATCTATCCAGTAAAAATTCGTTCACGTAATGAAAATTAAACAAACAAAAATTTGCCGGTCATTTGTGTGTAAAGCATTTGACAAGTTGTGTTACAGCCGCACTAGCCAACTAGTCAAACTTTCCGTAACAAAAAATTTTCGTCGTTTTCCGTAACGGCTTGACAAGTTGTATTACTGATTCGCTGGTTCAGCCATAACAGAAAATTTATAGGAAACTAGATCTCTTTTGGTAAACTATTAGTGTCAGGACTATTAGTTTCCTTCATTTTTGATGCATTCGGCATTGTGAGCACTAAAATCCATCGAAATGAGAAAAAATATCTCATTTCGAAACTGAGTTCAAATTTAGTTTGAAACTATAATGGTTAAACAATAGTACGATATCATGATTTCGAGTTAATCATAATTACAAAACTAACAGTGTGTTTATGACATTAACCTTACCTAACCGAAAGCGAAAGCTAAAACACAGAAGCGTATTAAGTTGTACAGAAATAACCTTGATTATTCAATGTTTTCCAGCTAAAGGAAAATAGTTAAACGCGAAATTTCGAATTGTTGGAAGTTGTATGTCGAGCATATTGAAAGTAATGTGAAAAACACTCGAAAATGCTTTTCGAACTATCAGAAATCATTTCAGGCCAAATCAGAATATACTAGTCGTATGTTTATAAAGATCATAAATCTTATCTCATCTCCTCAACGTGAGATCTGTAGTCTTTTTGCCGAGCATTTGAAATCAACATTTGTACAGAACACAACATCTAGTATAGCTTCAAATTCAAACTGTTGTGCTGATCTTAATTGGTCCTTAATCTTCGAGTCTGAAGTCCTGGTAGCGTGGAATTGCTAGAAATTATTAAAGGTGCTGGTCTCGATCAGTTAATCAACTTATTCTTAAAAAATATAAGAGAGACACTTGTTTGAGAGGTTTATGTAAAAAGTCGTTTAGTACTTAATTCAAAACCAAATCACTTCTGCCCAACGTGGTTTCCTCCCAAACGTTCAACGGTAACCAACTTAGCTGCGTTTTCTGAGATGGAATATATAACTTTGGACAAACAAGCGCAACTGGACTGTATATACAGAAATTTTTCCAAAGCGTTCGATAAAGTTTCTCATATTCTTTTACGGCAAAAGCTAGCCTTGTTTAATATTCCACCAATCTTGGTGAAACGGTTCCAATCATATCTTAGTAATAGAACTCAAATCGTATAGTTTAATGGGACTTTATCGAGTGGTTTTGAATCTACGTCGGGAGTTCCTCAGGGGTCGATATTAGGCCCCTTACAATTTACAATTTTTATTAATGATGTCTCGGAAGTTATTCAGGCAAAACACTCTTGCTCTATGCAGATGATCTAAATAAATCTAAAATGCCATTAACAATATGGAAATGATGTGGTGACTTTGCAAAATGATCTTAATTCCGTTTATAGTTGGTCTGTCAATAATCAGTTGCCTCTTAATGTGACTTAATGGGTCTCTATGACTTTTACCAAGAAGGCAAGTAAAATTGAAAATACTTACTCTATTGGAAATGTAAAAGAGCATTTCCAAGGTTTCAACAATAAAGGATCTATGTATAACATTTGACTCAAGATTACGTTTTGATAAACATGTTGATATTATTTGTCGCAAATCATTTAAGACACTGGGATACATTTTTAGGCGTGCCAGAGACTATAACACGGCTTCTCCACCTGTGGCCCTATTCTGTCTTTCACTGGGAATAGGGAATTAGGAAAAATACTTTCATAGCATTTTTGTCTAAATTGTATTTTTCTGGCCTACTGAGGGAACATGTTTGGTATTAATATTTTCGACACAAAGTTAAATGGGAAAATATTTTTCCATATAAAAATTTTGTGGAACAAAAGTTTCCCAATTCACTTTGTTTTGAAAATTTTTGCACTAAACTTATTCTTTCAGTAGGCCAGAAAAATAAAATTTAGACAAAAATGCTATGAAAATATTTTTCCCAATTCTCTATTCCCAGGAAAAGACAGAATAGGGCCACTGCTATCTGAATACTATTGCAATCTATTTTCTCTTTCCATCAAAAATTGCCAAGATGTGGTGTAGTAAACTTGCTAAAATTTGACGTTAAGAAATCATTCTTTTGTCGTATTTAGTCTTTATTTTTTATATGAAAGCGATTAAAAAATTTAGTAGACGTCATATTGAAATGGAAGAAACGTCAAAATATGCATCCTATCTAGTTCTGCCGACATAGCATGTATTCATATAATACATATAGCATATAAATGTTATTGCTAGTCTTTAATTGCCATTTGATCGAAATTTTCTAGTATAACTAGATAGCAATAGCAGATGGAGCACCCATATGTAAGAACCCTTTGATATTGGTATTACTTTTCTTCAGCAACATTAGGACCAATTTGGAATACGTATCACAGATTTGGGACCCCTTCTACGATCAGTATTGTAACATAATTGCAAGTGTTCAACGACGAATATCGAAATTTTTATGTTTTAAATATTTTCCTTCGAATCGTTATATGACATATGCGATTCGTATTGAGAAGTTCAATTTGATGACATTAGAAAGCAGAAGAATGTCAGTTGATGAAAATTTTATCTTTAAATTGATCAATGGTCTGATTAAGACACCGTTGTTATCAAGTATAAACTTTTATGTATCAGCCTATAGAACACGAAATCAACAATTGTTTCAATTAACAACTTCAAGAGTAAATTTCGGTTTGTCCTCAATTAGTAATCGAGTTCTATCAAACCATATTCTGTTCTTTGGTGATTTGGATCTGTTTAACATTCTTTTATTAAAATTCCGAAGACTGGTCGAATTATTCAAGATCGTTTAGTTTGATCGTTTAATTTTAGCTGGTCAGGAGCATTTAAAGGAATAGTCCCAATGGATTATCATTATATTTTGTTCTTTTATACCTGGTTTTTTAATTTGAATAAGTTAAGGTACCTAATTTATCATATGACAGAGTGAAGCCGGGCCGGTTTTTTAAGATCCTAATAGCCTATACAGACTGAGGATTAGTTAAACTGGTTTTGCGAATTTTGCTAAACCAGTTTAACTAATCCTAAGTCTGTACAGGATATAAATGGTCGAACCAAATATCGAGTATTGTTATCTAGTTATCAGCTTCGAACTTATTTGTCTTAAGATTATGTTTTGTGGCTAAATTTGGTTTTTATTCGATTTTCGGTTTGGATTCTGTTTCAATGATATGTTAAGAACGAGTGAACCCAAAATTTTTCGATAGGGAATTTAATTAGACCATAATGAACCTTTAATTGTGTGTTTGTTGGAATTGTGTTCTAAATTGGATTTTCGTTAAAGAGGGCTCTAATTATTCACATAACGTCAGATCTACTTTTGAGTTCCAAATCAGGTTAAGGCTACATTTTTGAATTACGTTTCGCCACAGTGTGTCCTCAAGATCCGGTGGAGCCTAAATTTTTTGATGGGACTTTTAATTATTTGTATGTCAATAGAACGGCTACCCGAATTAAGAAAAGTTGAATTAAGAAAAGTGGTATTTGTATGGATGGTGATTTTTTTTCACGGTTTGCAAGTATCACTGCGTAAAAAAGGGTGTATTTTATTTCGCATTATAAACATAAAATTTTACATTTGTTTTTAATAACAAAGAAATGCACGCTAAATTTAATGTTTTTAAGAAAAAGTTTCTTCTTACAGTTTTTTTGTTGTATTGTGAGAAAGATAAAAAATATGCATTTCATAAATTTGTGAATTATTATTGTGCATTAATTGTGTATTAAAATATGCATTTTCAATTGCAATTCATTTAGAAATTTGCGTTTTTACACATTTTATTAATGAAAGGATTAGTTGAAAATTTTGAATGGCTTTAATTTTCATATTACAGTAGAATCCCGATTATCCGGCATCCAATTAACCGGAACACTCAGTTAACCTGAATTTAAATTTTTAGGATTTTTTTTTATTTTTTCTCTTTCATTTGCATTTTTTAATTCATTTTCAAATGTGCAATTGTTTTTTGCACATTTTCATTAATGAAAGCATTATTTGAAAATTTTGAATTGTTTAAATTTTAATATTACAGTAAAAGCCTGATTATCCGGCATCAAATTTTTTTAACCGGAACAATCAGTTAACCGGAATGTTTAGGATTTTTTTTTGCAAGAGATAGTTCTCTTTCACGAGGGAAATTATTTTTGTTATTATTCAGGAATTCACAGAAAATGTACTTTAATAAAAGCTCTGTTATCCGGAATGCTTGGGAATGAGATCATTCCGGATAATTGGATATTTCATTAAAACTAGAAATTTTAAAAGAACTTCGCTTCATTTCATTATTTTTTAGGATTCTTGTTTATTTATTTTCAAATTATGTACCAGAAAACATTTTTTTTATACATTAGTTCATTGAATTTATTGCAAATAATAAATACATACATATTATGTATACGAGTACGCCCATACGAGTACCCAAAATTTAATAATATATTCAATATTTTACTAACCTAACTATAATACAACTTGACACATTCAATTCAAATAGAATAATGCATCAAACAGAAAAAAAGTAAAGAAAAGTATATTTTCTGTGAATCCCCGAATAATAAAAAAAATAGATCTCTTGTGGAAAGAAAAAATCAAAAACAATTACTAAAAATTAAAATTTCGGTTAACCGAGTGTTCCGGTTAATTGGATAATTGGTCTTTCACTTTAATATGAAAATTAAAGCAATTCAAAATTTTCAACTAATGCTTTCATTAATGAAAATGCGCAAAAAACAATTGCAAATTTCAAAATGAATTAAAAAATGAATATGAAAGAGAAAAGAAAGAGGAGAAAGCAAAAGAATTCCTAAAAATTAAAATTCCGGTTATCTGAGTGTTCCGGTTAATTGTATGCCGAATAATCGGGTTTTTACTGTAGTACGTTTTTACGTTTTATTTCGATTTTAAATACACATTTTATTTCATTTTCAAAATGACTTATTTATAATTTTAAACTAAATAAAAAAAAATTGAAAAAATTTCAAAATTCCCCGGGAAAAATTTAATTACGTATTTAATAATTAAATAATTTAAAAAAAAAAAAACCTATTTTATTTCAGTTTTTTTACTTTTTTTAAAATATTTTGAAAATGATTTAAGAAGTGCACATATTAAATTAACTTTTATTATTTCATTTCTATCAATTTTTCTTAAATCATTTTCATAATGAATTAAAAACACTTATTTAAATTCAGAAAAAACACTTTTCTTAATTCAACTTTTCTTAATTCGGGTAGCCCAATAGAACTTGTTCTTCATTCTTAATTAGATTTTCAATCCAATTCGGGTTCCGCTAGCTTTAAAATATTTTCTCTAAAGAATGGAGGCTAAACATTTTTATTAGGACATTTATTTAGCCCAAATTTATTCTCTTTATCCTTTTTGCTGCACGGCGTGGGTACGGCAAAAGTACCATGTCAAAAATTTATTTTTATATGTTTTTTGAACTAACTTACACATTTGTGCATTCCTTTCAAACTTATTTTCGTCCGAAAAAAACACTATAACTATACACACAATTGTGTTGGTTGTAAAGGGTTATCCAATTCAAGCTTGATAAAGTAAACTTAAAAAAAAACACACAAAATATTCGGAATGTATTGTAATTTTTATTTCATTTTACAGATTGATCCTTGCCATTTTTAGTTAAACAAGATATCATTCAAATGTCCTCCACGGGACTTCTTACAGGCCTTGATTCTTTTGAGGTAATTTTCAATAACTTTTCGGCACATTTCGGGCGGTATCTCGGCCATTACCTTACGAATATTAGTTTTCAATTCGTCAAGAGTTTGAGGATTGTTTGCGTAAACACGATCTTTCGCGTAGCCCCACAAAAAGAAATCCAAAGGCGTTAAATCACAGGATCTTGGAGGCCAATTGACATCAGCCAATCGCGAAATCAAACGTCCAGGAAATTTCTCTTGCAAAAGATCTCGATTTGCTCGTGTTACGTGACTGGTTGCTCCATCCTGCTGGAACCACATATCGTCAAGATCATAATCTTCGATTTTCGTAAAAAAATAATCGGTTAACATGCGGCCATAGCGCTCAGAATTGACGGTAACGGTTCGTCCATGGTTGTTCTCAAAAAAATACGGCCCAATCACACCACCAGACCACAATGCGCACCAAACAGTGACTTTTTCCGGGTGTAATGGCTTCTCTACAATCAATTGTGGATTTTCTGAGCCCCAAATTCTACAGTTTTGCTTATTAACGTATCCACCAAGCGAAAAATGAGCTTCATCACTGAAGAAAATTTTGTCCGAAAAATCAGCATCAGCAGATTTAATAATTTTAACGCGTTGGTCGATTGTTAAATGCTCCATATTCTTAAATGGCAGAATGTCAACTAAATAAATGACAGCGTACTTGACGTTTATCTTTGACAGATGTCGGTATACAGATTTCTACTTTATCAACCTCGAATTGGATAACCCTGTATTTCAAATGAAGCGAAATTTTTTATCAAAAACGCCATTACATACTATGGTTTTTTACTCACACACTTCTGTGGTTTGGACTTAAATTGAGCCAATAATTTTTGGTTGAAAAGGGATATATGCATTTGTTATTTTTTTGAATTGAATTCTCTTAGATCTGGTGCCTTACCGACCAGCTTACTGGGTTTTTACTAACTAGACGAAAAAATATCGGTGAACAATCTATCCCTTCACTTTTTAGGAAAATGATCATCTAATAGCGTAAAACAACAAGACAATAATTTTTCCTGGAAATTTCACATTTCTTTTTTGTCATTTATTTCGAGTTCTGCTCATTAATATCTGTAAATGCTTAGAAAAAGCAAAACACCTGTTCGATAAAACTCTATTTCTAGATTTTGCTTATGGTCCCTTCTAATTGTTTTATTGATGAATATTCGACATTTTTTATTTGACAATCCTAAAAGTTTGCTGACTCTAAACTGAGAAATGCAATATGGCACAATTTTAAAATTTAAATATGTTGCGCGATCAAGTTTTTTTAATTTTTTTTTATTTTATGGTTACGTTAAACTATTATATAGATTTGATTTAGAAAAACTAAGTTGTTTTAGAACATATTTAAGTATGTTATTAGTGTTTCATATGTTTTTAATCTTGATCATATATTTCGACACTAAACATAAATTGTCATTCTATCCTTGAAACGAGATGCTGCCACTAAATTTGCGGCAAGTATATTTACTATAAGCATGCCCCATAAAATATATTATTAATCAAGTTTGCGTTAAGATTTTCTTTTTTTATTTAAATTATTTTTTTATTTAATACAATTCATCTAGTAATTTTTCTTTCTTAATTTAGTAACTTGTGAATAAGAAGAGGCCCAGTGACCAGCTCCATTTATAGGTTATTTACTGAAGTAGTCTTTGCTCTGGTGTCCTTAATCCATTAAATCAATTGGTTTCGTTCTCTGCAATCATCTTACTGCATGTAAAGAGTCCAGCATATCACGAAGCTCTTCATTTACATATTGATAAATACGTTGCCCATGAATTACTGCAAGATTTTTTATTTCTTCTTGAACCGTCGGGATATTTAGGTCCCTATGACGGTTATCTCCTAATGTACCACGGAGCGTTAATTATACCAAGTAGCACTTTGTTTTGCAAAGTTTGTATTATTTTGGTCTTGGTTTTCTTTGTACAGCCCCAGGAGCTGTATTCCGTAAGTCCATAAAGGCTTTAGCACCTGTTGATATAATAGCAATTTATTTTCGTTTGACAATTCCGTTTTTTCCCCGAGCAGCCAATACATTTTTCGATATTTCATTAAGTTTTTCTGATTGCGGAAACAGATTTCATATAAAACATATAATAAGCGCACAACTAACCGACCGTTAGTCATTTTTCTGTGGAGCTGGCCATTAGTAATGAAGAACTTGGAAATAAATTTTTAAAATTTATTTTAGAATTCTACAAGCAAATCAAATTTCATTTAAATTAAATTGGGACTAGAAATGCCTACGGTGCAAAAACAATACAGTTTAATTCCATCCAAGCACCAATTAATAGTTATGTTAAAATACCTCTCATACTGTATCAATATCCGGCAATTTGAGAAAAAAATTTGAAATACATATTAAAATAAAATCGAATAATTACAAATATCAAACGAAAACAAATAAACATTTTATTTTGATTTTAAAAACAACCCCTGCTGAGCCCCATACCATGGAAAATAGAAAAATAAATAGCGCAGAAATATGTGGAATTTAAATAAAGACTCATTCCCCACTGCTAAAAACAAAATATTTGAATAATTTATTTTTTTATTATAAAATGCGAGCGTTTATTTTGAGACAACTTCGATTTTAGAGCTCAACATTTAATCCAAATATATAGCCCAATATAACGAAACAACCACATACGAAATCGAAAAATTATTCAAGTATTTTATCAAACATAAAGCATATATAAATTAACTTTTAGCAACAACTTTCCAATTTCTGGAGTACCTGGAGTACAAACCAATGACAAATTCATTTAAAACTGTTTCTCTCCGAGTGCTCGCCTCTGACCATGCCATGTAGTATATAATATTGGGTTTCTTTAAAAGGCTCAGATTGGCCAGCTAAATAGGGATTCAAATAGACGACTTCAACTGTTTTGAATAATCTTCCTTTCAAGATCATTCCTTTACTAAAATTGTAATTAATTAAAATTAAGAAATATAATTTTCTTTTTCCTCACCCCCCTCTCATATCAGAATTAAATTGACCATTTTCGGTATTTAATAAATCTGTAAAAAATAATGTCGCTTCTAGCAAAATATATTAAATTTTAATCAAATCAATATACCAAAATTTGTTTTTGAATTTTGTTTATTTAATACATTTTTTTGATGGACAACGATATTTTAATTTTATATAATTTTTGGGGGATTTGTAGTTTTCATTTTCATATCGCAAAAAAACGTATTTCTACGTATTTCAGTATTCAGTGTAGCATTTCTTTTAAAATTTATTTTCAATTTGTGGTTGGGGTTGGAACATGTACGGGTATGTTCGTTTGTTAAATTTACATGTCTCTTTTTTATTTGATAAAATGTTAGTAATTAAAAAAACTGTCGTAAAACTGATATTTAATTACTCAACCACTTGCATAATATCGTAAATGTGAATTTTCTACGTAAGGGTTGAGTACAATACATGCATACAATACAAGTGTTGAGTACAATATGTAAATGAATACACAATGGCTCCCTGTCGGAGTATAAAATTCGCGGGCCGAACCATTTTCCATGCCAGTACTATAGGCTGGCATGCAGCTATGCATAATAATACTTAATGCAGTACGTCTTAGATTTGGCTTAGACATAAGAAGATATGAAAAGTGAACCGTAAAAATTTTGGGACTTATTCGGCTCCAAGTCAGATTGTAAATATTAAATACAAACGAACTCGAAAGACACACTTATTGTGGAAAAAAGCTTCTAATTCTAATCTTTGGATTCTGAGTAAAGAGTTGGTACGATCCGTTTCTCCAAAAACAACGAAGCAATAAGGAAATGACCAGGGAATACAACGATTGTTCAACAATCCAAAGCGGAGATAATTTTCTGGCTAATATTCATACAATCATATAACCATATCTTCCATTCTAACAGAAATTGCGGAGCGGTGAAGGGTCCGTAAATATACCACCGATATTTTCGTGTTTCTGTTTTCCTCACATCGATTTCCACTAATTTCAAAGATATGCTTAGAATATGCTTTGCTATTTATTCGACAGTTTATCATTTGTATTTTTAATTTCACTATCGATACTATTGACAGTTCACAATTTCGATAGTTTTAATTTAATCGAATGCATTCTCATTTTGTTTCAAATAAACAATGTTGATCTTTAGAATCAAAGACTTTTGTTACAGTGAATGTCACAATACAATACATCAATAAATCGAACTGAACTAAAATGTATTTTAAATTATGTCAGTGTGTTGGGTGTTGATTGAAGTATTAGCGGTCCGGGATGCGAATTTGTTGCAGGTAAGTATTTCTATGTGAATCTTTTCTGATAATGGATTGCATAAGTTCGCACGAGCATTTCTTCTGGCCGTCGCACCGAGTTTCGATGGTTAAGTCAAATACAACAATCGAACGCAGTAGTAGTCATGCGATCAAGTTATTCAGTCGCTTAGTTAACAAAGGAATACAGAAATTATTGGTGTATTGAATTGTATATAGTGTCTTATAGGCTACCAGCTTAACAACTGCATTATGTTGTAAATACAACTACATATACGGATAATGTTAGTGTTCACCATTTGCTAATTAATGTACAACGAGACTTCCCTATGGCAGTACTTGCAAGTTTCTATAACTTCTTTCAATCGAAAACCTGTCTGAAAATTAAATTTGTTTTAAATGAAACTTCGAAGGTCTTGGATTTCTCAAACACGGAAGCCGCAACAAATTTTCGTTACGCAAATTATAATACCATCAATTTAAATTAAAACGAGAAAAAAATGAATTGCTTGTAAATATTTCAATTTCAGGACACTCTTAACTTGCGTTGTATAAGCTCTTTCCTTAAATGTGGTTGAGAAATACCCAATTAGATGCAATTGTTGTTGCGCTAAATCAATGAACCTAGGGTACCAGACAGTACTGCTTGATACGTGGTTAAAGTTATGTCGACAGTTTCTTTTTTGTAGGTGGCAGTAATATTGTTGAGATTTAGAGGTTTAACGAAATGTTGAATGCATAATTTAAAAATAATATAATAAATTAATTGTTCCCAATGATCTGTACTATGATTTTAAATTGACATTATTGTAAAATCGTTTTTACAATTTTTTTATCATTTATTGATTATACAGCCATCTATAGCCAAAGATTGGAACCATCGACATAAAATGACGTGATATAGCAAAATTATTAAAGTAATGAGACCATTAATATCTAGGTGCACTGGCGAAGTGCATTTATGTGTACTCATTCAATGTATGTATATTCCTATCTCGACCACTTCACTTTACAGTACCTGGCCAAATTAATATGAACTTTTCAAAAAATAAGTATTCAGCGGAAATTTGATTAAAAAAGTACGTATTTTTACCTGAATTCAATAAAATGGATTTATTATCCTTTGTATTGTACTATAAAAAAAAAATAAATAAAAAATTTCAATCGGCTAAAACGGAAATACGACGCGGCATACTGTTGATCGACTTTATGATGGTATCCTTAATTAAGAAGTCGTTGTACCGACTATTTTTAATTTCCTCAATCAACTTTGACTTAGTCGTGATGACTTTTTTCGACAAATGCTGTTTTAATACAGCCCAAACATTTTCTATCCGGTCCATATCTGGCGAATTGCCAGCCCAATCCCGAATGGGTATCCTTTTTTCGTTTCATATACATACTCAAGGAATATATAAATATGTAACACAATTTTTTTTAAGTTCTATGAAAATTTACAGTAATTAAAAAGAAGTTTAAAAAAATATATAGTTCTTATTAATTTGGCCAATCGAACTGTATATGCTCGAAACTTACAAATTTTATTTTAATTTAGCTTTTATTTAGTAATAAATTTAATTCTAGCTGCTGAAACCCGGAAATTTCCCATACGCGAATAATTCTTCTTCTAGTATCTTCTGGGGCTTGTTACATCTAAATTTAATTATCGTGTTTCAATTTGGGGTAAATTTTTAAATTTGTCTCCATTTATATTTATTGTACTAGAGTGTCATATGTAATTTGACAGAAAAGTAGAAACACTAGAGAGATATACAATTGAACAACGTGGATTTGTTTAAAATTATTTTTAATTTGATGAAAGCAGAAGTTGTAAGAAAATTTCGCACAGGACATGGAAGAGAAAACACTCCTTCAATTATGGCCATCAGAAAAATTGTTCCAAAATTAGGTGAAAACTGGTTCGACACAGGAGAATAAACAAAAATGTACCTTAGTAGTGGTCGTTCAGAAGATAATATTGCTGCTGTAAGTGCCAAGATCGTCGGAACCATGAAAATATCTTCTTTTGACGGCTTACAAGATTCAGATATTTCCAAAACTAAAACCATCAGATTGTGGATAACATCGTCATTTCGCTAATTGGGCCATCAAAAATACTTGAAAATGCGATTTTTTTAACAGTCTGCTTCAGCGACGGAACAAATTTTCAACGGTGCGGATTTGTAAAAGGGCAGAACTATCGAATTTGAAAAACCGTTGCACACACAGATAGTGATTGTCTGGTGCAATTTTTGGACTGGCGGAGTAATCCGACCGTCTTTTTTTTAAACGAACCTGGGATAATTTTAAACAATAAATACGTATTGTTTATTCGTATATCTCTCCCATTTTTATAAACCGGAATCATCTGTCAAATAACGTAAGGCCTTCTTGTATAAGAGATATAAATGACGGCCAGTTTAAAAATTAACCCTCAAATTGGAACATCCTTTAAAATCTCGAAAGTTAGGACAGTTTTTCCAGAAGCACATTAAGGGTAAACATTCACTAAAGAACTCTCCCTCTATTGACTGAACTTCAACATTTTACATTTAGTATTGTATAGTTTGGGGAGATTAGTAAAATGAGCAATATAATTGAACTGCAATTGGGATATAATTTAACTGAATATCACCAATGTTCGTCAACCCATCGTCTGATAAATCCATATATTGCGAGTTAGCTTTGAATGGTCAGACCTATTTTGGAAAAATGTGGTACCAGGAAATACTAAGTTAGGAATGGCTTAACTTTACATTTATTAAATATTAAGATGCTCGACACCGCTTTTTGAGCCTATTATGGTGTTTTTGTAGAAGTATTGCATTATGAACTATTTGTAATCTATAAGTCACAGCCTTGTGCAAATTCTGATGAAGATTACGATAAATTAAAACTGGCCTTGAACATATGAGAAGCATCAAAACACAAACAGTATAGTTATTAGATACATTTGAAAGCTATGTAAGAGGGATTGGAATTGTGAAATTTAATGTCTTTTACTGTGTTGGTCTCCCTTAGTTCACATATCGTTCTAAACTGCAGTTGGTTTGAAGCTTTCTCACAATGAAGAATTTTGCACTTCAAAAAATGTAAATTGTAATAGAAATATACATGTGCTTTAGATTTCCGAAAGATTTTAAAAATTGTATAATTCGATTTGAAAATTCCAAAATTTAAATTTACAAACATATGTCATATTCAACGTCTCAAACATTATCATATTTTTGTGTACTTTAAGATGTTATAAAATATTCGTTTTATTCTAATGTTTGATTCAGCTCGAAAAGACGTTTTGAAAATATTGTAATAGCTAAATATTAACGAAAACGAAAAGAACAAAAGATATGAATAAAATATCGTTTATGTGATGTTTCAAACATTCAGAATATTAGGAAATTCACACACCCTCATATAATAGTGCAAAGCACTAACCTTTTATAAAAAGTTTTCAAAATATTTCAAACTCTTGTATACTTTGTCAATTTTGGTGTAAAACCGTTATCCAGTTGTTATGGAACATTGAAATTCAATATAATTCTGAATCAAAATTTATCGCTCTAGTGCCAAATGCATCCTTCTATGTATCTCAAAATATTATAATATACTATTGTGACAACGATAAGGACATAAACTGCTTTAATCTAATTGTTATTTACGGAATAAGTAGTACAACGGAACTAACACAGATGTCTTTATTTTTGTTTTGTGAAAAATCTCTGAAAAATCTAAAATATTCCCCCATTTAAAGCTTGATTTGCTGGGAAGTACAGTAATCTTTAAGCGGACTAATTTCGGTTTTTGCATTATATTAACATTTTTAATTATTCCTCAAATAACGTAGTCACCCACTGTTGATAAAATAACATGACAATGACTCATACGGCAACATTAAAAATTTGAAAAACATAAATTTAATAAAATGTGGAATAAATTATTCATTTCACCTAACGTAAAGTAATTTGCATAATGAGTTCATACATTTTGAATCATTAACATCAGTATTTGAATGTACCTTCAATTTTAGAAGTTAAAACTGGAAAGCCGCTGATTTTGATGCTTTAAATTTGTCTGAAATCTTAGTTCTGTACAACCACATTTGACAAATATGAATGCAACAACATCATCCCATTCCGCTTTAAGTAGTCTCTGTACCATCATAAAAGAAACTGAGGAAAATATATTTATTTTCACGACATAATTGTTCAATAATGCATATGTTCTTGGATTAACATTTTATTTTTTTCTTAGGAGAGTGCATCTTGAAAATGAAATTCAATTTTATTTATACATATTTTGTATTTTTATAAGTACATATTCGCAATGTTAATAAGCAAAATCATTGTTCTCATTCAGTCCTTCAGAATAAAAATAGACGTTTTGTTACAAAACCTCTTCCATAAAGATATGTAAATATAAAAATAATTTCCAGAACTCTTATGTATGCAAATATACCTTGGCCAAATAATATGCAAATATTCAAATCCGTAGCACACAACAATTACAATTTGCTTTCATATTTAATTGGATAATCGTACAATTATTATAACCTATTTGTAAATTAAAAGTTAACAATTATAAAAAAGGAAATTTCTTTGCAAACCGAATTTTTTGGTTCGCCGACTAAAAATCATATTTGCATTTGTGAAGAAAAATCAAAGCAAGAACTTGTAGTATTTTATATAAGAGCTCTACAATCTTCATTGCGACATGATTAAATGGTTTGTAATATTTTTCAAAAACTTTATTAATTGTAAAATTTAATTTCATAATAAGTAACATATTTACATTTTCATCAAACACAAGAACAAACAGAAACTTATTTATCCTCTTACAAATGTATTAATTACTCATTTTGTTTTAAAACGAATTGACCTAGAAAGAAATATTATCTCTTAGGTTAGACGCTGTTTCTTTTTTTATTAAAATGTGTAATATTTGTCATTGTTTTACATCGCAGAACAGTGACCCCAAAATTCATCCGATAAAATTAATGTTGTAAATGATGTATGTAACGTAATCCACTTCTTGAATGTTACATTAAAGAACTTAAAACAAAAGATATAACGTATGTAGATTTTGTAGTTGATACATACATGTAAATGATATACGTAACGAGCTACATACTTACTACATTTTTATTGTCGCTATTACCGTTGACATTTCAATTTCAATGAGCAAAGTAATTCGTTTCGTGAAAAAATTTCATAAACTTATCGAAATCATGATTGGAAATTCCAGTCAAAAACATTTCAATCACGGAAAAAATCCACCAAAAGTGGAAGGTACGCACAGTTTAATTGATTGTACACCGAAATACTGGTTCTTCAATCAAAAACCAAAACAAACAAGTCAGAACTGTTCTGACTGGAATCTTTTTCGACTTTTGACTGAAATTTCTTATGGAATTTAAAATACCAAAATTATAGGCAATTATT
This sequence comes from Nephrotoma appendiculata, assembly GCA_947310385.1. Taxonomy (NCBI): domain Eukaryota; kingdom Metazoa; phylum Arthropoda; class Insecta; order Diptera; family Tipulidae; genus Nephrotoma; species Nephrotoma appendiculata. The sequence goes on from OX371224.1 coordinate 248,620,305, forward strand.
TTAATTTATAATTTAAATCGAAGTGGGAAAACGATGTCGAATCCCTATGCAATCGTCGCTTCGCCCAACGAACCTTGAGTATAGAAACATGTACAATGGGTGTGCAATAAAATAGGTATAGGTAATTAAAATATTTTTTTGGATGGTCGCTATTAATCCAAAAATCAAAATTTGGTCTATTGATCTATATTTATTGTAAATATACGATTTATGAGAAATTCGATTTAATATTCTCATTGGTTTTTTCTAAGCACAAACGATTTTATCCTAATATAATTTTCATAATATTTGATGGCGGAATCTTTATTTCCAATGCCTAAGAGGCAGCTTTGGCCCACAGAATTTGCTAATTTTTTGACATTTTAAACTGTAGTTCATTCAAAGCATTTTGACCTCTGTCAATAGTTTCAATTTATTTCTTGATGTCGCAAATTAACCCCCACCCAGAAGGTGTGTTTCACCCTGAGGATATTTGGAAGACCATTTCTGATGTCACTCTTGCCATGAAATTCCAAGCATTTTTATCAAGAACTTCCAGACCGTTTTCCCATTTCTTTCTTTTGGGGATGGTTTCCACTCCTCAAGGGGTAAATTGACTCAATATTGAAAAAATCGAGTTATGCTCACCCACATTTTTTATGACGGTCAATTTAAGCCCACGGGGATCTCTGTACGACCTTCCCCGTTCTTGCTACAGACTACGCAAAAACGGGCGAAAAATGGTGTTTCTTGCGGTTATCTCATTGAATTTAAAACTGGCTATTGCGTAGCATTAATATGCTTAGTTTTCCTAACCGCGAACTTCTGAACGGGATTTAGAAATAAAGCATTTATCATCACTAAATAGCATTTACATGCGAGTATTCTACTCGGAAACTTGTTTTATATTCGACACCGTATACCATTACTACCCGTTCTGGTAGTGTTTCATCAAATCCTGGACTTATTTTTCTTCTTGTGCATTTGCATTCTGACCCTAGGACACTGATCTTATCATAAAACTAGTGAGGTCGCTTTCTGTTGAAGTTTGATTTCTTTATACATCACATGAAAAGTAAATATTTTCTCGTTAGGTAACATGAAGCCGGTAAGTAGTAAAACGCATCCACAAGCCGATAGTCATACGATCGTTTGATCTTGTATAACTCTGTTCAAAGAGGTTTGCAGATATAACGGTATATGTTATTTGCTTGATAAGACCATCAATAAAAAGCATCTGCAAGGCCATTACCATAAAATGGGAATAAGAGCCATACACAAATCATTTGCAATTCAATAGTTTCGACTAAGCGATTTATGAATACGGCCTTGTCTAACCATGTGTATCTCTGTTTACAAAGGTTTAAGTAATATATAAGCCGTTTTCATACATCAGACATAGCCATTTTCATAAACACACGGTAAAAATCATTGGATGGCCATGGCTTGTATATGATTCGTACCCCCACCGATTGGTTATGGCGTCGCGGATGCGTTTTAATGATGATCTTGCCAAGTAAATAGCACATTCCGTTATATCAGCAAATCTTCGTGAACAGATACACAGGATTAAACATGACCATTTTCAAAAATCGCTGAACAGAAACCAATGGACCCTTATCCCTTTTGTATAATAATAGTATACGGATGCGCTTTACTGCTAGTCTTATTGAACAAATGCCACATCCGTGATATCTATAGGCCTGTGTAGACTAAGATACATTTGTCGAAACATGGAAGGTTTTTTATTTGTTTTGTATTGTAATGGTTTTTGATTGTGATTGTTCGGTACATTGGTTTATTTTCAGTACTCTGGTTTTTTATTTTGGGATTTATTATAGCAATTATTGAATTTTTATTAATCTACTACATATTTAGTTTGAAAATTAGAAGATCAAATTTTTAAGATCCGGAGCAAAACTTTATATATATTTTTTCGGGCGGATTCTAATGTTCTGTCATTTTATATTGTTTTTCAGACTAAAAGACTGTTTAAATTAAGTGAGGACGGAAAAATTCTGTTAAAAGGTTTTTTCCCAATGGTTTTCAGCCCAAATTCATATACATCTGTTTTGGTTTCTAGTTCCTTATCAAAATAAGCTAAGGGTTTATAACCAAATTGTACCATTCGTGAGTTGTTTTGATCAAAGAGTAAGAAAACAATCTGCAATGCATACTATTTGATGCATAACCTGAGGTGTGCAGGTTCAATATAAATTTTAATACAAACAAACAAAAATAAATAAATCATCTAATTTAATTTTACCATAATTTTACGTCGATTAATGCAAACTTTTCCAAACAAAATTATGTAAATAACACATTCACATTTAAAGTTTCAGTTGTTCTAAATTGAATTATTATTATACATTATTATATCAATAAAACAAACAATTTTTTCTTTTGGATTATTTGCTTATTAAATTGGAAATAGTTAAACTTAAAATAGTAAAATCAGCAATTAGTTTTTAAAAAATCATTAAATTAGCTACGAGGTATGTATATAATTTAATGTTTTTGATTGTTATATTTTAAATAAACAAGTGAAATGAATTATTAGCTATAAATTTTGTATAAATAAATATTTCGCATAAAATATAAAATTTTTAGTCGATTATACCAAAACAGTTTTTTTTGCTTTTCATATACATCTGCTTTGGTTTCTAGTTCCTTATCAAAAGGAGTTGATAATCACAAATATGTTTATAATTATATTGTCCCCCCCCCCCCCCCCCCCTCCCCCACTATTTTATGTTACCGGCGGGTAACAAGAGTAACCAACCTTGCACATGGGTTGATGGAATTCTCAGTACGGTTATTTATTGAACATCAGACATATAATACAACATATAATAGCTATTATGGAAAAATCGTGCTTAGTTTTCCCTATTCACGAAATTTTATTTTAATATTTTATTATTAGTTCTCAAACTTGGGAAAATTGTGCAAGCTCGATCGGAATATTTTACAAAAATAGACTCAAATATTTTTCGCAATAATAAAGTTTAATCCCTAATCTCGTGCCTAGTTTTGTTTGTTTTTAAATATTTTAATTATGTATTATAGAAAAAATTTAAATAAAAACAAGTTACCCATATTTAAAAAAAAAAACAAAATATAGTAAATAAAAAACTAACTCAGAAAATTTCCGATACAGTGCCAGGAATTGTTTGTGATTGCAACAAACCCAGAGTTTTTCTATAGGTAGGTTCGAATGGTAAAGAAAAAATGTGTAGTTTGCGCTAATTTTTAGGTTAGGTTCAACAATAAATTTAATTTAGTAAATAACACTATTAAAACGGAAAGAACTCAAATAATTAAATGGATTAATGAAATTTTTGGGATTTTCTGGTAATATGGCTATAACATAAATTTAATAATCTGGACAAGACAATTTGATGCGTTTGAAACTGGCTAGTATGGCAAATTATGGAATTAATTTGTTTAACATACATATTTGCATAATTTCACAAAAGCAATACAATAATCAGTTTATTCAAATCATTTTAGAAAAGAAATATTCTCGTGTTGACATAAATTATGCTATGTATTTCAAAAATATCCCCCTACAGATAAATTAAAGATTCAAAGGGCATATTTTCTGACTTGATATACATAGTTGCTAGAAAGAAATAATTGTAAAATAGTCCAAGTTAAAAAATAAAATTTAAGTCTTCGTTTACAAATGATGTTTGTATATCTATATACTCATATGTTGCTAATGCTTTGGCAAAACGTACATTCAAATGATAACAAAAATTTCAGATTTCTAATTGACTGACTCTGTATGTTTGTACGGTACATAAATATAATATAATATCCATGACACAAAACCAATTTATATATTCTGGAAGCACTACGATATATATTTTACATAAGGTTTGAAATAATCTATTTATTTTTTTACAGATTGTTGATTAAGCAATGTCCAAGAATTTTAATACAACATTAGAGAATATGTACAAACGTTCATACTTCAAAGAATTGTCCTTACACCTTTTTAATAAGCTAATGCATATAGTGTGCAGTGCATGTACAAATTATTTTTCGAAACGTTCTGGCATCTATTTGTGTACGTAGTATTCTATTTTTATAACCGAAAACATACGGATTTAATTGTTAATGTTAACACAGCAAAACATGAATATACATTAAAATCACTGTACGTTGCTCTGTATAGCTCTGCTCTATGCACCACACCACATAATAGTTCATTTATTTTAATTTGGAGGCTGTCATAAAACGGATAATTCGTCTAAACAAGCAAGTAGAATATGTAGGAGTAAAACTACACAAAAATATACAAACTATACAATTTATTTATAATTAAACGGTTTTTTGTAAGTAAAATTTGTGTAAAAACGTGTATGAAATAGTTTATACGAGTATAATATTTTTCGTTGCAGTTCCATTTGCTCTTAAAAATTTAGTTTTCGATTTATCTCGTAAATTAAACAAGTAATCATAAGCAACCTCTACACTCATCGAAGTTTGTATAACCGCACTCATTTTCTTGGAGTTTGAGCAATAAAGGAACTTATTTTTGATAATAAACTCTTGAGGGGACAATCAAAGTTAGAGCAATACTTTTTAGTATGTTTGAGGGGTTTGGTATCTTTTCAGCTGGAGCTTTATAGTTTTGAAGAGGAGTATTATAAAACTCCTAGTTATGTTTATATTGGGATCCTATCGTACATCTCCGATTTCAACCACTTACCACTTTGGGATGTTACGACAAGAGATACTAATTCACAAGGATACTAAAATTATTTCATTTAATTGTTGAAAAACACAATGTTACACCGGTGTAATACACAATATCACACCCCATTTGTATTTGCGACTAAATTAATTCCGCGTCTACTGGACCATAATACTCTATTAGCCTTTAGTTGTGTACTTCGATGATTAGATATTTGTTGGCGATTGATAAAATTGGAACTCATGGGAACTAGTGCAGCCTTTTTGCTAGCGTAAAGTATTGGTAAGGACAGATTGACAAAAAGAACCTACCTACCAAAGGGAGTCAAATATTATAGTATATTAATTTGTGTAACAAAACTGTCCTTAACTAAATTAATTCCATCTTTTTGTAAGTTTATTTATAAGTTTATTAGAATTGTATGACAAATTTTTTACCTCTTAAGCTCTTAAAGATATCTTTTAGCATTAACTAGGATTGTCAGTAAATTTTTCGCTAATGATTGAAATTTAAATCCTTTTAAAATATTTTTGGAAACCAATTGCTGCATTTATCCCCAGCTAAATTAGCAATGCTAAACGCAAAATGACAAATGTGGCACTGATATAAACGCCACATTCGTAAAGCTCAGGCAGCTAAAATTATGATATTTGTAGCCTTAGATAGATGCAAAGTGAAAGCAGTACTGCTTCTTCATCCTTTTCATTTTCGCAGCTAAAACATTAATCGTGGGAGAAACCAAGTATATAATGTCTACCAAGACACGGTCCTATAATAGCACACACACACAACTACGATGATATGACGCTTCCGCAGTGATATCATCCTTGTGAATGAGTTCATATAAATGAATATATCATGATTTGATATGATGAATTATTTTATATTGGTGCTCCTTCAACCGTCCCATGCCGCTTGCACGCCCCTGCCACCTTTGAACCATATACGTGACATACCCCTTTAGAGTTCAGAGCTTCCCCGATCCGGTTCTCTTCTCTGGTAGTAGAGTTAGTATTTAATTTCTTCTCAAAGGATAGTGAGGGACAGTAAGGGGCAATAGTGCGTCTCTTTGTTCTTTTTATTACCTACGTTTCCAGATTAGTTTACGGGATATCGACAGCTTAACTGACTCGATCAAACTTCTAAAGTTAGCTTGTCCCTATTCCCAATTTTTTTTAGGAGAAAATAGGATACGCTTAATAGGATGGGGTCTTCATATTAACGCGACCCTACATTTTTTGCATTGTTATGTCCAGATAAAAGAAAGTCATCATCATATAACAGCGACCCTCGCGAATATATTTGATAAATATTTTTTTAAAAAGCGCTATCATTATGCGTTTCTCTATACTGTATAAATGTTTAAATACATAATTGAAATGGAAAATTTCTCATGGAAAAAAAGCGTTGGTTCCAGACGACGAGTCGATATTTTCGGGTTGAAAAGACGAGTTTATGTTCGGCGTCGTCCCGACGAGAAAATGATTCCAGACTGTCCCATACCCACTGTTTAGCACGGAAGTGGTTCTGAAATGATATGGGATTGTTTTGGAGATAACAAGATAGGCGATTTGGTTGAAATTAAGAGGCGACTCGTTTCGGTTATCTATCAATATCAGAGAACCATGCTGTGCCGTTTAGGCAAAAAATAATCGGAAGAGGGTTTACACAACAACCCGACAATGATCAAAAACATAAGTCTAAAACATGTAAAACATGATTGACGCAACAATATCGCCATTGTAAGCGGAATTTGATGAATTGGTCGTTACAATTGCCCGATCTAAACCCGATCAAACTCTTATGGGATAAATAAAATAAATTAATAGAAGAATACCGGGACTTCGTAGAACTGTACTTCGAGCAAAGGGAGGCCACATCGATGATCGTGAAAATTACACATTTTGTGGTAGTTTGTGACTATTTCACTTAAAATATGAAATGAATTTGATAAAAGTAAAAAAAATTTGTTATAAAAAATACAAAAACTTTGTTTAGTTATAAAAAAACAACAATTCAAAAAAAAAACATCGACGTAAAACTTTTGGCCTGTAGTGTTGGTACGAGTATATTCTACTCTAGCCTGAAATGAAAATGAAATTTGTGTATGTATAGTGGATGTAACAGGCCACTATACAAATAACAGGCCATCGTAAATATTGTCCCCACGTTCTCATATGCAATCATATTGGTGCAAATAGTGAACTTTGTAACACTATTACGCAACCGCCATAAGCGGGCGATGAATTTTGAAATATAGGGATACGCTAAAATTTCTCAATCTGTAGTACGCTACCTGTTTATTGACAGTCGCGCGCATGCACGTGTGATTACTTGACTATTTCATTTTATCTGAATAAGCTATTATTATAAGTTACCTCTTCGCCTATAGCACAATTTTAAAGTGGGGTTTTGCAGTTTCTGCACCACGTTTGCAGCAGTAATTGTTGTATACTCATGCTCGTGTTGTATACTCACTTACACAAACGGAAAAAAGAAAATTAAGGTCGGATTTTTTATTGATTTTGCAATTATGAAAATGAATTTTGGCATAGACGCCTGAGCAAATATGAAGTACTTTACATTTTGTTTCAGAAATACTAGTGGATTTTTAAAATTTTCTTTTTCTTTTTTCTATCCGTTTCACTCAAGCATCCAATATAAAATGAAAATATTTTTACACATACATAGGCACATGCCGCTCTTGAGTTTTGCGTGGAAAGGCAAGTGCTGCTTCAGTTTTGTTGTAAAACGCTGTGAAAAGCTAATTATTCGATCTTAGTAAATATATTCTTTAAATAATCTTAACGGCAATTACATTTGGAAATTTAATTTCAATTAATATAATTTCTGATCAAGATTTAAATGAAATTGTAATTATTCTAAAATCTAGTACATTTAAATAAGCTATGGGTTTATAACCAAATTGTACCATTCGTGAGTTGTTTTGATCAAAGAGTAAGAAAACAATCTGCAATGCATACTATTTGATGCATAACCTGAGGTGTGCAGGTTCAATATAAATTTTAATACAAACAAACAAAAATAAATAAATCATCTAATTTAATTTTACCATAATTTTACGTCGATTAATGCAAACTTTTCCAAACAAAATTACGTAAATAACACATTCACATTTAAAGTTTCAGTTGTTCTAAATTGAATTATTATTATACATTATTATATCAATAAAACAAACAATTTTTTCTTTTGGATTATTTGCTTATTAAATTGGAAATAGTTAAACTTAAAATAGTAAAATCAGCAATTAGTTTTTAAAAAATCATTAAATTAGCTACGAGGTATGTATATAATTTAATGTTTTTGATTGTTATATTTTAAATAAACAAGTGAAATGAATTATTAGCTATAAATTTTGTATAAATAAATATTTCGCATAAAATATAAAATTTTTAGTCGATTATACGAAAACAGTTTTTTTGCTTTAGACAAAAGCGCAGATTTTAATATAATAAAGTTTCTTGAAATTAATCGGAAACACTTCTCACCCAAAGCCAAAATACATTACACAAAACTGCGGCATTAAAATAAATAAATAATTGTCTATTGTTCAACTACTAAACGCTGTATTAAAAAACCCTTTGTCTCTTTAAAACTAATACCATAGACACATATCTGTGGCCCTATTCTGTCTTTTCCTGGGAATAGGGAATTGGGAAAAATATTTTCATAGCATTTTTGTCTAAATTGTATTTTTCTGGCCTACTGAGGGAACATGTTTTGTGTTAATATTTTTGAAACAAAGTTAAATGGGAAAATATTTTTCCCAATAAAAATTTTGTGGTACAAAAGTTTCCCAATTTACTTTGTTTTGAAAATTTTTGCACTAAACTTACTTTCAGTAGGCTACAAAAATACAATATAGACAAAAATGCTATGAAAATATTTCTCCCAATTCCCTATTCCCAGGGAAAGACAGAATAGGGCCACTGGTTTCATAACTAGGATTATGAAACTATGGTTTGCGAGATGAAAACTCAAGACACACTACAATTTCTTTTGTCTTCTCGTTTGGTTTTAAATAGTAATGGAGTAGGCATTGACAAAAATGCCAAGATTGACATTTAATTGACTTTTAAATTGTCATAAATGACTTTTCTGTTGACAAAACAGAAGAAAAATTGTTTACACCAACGAAATATCTGAATGACAAATAGAAAACTCAAAGGAAACTAGATTTTCTTTGTAAACTATTAGTGTCCGGAATCTCCATTTTTGATGTATTCGGTGTTGGGAGCACAAAAATGCCTCGGGATGAGAAAAAATATCGCATTCTGAAACTATGTTTAAACCGAGTTGCAAACCATTGTTAGGGGTGACACATTACAACGAAACCATGGTTAACTCGAAACCATAGTTACGAAACCAGTAATGTGTCTATAGCATAACGTAATCAAATACTTAAAGTAAAACGAAATGCAGATGGCAGCAGATGGTTCTACGTAAATCGAACCTATATTTCGATGTTCCATATTCCCATCCTTAATTTGACTACCGCGTAAGGTAGGACTTGAAAAGAGAACCGCGAAGCAGTTGGTGTCCTTCGACCCCAAGGAATATTGCAAAGATTAAGACCAACCAGCAAACAATTCCCATAGACGCCTCACATCATTTTATGCGACTACAGTCGTTTAGATTGCCTTATTGCAGCAGCATAGTCATTTTTTTACAACTATACGCACTTCACGTGCCTTCCTGTCACCCATTTTGTTAAGTGACAAGATTTTTTTTGTCGAATCCATCAAAACTAAATATGAATTTTTATTTTCGAATTAAACCTAATCTATGTTTATATTCGAATTTTAACCTAAGGTTTATTTTAAGTTTTGAAGTTGAAACCTCGTGGCACTTGAATATACACGACTATTGCCACTTCACATAAAATGACGCAACCATTAGGAAATTGAACCGGTAACTTAAGACTTTACTGTATAGCTCGAGGCAGTATAAAAGAAGAATAGTTAAAAAAAATTCTGTGAATCTCATACAGTGTACGAAATAGTAACAGGACCTATTGTACAAATTAATCACATTTTTATAAAAACAAAACCAATAATTTACTAGCATAGGTTTTTACATCACTCATAACAAGGTTATCATTTCTAATGTGAAATTCTATTTACCAAAATCCGGCAAAAAATTGATTTGATGTTCATTTGATCTATTTGACAGAAAACATCAATTTTTTTTTATGTGCATCAATTTTAAAAAATGTGCATTTTTTCGAAAAAAAATTTTGATGGACGAAAAGAAACGTCAATTTTTTTAGAAACGTCAATTGGTGTTAAATTATAAATAAATTAAAGCATGTGTTTAAAATTTAATTGAAACATATTTTAATCTTTCATTAATCATTAACACAAATTATCATTTTTTTAAGTATGAGACGATTATTCGTTAGGGAATATATACACTACCGCTCAAAAGTGTTTAGGCACCCCGTTTTTCATGTATTATTGATACAGTATTATGTTTACGAAACAACAATTGAATAAAATGAAATACTTATCTGAAACGCAGTTTCATTATATAACCACCAACGATATAGGGTTAATTTTACTACCCTCTACCTGCTATTGGTTGGATTGTCGTAAACTGTTTATTACGGTATAGTTGCAATAATAGTCTGAAGGAATTTCCAGAAAAATTTATCAGTCGGGTTTATACTAGGTAATGATGTTTAAATTGATTTTTTGAAAAGATTTCAGTGAAATGAGTCAAATAGGATCAGCTGCAGTTCGATATTTACACTGTTAACATCGTAAGCGAAATATCGAGTGACATTTATTTAAAATGCCTCCAAGAAAAGAACCAAGTACTGAAACACGTGCGCTTATAATAGCTTACCATACAGCTGGCATAAGTAATTGAGATTGCCAAAAAATGGAAGTAGACCACGCTACGGTCGATTGTAATGTTAAAAAATATCGGGAAAGTGAGTTTTTTTAATAAAAGACGTAGTGGAAGACCAAGAGCGACAACATCTGTAGATGATCATAGAATAGTGATTACTAGCAAGACGAATAGACACAAAACCCCGGAAATAACCGCAGAATTAAATGTTGGTCGCCCAAAACTAGTTCGTGTTTATACGATTAATCGTCCTCTACAGAAATCCGGACTCCATGGCCGTGTTGCTATTAAAAAACCAATACTAGTAAATAAAATAAACAAAAGCGACTTAAATAAGCCCGTGAACACCAACATTGGACGATAGAAGATTGCAACAAGGTTTTATGAACGGATGAGCCCAAATTTGAATTTTCGGTACCCGAAGACGAATATTCGTGAGAAGATCTTTTTGTGAACGTGCCAGTAAAGAGTGTATTGCCGCTACCGTAAAGCATGGAGGCTTTTCAGTGATGATTTGTGACTATTTTGCTGATCCTAGTGTAGACGATGTTATGAAATTTGACGGAGTACTAAGAAAAGAAGGGTACCGACAAATTTTGGAGCACTACTCAGTACCTTCAGGAATTCGACTTTTGAGTCAAAATTTTATCTTTCATCAAGATAATGATCCAAAACATTCATGTAAATTATAGAAAGGCTATCTTCACCATTTTGAGGATGAAGGGACGATTAAAATTATGGAATGGCCTCCCCAGAGCCCATACGTGATTCCATTTCAGTTATTGTGGGAAGAACTGAACCGGGAAATACAGCAATCAGCTCCAACATCAGCTACTGTTATGTGGAACAAACTTCAATCAATTTGGAACTCAATAACGCCAGAAACTCTAGTAAAACTTATTGCGAAAATGCCTCGACTGTGCGCTGCGATTGTTCAATCAATGGGAGATCACATAAATGAAAGTAAAATTTAAATTAAGCAATTAATTTTAACATTTATTTAGTATATTGCTATTAAGAAATGTGTGTATGTATCTAAAAAATACATATTTTCATATTTTTCCGAGTTTTTATATGTTTTATGCTGTTCTTGGCAGTGCCTAAACACTTTTGAGCGGTAGTGTACATAAAATTTCGTATAGTGGAGGTCGCAATTGATGTCGTTTTTTATGGCATCTCTAACCCTTTGCACTCGATTTATTTTCAAGGTTGTTGGGTGTCAACCTGTATTATTTTTAACTAAATAAATTAAAATAATTTACAGTGGCAGAATTGAACGTATTATATTTCTTTCATTTATTACTATTATAAAATTTTATAATTTTTGTAATCTTTTACAGTGTGGTACTTTTTTTGGTCTACAGACTGATACACGAGTTTTAGAGTAAATTTATATTATCACTTCCAGAGTGACATACGAGTGTAAAGGGCTAAACTTCAAATAAACAACAAATTCCTGTTTAATATTTCCAATCCTACATAAAACACGTCAATTTTGTTTTTTTGACCTATTTGAACCACAAATTTCACATTCATTTGGGAAAGTAACTAGAATTTCACATAAAAATAGTTATTTTAAGTTTGTATGTACCGTTTAATGGTGGTTGAACAAAATGCAGTGCGAAATTAATTTATAGGACCAAACCACGCTCTAACTGTTTTATATTAATTCTTGTCGTTTCGTATATTGTGTAAATGGATTATCCGTGTAAAAAACTTGTAAAACTTACAAAATAATTTATTGCAGTAAAAACTAAAAAAAAATGTTGAATAAGCTGAAATGGTTCGAGGTAAAGAGTTGAGCGACATAGAACAAGGGCAAACTTTGACCTAAAGTGCATCGTGCAATGACTACTCAAGAAATAGTTGCTCGGTATTTAAGTAAGACGGTGATTATAAAAAGGTCAAAAGAAATCTTCAGGAAGAAAATCAATTATCTCTAGTAGTGTTGCGGGAGGTAAACGATTGGCAGTTTACAAATCGAGTATCTCTGTTGAAATTCGGAGTTCTCTCAAGCTCAACATAAATGTAAAACGGATTCCGCAGATTTTGGAAATTAACTGTAACTAGTATACGAAACAAGTTACAAAACCACAGTTAACAACGCGCCATCAGACGAGTGACATTAGATTTCGCGGAAAAATAGCAATTTAGGGAAAATTTGGCGGTGGATCGTTGATGATTTGTAAGGCCATTGGATATTATGAGAAAACCCCAAGTATATTGAATTGTTAGACGATTTACTAATAAATTTAATTTAATTGTCTTACAAATTATATTTTTTTTAATAATAACCCTGTAGCGGGTGGTTTCGATCACGAAAGAAACACCGCACAAATATGTCTAAACGGAAATCTGCCGTATACATTCTCCATATATAAAATTTTTCCAAAAAAAACAGACTTGTATACGCAAAATAATGTACATAACAACTTGCACATACACATAGTTGTACAACAACACTTGTACATACGAAATTTGTAAAGGGTTTTTGAATTTGGGCGGGTCGATGTTGGCAGCCTGTGGCGGCCATGCTATTTTTGTGGCGTCTTGTCTAATCTGGTGTTTTTTATTAGTCACTGATGCTAAATCACCATGACAAGTTACACGATTGAGTAGCACGTCCAAATGATAAAACTTTATTATCAAAATGAGTGTTTATTAGTACAAACGTTGCGCCCATTTTATGGCAGACGCGGTGGTCCTTCAAAGACGACTCTCCAACGTTTGGTGGCAAAAATCGTGACAACCGGTTCAGGTAACAATCAGCCAACGCCCGTCAAAGGAATGTCAGATCGGCCGAGAACATTCAATTCAACGAGAGAACAGTCAAATCCTCGTCTCTCTTTCTCTGGCACTATATCCCTTCAAGGGATTTGGCCGCCTCACATGAGGTTTCATAATCATATTTTCATTTCGGATAATGAGTGATTAATTCATTGATCCTAAACCAACCGTGAAATTTTTTCCTTGTCACCACCGGGAATCGAACACAGGACCTCCGGTCGCTGGAGCAAGTATGCTAACCACTTTGCCACCGGGGCGGCCTCGTCGTGCACAAGAAATCGGTCTTTCAGACTTCAACTTGGCGGATTTTGCGTCGGGACTTGAGCCTACACCCGTACAAGATCCAACTGACCCAGGAGCTCAAAGTTAATAACCATAGACAACGCCGTTTGTTCGCTGACTGGGTTTCGGAGCGTTTGGAAGAGGACCCCCATTTTGACCGAAAAATCATTCTTAGCAACGAATCGCATTTTGGATGAATGGCTAAATTAACAAACAAAATTGCCATATATGGGACGACGCCAACCCACAGGAGGTTCCTTAGATGGCAATGCATCCACAAAAAGTTACATCTGGTGATCAACGGCGAGCGCTACAGAACGATGCTAACCAATTTCTTTTCTCCCAAATTGAACGATATGAAGTTAGACGACTTGTGTTTCCAGCAGGACGGGGCTACGTGCCACACAGCAGACGGAACGATGGACATTCTGGACATCGACCCGCCCAAATTGAAAAACCCTTTATGAGCAAAATAGAATCAATAACCTCCACAATCAAATCATTTAGCGATGCATAAAAGTCGTACTGATTTTGAATCAAAATCGTGTAAAATGCATCTATATACACCAAACTTACGCACAAGAGATGGCATACAAACATTTATGTTTAATAAAACATATTTTAAAAGGATGCACCGACATATTCTGGTGCAGGCAAATTAAAAACAAATAGAGTAAAACTTTGGATTGTTTTGTTTTTCGATGATAGGCAAGAAGACGAAGATCAAAAATATATTCTGCCTATTCAATTTGGATTATTGCCGGAGTTGCAACATCTAGCTGCAACATCACACACCAGCAACAGAAAATTAATTTTATAAATAAAATACATTTTTTTAAATACAACATTAATTAGTTTTTTATTTATTATTATCAGTTTTATCGAAGTACTTCGCATTACGTTATAACCCTTTATCTGAGCGGCGCCTTTAGTCCATATTTAAAACCAATCGAGAACCACTGAGCAATAATATTATTAAATAAGTTTTCAGAAATGGTCGTCAGTTCGACTCTGTTCGACAACTAAAAGGAGATGTGAAGACCGAATGGGTCAAAATGATTAGGACGCGATTCAAAAACTGATAAAATTATGTGTCACGCCATTAATAACAAGTCAATATAAACCAAGGTGCTAATACAAACTATTCAATTAGCAATTAAAAAAAAATATTTTATTGTGATAAAAATAGTTGTGGTCTTATCATTATTTCGTAAGGGCGATAAAATCAAAGTTACTTATCTAAGTATTCATATTACTATCCCAAATAAAGTGTGTGCTAGTTTAAGCCAACTCTTATCATTTAATCATTTTGTGAAATAAATAAATTTTTTACTACATTATTTAATTGAAATGTAAGTTTTTTATTTGGTCCTATCATTATTTCGTATAGTGTAAACTGCTACGTCTCGTAGAAAAAAAAGAGTGCACTGATTTATTTTTTTGAGGTTTCTCGACGTAATTATCCAGATACATTGGAACAAATCCTGTTTTGACACTTTGATTGTACATATCTAGTGATTTGATTAATTATGGTCTAGTTGGTTATGTGAGGCGAGTGTGTGAGAAGGCTAGCTCCTTTAGAGTTTGCGCTGGGATAACAATCCAACCTGTGAAGACGTCAATACCAATTCAACGACAACTCAAACGTCCAAAACGGATGATTTTGACCAAAGTTATGACATTTGGAAATTTTTCTATGACGACACCATATAATCTTGCTTTGGTATATATGTTTGTTTGTTTGCCCGTACTCCTTTCATTTGATCTCATATTTTCAGGGTTTGTAGTACTTGAAAAACTAAGCAACTTTTGTTCTACAACTTTTTGATTTGGCCGCCATGTTGGCCGCGGCCGGCCTCTGAACGGCCATTTTTGGCCACACCCACAGCGCTGAACCTATTTGACATACCCCGGAGATATGCATATCGTTAGAATGGTATTGACGCCAGCTATCAAATAGCATATAAAAAAATTCAAAAAATTAAGGTTGAGGGTCATTTTGGCCAAAAAACTGAAAAATGCCAAATCGGCCGGCCACATTCGGCCAAATTGCTAAAAAATTAGCCCAAAACTTTTGGTTTATATTTTCAGGATTATTAGCCACAAACCTCACCTACAATATGACATCACCCGTTTGTTCCAGAAAACTCGTATATTTTAGATATTGACCTCTATAACTTAAAAGCCACCCTAATTTTTTGCAAAATTTCATTTTTTGGCTCAAATGCACCCTAATATCGGTCCGTTGCGGTTCATAATGATAGTGAACCAACGTATTACAATGAAACAAATATAAATATGTACATCATATTATTATCATTGCTAAGAGAATTTTTACCAGTGACCCTTTTTTCATAACAAAAAAAATGAAAAAACTGACAAATTGATGTGATCGAAAAAATCACCAAAAACATTGAACATTTCACAGTGTCCTTGCATAAAATCGATGTTTTTTTAATCTATATGATGATTTCTTTAAAAAATAGATCTTATCTCCCCTCCCATCGCATTAAGATGGAATATCAGCTACCATTAATTTTTATTTCCAACTAACACACTAAAATATGTATATTTTATTGTATTGTTTCAGGAATCAAAAATGAATTGCTATCGAGTGTGTGTGAACTGTTTTGACTGACAACAATAAAACGAACCGCAATCCAATTCATTTTCAATTTGCCGTGCCAAAATCATTGATATCAAATAAAAACCCTCTTAACGAGGTAAATGTTCGAGTGACGAAAGCCGAATTCAATTCATTCATTCATTAGTGCATTCGGCGCGTTTGTTTACATTTTTCTTTCTAGCTGTCAAAAACAATAACTTGTCAACGATTTTTCGGAATGTTCAACAACAACGCGCTGAATGCACTAACATTCCGAAAAATCGTTGACAAATCGAATGCAATTGTTTTTTTCGGCACAAATTTGATATCAGAAATTTTGTGAATTGAATTCGGCTTTCGTCACTCGAACATTTACCTCGTTAAGAGGTTTTTTATTTGATAGTTGTTACAGAAAACATATTTTAATTATAATTGTGAAATAAGCATTACATTTTGTATATCAGAATTAAAAATTTTCAAAAAAACAGAATATTATATTAATCAACAAAGTATGTTATTATAAATAATCTAAAGAGAATTTTACAGTCGCAGAAGTTTATGTGATAATAAAGTAAAAAATATCAATTGTTATTGTCACTTGATCAGAATTTAATGCCAGTATTTTATACTAAATAAGTAAATTTACATGAAAATAATAAAAGGCAGTTTTATGCTGAGCCACAAATTTTTAAATATTGCAGAAGACAATTTTGCATCAAGTTTTAAGTATTTGAAACCAATCTCTTTTCCGAACCAAGAGTTTATAAATTGGCGCCCATCCATAAATTTGTTAATAATTTATTACTGACAAATAACAAACACCTCAGAAAGGTTAAAGTTGCTGGTTTAGACGAGTAAGAAAGACATTTAACCTTTGATCAATTAACTTAAAATTGTTTGTTTATATAGCCATTTCAATGATCAATCTGAAATAGGAATGTGTCCTGAAATCTGACCTTATTTGAATTATTAATTATCGGACAATTTTCTATGACTTTTGCAAGTAGCGTACAAATGACTAAAATTGTAAATACCAGATGTTTGGTAATTATGTTATTTTGTACGTCGCTTTGCTTGAGAAAATGCTGTGAAATGATTTTTTTTTTTTTTCATTAAATGTAACCCGTGTAAATTATAAACATGCATAGGTTTGGAGAGTTTCCTACATTCCTTTTAAACTATGAAAATAAAATTTAATTTATTTTACAACTTCAGAGTACACCGTCAGTGATGGCATAGTAAACTTAAAAAGATTAAGCAAAATTAAAGCCAATATAACCATATACCACAATTTACGAATGTCATAAAAATGGTTTCATAATTTTTTTAAAAAATAATTAAATTTTTTAAAGATTTTAAGAATAATGTAAAGCAATTTTGGTTTTTAAAAAAAATGTGTTTCTTAGTTTGTTAATTATATATTTGGTTTTGTATATGTACCTATATCTTTATTACTTTCAACCGATAATTAATTATGTATTTGAAAACGACTAAAGTTTTACCACTTTAAGTTGGTTTAGCACCCACTTGATATAGTATTTACAATTCATCTTAGTTAACCCGTTGCCGCACAATTTTAAATTGACGACCGTGCTCAGAAACACTTTTTTTCAATTGTTTATGACTGCCATATGAAATTGAACATCATTTATATGTTCGGAAGTGTAATTTATCACATTTTCTCAGTTTTTCCATGAAAAATCTCGACGGTCATAGCCGTCATTTGCTCATCCCAACATTTTTTCTCTTCCCAGAGCAAATGACGGCTATTTGTCTCTGTATGCGGAAATATATCGAATTGTGAAACATGAAAAATCAAAACAGCAAAAAACAATTGATATGTTATATCTGTTTTTTCTTCGATGTATTCTGAATAATTAACAAATAAATGCATTACTACAATTCATACGAATGATGTTCTTTTTTTTTATTAATTGAAATATGCGGGACGGCTATAGTTGGCATTTGCCTACATACCACCAAAAATCCGACGGCTATAGCCGTCATTTGCGACAACGGGTTAATATTCTTTGAAGTCATATACAAATAACAATTATCCGGCAATTACATTAATATTTTAACATTTGGACCAAAATTGATACATTCAGGGCGGTATGACATTCATATTAGACCCAACAATCGGTATATCATTTATAATTTCTGTTGTTTACTATTCTTTCAATATACAAAAAAAATTTCGGAAAACTTTCAACAAATGATGGGCGAAATTCTTACACTGTTGGTAATAAATTATACACAAGTTTAAACTCTCTTAGGATACAAGTTCCAAAATCTTTTATCTCACTTAAAAATCGACGTATTCACCTTTGAACACTGAAAGATACACACATGCACATATTCACTAACACACTGCGTTTGAAAACGTTAAAGTTAGACTGTATTTACATTCTCCGAAAAGCAGAACTTCATACAGCATGTTAAGTATACATACTAAGATGGAACAATAGTTGTTTTGCTTTGGCAAAGTCCGCTTACCTTTGAAAAATAAAATATTAGAGGTCAATTTTGGTTTCAGCAATATTTGCTTGCGAATTTCCAGTAACGGAAAATAATTGTTCATCGTAGTTGGCTTTATGTCAGTAGTAATTGTAATCTGAATCGATTTTATGAAAATCTTATTTTTTTAGATTTATTTAAAACCAACTCTACTTTAATTAGTTAGAATAAATACGTCAAAGCTAGTTTAGCGGAATTTGCCAAAGCAAAACAGCTAATAAAACCTATGTGAAATGAAACAGAAATTAAAGTTTTGTTTGTTCTGTAGTTTCTTCCAAACAAATTTAAACTTGCAAATCAACATCATGTTTTTTGGTAGGTGTTGTAGCTCCTAAAATTACCGTTTTGGTCCTGAATCTGATTTTTGGAGAAATTTTTTATATGCAACATTTTAATAGTATGGCTTTAAATAGGTCAATGTGTAAACATCAAAAAATTATTTTTTGCATGAAATTATGTTGCATAAAATTCCTAAACAATAAAATATGAAATAAATGTATATTTTTCAGCCGTATATTTAGTATCGGAGATGTGCACTACGTATTAAACATATTTTAGGATTTCCCAATATACTTACGGCTTGACAAATTCTCATTTTTTGAATTTGTAATTGCTAATTAACACCAAAAATAATGAAATTTGAAACATCAGGAAAAAAATAAACTCTTGGAAAAATTAAATAAAATACTGGCTTGTAAATGAAAATTAATTAAAACAAAATATTATCTTAGATTATAATTAATTGAATCGCCAATAAAAAGTTATATTTTGGTGAATGTTATTTATATAAATTATTTGAGACAACAACAAGAGAACTTTTGTCGTATTCTCTATATACACTATAATATCTAATGCCCTACTGTTTATTTCAAGATAAGGAATTTAATTTTTTAAGAATATTAGAAATACAAATTTATTATTTACGTAAAATTTATTATTTATTTAGAGATGTTCATCCATAGTGTAGTATTAACAAATTTTGTATTACTAATAGTATAGGAATTTATCAAGCTTAATTTTAACAACAAATAATAGTAAATCTTAAATAAGTAAGATGCTTTGTATTTACTTGTGCTATTTGGTTGGCCGCCATAGATGAAGCGGCTATTGTAATGTCACATCGACTAAATTCAAAAGTATTTCCACTTAATATCTACACTACACTATATCTAAATCTCTTTGGTTATGGTTCGTTTTCTTTTTGGTTTCTAATAAAAGCAATAAACATATTTTATTTTCTTATCAATTTTTAATATTCACCCAAAAAAATAAAAATAAAAATAAATGAAAACCAGAAACATTAACAAATAAAAAACAACTAAATTTAATTTATATCACTCTAAAACTATTTCATTGTTTTAAATTTTTTCGAGACATTTTTTTAAGATGATAATACTTCTTTTTTAAAATAATAAAATCGAATTATCTCTTAAACAAAATTCTAATAAAAAATTTAAAAACAGAATATTTCTTTTAAAAAGAGAACAAAACAAAAAAAAAAATCAATAATTCATTGAACACCTTTAACAATATAACTTTTAATTTCCTTTTCAATTATATAGCAAAGATATACATTTTATTTTACATTATATTAGAAAACTAGTTACAATAATAGCAAACTGTTTAATTTTAATCATCTAAAACTAATTCAAAATCATTTTTTTATTATAAAAAAATCCACTTTCACTAAAGTAAAACCACACACAAGGAAAACATAAAAACAATCACATAAATATTTCTTTTATCATGAACATCATTGAAGATTTTTCCTACTGTTTAGAGGTTTTTTAGCTTTCTTCATTTAAAATATTTTCACAAAGGATATTTTTTAATATTTTAAGTATTTTTTTGTTTAATTTAGAGAAACTTTTTTGAATACGTATGTATATTATATTTTTTAGTGGTAATAAAAATAGAAGTGAAAATGATACAAAAAGGGAGTTTGCAATTTAATACTGTCAAAAGTGCGCAAGCGTGTTCGTAGAGTCATTAAACTAAACAATCGAATATGAATACATACTGTACGTACGAAGAGAGGATTCAAGAGAATATTATATTCAAATACATATGGAAAATATAGTACAAAGTATTAACAATCAATAATTTATTGTTTCAATACCATCCTAAACATATCCTTCTTCTAAAATTCAAGAAATGCATTAAAAAAACAAGATAAAAGAGTAAATTTATCAGAAATTTGATAAAAGGAATAACATAAAAATTCAATTATTATCGGATTGCGCGCTGCAATGTCTACTCTGATACAGTCAACTTGATTATATTATAGAAATAAGAAATGATTAAGTATTTTGTTTGGTAAATACCGTAAGGATAATACAGTAAAGACTTAAATATGAAAGTGGTGATAGAGATAATGAAATATAAATCAACTTTATAATGAATTTTTATTATCCTGTTTCCTTTCTTCACTTGATATTGAAGAATAATTAATTTCTGTGAGTATTTTTCGTGTAACTCAACGCAAATGAACCAGCGTACAACAGTTTGACGATTGCACATAATATAAGAGTTTTAATTTAATGAGACTTACGGATGAGACTTGGCAAGAGACACTTTATTATTACTTTATTTCAGAATAACCTGTAACAGACATAAAGCAATTACAAATTATCTATTTCCATTTCTTTGTGTTATATTAGTGTGTCTATGCTAAGTCTGCTAATAGTAGTGTCATCTGAGGGCAAAATTACGTAATTTTTTCGATTGAACGGATACTGCTAAACTATTTCTTTTATTAATTACTTGTAATAGGACGATTTCTTTGTCTCTTTGTCTTTGTTTGCCATTTTTTGGTTGATTAACCATTATTAATCTCGAACTCACATAAGCCATCTGCCAGATTATCGTGTTTGCGTGACATTTTACTTTTAAAATTTTTATTCTTAAATAAAAACGATATTTATATAATATTGCCTAGTAGGCAATATTATATTCATCAATGTGAAGTTATTGCGGATAGTTTCATTTTCATTCATTTTAAAAAATTAATGCACAGAGTAATTGATTTTCTTTAAATATTGGTAAAATATTGGTATTTAGTTTCTAGTACGTGCAAAATCTTAGTAACAATTTTTACAGATAAATCGTATAAACAAACATTATGAATTACAATGCTATATTATGTATATCCCTTTCCTGACCCGCATACACAATTGTGTATGTAAATTTCGATTACAACAAACGAAGATGTCATACATAGAATTAGGTGGTAATTGAAGACCAGTGTACACATTTGTGTAAACCACTTAATTTTGTTTTCGTCCGAAAAATAACAGTAACTATAATAATGATAAAATAATTAATATGTTATCAAGAACAAATAAATTATATGTTATGTAATTAATTTGTTCAAAAATTATTATGCTTTTTTCAAAAAGCATTTCGATTTAACTAAGATCCGTTAAAATACGGAAGACATTACAACCTGTCATTATTTACATACACATTTGTGTATGGTGAACGTAAATTGAACCAAAAATAAATTTTTTTTTGAACTCGAAAGGGATATCCCTTTTCGGGCCAGACAAAATTTTTTATTTCTTAAATTTAAATCCACCGTTCACAAATGTGTACGTAAAAAATGACAGGTTGTAATGTCTTCCGGATTTTAACGGATCTTAGTTAAATCGGAATTCTTTTTGAAAATAGCATTATAATTTGATAACATATAAATTATTTGTTTTTGATAATACATAAATTATTACATGATTGTCTTTCGTACACGATTTTTGTTCACACAATTGCGATCGCAGGCCGGAAAAGGAATATATTATAATATTTGTTTGTTTAAGTTTATCGTCGTTACATTTTTCGAATTAATTTTCGGATTTGATGGGGATCCTACGCTTATGCCTGGAAATGAACCGTTACCCACTTAATTGCATTTTAAAATTGTTAGCACGGCGCAATACCTTGAATCAAGTAAATGCCAATAACTCTTCTAAAAACTAGCATACTGCTCAAATATTAGCCGTGTTTCTTGATGCTTGATCTGATCTGGTTCAGTTCATGTTTCATGAAACAACGTAAAGACGTTTACTAGATTTCAAATCAAAATTTGTGATCTAAAACAAAATTTGGATCAGGTTTTCTATATAAAATTTGAGCTGATCTGGATCAATGGTTGTGAAGAAACACGGCAATTATTAGATAATAGCTGTATTTCATTGGGAAATAAAGTAATCGAGGCCAATTTTGAATTTAGCTGTGTTTGTTTATAGAATTCCCACAGCAAAAAATAATTATTCATCATAGTCGGCCTTTTTAGCAGTAGTAGCTAAATTCGCGTTGAATTTATGTAAATTTAAAAAAAATGAAATTTAAATAAATAGAATTCAAGTTTCAATTACTACTAGAGAAAACAGCCAACTATGATGAATCATTTCTTTTTGGTACGATAAATTCATAAGCAAGCAAAGCTAAATTCAAAACTGGCCTAGATTATTTTATTTCCCAAAGAAATACAGCTAATATAATTTCAAAGGCATCGAATTTTGCGTTCTTTTCTGGAAGTAGAAATATAGTGGTTAATATTTTCCCTTAGGAAAACAATGATGAAATTAAAAAAATTGTGCGAAAAATAAAAGTAGTTTTGAGATTGTTAATATTAATGGTGTACCTGTTGCAAAAAAAAATACTATAAGATGTAATAAGTAATTTATTATGCGACCCATATCCACTCGACTTACTGACAGATGGCATAACTTTTTTCCGAAAATCTTTATCTTTTATTATTGACAATCATTTTATTTTCACCATTGCTGTTTTTATGGAAAATACTATCTTTCATATTCCTATAAGATAAAATATGTATAGAAAAACCATTAAGTTATCCTAATTTTTGTAGGAGTTATTGATTATCCAAGGTATTGTGGCTTGATAAGTTTTGTTTGTTTTATTTTTTATATTACAACTGATTTACAAATCATTTAGTAATTTATCTTTCTTAAATAAAGATTCAAATTTGACGGGCAGTAACCCAATGGTTACTCCCGTTTGAATTTACATAATTTATTATATTTCTCTGTCGTGATTAAATACAACTGCCCAGTTCTAAGGGTTTCTGCCGTTGAAGTCTTCTTACTGCATTGGTGGTGTCCATCAAACTTCGTTTGTCTGCATTTTGGTGCCGAGATATCGGATGAATGTGTTTTTTGCATGATTTTTTATTTCTTCACTATTCATGAACGCTTCTAAGTTGTGTACATTCATTTGAAATGCGGATTAATAAGTGCATTGAAGTCGAAGGCCATCATTTTGAGCACTTAATTTAATTGAAAGATGATGCCCACTTCGTTGTTCCTGGGTTACGCTAAAAGTTTTTTTAATTTAAGAAAAACAATTGGTTTAAAACTAATTTCAAGTATTTACATTGTAAACGTGTTAATTTTAATGCAAACATATTGCAGAATCGTATGCATAATGTTCTCAGTAGGAGAAATCGAAAAAAAATTAATATCGCCTATTACAGCGCCATCTATCATGAATCGAAAAAATGTTTCAAGGAAATCCTACGTACTTTTAGCCGTAGAATCCGAATCTGCAATAAAATATAGGGGTTCCTATCTTAGTTTCCAAGTTGCCTCCCACCCCTCTTACAAACAGGGGTGGAGGGTCCTAATTTTAGCACTAATGTATTTCCCCTCCAGAATGATTTAATTTTGATAATGGTCATTTTTATCGTAGAGGGCTTATTTTCCGAGATATTTGAAAGTTTCAGCTTAAAAAACTCACCAGGTATATTTCATAAACCCTGTATTAAAGAAATTCACCTTGGACAGAAATTCTTTGAAGGGATGGTTGGGCATTACATTTAAGTAGCTGATATCCAGTCTTCCAGGCCTCATTTCGCGGAATGTTTTCGTTATACATCTTTTTAAGTAAATCCTGAAAATCAAACTTATTCCTCGGCATTTGACTTGTCTTTGATACTATTTGAGTTAGTTGCGAAATAATGGAAAAATTTTGTTACGAGCGGTTTCAGTCTAATACTTTTTTAACACTCAGCTCCTTTAAATATTGGTAGTCTTCTTTGGTACTGGTTTCATATTCTGGTGCAAGCGTCTGATAGCCTCCCTTCTCTGGCAAGTTTTCTGATTCTTGCTCGGACTTTAACAATGGATTTATAAGATTTTGGGACTCATTTTAACTTTCAGTTAGATTTGATGAATTATTTTTTTCTATAGAAGATTCAGCCGGGTTGCTCTGTACCTCGCTCTCCTCGGTATGATCAAGATTATCATTATCATTCGATTTGGTAACATGATGTTTTTCCGAATACTTGTTTATAATTTCATAATAAGGTTTTTTGTTTTTATTTAACGGCTTCGTCAATACTTTCATCAGTTCTTCAACCAGTTTTTCTTGATTTGTTCGTTTTGTATCCTTCAGTTCTTCATCATCAGTCGCCATGGCAGAAGCCAACACATTCATTGTGTTCTCTCTTCCATTATTTGATTGACAACAACAAGCTTTGCTTATGTATGTCGAAACAACATCTCAATGCAGATGGATCAATTGGGTGAGCTTCAGTATTAAAAACATACCCACCAGCATTAATAAGACATTCGCCATTTAAGGTGTCGATAATCGTACCGTGACGACCGTCGTTATTAATAAAGTTATCCGGATCAAATAGAAGATAGAGATATTTAGTTGTCTCGGCCAAGAAAAACGATTCCATGCGATTTTCTTTTTGATGGTCTCGCACATTTTTAATCGTAGCATAACCACAAGGGGTTTTTGCGCTATGCTGAATGCTGCTTAAAATGTCCTCTCCGACTTCAAGTAAATAGGGATCGAAAGTCGCATGATACAAGTACATGACTGATTCGATCAATTCGGGTCGTAACGGATAATTTTCACGATTAACCTTCAAGCTTCAGCATTTGGAATATTGAAAAATTCTGGAAAACATCCATATTTCTTCCAAACCGTATGATAATTATGTAATGTTTTCATTGCAGAACTGATGTCACCCAATAAACTTAATACGCCTGGCCAATATGCATTCATAATGATTGGAAAACAGGTAATGTGACTTGACCTTTGTTCATTCCAACCCAAATGTACCAATCATTCTTTTTTAAAGAGTGATCGATTGCTTTCTTTCCTTCATTAAACATGTACATTAATTTGGAGCGAGAAAGCATAAGTGAACCTTTTACTAAATATTCATAAAACGAATCAACGCCAGCACATATACCGGCATCTTGAGCAGTCCATCGGCCTGTTTGAACATCAATATGGTTACCAAATAAGCCAATGGGTGATTTATATTCATTCAACGCGTAAAGAGCAGTTAATGCTACTTCTTCAAAAATGGGATCGCCAGTTAATCGGGTTAGTGCTCCGAATTCAATAATAAATGTTCCAACACAGGCGGTACATGTAACACTAGTTTCTCCCGGTGGTACTCCATGTCTCAAATTTACAGTACCAAAGGGCATCCCAGTTTTAGTGACAAACGCAGGTAGAAGCCGTTTTGCTACATCTTCAGCTAGTCTCAATAATGGCCCATTACACGGCCAACCAGGTTCTAATTCTAATCCAGCTTTAAACGATAGTAAATGTGCACTTAATAGCACACCAACAATTCTTATATTGGTTTCAAAAACCGAAACATTGATATCCGAATCGAAATTCGACTTTCAATCAATATATTGACCACTCTTCTGAATTCCGTAGTAATTACCAACGAATACGAAGGGTATCATTTGCATCTATCAGAGTTAATGAATAGCTGCCCCAAGTATCAACTCCGTCGCATAATAAAGGCCTTAGTTCATCGTATTTATTTGCATATTTTAAATATCCGTCATATGCGTGTTGGAACATATCCCTAATCTCTTCCCTAAAAAATAGATATGAAATGATTTTGTGCCTGTTATTAAAAGTAGTAGGAATACCTTAATTTCCTCACATCATTTTTATTATAACTTTTGAGGCAAATACTTCCATGAAAGATTACACAACTGATAATAACATAAAATATATCTAGTTGTTTCATTTATTTTTATTTAATAATTTTATGTGTACGTTCAAACTTCAAACTAATCGCCGATATTAAAAATTAATTTTATAAATCTCAGGTTGACATAAACACATGAAAAATTGACACAACCACAAACAGCTGACTAGATTTTTGGTTACATGAACAGATTGCATTACAAAAATTGCAACCCAACATTTTTGCACGCACTTTCAAGAATTCCGTGGCGAGCTGCAGTTATCGGGGGGTCAGAGCTGGTGGATAGTGGGTGGCCTATCGATAGATAGGTTAGCGGTGAAATAAACAAGCCACACCCAACCACAGCTGTGCTGGGAGGAGTCTCAGGGAACTGGGGAGTGGTTAACCTCAGTTCACTAAATTCTGAGTGCCTATGATACCCAGCATGGAAGGGCGAACTGATGGCGCTGTAAAACCATCGACTACTAACAGCGGCGAACTGAGCGTCACGTCTTCCTGCGCTTCCGGGTCCCTAAGAAGTGAGTTCGAAACCCTATAAACGGGTCATCCCTTGAATGGAATGGGTCCCATTGGGTTGGAATATTCAAATGAATGGGTGAATGGATGGTGATTGTTGGAGGGGGGCGAGGGCGCTGGGACCGTGGCATTCGATCAGCCAATAGGCTGGATTAAGGTGTTATGCGACCCGTGCTGAGGATCGACTAGGCTGGGGGCCCATTTAACAAAGACCAGTCGTGAACGGAGCCCTTTGGATACCAGGCGACCTCGTGCGTGAAACATGGAAAACAAAATACAAATCAAAAATAAAGGGGCCAATGAAATTGCATGTTCCCTTCTGAATACATATTTGTTGATTTGATCGAAGACAATATCATCGACACGTTTACCACCTTGCTTATTAAATTCGCCTGTGGCTTATTATATAAAATTATAAAAAAAACGAACAACGCCTATTTCTCGTTTACGAGTAATACTCAAAACCATGACTACAAAATTCGAGTCAAATTCTCATATAGGCCGATCTCTCCAAAAATGTTACATAGCATTTTTAGCAGAGTTCTCAAAACGTATAGTGATCTGCTGCAACACAGTACTTAGAAATACAAATATGTTTTCTAGCCAACTATTGATTGATTAAAATAATTTGTAAAATATTAAAATAAAAATTTAACCCGTAACAAACGTCCAACCACTGATTAGTTTTATCGTTAAAAGTTGGAAAGAAGCTGTTGAAAATTTTGGTTTTTTAGTAAACATTACAAAACTTTATTTATTTTTCTTGAATGTAAATTTGTTAGAAATCTTACAAATTTATATATTTTATAATCCGTCTAGTAATAATTCCTTTCATACGTCTTTATAAGAACACTTGAGCAAACGGTGCGGTTGTAATATCCTATAAAAATACTGTGCGATTGTAATATCATACAAAAACTTTATATTGTTACCTAGATCTATAATTGCTCGTGCCTCCAATTAGTACTAAATTTTCTCATGGAATGGACCATGGGAAATGTTTTTGTTATCCAAGATGATTAGAAATGTTTTTATTTCTAAAAAATATAGCCAAATTTTATTTTTCCGCTGAATTTTACTTTTATTGTCTCATATTTTAGTACCGCATTTAGCTTGTTAAAATTCAATCTCATTCTAATAAAAAGGAATAAAATGAATGTTTAAATGAGAAATAGGTTGGTTACTTAATTACAACCATTTTCTAACGCTGCCTCAACCGTTCACCAATTATTTGTATAATAAAACGCGTTACATTTGCATTTTGTAGTACGCACTCAGACAGGACATACACGTTTTTGATGCATTTATGCAATTTCACATGAATAAAATATGTATACGGCCAAGTTCCAATATTTCTTTCTAGCAATTTATTCATTTTATTGCATGAAATCAAATTTTCCAGTTGCATGCCCCTAATTTAAGATGGTAAACTGTACTTGAAGATTAGATTGTTAAGTGCAAAATCATAAATTTTATACTTAAAACAATTTTAGTGCAGTTATTTTTAAAAACTAATCCTATCACCAACGATTTATGAATCTAGGAGTTATAATTGAGACTATTATACGAGGAGATTACATAGACCAATTTCGAAACTTTAGTTTGTCTAGATAAACCGATACTGAACGCACTTAAATTTACGATCATGACCCAAATTTTAAATTTTGAACACAATTGCATAAAACTAGACGTATAATAAAATTCAAAACACAATAACTATTTATCTTACCTTGAGCGGCCTAGTTACGGTTACAGTCTCTATTGTAGTGGTTGGAGCCATTTTAGATGGAGATGGTCGTTTAGAACTGATTTAAAAATAATAAAATATAAAAATATTGTTAAACTTTGCGTAAAATCACATTTAATTACTATATATGTAATATTTTAACTGCTCAGCACAGTATGTACATATTTTTAAATTGGGTAACGTTTATTGATAAGAAAATTTTGATAATCAGTGTTTTTGTAACAATTACCGTCAGGTAACTACGTCAAAACAAATTTATAAGTTGGGAACACGATTACGAATATTTTGATTTTTCCGGTTTTATCATTTAAATTGGTTAAAAAGTGATTGGGTGTACCTACACAATTGTATAGATAAAATATATCGGAATTATGAAACATAATATTGATTAATGAATTGTGTTATCTGAAAATTAGTTTACCTACCTGTGTATAATTAGTTCCAAATGGTATAAAATATCAGTTTGTCATTAAAATCAGTCACAAAATTTATTGTTTTTTGTTGGTGATCACAGATTTTTATTTTTATTTAATATCAACCTTATTTTGGCATTAAACTTTATGCTTCTTATACAGTTCTTATTTAGTTCATATAGTTTTTTATTATGTATTTGAGTTTAATTTTTTTATAGTTATTCATCACTACATGCAAAAAAAATTATTATTTTAAAATTACATAAATTATTAGCATTTTAAGAACACACACAAAAAAAATCGTTTAATTAATTAAAATGCAAAAAACGGAGCTCGTCGGTTAGGTGGTATTTAATATTCCATCGCCATACCAATCGGATTTAATTTCTATAAATACCCAAAGTGTGAAGAGTATGATTTGTATGGTTCTATGAATGACCTGTGAATTATTTGTTTATAAAATGGATTGTAATGAAATTTTATGCGAGAATACATCCGGTGCATTGTACGCGCCATAAAATTTATTGTACTCTAGATTCCATTGTGAGGTACACGTACGTAATGTAAACATTATCAAAATGAAAACATTTTAATATTAAAAACGCGATACACATACTATATTTTTAAACAATACGTATGTGTGCTTACAATTTTGAATAAGATCAACAAGTACATAAAAATGAGATACATTTTTCTTTATACAGAATAGAAGGGGAAACTGTTACTGGAAAAATATAACCAGAATGTTAAGATTGTTGCCTTGGCGGTTTCCAAATTCCAATGTATGGCATTCTACATGTTCAAGTGTAATTTGAGATGTTCCTCTCAGCTTAGATTTTATAAACTTCAAAAAAATTTTGCACAAGCTGTAAAGTTTTGACGTCTATCGTAAACATTTTCGTTGCAATTTTTAGCTTAAGACTTCATTCTAGAAAATGAGATAAATTTTTAATTTTCAACTTATGGATCTTTGTATATTTTGAAATGACGTCACATTCGCCGATCGTTTGCCCTTATTCTATAATCTACATGATTAGTACTGATTAAGGATTAAATAGAATGTTTGATAAGCATTTCGAAAACAAAAACAGAAAAATGACATTTTAAATCAGGAGCAAAAAAATTGAATGCATCACACAACAATAAAAACAAAATCTCACACATTCTTTCCAAAAGTCACGTTCTAGGATTAAATTTTACCTTTCTCGAAAATAATCCATTGTAACAGATTCAGAATCGAATTCACTATAGTCGGGTAGAGAATCGCCATCGAAGGAAAAACTCGATAAAATTGCTCCTTGATGATTTTGAAATTGATCAATTTTCGATTTTCCTTTGTTTACGCCTGCGAATTGACCAGCCATCGCTAGCAAAGTCGATAAATCAATGTATTTGACAATTTAATTAAACAATTTTCTAGTGGATGTATTCAAATTTAACAATTAAATATCATTAATATATTACCGAAATTTATATTTTCGTTTTAAATATTTTTTTTTGTAGCTTAGTTCTATATTTAAGATCTCGATCGCACCATTTTTATTTTTAAACTAACACATATACATATGTAGCGGCCGTTATTCAAATCGTCGTTACATTTGGCAGATGAGAGTAGCTCAAAGTAAACGGTTTAATTTTAACAGTTTGCTCAATTTAAATGTATCTTGTGACATCTATTGCATTTTTAGGGACAATTTTAAATTTTACATATTTTCAGTTTTAAGACAGTCATATCTATGTCTTATGAAATTTACAATTAATTTATATGAAAATTAGTTAAATTTGCTTGAAAAAATATTTTTTATTAATTTTCACCGTTAAGTTATTATGTTATTACGTGTTATGTTCTTGCTCAAAAGTGCTGCCCCTGTAAAAATACAGATGCCGCTGCATTAAAAAGAATATATGTCAAATTTGCATTGTAAAAATCTCCTGTTTCAAAAATATTAACATATTGGAAAATGGACAATTCGAAACAAAATTTTAAAGGAATTTGCCGCTATGCAGACGGTTGCTATCGTGTAAATCCAACGCATCTTAAAGAATATGAACATCCTCATCGTATGTATAATTTGGTGAAACTTGTATTTTTACAATAAAGTTTTTTAATTACAGTTGAGAGCATCATTAAAAACGCAAAAGATGGAAAGCTTGCGATTCCTAGTAGCTTGAATGTACCAAAAGACATTGCTTTAAAGCAAATTGAAGTTCTGAAAGCAGCCGGTGTTTATAGTTATAGTAAAAATGATACATCAAGTGCCACAGTATCACCAAGTTCTGAAACTCCATCGAAAAAGCCAAAATTGGATATTAAAGCGAATCAAACAATAGCTACACCAATTTCTAATTCCATACAAAAACAAATGACACCGAAGAGAGTTGTGACTAAAAATGATTTAGAAAATGCTTTACAAAATATTGGATCACTTAATAAACCCACAAATAAGCATTCCACAGTCGCGGCACCCGACCGGAACAATTCAAGACCAAGCACTTCAACAAACACATCGCAATCCAAGCCAGAAAATCAAGCTATGCACCGTATAGAAGATTATTTTGCCGTTGTGGCTCCAAAGGGTCAAATGGCGACGAAATTAAAAAACGCCGAACCTTACAACATATTTTATACAACCATTACCAGTGCCCCGTTAACACATCCAACTAGTGATCCTTTATCTATTACATTCCAAGAATTATTAGACCCTAGTCTGGGACAACTCGAATCTAGTTTGCAAATAAATTTTATGATTGATATTGGCTGGTTATTGGGGCACTACTACTTCTCGGGTAATATTACTAAGCCAATGCTTATCTTATATGGGGATGATACACCCGAGATCAAAAATATAAATAGTAAGAAACCCAATATAACGTCTATCAGAATAGAAATGAATGGAGCTTTTGGGACGCATCATACGTAAATCATAAAATGCATAGATGTTGAATCGGGGAGACGAGTAATTTTTAATAATTTCAGGAAAATGATGATTTTCTCGTACACCGACAACTCAGTTCGTGTCGTTATTTCCACCGCAAACTTGTATGAAGATGATTGGCACAATAGAACTCAAGGCTTATGGATAAGTCCAAAATGCCCGCCATTACCGGACTCTGCTGATACGGCGGCTGGTGAAAGTCCAACTGGATTTAAAGAAAGTCTTCTTCGATATTTACAAGTCTATAAACTAGGTAAACTGCAAACATGGATTGTCAAAGTGAGAAAATGCGATTTTAGCCATATCAAGTAAAATCTTAAAATGTATTACACTACCTAGTCCTATTTACTAACTAAAAATTAATTAGCGTATTTCTAGTTGCCTCAGTCCCTGGCGGTCATGTTTCCACTGCTAAAGGACCTCTGTGGGGTCACCCACGATTAGGATATTTACTAGAGAAACATTCGTCATTTGTAGAAGACACTAGCCCAGTGGTGGTTCAAAGCTCAAGTATTGGTAGTTTAGGACCTAACATTAATTCATGGATATTAGATGAATTTGTGATTAGTCTAAGGAAAGATACTTCGCGAGGTGGTTTGCGTCGTGTACCAGATTTCAAAATGATCTACCCGAGTTTATCGAACGTACTTAGCAGCCACGATGGGATTTTAGGAGGCGGTTGCCTACCGTACGGACAAGCTGTTAATAGTAAACAACCATGGCTGAAAAATTATTTGTAGTATGTATATAGGTAATTTATTTTAAATTATTTAGCAATGATCACAATCTCAATATTGTAGCCAATGGAAAGCGAAAACTCGCAATCGGGATCGAGCAATGCCACACATAAAAACGTACTGTCGTTGGTTAGATGATAAATTGCCATGGTTTTGTTTAACATCAGCAAACTTATCAAAAGCTGCCTGGGGTGTTTATAACAAATCAGCTAAATTAGAACGGCCATTGCGAATAATGAATTACGAGGCAGGCGTTTTATTTATTCCGAAATTTATTACAGGAAAAGATTATTTTTCGTTAAAAGAATTTCCAATGCCGTATGACATACCACTTAAGAAATATGGAATCGATGATACTCCTTTTGTTGCCGACGCATTAAGATAAACGGGTTAAAATGATTACTTTGTTACTTGAATATTTATATATTAAATTGTAAAATGTTTTGAATACGAATATTTTAGTATTTTAAATTAGTATTTAGTTATGGGAAATGTACTGAGTGATTATTGGCATCGGCCAGCTACAAAAAAAATGCCGATATTTAAAACTTATGATTACCAACGCTTGTTCTTAGAAGAAATTACAAGAAGTACAAACAGTAACCTCTAACGAAGATGCAATGACCTGAATCATTGTGACCAATGCAATGACCTTACCGATTGTTCAAATCAACTGTACCTGCTGTAAAAGACACAAAGGTAAGTGATACATTAAAAACAATCATGTTTGATTAATTTGCAATTTCCACTGATCATCAAATATTAACTGCGTTAATTACTAATTTTTATTCTTAAAAGTGTCGGAAGCGGTGGTTGCACAAAGAAGAGTAGAGGCTACAGTAAAATTGAATCATCTGTATCTATGCAAGGAAAATACTTTGCTTATTATTTCCGATCTAGGCCTTCCCGTGCTTGAGTTAACCTGCCTTAACAATCGCGGGTTCTTTTAATTAGGTTGAGTGGGTTCTGAATTTAATTTAGTGTGTTGAGTTTACTTGGCCTGGTGGCCTATGAGTACATCAACTAATTGCGAATTAAAATTAGCAATACATTTCTGACATTTCCTATAAAGCATCTTAGGCAGCGGTGATTCAATGCATAAAGTATTAGGCTTTCACAATCATTGACCAATCATATTTTGCGGATTGATTCAGATGATACTATGATTTCGCTTTGTCTAATAATACGAGACACTCAAGACGACGATCCTGTACATATTAATAATAAAACCAGGCTCCACAATGAAATCTGTCGTAATAACCTTATGTACGATCCTCGCAGTTGAGTTAAAGCAAAATGGACTTAGGCGTACGAGTAATCTCTGACTATGAGATGTTTATCTTCTAATTCAGCAGTTTATGAAAAAAGTTGGGTACTCCAACCGGTAATGATACCCAGATCATTATGGGATGTGATGTAAACATACACTACTTATACTGCGGTGGCTCAGATTTCAAGCGAAGAGGCACGGCTTTTGGATTATTTGCATTCTTCTAACCAAATGTGTATACCAGATCAAATTTCCCGAATGCTCGTAAGCAGAAATGGGTTGATATTAGTATTGTCTCCAGTGCGGTTTAAGTGAGAAGAGCCTATAATGGAAATTACTGAGGTAATTCTCTCTGAGCATATTTTAGCTCCCCTTTTATATTTTAGCTGCTAGTAAACTCAAACGGAGACTGGGGAGTGTAGGTCCTTGGATTTGTCTAGATTCCAGAAGTAAAAAGTTTCAACGACTGATAAAATCAAGAGAATTGGTGTTGATCATCAAATAGAACTCGTGGGCGAGAGAAGTTAGTGGGAATTTTACTAGAACTAGTTATAGTTAAGAAGTACTACTTTATTCAATATCAATTTCCAAAATGAGTAATACAAAATCAACGCACCGACCAAGTCTTAGAGACTAGTAACTAACTCTTAAGATGGCGACTTTAGAACGATAATAATGTAGAATCTACCAAGTTCAAAACACCTGACTCAACTGACATTTTTCAGCAGGGGTGATTGGAATTTATCTTAATCCATCTTTCACTTATCCTCATAGGCTGTTTGGATTTATAAGTTTCTTAAACGAGGGGGAAAGTAAATTCGGGGTGGGGTCATTGGTAACCATGTTCCTCTCGTAAAAAAACGACAATTTAGGAAGTATTTATAATTCTAGACTCGTCATTCTGGAGAAACGTTGCAACAAGGTTCATTCTTTTTATAGAATACGCGATGATCGGTTCTATTTTAGTTTCAGCGTGGCTTGAAGCATGTCCTGAATCATTTTTTATACAACAATTATCTCTTACAGATTGAAAAGGAATTGACATCGAGTCCAATAAATTTTTGAATGTTCTTAACTCAAAACGGAAAGATACCGGTTTCCCCTCCCAAATGTCATATATCGTTCGCTTCCCCAGTCTTCTGATGTCTGTAATTTATTTGCCCGATATTTTATGTCAATGTATAAATCTCCTTCCCTCCCGCTCAATCCTGGGTTTTATAGTAATCTTTAGGAGTTTAATTTACTAACCCCTTCGAGGATGAGATTTTCGATTTTTGGTCCTTTTGGATGACAGGAAGGGTACTGGGCACAATACAATTTCGCCGATTTTTATTAAGATGTGCACAGAAGGCCTAACTGGTCCTCCTACGTTTATATGTAGTGAGAGCCTTCGCATTAGCTTCTCTTCAGACTCATGGAAAATCACCTTCATTCGTCCAATTTTTAAGTCAGAGAAAAGGTGCGACATCGGTAGTTACCGCGGAATTATTATACTCACGGCTATCCCGAAATTATTTGAGGCTTTAGTCTATCGATCGCTGTTCTTTCAGCTGAAGAATTTATTCTCTACGACTCAGCACGGATTTTTCCGTAGCATATCGAAGGTCCCTAATTTGTTTTTGTTCTGCAGTCATTTGTTTCATAGTGATATCTATTTAGAGGTTCGCTCTATATATTTCGCGGAACTTCTCCTGGATTGGAGCGTGGCTCACGTCGGTCGATAATAGAATAATACACGTATATTTTATAGTTTTATTAACTTTATTTTTATTTAATTCTATATGTTTATTATTTTATGGTTGAACTGTCCACTATTGTCACGAGAAAAGAAAAATGTAACTACATTTTTTTACGCACACGTGCTTTACATATTTTTATTCCAAAAATGTTACTTATATGTATTACTTTTCACATATAATATGCGTCTCGGTTAGCGTTGAACTGCTCGTCATTTTTCATTCTTCTTGGTGGTGTGGTGATAAAAACGCCTGAAGTGTGTTCACGAGGGGTCCCATTTGAAACGCGATATTTTAAAACGAGATATGACAAAACGCGATATTTCAAAACACGATAATTCAAAACGCGATACGGTACAAAACGCGATATGGAACAAAACGCGACATTTCAAAATGCGATATTTCAAAACGCGATAAAGTACAAAACGCGATATGGTACAAAACGCGATATTTCTAAATGTGATATTTCAAAATGCGATACGGTACAAAACGTGATACGGTACAAAACGCGATATTTCAAAACACGATATTTCAAAACACGATATGGTACAAAACGCGATATGGTACAAAACGGGAGTTTAGGATAGATTTATATCAGGCGGGTGAAGGGGAAATTTTATTTCAGTTTCTAGGAATTTAAAAATCGATAGGGGCGAGAGTATATAGGACCGGTATCAATCGGGTCGCTGTGCTCCCGCCGCTTCGCAATGGACATTCTGTATCATAACGTGTTTTGAAATATCGCGTTTTGAAATATCTCGTTTTGTACCATATCTCGTTTTGTACCATATCGCATTTTAAAATATCGCATTTTGAAATATCTCGTTTTGTACCATATCTCGTTTTGTACCATATCGCGTTTTGAAATATCGCATTTTGTACCATATCGCGTTTTGAAATATCGCATTTTGAAATATTGCGTTTTGTACCATATCTCGTTTTGTCATATCTCGTTTTGAAATATCGCATTTTGAAATATCACGTTTCGAGCGGATCCGGTTCACGAGCTGTACATTGTTACAATATTCTTAACAATGACAGCTCAAAATCTTCATGAAACTACATTGTAACAATGAACACGTGCGTTGTTCGTTCACGAATTCTACATTGTTACAAATGTCATTCTCGCTCGACCCTACTCACGGCTGTCTCTACAAATGTCACTTTCATAGTGCGTTCATGACATAGTGAGTTAGTTCGGAAAAAATTCTATAGAAACACACAAAATGTATTAAAACAACAACAAAGATAAAACAATTTCAACTCGAGTTCGGAACTAGTAGGCGTGGTACAAAGCATTTCAAATAATTTGATTGGTTTTGAGTTCGGTAGCGAGTATGGAAATATTTGTTTCCGATGTCATGTACGCGGCATTAATGTTGTAGGTATCAAAAGCAACATGATCGCACTATTTTATATGTATGTTTGAAATATAATTTAAAGAACCAAATTCAATTTTTAATATATTATTTTAAAGAAATTTGTGTTTTATGGATACAGTAATTATGTTGATGCTCTATAATATGTTACTCCCTATATAAAGTTTGAACGTTAAAATGGTGTATATAAAATTCATGTTAACGGTGTATATAAAATTCATGTAGGTAGCTCGAAGTGATTTATTCATAGATATTTCCAACGCCTTTGATAAGATTGATCACTCAATTCTAGTTGATAAGCTTGAGCAGTTGAACCTCCCGTCTTCTCCTGTCAGATGGTTGAAATCATTTCCGTCTACCGCTGGTAATATGTCAAAATCTAAGACTCATCTTCTTTTAGATTCCAAGTCATCCGTTTTATATGCTGGGAGTCAATTCGCGTTCCGTGAAATAATGAATATGGAAAGTTTTTTTCATTGGCAATCTAGTAGCTTGAATTATTCGCACGTAAATTTTAAATTTTACTGTGTGAAATCAAATTTTCTTATGGGGAATGCAAACCTACTCGATTGCTAATGGAAAAAACTCCTAAATGCTAAAGAATTGACTCCCTGGATGTGACATAATTTGTTCCTTCTCATTGCTATTACTTGGTTCACGTTTAATTAATTAACGAAGAAATACATGAGCTGCCATAGAATCAATTTGGCAAAATCAATTTTTTTCGTGAATGTTTTGGCATTGAACTGCAATGTTAAATTAATTTATGCTTCATAAATGTTGGTCTGTTCAGTGAACAAAATGTTTATATTTCAATTGAAATCTATATTTTATTTAGTTTGGCCAAATCTTGGTAGATGTCAGTAAAATTTATTTGATTTGAATTTTTTTACCATTTTTAAAGAGACGGTACCGTAAATATTCTTAATTATGGTTTAAAACGTCATTCATTTTTTATGTCTGAAATTAACGTTTAAAAAGTCTACTACATACACTGAACTAATTTATTGTTAGTTCGCACTACCAGATAGCGTGAATTACGAATAGATGTAGTCGCCCTCTACGAGTAATTAACGTTGTCTACGAGTGATCGACGTTGTGTACGAGAAGTCGACGTTGTCGACGGGATCACGTAAAAATTAGTATATGACGGGTAAACGCCCATCTCTGGTTGGAGGGCCATTGTGCAGGCGGCAAAACAAGGTAGATTACTTGAATGTCTTTTAAAGATAAGGACAGGTAAGGAATTTGGTAACGAAGAGTAAGTTATTAATTCATCGATCAGAAAACAGTTAATCGACTCGCAATTTCTTTAAATTGATTGCCACTTTCATAGTTTTGTTAACTAAATCTGGAGAATCGATAGAACATCAGAT
The DNA here is from genome assembly GCA_947310385.1 of Nephrotoma appendiculata. Lineage (NCBI taxonomy): Eukaryota > Metazoa > Arthropoda > Insecta > Diptera > Tipulidae > Nephrotoma > Nephrotoma appendiculata. The sequence continues at coordinate 248,659,151 of OX371224.1, forward strand.
GATCAGACATGCGTGCTATGCTGCCTACATACTATGCCTCAAGGGTGTGTAATGAAATCCTGGTTTTCAATATCCAGGTTTTTAAAATCCTGGTTTTCAAAATCTCGGTTTTCAAAATCCCGGTTTTGATTAAAAAATCCCGGTTTGAATTTTTAAAATTTGACATGTGGGAAAATGGGACTCTTAAATGATTTTTTGACAAAATTCAATTAGAGTTTGCGATAAAGTTCTAGAAAATAGCTAATAGGGATGTAATTTGGCCATTTCTTAATAGTAGTAGGACTCATTAATAGATTCTATATAATAATCCTCTCCAACATGCTTCACGCAGTGTGACATATTTGCTTATCTCGGCTCCTGCGTCGCCCGAAGTTAAAATCTAAAGCCCCTCGGGGGACCCGCGTACCCATGAGAGTTATCGAAGTCTTTAGCCTCTACAATTATTGCATTTCAAAATTATGCAAAATCGATTTCTAAATTCCTCTAAACTGAATTATTTTTTCTAACTAGGGAAAGAAGCTCCGGAAGCACCGCGACCCGACTTATCTTTCCCGATCCTTTAGTTTTTTACTGTGTACGGGATTTACTGTTTTAGTTTTGTTATAGTCGTTTTTTATTTTTCAAGAAATTGGAATTGCAATTTCAATTTTCAAAAACCATTAACAACTAGTAATTCGACTAATTCTAGAGTGGGTGTCAATATATGGCACTGTTGCTGTAATTGGACCAAAAAATGGGAGTTCAGTTTTTTCCGACTCCGATAAAATAGCACCGACTCCCGCCTCTGACTTTGCAGCCTTGGTTTTAGTAAAATTTTGGGCAAGATATCTTATTTTTGTGTTAAAATATTATTAGTCCAGCCGGCCCAAATTAATAAAAAATGTTTTTCTCAAAATCTAGATTTTAGAACTAGAAGAAAAGAAAACCGGGATCTTGAAAACCGGGATTTTGAAAACCGGGATTTTGAAAACCGGGATTTCGTAGTACACCCATGCCTCAATTGTAGCGTCTGAAAATGAATTACCAAAACTTTTGTAAAACATAATTAATACTTTTTTATTGAATCGATAAATTTAGTATCACATAAAAACATCACAAATAATATATAATATAATTAGGTATATAAGTCAGTAAATAAATATCTGAAAAATAATTAAAATGTTTAAATATAATTTATTAAGCTATAAAATCAATCGAAAATATTACGAAATCGCTGTTATAAATAATAGAATACGCTTAATTAACTAATTATTTAACAAGTGTGTGATTTTCATTTTTCACTGATTTTATGCTCTAAGAGTTTCGTAAAATTTCTTATAATTTAATAGTTATTTAGTTGAAGATGGACTACATTACATCTATACAAGGGTAAAAATAATTTAATTGTTTTCTAATTTATTTAATTAAATTATATTCCTGTTTGTTGTGGATATCAGCTTCAGGTACCAGTCAGCAATCACTTCGCAAATTTGCACTTGAAATCGAATTGCATTCAATCCATTTTGCAACCTACACAAATAAAATAATTTAAAACAGTGTTGTAACAGGTGTGGTGTGCTCTTACCTCCATTGGCATTTCGGGTTTTATCTTTGTAGCATCATAGCCATGCTCTATAACCGCTTTGTTATCACTTAGACCTTTATTAGCCTGATTGGTTAACAAAATATTAATAATTTCTTCGACTGAACATTTTGTTACGCGCTGCCTGCATAGCGCAACACAATGTATAAATGCATCTGATGTTGATATGAAACGATGCTCCATATAAATTGATTGGTCATCCCAAAATACAATCTAGAAATTTATAATTTTTATTGCTTAGAATGATCAGTAATTGATGAACTATAAATTTACTTTAGAAGATATATAAAATCGTGAGAATGGTTTGATAAAGCGACGATATCGTATTGTTGTTGCTCCCTGAACAACAGATCCACCCTTCGATACAATTGTTGCGTATAATTTAGTTCGTTCATAAAAGTCTGCTCGTGCAAAATCAATTTCCCTCAAGTAACGTGCATTGTTCATGTGGTAGATTAATGTATCGACATCATTTGTTAAGCAAAGTCCTGAAAATATAAACAAAACAGAATTGAAACAATTTCCTAAGTAAGTCCGGGAGACTAAGCTCAATGAGAAAAGCGTAAACAAATTCAACACCGCGTCCAGTAACCATAGCTGTAATTAATAAAGGGTGCGTTCTTTGTGAGGTAAAGTGTTGTCAACAAAAACAAAGAAAGCGCGACAGCTGACAGTACAGCATTATTAAAAATAAAGAGTTACAGGGTCGGTCGGTTCACAATTTTCGTACAAAATATGGTCGGAATAGTGATTTAACTTCATCAAAAATTGTCGCATTTGGGTTTCAGAAAATCTACCAGTGATTGTTGAGCTATGGATCTGGTTTCAACAAAATGACGATTTAACGCCATTGGACTCTTTTCTTTGCAGTTTTCTGAAGTCTAAGGTTTATTCCAGCAAGTTCCACCCATAATTTGCAGAAGGAAATTGAGCGTTGTATTAACGAAATTTAGTTACATTTATGCTATCCGCCAATTTCTTTTGTATATATTTGCCAGTTCGCATTTGACAGTCGTTGGGAGTTATCACGTTGAAATTATTAAAACATTTCATTTAAATAATTGTTCAATTGTTAATAAGCGGAGAAAAGAAAATTACGTAACTTTTTTGGCGTTTATCATATGCCGAGCAAGTCAACCATTCAGCATGTAATGAATAATTTTGAAAATTTGTATGAACTGGGAGATAAAGTAAAAACTGGGCGACAATTAAGCTAATGTACACCAGAAAAGATTGATGCAGAGAGACAGTGTGTTGCTGAATATTCAGGTACCGCTTATCGACTCCGTACACAAGAATTGAGAATGTCTTCATCATGTTTGTTAAAAATTATCAAAGAAGATTTGTATTTTTACCCGTATAAAATTCAACTCACACAAGAGCTACAGGAAAATTACCATGAACCCAGTTCGGTATCACCATTTTTGGCTAAAAATTATTATGAGCGACGAAGCACATTTCGACTTGGTTGGCTTTAGTTAATAAACAGAATAGCCGCTATTGGGTCACTGAAAACTATCAATTGATTCACCAAAGAGAGCTACACCCTTGTAGAGTAACTGTAATGATGTGCCATTTGGGCCGGCGGCATCGTTGGCCTATATTTCTTTGAGGATGCTAGAAGCAATGCTGGGACAGTTATTAGTGTCCGCTATCGGGACGCGTTGGAAAAGTTTATTGTGTCCTGCAAATTGGGTCAATTAGGCCTACAGATTATGTGGTTCCGAATAATTTCAAAAAGTGGTGATATCAATTACTCCCGATTTCTTCGTATGGAGATACTTGAAGGAAAAGATGTACGCAAATAAACCAACAACAACAACCTCGATGCTTAAGGACAACATTGGAAAACAAATTGCTGAAATAACACCAGAAGTCTCTGAAAATGTTATGGAAAATGTGCTTTAATGGGTTCGCCTTTGCGTCATGGCCAGAGGCGGCCAATTGACCGACATTATACTTGATACATAATGTTAAAGACCGCATATAATCAATCAATTCAAAAAAAAAACATCGACCTGGAAAATCACTCTGGGTTAATATTATCTAGGAATCCTGAAGCGGAAACGAATAGCTTCGCCCCCTATAAAGAAACAAATAGCACTTTTATAGGATAACTTACAACATATATTGGACTTGCAAATACAGAAGCGGTAAACTCGTATCGGTTGTGCATTTTCTAAGGAAAAGAAACTCGTCATGTTCAATTACATTGAAAGTATTTTTTGTGGAAAATTACAGTCAGTAAGGCCGAATTTCGGAACTTCGTTTAAAATTTAAGTAAGAATTCAAATCCAATTCTGCATACCAAATTTGACAATTATTAATTTTGATTGATTGATTGATTGATTGGAATGTGCGACCAAACCTAAGTAAGATTCCCGGTTGACGCCGGGCCCATCCGCACACTCTTTTACACATAACAAGATGGAGGGATAGGAATGGTATATTAATTATTATGGAAATTGACCCGGTTTCAGACACCTAAGTAGTCAATAGTTAATAAATTGTTAGTTGAAATGTAATGCAAGACGGTTAACACAAGACAGCACAATTATTTAAAATATGGTATAAATCTCAGCAAACAGAATCCTAAAAATTATATTAAATTATCTGCAATAAAACTTATAATATTTCCAGTGGTGGTTTTTACTATTAGGAATACTAAAAGAATGGTCAATAATGAAGTATTAACTAATTATATTAAAACAGCTTAATGTAATAATTATCATTAATTAATTCAATTCAATTCAATTCTCCTGAAAAATATTAAATAAAATTAATCAAATTCAAACTACCAAATAATTAGTATATAATAATAGTACTAACCAGAATCAAAAGGACTTCGAGATACTAAACAGTGTAAAACATTAAAGCTTATAATTATTAATAAGTAGCAGCGACATTTCTCGTTCACCAATAAAACCTGTTAAAGTATAATTCAGCAATAATTAATACTAACAATCGAAGCACCATGGTCATCATTAAATCAGTAACTGCCATCTCCTAAATAAACGAGAAATAACCCATGAGCATCCTGAAATTTAAATTAATTAGCTTTCTGTTCATAATCAATAATTAATTTCCTGTAACTTAGTAATGTAATCATTACTGTTCAAATTCCTAATTTTTTAAAATAATAGAAATAAAAATTAAAATATAAACGTACCCTAACTCACCTTCGAAATGAATTAAAAAAGGCACATTCTATTTAAAAATTAAATTTAAATTCCAAAAAATGTTCATTAATGAAAATAATAGTTGCATGGATTTACATTGATTACTATAAACATTTATAATTCATTTTAAAAATGAATCAAGAAATGCGCCGCACAAATTCACCTTATCGAACTCTTTCATTTCTTCTTCAACTCCGATTTTAATTCATCCCCAAAGCGAATCAAAAACACTTATTTTAATTCAGAAAAAACCCTTCAATTCAGACCCCTTTAATTCATGCAGGCCCTGATAAACCTTGATAACTCTAAATTGCTCATCATATAAAACATAATAAATATAGCAATTTAATACTCAACCGGTGAATAATTGGAGGTAGGAATTAGTAAAATTAGTTAATTTCTGAAATCAAAATGTGGAAAGAATCATTTTCATTAATAATCTTAGTAAAATGTACCAAGAAAAATATGTAATGTAGATCCAGGAGTGCTCATTACCCACTTCTCTAGAATAAAAACTAACACACTGCAACCCATAAAGTTATTTCCCAATCCCAATAGATGAAAACTCAGCGATCGCCCGTTAACATCAATATAAAAGAAAAATGTATCGCAATACACATCCACCGTCTCCTCGCCGCCCCTGTGTAAATTGATCACACAAAATGAAATGAAAAAGCAAAAATCAATCATTGAATCGTTTTTTTTTCATATAGAAAAACATTTACACTACCAAGCACAAAAAGTAAAAATATAATAATTATGTAATGACATAAATAAAACAAAATGAAAACAAAAGTCCCCTGATCTTGTATATTTTTCGTTCGTAATCAATACATACACATCCATACAAAGCACAGCCGAAAGCATATAACAAGCTTTGTATATATACATTGCAAAACCACATTTTCGGTAGTATTGAAATGTACATTATATCCCGCTATACACCTCCAATACTAATTTCCATACAAAATATAATGTACGTCGTACAAGTTAATAAATATAAAAAACAAAAGTTAGAATTTAAAAGTACCAACGAAAAACAATCGTCGCAAAAAGAACAACAAAAATTATTATCGAGTGTAACAAAACAAAATAACAGAATTGAAAAACACTTTCTGGCACAAACAATACTCAAACAATACTACTACCATGAGAATACTAGTACTCTACACCTTTATGAGTTATAGAATACAGTAATCATTTTATTATATACTTAAAATTTATTTGGAAAAATATATGTTAATAATTAATATGTATTAAAATGTGTTAAAACAATGGATAAAATGAGAAAACACTTATCTTATTTATCCTCTGGAATCATAAAAGTCGGCTTCAAAATTCTTTATTCTTTAAATCACACAATATATTATTTATGTCTATGAACACTTAGATATATATTATTTAATTAATTAGTTAATTAAAATACATTTAAACTATTTATTTTTAATTATTTAGAGGAGAGACAAAAAACACGTCTTTCCTCTACGACGTTCAATCGCCGACCATATAAAAATTGAATGAACTACATTGGAGAAAATTTACTCTGGTTGTATTTGCACTTTTATACAAAATGCGATATTTATTTTTAATAAAAATTTTATAATTAACGTAAATTTTAATCGTTAACTCGATTCTGTATATACATTGTAAATTATGTTTACGGATATAATTTTAAATATAATCTTACAATTTGACTAACACAAAGTTTTAGATCCCAAAATCTGCAAAATACTTATTTTAGAAATTTGAATTAATATATTTTAATTAACTACCATGCTATATAAAAATTTAAATACAAAGTTAATCATATTACCAAATAAAATAAAATATTTCATTTTATATTTTCGGGGGAGCAATCGCAGCATATTTTATGTGATGTCGTTGATGAAGAGGATAGTGGAATGCCGATACTCATAGTGCTGAAGATGAGTTTGAGCCAACATGTTCGGATGATACTCTTTCGATGAGCAGCACCGTAATGTCATCAACATCCAGCACAAATTCGACCCCTTCCCCAAACTCTGTTACGTTGCCGGTGGCATACTCGAAAAATGTCACCTGGTAATTAATTTGCACAATTTCAGTAAAACTCTCAAAAACTTATTGGTTTAAATTTTAATTAAAGGTATAAAACATCACTGCATCACAATACCCTGCATTTGGAGTAATCTAGCACAACTTTAACACTGATATGAAATATAAAAACAAAAACTCTCTAATTTTAAAAGTTCACTTTTACTCGACCAATCCGGGCTCTTTGAATTTTTAACGCAATTTCTCGGTAGACCTCAGTTTTAAACAATGGCGGACATTTTGATTTTTTGGTCACTCTTTTTAGCGAAAAACATAATTGTACAAAGAAGACGAAATTTAGTTTAAAAAAACACAAATTAAAACAACGTTACGTAAATATTACAAGAACGAAAAGAAAAACAAGATATTTTCCAATGAACTGTGTTTTATTGCACTCGCGAATGTACTTTTATATAGCTACGATACATTTTATTGCACTGCTGCAATCTGTTGCAGATGTTTGTTTCTCAATTAATTTAACACCACCAAATTTGACAATTATTAATTGTAAAAAAAAAAAAAAAAAAAATTTAAAAATGCGTATTTTATAAAGTCTTTCTCTAGTCCATACAGTGTTGTAAATGTGTAAAATAATTATTGGTTTCCAATCTTTTGTTGGATTAAAATTAAGAAATTTAAATTACCAGGCTTAATGAAATTAGGCCATTTCGTAACAATTTCTGGTCAAATTTTGGTTTGTAAAGCACTCAGCTGTTGACTTCCGAAAAACATATTTTTAAGGCAAATGGGGGGGGGGGGGGGGGGGTTGGGGGTGGGCATAACAATGAAAATTAAATTAAATTTCTATTCCGGAAACTTTATAGTTTGTTGAGGAAGAGCATTTTGATTTGTTCGAGAAAGATTTTTGAGAGAATAAAAGTATTTTATCCCTAATAAAATATTTTTATTTTCTCCAAAATCTTTCTCAACAAAAACATCTATGATGTTGCTAGCAGAGGTTGAATGCTGCCTCATGGACGGTACGTTCGTGATTATTCCATCAAAATTGGCGACCAGATCCGCCATTATTATTTTGTATAACGAGCTCAAAACCAATTACAGCTGACTCGAAAATGTTATTTGAGTTGTGTAAAGATGTTTGTAATTGGAACATCTCGTTAAATCTGACTAGGATTGTGTCAGATTTTGAAAAGGCAAGCAAAGCTGCGACTAAAACATATCTCCCCTTGGCAAAATTCAAATTCGCATTCGTACCGCCTGAAGAGGTTTCCGAGTATTGGAAATTGGATCCAAAACAATTATATAAAGTGTGTTTCTTAGAAATCAAGGTAGACTCCAATACTCTCCAAATTTTTGGACTGCATCCCAGAATCATGGAGACAATTTCACACAAAACTCGATTGAGGCATGGCACGCTCGGCTGAAAATAGTAGTTGGAAGACCTCATGTCGGGTTCTATAAATTAGTCAATGAATTAGCGAAGGAGATGGTGTTATCCAAAACACGCAGCGAGAAAAGAGGAAAGCTGGTGAACAAATGGTGGTGAAAAAAATGTGGTAACAAATAGTAAAATGTTGAGAAATGACTTAGTAGTTCCTATCAATAACTAAAAAACTAGTTCTGAAGCTAACATTTATGTGAAAATCCTATTCCAGCACATTAATATGTTAAGATATGGCCTAGTTCTAAATATCATTCCAGAAGAAAAATTCCAGAAGTTCCTCCAAATTCTTGTACATTATAGAGTCCTAATCTTGCTGTACATAATAAATTTGACCAAAGGAGTTAATAAATTTTGGAGTCACATTCAATATGAAGATGTATTTTACGATATACAATAAGAACATGGTCAAGTTCCATCCAACATTGCCAAATTCTAAAACTTAAGCCAAAATGGATGTAAGGATCAAAATTCAAATCTACCATAATTGGTTAAGAAATGGCCAAATTACATTCTGCTTGATCGAATTCCAGGACTTCGTTCAAAATTCAAGTAAGAGTCCAAATTCTGCATAGCAAATTTGACAAATATTGGATGAGGAATGGCCAAGTTCCATTCACATGGACAAATTCTCAAAAAATTCATGTTAAAATGCTAATCACATCCCATAATTTGACAAAGATCAATCAAGAAATGGCCGAGTTTAAGAAATACATAGACAATTTTTTTATATGTCTTAAAATAAATCCTGCTTTTTGGCGGGATTTTTTAAGATTTCAGCAAAATCGGAATTTTGAAACGCGGGGTTTTAAAAAGGGGCATTTTGAAAAGCAGGATATTGAAACGCTGAATTTTTCAAAGCCGGGATTTTGATAACTCGGGTTTTGTTAGTTCCAGCTTTTATGTTCCGGCTTTCCAAAAACATTGCGAAAAGTGGGATTTAGAAAAGCAGAATTTTGAAACGCGGAATTTATAAAAGCTGGGATTTTGATAATTCGGGATTTATTAGTTCCGGCTTTTATATGCTTAGGGTGGTATTCTAACAGCGTAACTCGTAACAGCGACCTCCAAAATTACACCGGAAGCTGCTCTCGGTCACGATTAATGGGATATAACTGACAGACCACAACAGCCTTTGTTGCCAGTGTATACGCGTATTTTGGAATTATCTTCATGTTGGTGTCGAAAATAGAGTAGATAATTGATTTTTGTGTAGACATTATGTATATAATGTATATAATGATGTGTATAATGAAATAATGTATATAATTTATAGGCAATGACGATTATTGTATTTTTGTTCTTATTCAATTGGTGTTTTTATAAGGAGCAAGCGATCTTTGCAGGTTTAATATATTTCAACATATTCAAATTAAATGTCAACATTTTTATTAGCAATGCAATCAGTTTTTGTCATTCAAACGCTAATGTCACATATGACATAATATTACTCGGCAAACGGGTAATTTTTTTCCTTGATCATTCATTTTCGAAAGTTTAACAATTTCGGAAAAATATTCGAACTACAGTATGTTCAACAAGAGCGTGTAACGCATAACTGAACTTAAAACCATAGGAACAAAATATGGGCGGGGATTACATCGATTTTCTATTGATTCCTCTTGGACGCTCTACAACAAACATTAGTTTAACTGCAACTGTTTAGCGGATAACATATATGAAAGAAATGAGTGCAATTTATAAAAAACGATTCGAAGCGGTGTTTTTAAGTGTACATCGGAAAGGACCAAAAATGTCTGTTGCAAGTGCAGCAAAATATATAAAAAAAGTGATTTCACATTATTCAATGTCGAAAGATGTTAACGATTTGCCAGATAGAGACAAAATTCGAACCACTACAAAAAAGAAGGATGAGGCCGTTACAGTTATTTGAAGAAAATTCTTCGCTTATGCTGAATGCAGCTGTGGAAAGCGACTACAGTGGGAGAATGAATATAAAAACAAAGATTTTACGAACATTGTGTTCACCGATGAGTCATTCTTTTGGTTTTTTAATGTTAAAAGTCTTGTTTGTGAACCCTACTTAGCTCCATGAATGAGGATGCTTCACCAAGCAAGGTTTTGGTAAATTAATCATTTCCACACGGAACCTAAACGCACTTTTCATGAATAAAATTTATTCACGAGGTTTGCTGTCCTTAAACGATTTGGAGCGGGGAACTCTAATTAGATCTTGCAAAAAGACAACGATCCAAAATACCATAGCATACTCTACGGATAGGCCATCACAGTCACTTAATTCCAAACCGATCAAAATTTATGAACGCTCATGAAGATTAAGCTGAAAATGTACCACATAAAAAATTTGAGCGCTCTAGCGCAAGTTGTCGATGTGGAAGATATGGAAAAATTTATCACCACAGTATGCAGAAAAATTGGTTGATTTGTATGGACAAAAGGAGCCAGGCAATTATTAACAGTAATGGTGACTTTACTATGTATTATGTTGATAGCGCTCTAGAAAATACAACAAATTTTCACAATAAAAACAAAAAAAAAACTGTAGTTTTATTTTTACTTAGTTTTTTGCCGTACACGCTCTTGTTTGTATTTCGGAATTTAGTTGGAATATTTTATTTAAAGTTTAGTTTTGAAATTGTCAGCTCACGTAACTTTGATACCCTCATAATTTTAAATTTATTCAAAAACAAATTACATCTTCAAAGAATTTAGTTTCGGCTTATAATGTCCTTTTATGGGTTTTATTGATAATCATAACGCTGTACGAAGCTAAATTGTCTATGCTCTATGGGTCCCTGAATAACTGTTTATTGATTTGTTAGTAAACATTTATTTGTAGTGCAATAAAACTTTTACAAATAGAATTGTTTTGATTGTTCATTTTGGTTTCAACTTTTTTCATATGTGTAAGTTTTTCATTTTTGGCTTACTTTTTATTTTTTTTATCAAAAGTCTAGCATCTTGCCCAAACTTAAAATTACAAGACAAGCTACTGGAAATACAAGCAACTTGCTGGAGCGCCTTAAACGTTCCCCTCTCGAATGTCTTAATGTAAAATGAGACAGGTGATTTAAAATATGAAGCAATTCCGACTAGCTCCAGCTCGGGAACATCTACACATCTACAAGTAATTATTTTAAACGTCAAAACGTTTATGATAGTGATAGTCAGCGGAAAATAGAATTAGAAAAAGCGCTAATTGGAATGGTAGCTCTAAATTCTCAACCAATCAACTTTGGTTAGAGGCCAACGATTTAAAGGATTGTAGAGCAAAGCAAGACAACGTTGTAAGATAAATTACTGACCAACTATTCCATTCTATGCAAAGAATAATTAGCCGCCATTTTGGAAGAGTTGTTGTCCGTCAGCCTATAACCTCTGTATTATGAGGTTCTGATATAGATGAAAAGTGGCTTGCATGGTCGCACACAATTTCTCATCAATGATCAAAGCTTGCCATATTCTTAAAATACGCCATCATCCATGCTTTGCTCATACATTAAATTTAGTCGTTCAATATGGACTTAAATGTAAAAAATGCCACCACGTTCTAATAAAATGTAAATAATTACTACTGTTACTTATTTTAAATTCGATCTTAGACCCAAGCAAGAAAAAAGAAGGTTTTTGGTTACAAGAAATCACGAAAGCCGCTGCCCAATTGCTTCAGAATGAGTTGATGATGTATATAGCCGATAATGAAACTGGTAGCACGAAACGATAGTCTCGAAAAGAAACCATAGCCAACTAACGGATTACCGACAAAAACAGATCAGGTACTGGAAATTTAGCTAATATATCCTCACGTTCATTTTAATAATCATATTAAAACCATTTTTTGTTTCAAGGTGAACGGAATTGGGTATAAGACATTGCAGATTTGTGGAAAAAATATTCTGAGTGCCCTAGTAAAACCGGACAACTAATGTCGGATCGACGATCAAGGATCAAAGCTAAAACCGCAAATAAACTCATTTTCATCACCCAAAAGAATTGGCTATTTTGTACCAAAATTGGCGATTTTATTTTGAAATATATTTAACATTTCATTTTGTTCTTAAAGAACGTACAGTTCTTCTTAGGTGCCTTCCGGCTTCCTTTATATTTTTTTCAGTTTTCCGATTTAAAAGTATAAGTCCTATTATATGATTTAAATATGATTTATCGGAAACTATCGATGATTTTCGATAGTTCTAATTCCAACTATCGATAGCTATCGATGGTGCCAATTATTCATATGTATTTCTCCACCTCTGGTTCGTCGCATTTTTTGAAATTGTAGCTACATGGTCGACGCCATTTTTTTAAAATTATTTACATACATTATCTACACAAATAATATTCTGTTTAACTACGCGGTGTAGTCAATACAACACAACACTGCTCCCGCTTAATCTACGAAGCAGCGAATTAAATTTGCTGACGTTTAAAATTGGGAACAGAACCTCACTCGAAAATTATGGATTATTGACGAAGCAAAAAGATGGCAATAGACAATCGCTCATCCTATAAAATACTTTAACTGCAGCAGTAATAACAAAAATAATCACACCAATGTCACCGGGTAATGCATAGATATTCCTACTCAAAGAAAACCATCAATATACACTCACCAACACATGTCTCTTGGACACGGCTTATTCGTATCATAGATAAATCAAGTAAATGCAAACCACTGCACCTACTGTTTGTGGACTCTGATTGCGCATTCGATACAATAAACAATCAGGGAAGCACTTTGGGGAATAGGCATACCGAGGCAAATGATTGAACTAATCTAAGTATATAAGGATGTTGGAAAAAGAGTTGTACAATTTGTATATATTTTGAAAATGAATTATTTTATCTTAAAACTGATTCTGGGCCCCTATTCTTGAAATCGGTGGAAATTACCGCATTCGAATATAATTTGCTTTAAAATTTTTTATATTTTTCGAATTTTTCGTCGGCTACTTTAATCATTTTTCGAATTTGTTTGCAAGTTTTCGATTATTTATTTCCCTTCTAAGGGAATAATTCGGCATCGATTTAAGGGAGAAATTTCGGAATTTTTCCCTTAGTAGGGAAATGAATAATTGAAAACTTGCAAACAAATTTGAATACGATTTCAAGAATAGGGCCTGGAGTAAGCCAGACTTAGTAGGACTGGCTTATCTGATACCCACAATAGTTAAATTGAGTTAAAAAATATTTAAACCGAATTCACGAATTGATTTTTTTATTGCCCGGGTGTACTATAAGTGCATATAATATACACACTTGTAATGTAAATGTAATCACCAAACTCGTTGCAACTAAACACTGTATCCAACATTTGCTTGTTGTGGCACCCTGCATCCTACCAGGTATTTAAATTCAATCAATATACACACTCATTTAAGTATTAATAGTTTTTTTGTGAAATGGGAGACACCGCATATAATTTATTATAATCTTTTATAAAATATTTTGAATTTAAATCCTTGACTTTAAACCACATTTTTATAAAACAATACGAGTATAACATAAAATCAATGAAATGTGTATTGATTTTAAAAATATGTATATATGTATTTACCTGTGACTTCAGTTGAATCTAAAATATATTTATGTTTCTTAAAATATCTTGCAATTATTAGCGTAAGGCACATTCGTAAAAAGTAATGCAGATCGAAAAAAAGATATAGAACCAACAGAACTGTTATAATGCCACTCAACAAATAATATAAACTCATTTTTATTAATTATTAATTGTTATATTATAATATTATATTATTATATTTAGTTTAATTGGGTTTGTTTGGTACTTAAATTTATTTAGTTAAAATATAATTTTATTTATAATTTATTAAACACGATTATGTAGTCCGTCCCTTTTAAACGTAGCTACGTTTTTATTTATACAGCCGAATTAAAACGTTTTAGTTTCATATTTTCAATTTTGCATTATTTATATATTTAATTATTAAACATTTATTAACATTTTACATGTACAGCACCATTTAAATAATTTTTTTTATACTCGTATATACAAAATGAAAATAATTTTTCCTTATTATATTAGACAATGTTTTCATTTTTCGTCTGTGCTTCCGATGAATCCAATAAAATTTTTGTTGCGATTTTGCAACGTAGCGCATGCGTTCTACTCCAAATGGTCAAACACATCTAAAATTATCAATTGTATGGCATTGGTAAAATCATGTTATCCTAGGGTCACACGTGTATCTTTATCACCCACTATATTTTAGTTCCGCTTTAATTTGTCACAGTTTTTTCAATTACTAGCTGATTAGCGGACATATTTAGAACATGTTTTTCACACAAATTTCAAAAATATTGATTATTGCTTAATAATTTATTTTGCATTTCTCTACCTGAACGATATAATGTGCACTGAAATTGTTACTTACTTTACGTTTTTTTTTTCTAAAGTAAAATTTTGCTGTTGAATCAAAATGTTAAGCACGGCTCAAATATACGTTGAGTAACAATTTGTCTTATTCATTAGCATGTTTTAATGAGTCGGTATTTTTATTTAATTTAAAGTCGCGATAGCACTGCCTAGTGGAACGGTGTGAGTACTGCATGATGCAATTACAAATTATTTAATAATTAATTGGGGTATCACATACCCTAAATGCGCTGTCATCATTACGTTTAATTGATTTTAAATAAATCGAATTTAACTTTCCAATTACCCCAAACTATATTTAGTTCATACATTTATATACTTGTTGTAAAATGATACAAATTACTTAACTAAATATATACAGTTTGTGGATTTTGTGTACTTTCCTAACAATTTATAAATTGTTTGGCAAATAACCATTAAAATCAACATGATGGACATTTTAATTATGATTCATCATTTTCGTTCAGAGGAGTAACCGGCAATGGACAGCAGTGAATAAGCAAGGCCAATAAGTAATCAGAATATGGTAAATAAATATACGTTTAAAGTGGAAACGAATTATTTTCTATATTATCTACCTGTAGAGAAAACTGTCAAACCTGATTAATTCTTGAACTGAGATACAAATTGAGATGCATTGAATATTGTCAAAATCAGGTTGTTCTGAATTAATCTAGTTGTGAGAATTTTTTCAATTGTAGGGTTTCTGAAAACTTGCAGAAAATTCAATTGTATCTAATTTCTTACAAAAGAGGCCGGAAGTTGGCTAGTCAAATATTCAACGGCTAAACTATACGAATTTGGCTAAACAAAATAACACGAAAGAAAATAAAATTAGTGAATTTTTCTCCTTGTCTGACACTTTAAATCTATATATAATAAACTATCCCAAAAAAAAACGGAACAGACATTTTTTCGAAAAAATACTCAGATTTGATAATTTTGCTTCTAATTAAAGGAAATTTTGTGTTTTTTTTTCGATGCTGGAACTCGTTTTATTTTTTTGTATTTTTATGATTTTTTTGAGTAAAATAAAAATTGTCTAAAAGAAAAAAAATTGCTGCTGTTTGAGACTGTAAACGAACTTCCTCTATATTGCATTCCCAAATCCAAATTAGTCATTTTAGAGAATTTAGAAACCTTGAAAATGATGCAGTGGAAATTTCTGTAGGACGACCCCTTGTTGATTTATTGAAATTTTTGCTAGAAACGTAACCAAAAAAATGAAGCACGCATATCAGCAGAGCCATCTATAATTTCAAAGAGCCGTAATATTAAAATGAGAGCTTTAAATAGAGGGCAAGCTTTTATTGAGTTACTATAAGAAACCGTGGGTAATTGGAAAATTGTTCAACTTAAATTTATAAATAAAAACTTAAACAAATCATCTAAATTTTAATTTTTATAAAATAAAAGCGGAGCATTAATTTATAAATTGTCTATCAAAATGAGCATTTCGTTTAGTTGTGTAGGTCAGTAAAGTAAGTGAATAAAAGGTGATGCCGTAGATTTCTCTTACATCCAATTTAAAATTTAGTTTTATAAAAATTTAACTTCTTTAGTAAATTCTGGCCCCATGCACATCCGAATTTTCGAGATGAACGATGGATTTAATAGCAAGATTCTAAACGATCACAGTTATGTTATAACAAAATGAAAGCGAAAGCGTGAGCTGAAACGGAATAAAAAATAAAAAAATTTCATCAAAATTTATTTACTGGAAATGTATACAAAAATATGTTATTGACATAGTGATCGCAATCCCGGACCGTTTTACCAATCCCGGGATTACGGGATTGAGTTATTTTAAATCCCGGGATCTCAGGATCCCGGGATTAAGGCTATATACAAATCAACAACAAAAGTATACGTATATTAAATTATTCAGTTACCTAAGAAATATTTTAATTCAAAAATTTAAATGAATATTAAAATAAGTGTACTACGAAATCCTGGTTTTCAAAATCCCGGTTTTCAAAATCCCAGTTTTCTTTCCTTCTAGTTCTAAAGTCTTGATTTTGAAAAAAATATTTTTTATTATTGTAATTCGGGCCGGCCGGACTAATAAAATTTTAACATAAAAATAAGATATCTTGCCCAAAAATTTTTGAAATGCAATAATTGTAGGGCTGATGGCTTCGATTACTCTCATGGGCGTGCGGGAGGTCGCTGCGCTACCCCCAGCCCACTCAGCCCTCTGAGGAGCTTTAGATTTGAACTTCGGGGGACGTAGGAGCTGGGATCAGCAAACATGTCCCACTGCGTGCCGCGATTATATAGAATTATATAGAAATTGGTTTAGAAATGGCCTAGTTCCATCTCTATTGACTGCTTTATCGAAAAATCATTTTAGAATCCCATTTCCATGGCACGTATCGAATTTCAACAAAATCTGTTAAGTAATGGCCAAATTCCATTGCCATTTTCTAGAACTTTATTGCAAACTCGATTTTGAATTTTGTCAAAAAATCATTGAAGAGTCCCATTTTCCCACATGTCAAATTTTAAACATTGAAACCGGGATTTCCTAAAAATCGGTATTTTTTACACAAAACTGGTATTTTGAAAACAGTGATTTTGAAAACCGGGATTTATAAAAAAACCGGGATTTTGAAAACCGGGATTTCGTTACAGACCCTATTAAAATAAATGGAAAATCATATTAAAAAAAGAAAAACATTATAAGCCCTAGCTTAGGTTAGACGCGAAACATTATCTTTCACATTATTCTTAAAATAAAACTTTTGAAAAACAAATAGCATCGTTCGTGGCCTCCTCTGTTCCATAGCTTGGAAATTACAATTCCTGCCACCGAAAATGCCCGCTCTGATTCTACACTTGTTGGCGGAATTGCAATTAAAGTCACACGCGAATAAAGGTTTTAGTTTTATATAAAAATGAAAAGAAAAAAATCAATAAACGAGTAGTCTGAATGTTTTCTGGGCCATGTTGTACCATCATTATTTTCGGCAACCTGTTTCACTTCCAAAATTACGCATTTTCTAATGTGTTCTCAGGTTGCTCGAGTAAAACATCACTCTACTTCTGTTCTACGATTTCTAAGACTACTAGATTAATCGAATCTTCGAAATGTTTTTCGAAATGTGGAAAAGAGAGAACCTCACAATTATACCAAGAGTTTGAAATCGCGATATAAATCATATAATTGTTTACACGAAATAGAATGTTAATTGATTCATGAAAATTGAGACATAAACTAAGTCGAAAGTCGAAAAAGTGATGGTACACCATCCCAGCCCTGATTAAAGAAAAAATACTCGTATGGTGTAAATTTGTTAAAAATAACGGTGAACCACAGTTTTATTTTGTAAATATGTATTAGTTTTGTAAATATTTTTTAAAGAGAATATAATATCAGGTTCCTTTATAGGAGAATATAAATATGTATGTACAACGAATAAACTAAAACTGGTAATGGTCAGCGACTAATTAATCTAAGAGAATTACTAAATTATATTTATACTTTTATGAAATCCCGGGATTCGCTTAAAAAAATCCTGGGATTACGGAATTCAAATATGAGCCAGGGGATCCCGGATCCCGGGACCAGGGACCAAAACTTTTCGTCGTAAAATATTCACCATCATAGTTTAGTTGCTGCGCGCTGTAAAACAATAATAGAAAATGTCACAATTTTTCCAAATTTTCTATTTTTTTTTTATTTCAATCCAGTTCGCTCGTCTTGCGTTATTCTCAGTTCCAGGAAATCTTCATAAGCTATTGAACCAGGCTGTATACAATTATACATAATAAATTGTTCATAAACAAACATTTAGGTTTTATTAGGTTTCTATACTTAGCGACATCTTTTAATTGGTTTAGTAAAATAACAATTTTTTATTTTATGGGGTATGGGGTACATCCTCTATCCGGGCGCAAATTAATTATTTGCGACCAGAAATATGGTCACTAGATTTAATTTGCCATGCCAATTGACACATTTTTTTTAAATTTAAATTTATTTTGCGATTGTAGAGTAGAAATCTACGAAAAGACTGCTACGCATTTTCCGAGGTTGCAGTATTGTATTTTTATGTATTTCTATAAATTTCTTTTTCTGTAAATTCTTGTTTCTAAAAAAAATGTGGTTGACTAATTTAAATGTTTTTGTGATAACTCGGCGTAATGTGACTCAATTTTAAAATATGTTTTTCCTGAATATTGAACTAACCATTCAAATTGAAAATTCAAATGAAGCATTTAGAGTGGGTCTCAGGCCAAAATGATGCAAGCCATTTTTATTTTTTTTAAAGTAAATATTTAAAAAACAATTGTAAATATCTGTTTTTAATTTACATTTATTATAAGCTTCAGAATTAATTGTTAATTTCATAAAGCAAAAAGAATATAAAATTTCAATTTATAACAAAATAGTAAGAAAAATCAAAATTTCTACATAAAAACATGTCACATCTAAAATGATGCAGTTTTAAAAATTCTATAAAAAATTATTTCAAATATTTGTAACTAATATTATCACATTGTCTAATTAATTTATTAATATTTGGTAGGATATCCATTTTGTTTTAGAACCGCTTTGAGTCTTTTTGGCATCGAATCTACGAGTTTTTTCGTGTACTCTGGAGTTATTTTACTCCACTCTTCTAACAATGCCTTTTTTAAGTCCGCTACATTATTAACCTCATATTTTCTGATTTCCCTTTCAAGTTTAGACCACAAGTTTTCAATAACATTGAGTCTGGTGATTGAGCAAGCGTTTTCATGACATGAGGAGTATTCCAAATGAGCTAACTTTGAACAATTCGAGATTTGTATTTCGGATCATTGTTCTGGTAAACCCGAAAATGATCCTTAATATTTAAATTTTCAGCACTTTGCTCCATATTCCTTTTTAGTCTGTCTAATTATACATTTTTGTTCAAATTGCCTTCGACAAACTCTTAATTTCCAAGTCCGGAAGACGCCATATAAGCCCGTAACATAACCTAACCTCCACCGTGTTTAACAGTACTTCTTAAATTATTAGCTGCTAGCTCCGTATTAGTCTTTCTCCATACGTAGTTTATTCCGTCTGATCCAAAAAGGTTAAATTTGCTTTCATCAGCAAATAAAACTGTGTTTCAGAATGTTTCATCTTTGTTTTTATGGTCTTGGGCAAATTTAATTATAGCCTTACGATTAACTTCACTGATGTATGGCTTTTCCCGCATTGTTCTACCTTGAAAGTTTGATTCTATTAATATTCTGCGCATTGTTCCTGGATGACACTTTTTATGTAAATATTTTCAGCCTCCTCGGCTCACTTTGGAGCACTTAATTTGAGGTTTTCTTTCATTTTTCGAAAAATCCATCGACAATCTTTTTCGGAAAATATTTTACTGTGAGTTTTTCTAGGCGTATTTTCAACACGTTGTTGATGAATGAAGCGTTCGATAATATGCTAAACAGTAGAAGAACTTGTTTTCACCATTTCTGCAATTTTTCTGTGAGTTTTGATATCCTTAAAGTGTTTAATAACTAATTCACGCATTTCAATACTTGTGAGTCGACCCATTTTTTTCAATTATTACAAAATTTCACTTATTTGCCTATATTGACGCACTATATTAACTATAATCACACAAAGGTTGCTTATATTGTATTAAAACTGATATTCAAAATTGTTTACATTGAAAATTTTGTTTTGTGTAGAAAAAGTACCGCCATTTTCAAAACAATGAGAGTGCATCATTTTAGTTGTGACATGTTTTTACGAGGACATTTTGTTTTTTGTTACTATTTTGTTAAAAATTGAAATTTTTTATTTGTTTTGTTTTATGAAATTAACAATTAGGTTATAGTTGTTTTTTGGATATTTACTTAAAAAAAAAATAGAAAATTCCTTGCATCATTTTGGCTGTGACCAGTGCACCTAGAATACAAGAGGCCACACTGCTTTAAAATTTTTGCTATATGACGTCAATTTATGTCGACAGTTTTCTCTTTGGCTATTATAGGCAGAACTAAAAATAAAAAGATTGTTTTGATTTTTTTTTGTGTTTGCTGTCATATTGATAAGAAAAAAATTGTAAACAAACAACATGAAAAATATTTTAATAATATGTTTTAAAATTTAATAAAAAGCCATTGGTAAAAGTATTAATTCATAATATTATTATAAAATTATGCATTCTAAATTATGTTAAAAATATGTAAACACGTATAAAATGTGTACTTTTTTTATGTTTGTTTTCGTTATTTCTTTTTATGAACATGACCGCCGTCTACAGTTCAAAGAATAAACTGTAGACATAAATTTAATGACATAGCAAGCAGTGTGGCCTGTAGTATTCTAGGTGCACTGCTATGATCCACTGTATGTTTTTATATATGTACAAAAAAGCTTCTAATAGTATTAAAATAAACTGATTGGTTTGAAAAATAATAAAAGCTTCTCTTCTATGGAAAGTTCATGAAAATAAATGGTAAAATCTTACGGCTCTTACACTTAGGAGGCTCTAATATCAGGCGTAATTTTGGTGGTTCAAGATCAAGGCGAAAATAAGTTTTTACAGTAAAAAATCTGATTTATTTCAAAAAATATATTGCAACAAAAATCCTTTTAAACTTTATTCAAACGTAATAAAATCTAAAATATACGAACAAAATGGAATTTCCAATATTGCGTGTTACCTCCTCTAGCCCGCATTACTTCATAAATACGTCGTGGCATATTTAAAACATTCTGTATTTGTATGCAATGGTGATTTGTTGCCATTCTTCTTGTAAAGCATCTCGGAGTTTCTTCAAATTTCTTGGTTGCCTTGCCCGTTTCCTTACACGCCGTTGTAACGTATGACAGACGTGCTCTATATGGTTTAAATTTGGACTTCGCGGAGGATGGTTTATTAAATTAACGCGGGGCTGTTGCAGAAATCGGTTCCACATATCGTGTTGATTTAAAGCTGAATTTATGTTACCACCAAATCTGTATAGTATAATTCCACGAAACACTCGCCCAAACCATCACTGAATCTCCATGAAATGCTACGACTGCGCAATTAGAGCTTAATCTTTGGCATGGTGAACGCCAAACTCTGCATTGGCCAGCCTCTGAGTCCAGTTTCTATACTGCAATGTTTAATTTCTTCGTTGCCGACGATGATTATCAGCCAATACGTAAGTCTAATAGGTCGACGTGATCTTAGTCGATAAGCTTTCAACCGATTTATTATCATCTGATTTAATATCTGGGTTTGTACTGGTACATTACTTTTAATTTCTTGAGCACTGTTTGTCCTGCGTGAAGTTTTTCCTGGTCGACAAGGTCCTTTACGCCGGCTCACATTACCTGTTTCTAAATATCGATGCCAAAAGTCCGGTTCACAACAGACACACTAATATCACAAATTCGCCGAATTTCACGATAAATTACACCGGCTTCAACTAAAGCCACAATTTTTGTAGCGCGAACGAGTAATTGTTCTTTTCGATTCATCTCGCTTGAACCATCACATAACTATGAAATAAATTAAATTATTGTTTTCCATAAAATGACGTAAAATTTTATCGTGGAGTGCCTAGTTTGCAAGATAATAAAAATTACTTGTTAACGTTTATACGGTTTTTGACACGTTTCTCGCTAAAACTTGAATAAATTGACAGGCTAATATGGATTTGGGTATGAAATATCGAGCAAGTTCGTTTAAAGTATCAAGCAGCAGCATATTTTTTTCTTTTAGGCAATTTTTATTTTACTCTTTCATAAAAATACGAAACAAAAGAAAACGAGATCTAGTATCGAAAATAAGACAGAATTTCCTTTTATTAGAAGCAACATTTTTTTTTTTGAAAGGTGTTATTTCACCAAGATACAAGCGTTCAAATGTTCGTATATTCTCGAAAAAAATGTCTGTTCCGTTTTTTTCTGCGCAGTGTATTTTTATAGCCTCCAGCTTTAAAGATATTAAAAGTCAGTGAGTGCGGAAATGACAATTTACCACGTCCCTAAAGCTAGCAGAACATTACGAGATACTATCTAGCAGAACATTAAAAGATACCTATTTACCCAATTAAAATGGTGAGTTCTGCTATCTTTAGAAAAGGTTAACAGAACCGATACCAAAAAATGTTTTAAAAACAATAGAAAAATTAAAAAATAGGCTCTCCAACTTCAAAGCTAGCAGAACCCAAATCAAAAATCGGACCAAAACCAGAAATTAGAACATTGAATACAAGAATCATTGACCTATAAGTAATTAAAGGCTCATAATAGTCTAATGAAATGCTCCATTAAAAAATGTTAGGCTCCACTCATTCTTGATCATGCTTTCAGTTTTAATTTAAAGCTAGTAGAATCTTAGGTTCAGGCTCATTATTGCCAAATTAAATGTTCCATTAAATCATTTTGGGCTCCACTCCTTCTTGAAGATTCAGGTTATTTCTTTTATTAAGTTTAGGTCCGATTTTCAATTTGTGTTCTGCTTGTTTTAAATAAAATAATCTAAAACTTGATCAAGATCGCGTGGAGTTCAAAATTTTTTAATAAGCAATTTGATTATGCCTAAATGAGCCTTAAATTATTTGTATGTCAATTGGTCTTGTTTTTCGTTTTAATTTTGGTTTTGGTCCGATTTTCGATTTGGGTTCTGCTTGCTTTAAATAAAATAACCGAAGGAGGCTTGATCAAGAACAAGTGGAGCCCAACATTTTTAAATGGGACAGTTGATTAGGAGGCCACAATGAGCCTAAAATTATATGTAAGTTGATTGATCTTGTATTACGTTCTAATCTCGATCTTGATCCGATTTTTAATTTTGGTTCAGAATGGGCCGAAACAATTTACTGAAGCATTTAATTAGCCTAAAATTAGCCTTTAATCTTAAATTTTTTTAAATTTTTGATTTGGGTTCTGCTTAGCTTTAGAAATTTTTTAGTTTTGTTGGAAGAGTTGGAGCCCAAATTATTTTAATAGATCATTTAACTAGCCTATTATTTTCCTATAATTATCCATAGCTTGTAATGTTCTGCTGGGTGGGTTCTGCTAGCTTTAGGGAACGTAATTTACCAAAAATTACCACCAAAGTCAACAAACACAATTAATCCAAAATGACTGAAAAAGATATTCACCGAAACATCTCAAATTAATAGTTAGTCGTTTACAAACTATGTCATGCTACTTTTGTTCATGGTAAACGCCTCCGCACTCCTTCATCACGAATTTTCACAAAACTGTATACTTAATTAAAAATTCTGCCAAAAATTTAGTACTCCTCCCCACATTCTTCCATGTATTTTTAAAAACTTTGCAATGGAGATAATTGGACAAGATCGCAATGGTGTTTCCTGGGACGGAAGATTTATTCCAGTCCAGTTCTGTTCCAAATTCAAAACAATCACCATTATCCCAGTTTTCCTGCTACGGATCGTTTTTGTGACACCTTGCAACATATTTTCGTATAATTGATCGAGTTGCGAAGCACATATCACGTGTAATGCAAGTTGTATCTTTCATTGTAAGCTTAATAAAACAAAAAGATAAGGATTATTGGATGACTTTTCTTTAAATGGAAATCCAGGTGCTCGAAGTTCTTGGGAAACAACACACAAAAGGAAATAGGTGGACCAAGAAATCGGTCTCTTACTACACTGAAATGTAAACTTTGAGCTTTTATGCAGCAAAGTATGTTAGAACACTTTACAATCTGTGTCAATTATTGACTCGATGGAAGATGAACAATATACCGTTATTGATCTTTCACTACGTGTTGCTTCAGTACTCTTTATTTTTCCGGAATAATAAACTCTGGCTACTCTGACTAATATTAATCCACTTAGAACATTACTTAGCGCATCAGCATTATGCTTTAAAAAGTGATGAACCGCCACCGTAATCACTTTTTGATAACGTGGTTTTTCATTATTGTAAATAATAATCTGTTTCCAGGATTGTTTCTTGATATGTTTCAAAACAACTCTATAAACAGGTGAGATTCTATCAGGATGGATGTCTATAGATGCTTTTGAGTACTAGTATCTAAACATAGATGGCAGACCAAATACAAGGCAAAATCGTAACCTTACGTTACTGGAATTTTGTCACATTCCTAATAAATGGACAGATGCATATATCTGTTTTTCTCCAAATATTTTTGGAGAGACAGATAGAACCTTACATCAGAAGCTCGAACATTCAACGGCTACAACTTTTTGAAATATCATATTGCATGTTGCAAAGAGTAACCATTGGAAATTGCTCTCTTTTGTCTTATTTGACATATTGTGAAATTTTTTAGTATGATGCTTAGGAACGATTTGGATTTTAATTATAGAGGGGGTGTTCAACAAAGTCAGGCCGAGGATAAATGCTCGAGCACTCTGGATAGATCAAATGTTAAATGGAAGGTTCGTAACGGCTCCCTAGTCTGGGTAGCTCATCCGTCAGAACATTTTTTAGAAGAGCACACCGCAGGATAGAATGTTCTCTGGAATTTGATCATTAATGATATGTTCCTGAATTTGCAATGTCATTGATCGTGATCATCCAATCTGAACTTTGACAATCGAAACGGATCAGCTCACAAATAATTTACACCGGAACAGCATGGATATACCAAATGATAATTTGTTAAGCTGTAACGTCGAAAATATCGATCATCCAGAATTTGGCAACGAAAAGAATTGGAAATAGACGTTCTTGTAAATGTCATTGAAAACTCAAAATAACTTAGTCAATGATTCAAATGAAGGTGAAAATTCTATCAACTAATTCTATCAACTAAAGTGCCAAACGACTTAAATTATTTTCTTAACTTTATATAAGAACTATCATTTTACGAAGGCAGAATTTTTCAAGGGGAGAAAACAGTAATATTCAACAAATAATCCAAGAAAATTTTAAAAGCAATTTATATGGTTTTTTTGGGATACAAAGTATATTGACAAGATCACGTAAAGTAGTCTCTACTGGAAAAATTTATTATAAAACGTCATTGGGCGCTTTCAGGTCACCTATCATGATTAGTAAAATCATCGCCAATTTGATTTAAAAATTTCATAGTGATAAACAATTTCATAACGTTGGCCGCGATTTTACTCAACATGTTCCCAACTGTTGGGTGCCCTGAAATCGCCCATTGACATAGTAGCTGTGTTTCTTGTTGATCCTGATCAATGTGTGTCAAGAAACACGGCGAGTATTAAAAAATATTCCAGTGTACTCATTTCAAATCGTTGCGTTGGATATGTTTTACTTCGATTCAAACATTCCACCTCGTCTTAAGTAGTTAATTTTTGTAACAAATATCTCGCTATGTTTGGAAGCCCTGAAATTTTCAAATTTGATTATTTTCCACAATATTCTTGGAAGGAATTCAAAAATTTTGTAGTTTAAAAGTACACTTGAAACTCGATTATCCGGGATGATTGGGTCTTCCCGGATAATCAAATCCCGGTTAATCGAATGATTTTTATTAGACCTAAAAAAAATCCCGGTTAATCAGTTGAAATTCACATTAATCAAAAGAATAAAATATCCCGGATAATCGAGGTTCACGGATAATTGGATTCCGGATAATCGAGATTTCAGACACAACCAGTCCACATTATCCAAAGGGAAAACTTGGCAGAAAGGGCAGTGCAAATGGTTAAAGTGTTACATAAGAAATGCCAGAAATATGATTTAGGATCACCGAATGAGACCTTAATGTCTAGAGTTATTTATTAAATTCAAAAATTAAGGAAACAACAACATTGTTAAATGGCACAAGAAAGGGAAACAATAGCTAGCTCTAAGGGAATTTATCAATGTTAGAGTAACGGAACAGCTCGAAAGTCCTAGATCAGCAATAATACGGCCGGATCAAGAAAAATATTATGGAAAAAACTACCATCACCAACACAAAACTAGAGCAAAGGTTTCGGCCAAAAAAGAAGTTGAACCATATATCGGGAATTATTCTGAAGCATGGCAAATGACAACTCAATATTTACATATATCACAGTCTACTAATACAAAACCTTTAAAAGACGTAATTTTTAAGCAAACTGCATTTCTTAAAACCAGATTTGGTAGATGGTCGTAGATGTCGGTAGATGCAGAAGAAGTAGAAACTACCAAATAGAAACTCGGCCTTGAAATTGGTTGCATTAAAATATACTTAAACGAATCCAAATCGCCCACCCTTTTGGATATATGTAGCTCAGACATTGCTGTTGTTTTCTGATATAAGTTTCAATTATTTACAACGTGTCACATTCTGTGAGTCATTTAACAGTAAAAAAGTGGTATGCAAGAAGATTTCGAGATGGCAATTTTTGTCTTGAAGAGTTGACATCTGCATGAATTTGCTTTCTCGTTACAAAAGAAAGAATTTTTTGCACAAAATCATTAAGGGTGATGAAAAGTGGATTTTGTACGCAAAAAACCATGGGTTGATGAGGCCCAATTGATTGAATTAAGGAGGAAAAAAACCCATTTACGGGCCCAAGAAGACGGAAGGCGATATTGTTGCATGACAACTATCGTCCACATACAGCAAAATCGACCCAGGAATTCATCTTCTCCTTTGAGTACCGAAGGGTAGGTTTTAGGTTTCAGTGGTTGCCACTTAGGCCATTTTTTGGCCCATTGTGATACCACGCATTCACGCCACATCATTAACCCATTCACCTACTCACACAACAACAGTATCCCTTTACCAGCCTAGAGCCACACAAATGTGTGGGTAAGCCAAACGAATCATGTGAAAAATTTATGGTTGTATGTGTTTTGTAATATACATAAAACGTCATTTAGGGTTAATCATTTAATGCATAAACTATATACTAAATATCCAATATGTTTATTGGGTTCGACCACCTGCGAAATGTCATATAAAAGATAACCAAGAAAAAAGAATACATTCAAGTTAAAAAGTTGTATTGAAATCCAGAACCGCGTGTATTATTTAATTATAATAAATATATATAAATATATATATATAAGAACACAACAATTGGCGACGAGATTGGAGAAATAAAGCAAAAATTCAAAATAAAAAATTCAAAAACCAGATATAAAGAAAATGGATCCAGAACAATTTAAAATATTTCTTGCAACACAAGCAGCTCAACAAAAACAGTTAATCGAAGCTCTTCTAACGGGAAATAAGGCACATGAAGATAGTGATAATAAGTATGCGTTCGACAATTTCGACACTAAAAAGGAACCGTTTCAACAATATATCCAGCGTCTTGAAATATATTTCGACTTAAAAAAGATAAAAGAAGATAAAGGGAAATGCAAGGCAATATTTTTAAACTGTATTGGACCGGAATGTTACAGTATTATGTCAAATTTAATTGCGCCAAAATCACCAATGGAAGAAGAATACGACGATTTAGTGAAAATATTGAAAAACCACTTAAGTCCAGAACCGAATTTATTAGTGGAAAGACATCGATTGTTAACACGAAATCAAAAACCAAAAGAATCAATCGCAGATTACGTAGCAGCCATTCGAGGATTCGTACCAACATGCAAACTCAACTGCAAGGGATGTTCCGTGTCAATTTCGGATACATTTTTACTGTCGCAATTCATCAGAGGAATTAGTGACAATTCAATCAGAACAAAGTTGCTACAAGCCGGGAAATTGGAATTTAAAGAAAACGTGGAAATAGCGTTGGCATCAGAGGCATCAAAGATAGACTGCAAGGAAATTGCAAATTGGAATCCAGAACAACAGGGTGATAGTGATGTCGCAAAATTACAAATAATCGACAATCAAGAAACCATATCCGTAACCGAAACAACCAGGGTCACAATTCCAGACACAGAAATCAATCAAGACCACATGGTCGAGTTAATTATAAAGAACTAGGATTAACGGGTCTTTGCTTACGATGTGCGCGCGATAATCACGACACCAGAGATTGCAAGTGCAATAAAGAAAGACTTCACTGCAAACAATGCAAGAAAGTAGGTCATGTAGAGAGAGTATGTATTACGACTCTATTAAATAACAAAAGAGCTATAAGCACAGTGAATTCTCAAATAAATGAAGATAATATCCAGAATGTGCATGATGTGTATACAAATTATTCAAGATCCAGTAATAATGCAGGGAAATATTACGTAAATATCGGAATAGAAGGAAAAGACCAGCAATTCGAAGTTGATTCAGGAGCAGGATACACTCTGATTCCGAAGGACACTTTTGAGAATCTCAATATTTCAAATCCAGTGAGACAGACAAACATAGAATTCCGATCATATCTCAAAGAAATATTTAAACCTCATGGAGTAGTAACGGTAAAGGCGACTTACAAAGACAAAATAATTACGGAAGAAATGTATATAGTCGATACAGGACGACAAGCTCTTTTGGGAAGAACATGGATTCGAAAACTCAACATCAATTTACAAGAATTAGATGGGAAGAATGCAGGTGAATTAGTAAATGAAATTCTTTCAACGGAAAATGTCGAAGAGGACATTCGCAAACTCAAGGAAAAATTTAGTGAAATTTTTGAGCAAAAAGTGGGAAAAATTCCAGATTTCCAGTGTTCACTAAAACTTAGACCGGATGCTAAGCCAATATTTCACAAAGCGAGAGAGGTACCGTTTTTACGAAGGGAACAAATCGAAAAGGAATTAAACATTCTTGAACAAGAAGGAATAATTACGAAAGTGAATACATCCGATTGGGGATCACCGTTAGTGTGTATCCCAAAACCAGAAAATCAAGTTCGATTGTGCGTGGACTATAAAGTAGGCGTAAACAAACTACTCGAAGACGCACATTACCCGATTCCGCGCATTGAGGAAATTCTTAACAGTTTAAAAAATTCTAAGTACTTTTGTACGCTAGATTTATTCAAAGCGTATCATCATGTCCAAATGGATGAGGATAGTGCAAAAATTCAAACGATAACCACACATAAGGGTACGTACAAATTCAACAGACTAGCGTTTGGCATTAAAACGGCTCCGAGCGAATTTCATAGAATACTAGACCAGGTGCTTCAAGGTCTGGAAGGTACGTCAACCTACTTCGATGACATCGTAATTCAAGGATCAAATTACAACGAGTGTTACCAACGCCTTATCGAGTGTTTCGACCGGTTAAAAAAATACAACCTTCATATCAATGCGAAAAAATGCAAATTCTTTCAGACGAAAATCAATTATCTGGGATATCAGATCGAACAAAATAAAATATCAAAGGCTCCAGAGAAAATAAAAGCGGTATTGGAAGCACCACGTCCGAAGAACACTCGCGAAGTTCAACAATTTCTTGGACTAATCACGTATTATTCGAAATTCATTAAAGATGCAGCTACACTCACACATCCACTTCGCTTGCTTCTACATAGTAAAGTAAAATTTCGATGGACAGCAAAGTGTGAAGCAGCATTTATGAGATTAAAAGCGGAAATAGCAAGTGATAAAATATTACTGCCATTCGATCCAGCATTACCCATAACCGTATCATGCGATGCAAGCCCAGTCGGAATAGCGGGAATATTATCTCAAGTCATTCAAGGGGAAGAAAAGCCGGTTACGTTCATATCTCGTTCACTGTCTATTGCGGAACAAAATTATAGCCAATTAGACCGTGAAGCACTAGCAATTTATTGGACTATTAAAAGGTTGTACATGTACCTATATGGTCAGAAGTTCAAGCTAGTAACGGACAACAAACCGTTAACACATATTTTCAAACTGAATAGAAATTTACCTTCGATGACATCCAGCCGCTTACTGCGTTACGCTTCATTTCTCTCAGAATTCCAGTATACCATAGAACATCGGGAAGCTGAAAAACAACAAAATGTTGATTATTTTTCGCGAGCACCGATTGACGAAATTACATTAGATGAGGATGATACAGATATTATGAACGCCCAGACAATAAATACAATTAGTTCATTAACACTCACAAATGAAGATATCGTGCGAGAAACAAACAATGATCCAGTTCTATCAAAACTAAAAGAAAACCTTCTTAATGGGGAAAGAAATGATGATGAATACCATCTTCATTGCGGCACAATCTTCAGAGGTACCAGAGTTGTAGTTCCAGTAAGCCTTCAAAAGGAAGTTTTGAAAGAATTACACCATACACATCTAGGCATATGCAAAATGAAAAGCCTGGCTCGCCGATATGTCTATTGGAAAAACATCGACATCGATATTACGTCATTTGCGAAAAGTTGCAATGCGTGTGCCGAAAATCAAAAATCGCCCAGAAAGGAAGAAACACACCACTGGGAAGAACCGGAAGAAAACTTCGAGCGAATTCATCTTGATTATGCAGGACCGTACAAGGGACAATATTTTCTAATTGTAGTTGATGCTAAATCAAAGTGGCCAGAAATCGCAATTACAAACTGTAGCCCTACAGCCGAAATGACAATTGAAAAGTTAAAATCAATTTTTGCCTACCATGGATTTCCAAAGGTAATGGTATCGGACAATGCGACCATTTTTAAGAGTGAAAAGTTTATTAATTTTTGTTCAGAACGAGGAATTTTTCAAAAATTCATTGCACCATACAATCCAGCGACAAACGGGCAGGCGGAACGTTATGTGCAGACTTTCAAGGATAAGTTAAAAGCAATGGAAGATGAAGGTGGTTCTAGTGCCGATAAGGTTCGCGAAATTCTATTAAGATATCGGGCTACACCTTTAAATAACGGCAAAAGTCCAGCAGAAAATCTGTTCCAGAGAAAACTCAGAATCAAACTTGATGCACTTCTACCATCAGGTCATACTTCCAATAAAGCCAACGAGAACATAGAAGTCAAGCGCAAACTAAGTGTGGGAGACAGAGTAATTTCTCGTAATTATATAGGTCACGTAAAATGGCTTCCAGGTATTGTGTTACACAAATTGGGACGACTTCACTACTTAGTAAAATTGGATACGGGGTACCAATTGAAAAGACACATCAATCAATTAAAAAGCACTGAGAGTGTAATTACTCCAAGTAGACAACAACCACGAGTAACATTTAATCTACCAGTTCGAAATCCAGTCCGTCGGTATCAAACGGACATCACACCGAGTCAGTGTCAAACAAACATTACACCGAGTCGATATCGGTCAGACATTCACAGCAGAAGAGAGGAATCATCAGGTATAGAAGAATTCAACGGAAATAATACTTCAATAAATATTCCAGAGCAGGAAGTTCACCCGAATACAAGCAACGATCTTCCAAGACGATCATGTAGAGAGCGACATCCTCCAACATACTTAAATGACTATCATTTGGAATAACCGAGAAGTGATCCAATAAGTGTGGGAGACTGTAATATACATAAAACGTCATTTAGGGTTAATCATTTAATGCATAAACTATATACTAAATATCCAATATGTTTATTGGGTTCGACCACCTGCGAAATGTCATATAAAAGATAACCAAGAAAAAAGAATACATTCAAGTTAAAAAGTTGTATTGAAATCCAGAACCGCGTGTATTATTTAATTATAATAAATATATATAAATATATATATATAAGAACACAACATGTTTTGAACCAACTTACACATTTATGTATTCCTTTTTAACTTATTTTCGCCCGAAAAAAACACTATAACTATACACACAATTGTGTTATTTCTACTTCAAGCGAATTTTTTTTATCAACAACGCCATTACATACTATGT
Source organism: Nephrotoma appendiculata (assembly GCA_947310385.1). NCBI lineage: Eukaryota > Metazoa > Arthropoda > Insecta > Diptera > Tipulidae > Nephrotoma > Nephrotoma appendiculata. Next base: position 248,691,384 of record OX371224.1, read on the forward strand.
TTTTTTACTCACACATATGTGTGGTTTGGACTTCAATTGAACCAAATTATTTTTTCCTTGGTCGGCAAAGGGGTATACCACCTGCACATTGCAAGCTCCATGTCAACCTGCACATTGGTCGGAGCTAAATTCTGCACTCCATCAGAGGGGTCTTAGTTGTGTTTATTAACATCACCGATTATAATCGATGATGAAAATTCGATTTGCATCTAGCCTCTAATGGGATTCGAACCCAGCACCTCCCGGTCCAAGTGCCGAAGCTTTAACTACTGCACCACTTGTCCGGTTAGTGAAGGGTAACGTATATTCGATTACTCTCTGGTAACCGGCTCTTAACGTTTTTGATGGACCTAAAGTGTGTGATGCGCTACAGACCGCTACATTGTGAATTAGTGGGGCACTCAGGAACATACGATGTTGTGGATATTTTTGTTAAATAAATAACCGGGAGTTCAGCCTTAAAGGTGACTGGTGTGTTTTGAGATAAATTGGGTATTGCTTCTTTACGGAAAGCTAAGTTTCACCAAATCAGTTCCACATCCACTTGATAAGGGTGTCAATTTAGAGGCTGATGAGCTTGCTCGTGGTGCAAGCTGAATCACATAAACCAAATAACATTGCTACAGATCAATCCTTCAGGTCAGTCACCTTAACATAACCTACCTTTACCATCATCTATAGATAACTAGAATAACAGTTCAAATAAACTTAAGAAAGTAATTAATTTTATTATTTCTTCTGTTAATCCTATTTAAATATTTTAAATGTCTATGTGCTATGTTGCAATGTATAGAGAGATTGGTACAAAGACACCTTCAGAAATCACGAATGACGTAATATCCATAACCATTATATAAATATGTAATACGGATTCTTCCTTAAACCATATTTTTTATTTTAATCATCCTTTCTCAATTTTTTGCTTGACGCCTCTATCGAGTCCAACCATAATTTCAATTCTTCAGACATTTCGGGTCGGGTTTCACACCCTGGAAATTGTTTCATTAAATCCAATACATTAATTTTTGTAATGTTTTGTTTTGACATTGCAATAGCTCTCACGAAATTATCAGCTACCGTAATGAACTTCTGCTCCAAATATATTGCCTTATCATCCCACCACACCAATTTAGTTTCAATACGGTATTGTGTAAAAATTTGGATCGCCCGACGATATCGTACACTCGATGCACCTTGTACAGCACCACCACCATTTTTCTTGACAGCAGCATAAAGTCCCGTTAGCCCGTAGTAATGGAAACGAGCAAAGTCTAATTCTCGCAAATACCTAGCATTATTCATATGTCGAATAAAAATATCAACATCCTGTGTTGTAACGATTCCTAAAAGAAAATTGAAATAATGTTAATTGTGTGTTCTGATTAACGATTTTAAGATTGACTTACCGTTAATTGAGGTGGTCTCGGTAACTTTTACCTTTTTCCCGAAATAAGATGCTATGCCAACGGTCCAAATACATCGGATGAAATAGTTGACGTCCCAAATTATGTACAAAATTAATAGTCCGATTAACGTTAGGCAAACCATAATGATAATCAGCAATATTCACGACTAAACCACCTGTTGAAAAATAAAAATATTATAATTTATGGAAAATCGAAATCGGAAATGATTTAATTAATATCACTACAAGAATTCGAATCTACCCCTGTGCCGTGCCATTAAAATTATTCACCAAATCTAATATGTTTTGAACCTTTAACTTTTAACCTAGACTATTTCCTGTAGATATTAAAGCACACCTAAGCATTAAATTTTCGGCCAAAATAACCAACGAAACTGAATATTCTGCATAAACTCCGGCCCTTTTCATTTATTTAAAAACTGAGTACTTCAGGTGTAATCGAAGACCTGTTTATCAATCATTAATCCGGTTTATTATTCCATTTGCAAAATTACTATCACAAATTTGACAAATAAATAAAAATTCGTTTCAAAGAAATTTTGACATTTCTTATTAATATTTACCAACAATAACAAATCACAATACAGCACAAAATATTAATTTTAATCAGAACTACACTAGATAAATCAATCTACAACTAGTTGACTGTCAATATACTAATCATATCCTCAAGACTGTAGGTATAAGACTGCGGCTAATCAACAAAATACAACCGTGAAATAAAATGTTGAATGTATTCGCTTTCTAATGATGTTGTAATTGTAAGTAAAAAGACGAGAATACAGTGACACATTGATAGTCAAAGTTATAATGTAAGAAAACATATTTTAAATTTTTTCTGTCTTTGAAATATTTTTTTCTAAGTGGTTTGAGTACCGATTTACTATCAACTCAAAATTTGTTGCCTCGCCTACTCCCATAACTCATTTAGTCATTTTACACCTTTATAATTTTTAAATGTACCATAATGCGCCTGTCTTACAACGTGTTAAATTTAATTTCTTAAGAATATTCCTGTATAAGTATTGCGTTTGTATGGTACACAATACAATTGTATTGTAAACCTACACATGAAGTGTAAATATTTGTTCATAGTGTACGCTATTTGTACAGATTATACGAGTATGTCATAATAATATGCACGAGTATGAATGAAAAGTACTCTGTGTACTTTATTGTCTTTATACAAATCTTATTTAACTGACCTTAAACTTTGTTTGAAAATGTCCATTGCACTGAAAAGTAAATATGTAGTCGTTTATACAAATTTCAACAGGTGAAATGGATATTGGATGTTTTTAAAAATTAAGGTATTTTGTTAATTACGTACTTTCGTTTTCTCCAAATATATTTAAGCATATAACCGTTCACCGAAAATAATTAACGTAAAATAAAAATTCACCGCAATGCATTTTAATTACTCGAAATTGCAATTTGTCGAATACTGATTTAACAGAAGATAGTAAAATAAATTTAGTGTTGCACTACCTTTTCACTTGCTGCAAATCTCAGCCACCTCACCAATTTTTTCTTGTCTTTTTGATTACTCTATTTATGAAGCTCTGGAAAGCTTTATCGTAAACTAGGCTTAAACATTAACGATTGTCAGCATCATTAGCATAAACTCACCAAGCGATCCAAGTTGCAAACGTTAAAGAAAGTTAATCTGTCGATATATGGACTGTTGAAAAGTAAAACCTAATATGTAATTATTTGCATTGAACTTTGTACCTGTAGTAAATGTTTATGCTCTAACCCGGCTAGTCTTCATACAATTATATTTCAGTACGATTTCTGCGCATTGAAGTGTAAGAATTATGACAAGATAGCGACTAATAATTTACCATCAATCGAGACATGAAAGGTCGTGAGAATTACGACACGTGGAAATTAGTGGAGTCTATTTAGTGGTGCGGAAAGTGGCACGACAGTAATCATGTAAGGGGACTCCCCTCCAGCTGTCTAGATCTTGACAGATCTATTTTTGCCCACAACTGCCTAGTTATTACACATGAAGTACTATTTTACCATCTGTTGTTCGTTTTCTTCTAGCTTTCTCTTGAAGCAGTAATTGGCATGTAGCAAGTGTTACATCAACATCCGTCTTGCTTAGTGGAATGAGGTAGGTTGCACCTAGTCGATTGAGTTCATCCACCTTTTCATGATGTTGAACTGATCTGCCATCTCGTTAAGAGATGAGAGCCAATTCTGGACTACCTTCGACGCTAGAAAGTATGATTTGAGGGTTTTAATTAAAGCCAGCCTGTCAACGGCTTCCCTTTGACAATTAGTTCAGCTTTAAAAACGCTGCAGTGCCCCGAAGAAATTAACGCCATCAGTAATCATAAATGCTTCTCTCAAACAGTCTTTTCTGGTGGGTATACCAGTCCCAAACCTCTGATAAAAAGATGGTGACTGGTACATTCTATAGTATTTGAGATGTTTCTGTTTCTTAGAATAGATTAGTGTCCTGTATTGTTACAGTTCCACATCGGGATGGAGTTGAGCTTTACAGCTGAGCTAAATGCTATTTGTTTACCTAAGATACCTAGGGGTGTGAGATGAAAGAGAAACTCCAGTGCTAGAGGAAGGATTTTAGTACTTTTTACGCTATTTGCCGTAGGCACTTGGCGAAACACACTTATACTTAATAAACACATTTTTATTAATCACTTGTTTTTTGTTTCGCAGAATTCTCCGAAACAAAAAACAAGTGATTAATAAAAATGTGTTTATTAAGATTTTAGGTTGGTCAGAATATTTAAAGCTGCCCATAAAATGGGCCTCAGCTATGAACGAAATTGACATTGTAGCTAGTGGACAATAAAATCAAGAAGCGACTTGCCACTCCCAGTGCCTTGAAAAAAACATAAAAATCGCAATGAGTCAAATAGGATACAATTGTTGTAGAATTGAGGTTAGCACCAATCGCTCAAAACCAACAAACCAAAAGTCGTAAAACACAAAGATGTAATTTACGTCCACGGGGTGCTAACGTGAAAACAAACGTAACTTGCCACTTCTGCGATAAACCAGCATGCAAAAGGCATCATCCAACCGTGTGTGATTATTGCATTAATTTAGAAATAGTTGATGATGGAATTGAGCAACATGAAGAAGTTGACTTTTTTTTAATAATTTTAATAATCAAAATATAATTAATTAATTATAGATATCTTTTGTTATCTTGTACGCTGATTTTTTGTATTTTTAATAAATTACAAGCAAGTAAAAATAATAATTTTTATTATGGAAGATAATTTTTAAGTGCAAAATACATTGGGGTAATTTTTACCCCAGTCACAGACAATGTTCAGTTGTACCATACACAGAGAGAAGGTTAAAGACGCACCCTTCCAGGTTTATAACAGATCATTTATGACTAAGTTCCAAAGGAGAGAAGATAATACTCCAGCCCCACCTTGCGGTGCGCCTCTTCACAAATCTGCTATTAGAGGACCCTCCCAGGCTGGCCGTTACGACCATGCTTTTAAGCATTTGATCTACCAAGCCCATGAGTAACTCGTCGTTTGACGTTGTTAAAGGCGCCCTATATATCAAAAAATTTATCATGGTGTTATCATGGTCTATTTAAGGAATTTCTCGGTAGGAGCAATAAGGGAGTCGTGGGCAGTTTTCACAGATTTCCCTTACTATATGCAAGGTGGAATTTCGATAGCCTATTTGGCTCAAACGAACTCATAATGTGGTCTTCTATCTGTCTTTCCAAAATTTCGAAGTTCTTTTAAACAAAAATGAGAGCATTTTTCCGCCTAAGGTATAAACGTTACATCCATTTACTAGACTAGGAATGTAATAGAACAGAGTTGTATGCTGCCCTTGAAGATAACTTCCAGCCGTATAAGGTTAAGTCAGTCGTTTGCTTATAACCGCTTTTGTAGCTATCTTTACTCTTTCTAATATGTTAGATTTCCAGCTTATCCAGAATGACACTCAGATTCTTCGCAGCAACCACCTTAACCTTCACTCTGTGTACCAGGGTAGAAAACTACCCCAGGCCTACAAAAATGTAAATAAAAAACTAATTACTAAAAATGATTGAAAATCCGTTTATGGTATTATGACACTGGCTTGAAAAAGGTGCAGTAAAAAAAGTAAACGGTGACTAGGACAGAAACAACTAAAACGAACGAAACAACATAATTTTTCAAATGTCATGTTCGGTTTGTTGGTAAACAAATATTTTGTGTACCAATAAAAATGTTAATAATTATCTGAAACGGTAATCAAATGACTTCAAATAGTTTTAGAACACAATATTTTTGTTTAATTTGCAGAAAAATATTCATTTTGACTGTATTTGATAAAAAAAAAGTCGGAGGTGTGAAAAAAAAAGAATCAAAATTGAACTCTTCTTGCTCGATTAACTGCTAGAAAATATTGAGCAACAACTTTTTTCTGACATTTCATTTTTTTTGTCACGGCTACTGTGTATACACTCACTTTCATTAAAATTATGTATACCTATTATTTTTCTCCCTTCAATTGGATTTGTCAGTGGCTGAAAAAGTTGAAAAAAGCCAATATCATAATACCATAAATATGCGTTCTTCAATTAGAATAAAAAAAACAATTGATTTTATTGCATTTTTTATCGTTAGAATTAAACTAAATGCATTTCTGTACTTCTTTTCTACCCCAGTACAGGGGTAGAAAATTACCCCATCCATTTCTATATAAAAATCTGTACAAAACCACACAAAACAAACTAAAATTATTCTGATACCGTTCGTCGTCTATCGAATTTTTATATTACTAAGTGTGCAACTAAATTTCCGGGTCCTTTTTCAAAAATGCAAAAACGTCTATAGAAATATAAAACTTTCGGGTTAATTTAGGGTTTACAATACAAACGACTTTGTTGTCTAGGTCTTTGTGGTGTAGATTCGGAACTACCTAGAAAGTGCGAGTTTCCAGTAGTAGTTCCAATGATTCTGCAATAGTTACGGACAAAGTATCATCCGGTCGTTGGAGGCAAGTTGCAGTTGTGGAACTTAGAGATAGTACTTTATGCAGCATAGATGTCTGAAAGGATCTCTGTATATTACTACAATATTAGCATTTCTTAATATATGTTTTGAAGAGTTCCTTGTAGCAGTCCCAGTCATTATCAGCTTTAGTTTCCTTGGCTCTTGAAGTTCTTTCGACCACCGTGGTGGTAGTTCTGAGTTATGCCTTCCATTACTTATGTAGCATCGCTCTCGCTGTAATTTAATTTGCTAAATCCTCCGCGTTCATTAATTTTGTGTCAATTTCTGCAGTAAACACAGATGCTTGTTGTTGTTAAAAAGGATCTTTTGACTCTTTTATTTTTTTTGTCTCGTGTTGTTATGGTGGTTGCGGGTGTCATTATTGGCTGTTGGTTACCATTGGTCTCTAACGATTTAAATCTTCCTTTCAAGAATTTTAAAACTCTGTTGTTATCTCGAAGTCTCTTGGATTTGCTAGGGAGATTTCATAGAGTCGTCTTGACTCGCTGACCAGTTCTTTAGTCAACGTAAAGATTATTGTTGAGTTCCACGACTCAATATTTACTCTTGCATTCCGGATTCCGTACAACCATTCGATTGCTGTATCGTGTAGTTTTCTTAGCGCTGCTGCCGGTTCTGTGTTTAAATTTGCTTGCTTGACCGAACAACGTATTTAAATAGGTTGAATTCAGTACCTGCTGTTCAAAATTTCCCAAGCGGTCTGGAAATTTTCTACTATTGGACTACAGCACCCTCCAACTGACACTTTAGTTGATTTTATGGGCGTCACTGATCTGTGTATATTCATGGATGAGCTTGCTGAATGTGTCATATAATCCGGTTCACTTTTGGTAATCGACAGCAAATATTGGGATTTGAATTCGTGGCAGCCGAATATCTGTCGTCGTGGGATATCTCCCCCATCATGTCCAAGGTAAGCTGATACTAGCCAGTGATTTTGTCCATCCATATAGTGCAGGAAAAATCTTTACCTACCTTTTTCACTTGTAGCAGTTTATATTTAGGAGTCACAAGTCCAGTACCCGGTTACAATTGACCCAAGATTCTTGGACTAAGATGTCTATCTCCTAAGGCTCTTAGTTCAAGGTTGAGTGCAGCCGAAGCTGCTTTGAAGTTAAGTAAATTAATCTGCATTAGGTTTGCTCCTTTACTTCAACCTCCGCCATAGTTGCATCAGACTCCTCCTTTGACTGTAGTTCCTAAAAGGGTCCGCAAAGTAATCTCATTGAAGTGGACATCTCCGTGTAGAGAATGCTTCTAGCCCCACCCATGTTGTTCAGGTTGTCAGCCGGAGCTTCTACGTTATGGGCGCCCTCTGTAGGTGTGAACCTCATCTTTCTTATAAATCTCGAAGGGACTGCGCCATAGTTAATTAAACCATTGTGTAGGTGTGCCCCTTGAATGCGTTGTGGAAATCCAAACAAATCAGGTAAATATACGAATGAACTGGTATCAACTTTTGTTTTTATTATTAACAATTTTATTTCCTTTAATTAACAATTTTAATGTAATTTTAGGTTTTTTAGCTTATTTCACATAGAAATTCGGATGACAAGTGATTAAATTTTTGTATCAGTCAGAATTTATACTAAGACTGTGTGCCTGAGCGTGATTTTTTCGACTAAATTGCCGACTAAACTAAAACTGATTCATAACATTCTTTCAAAGGTAGCACTAGTATCTTTTGAATATGCTGTGCCTCCGATTGTAAACTAAATTATAAACTAACCTAAATTATCACTTTTCATATGTCATATTGTTTCCAACAACACCGATTTGTTATTATTTAAAATCAAGGAAATATCAAAAATAAAACAAATATGGATATGGAAATCGCATTATTCATGAATGTGATTATAAATTACAATCGAAATTTAGGAATGAAAATATTTCCTTTTAGACATTTTTACTCGTCTGCATACGATAAAAAAATAATAATAACAAAAAATGAAAATGACAATTAAATAGTCAAGCAACCTCTGCAGGAGTCTAAATGATAAAACCTGGTGGCTAATAGCATAACTACACATTAATTTAGTTTAGTCGGCAATTTAGTTGAAAAAATCGCTCACAGGCACACAGTCTAAATTAATAAAGGTATAATTTGTAACTACGGTAACATCTATCAAGTGACATCTTAATTATACTAGTTTATAAAAGATTTTTAATTCTACCTTTACATCACAGGTGTCACCGCTCGATATTAAATGGTATAGCACAGAGTAACGAAGCAGAGGAAAAAATTTCATCAAAAAATGCATGGGTTACGCAATTTAAAACGGTCATACAATACACTTACGCAACATTTTTTTATTTTTTGAGTATTGAATATTGTCATACTCGTGGCTATTTATAGAAAACGACAAAAATTACTTTAAATAAAAATGTGTAAATGTGTTTTTAACGCAATTAAATTGCGTAACCCATGCATTTTTTTGATGAAATTTTTTCCTCTGTTTCGTTACTCTGTGTAAATTTTCATACTCTTTGGGTATAGCAAGTAAACGTCAAGCATTCGTGTTGACAGGTAATTGTGTATATAAATCAATTTTCAATAAACTAATAAACTATTAATCCTTTCAGATGCTGAGAAACTACAAGAAGTAATTAAATCAATAAAGTTAAGTATTACAAATTTAGTTATTAAAGTTAAGCAAATCTAATTATCTAATTTTACATTTTCAGCTGCGGATTTACTAGGCAGTGTAACAGCAACAGCTGTGTATGTGTGTGTGTGTGTGTGTGTGTGTGTGTGTGTGTGTGTGTGTGTGTGTGTGTGTGTGTGTGTGTGTGTGTGTGTGTGTGTGTGTGTGTGTGTGTGTGTGTGTGTGTGTGTGTGTGTGTGTGTGTGTGTGTGTGTGTGTGTGTGTGTGCGTGTGTGTGTGTGGTTTTAAGTTTTTGTTTACTTGAAATATATTGTTTTGGACTATTTAAATTGTAACTTTATTGTGATGCTGATTCTTTTGGTGATGATTCCCGACACATTGGTTCTCGCCAACGCAGTCAGCGACCCTCTATTTAATATGATAATAACTGACATAATAACATAATAAGGCTTTAGTTCTTCAAACTTGGCAGACTGGAGAGGAGGCGAGATCCAAGCTTTCATTTTAGCTCTGTAGAGGATATCCTCCCTAGCGCCTAATTCTAGTTTAGCACCAGACCAGGGGATTTAAAAGAATAGTAAAAATTTCATACAATTTTCTTTTTTCTTCTTTTGTGTACTATTGGAAATCGATAGCCTTCGAAAATGAATGTCGAATTCAATAGATAGGCCCCAGGTTTTACGTGAGAGTGTATGGGAAAACCCGAGCCAATCAGTTTCTGGTCGTTTACAAGAACTTGGCCTTTCTACAACTTCCACTTGGCGAATTTTACTTCGGGACTGGGGTTTGCACCCGTATTAAATCCAACTGACCCAGGAACTTAAGGTAAACGACCATAGATTACGCCTCATGTTCGCTGATTAGGCCCTAGAGCAATTGGAAGTTGTCCCAAATTGTGCCCAATAAATAATTTTTAGCGACGAAGACCATTTTTGGATAAATGGATATATGAACAAGCAAAATTGTCAGATTTTGGCCGATACCAATTCAAACGAGATACACTAGCACCAATTGCATTCCGAGAAAGTCACTGTTTAGTGCTTGGAATTTTGGTCTGGCGGAATCTTCGGTCCGTACTACTATAAAAAAAACCGGAAATAACCGCGCGGTTAACGGCGAGTGCTATAGATCTATGATAAGCAACTTCTTGTGGCCTAAACTGAATGATATGGATACCAACGACATGTGGCTCCAATAGGACGGCGCCAGGTCTCTGCGAATAAAACCCAACCAAAGCGGCGGCGGACATTTGAACAACGTTATATTTCATATTTAATGCCATAAAGTATTACAAATAAAAAAAAATTGAGTGAATATTTCACACTCAACTTGTTTTATTTACATTTAAAAATCGAGCGTCATTATTGAAAGACCTGTTATCATTTTTAGAAGAAACTGACACGTTTGTTTACAGATATTGACCGTTCCAGGACTAAAACGGCACTCGGTAAATTTGTCTATTATCTTCTTGGATTGGTATTATAATATTGTTCGATTTGTCTCTATATTGAAAGAAATCGGTTCATTAGTAAGTAACAATGGATGGTCTGTACAGAATGTAGATTAACGAACCTGATTTAGAAAAAAACTCGTTTCCCAAATAGGATGCGTATCAATGCGTAAATCAATGCGTATTGATTTCGTACTTAATAGAATTTTATTCCCTAGAGTGCTGGATCGAGTTTTGTAAAAGCAAGTTTACTAATCCGTAGTCTATACAGGCTATTAGTCATCAAACTTTTATATAGGTTTTGCACTCCAAATTCGTCCTTTTACAAATCATGTTCATCAATTTGCAAATAAAATTCACCTATATCCAAAACTAAAGCATCCTTGTCCAAACCAAATCCAGATTTTTCCAAATCATATTCACCTTTATCCAAATCATATTGATTCTTTTCCAAATCAAATTCAACCGCAGGCGATATAAAACCAACAACCTATTTTAATAAATGTATTTTATTTAAATTCTAGATTCAAAATAACAAGTTTTTTATTTCTTTTATTTTTGAATCTTTGCGATCTGTTCTGAGGTTGAAGCACTCCCAACTCTTTCGTGGTTCGCTATTAACGTCCTACCTTACGCAATTGCCAGCGAAAAATAAAGTTAATATAAAATAAATTAACCTTTACTATTATCAAAAATCGCTGTTATCTATGATTTTCATTACTTCAAAAATATAATGGTTGCACTCAAAAAGCAGAATTACAATTAATTATGAAATGTTTGGGTATTCTGGACGATGGCCGGCCGCCAGCTTCACATCAAGATGTTACCAAGATGTAGGTAGTTTGAATGAAACTAATTTATTTTATATTAACTTGTTATTTTGGCTGGCAACTGCGTAAGGTAGGACGTGAATAGCGAACCGCGAAAAAGTTGGGAGAGCTTCAACCTCAGAGCAGATCGCAAAGATTAAAAAATAAAATAATAAAAAACTTGTTATTTTGAATCTAGAATTTAAATAAAATAAATTTATTAAAATAGGTTGTTGGTTTTATATGGCCTACGGTTGAATTTGATTTGGAAAAAAAAAATTAATATGATTTGTAAAAGGATGAATTTGGAGTGCAAAACCTATAACGCATTGCCATTTCAAATCTTCCAACGTAATTTGAACCAAATACAGTGGACACTTGGTCTGATAAATCCTACTGTGAAGTACGCACTTATTCCTAAAACATATTTTTTTTATCTTGGCAGCTAAATGTTGAAACTTGTTTTTGTTATGTGATACTTTTGAAAGACTGATTATTCAACTAATCCACAGATTATAATTCCGTAACGTTCATAAAACCTTATGGATACGATCTGATATTCCTAAGTTGTTGAATGACACAGTAACACTATATCTTTTACCACCGTTTAACGCAAACATGTTCATTCATCAATATTGCTTATTTAACTCATTGATATACTCTTCTTAAGTTAAACATGTTTATACTTTTCATTTATACACACTGATCTATTTTTAAGAATATTATTTCTATCTGCTTTGTACTTTATATATTATTATGTACAGTACCAGCTACACATGTTTTTATCAGACTATAATAACCTTTGTTTGGTGGCTACTTAGAAATAAGATTAGATCTCTTTTGATAAGTTAATCTTGGTTGTATAATTTCTTTTGCATAATAAATTTTAGAGTTTTAGCAACATTCGAGAAGTAAACGTTTTTCAAAGCTCTTTAATTTACCGCACAATTATAAATTAGCACAGCATTTAATTGGTTAGTGGTGCCTATTATGTATGTTCCTAACCTACCTACTAAACACAATGTATCTGTATACAGTCTGTCTTTAAAGACAGATAATTTTCGACACAAGAGAATTTACATATTGTTTATCGTCGCGCACTCATTTCTCTTTTATCAGTGTTTTTAGATTTGTTTACTTGCGCATAATAAACCTAATTTCTCAGAATATGTTTTACGATTTTAAATATGTAATTGAAAAAATATATAAAAAAAAAGCTGATAACCTCTACAACTGCCTCTATATACACTCTACACATCTATAGACTTTAAATCCCAACAACACAAATTATTAAAAAGAGACAGCGAAGACAAGGCATACTCGTGTAAATACAAAACACAGAAAATTATTTTATTTTTTTACGAATGTTAACAGTTACACACGAATTTTTGAAATACGCGGAGTTGATCGCGAATCTGCAGCTTTTACGAGCTAAACATTTTATTTTATTATTTATTTTAATTCAGTTTGTTGTTTTCACTGATTTTGTTTTTTAAGTTTTAAAATTTTTTTCAATTTGGTTTTTTGTTTCACTCTTTTTTTGTTTAATTGGTTTGGTTTATTCATCGTTTTTTTTAAATAATAACAATAACAATAAACAAAAATTTAAATTAAAACGAATTTACCAAAATACTAATAAATTATTTATTAATATCAAAACAAAAGAAAAATTGTTTTTGGGAGATAAATTTATGTGATTTTGATTGAAATGCAAATATTTATGTGATTATGTTTTGTTTATTAAATTGTTAATTATAAAAGTGAAATTTATTAAATAACGAATAATAGTTATGAGATAGTGAGTTTTACCGAAACGATCAGCATAATAACAGCAAAACTAATTATAAAAGAAAGAAAAATTATAATAAATTCGAGCTGAGGTAAGAAATGTATAATTATCTCATTTGCAAAGATGTTTTACATAAAATAATGTATTCACTCTATACCATCTCACAGTATCGTACCGTGAGAAACTCATCAAAATAGAATGAATCACTTTAAAAATTATCTCCGTTCCATTAAAACAAAAGCCAATTTCGAAAAGCTGTTAATGCTGTGTTTCGAATTATTCTTTAGAATTTTTTGTGAAGTGCTCTATATAAATATAGTCATCTGCTTTTTATATGTGAATAAAAAGCATTTGGTGCTAAGTGGGATGGATTTGTGTACAAAATTTAAATTAACATTTGGTCTTTTAATGCTCGTTATGTGTTGACAGACAGGGATCATCGAGTTCATGATTTAGCTAATTCCAATTTTCTTATAAAGTAGATTATGCCTCTGTATATTAGCTTTCAGTTCAACATTAAATTAAGCGATTAGAATAAAATGATAACAAACCAAACCATTTGATAGGTCAGTTAGAGTATTACCGAAAATAGTTTTATCAAACAAAAAATGTTGATTATTTCCTATGGAGAGAGAAACGTGTGTTTAGAAAAGGTAAATAAAATTTTATAAGTTTTGACTGCGGTCCAATTCCAGACTTATTTGGAAGTTTGCAATAAGTCTCCTGTTGAAGAGACTCATTGTAGATTTCTTTGACTTTAATGGGAGTGTCCCGTTCAAAGTGGTAACTCATCCAAATAAGTTAAACAAGTCTACAATAAGTATATTCAACAGGAGACTTATTGTAGACTTTCGAATAAGTCATTCTCCACAAAGTAAGTCTCGAATTGGATCGCAGTCACGGATTGAGAACCCTTCAAATAAAGTTTTATATTGAATTTTTATCTGGTGGAAACAACAATTTTTATCTAGAAAGGGCCGTAAAAAATTCATTTTTCACGCAATTGTAGAATCAAATTTGTGAAGATAGTGAAAGCATAAGTTGCAAACAGTAATTAACTATCGCTTTGGTAATGTTAAACTACAGTTTTCTAAGATAAAATCGGCATGCTACGTAATTATGAAGCTTCGTAATTTTTCTAATCGCATCTGTTAATGAATATTCGTTCACACAAAATTAAAAAAATAAGCCTAGAACATAACAACTCAGCACTCTTAATTTTCAAGTTTTGTGTCAATACCAACGTTTAATTCGGTTTCAGAAGTATCAAAACTGAACATTTTATGACATTTAACATTGAGCCTGGTTACATGGCGATTGAATCCTCCAATTCTCCTTATGATGCATTAACATTTACTTTAAAATCGTCGAAATTTTGCTTGCTGCATATACATATGTACAACTGACGAAGCCCTAAAATGTTGTCATCCAATACAAATTTAATACATTTAAAAATTGTTACCGGTTATGATGCGATGGTACTGACATTGAAATAATTATTTTATAGAGATTCGCTTAGTGAACAACCTTAACCATACTGAATAATGAATTTACAAGAGAGATGCACCATATACAAAAATGTTCGTGTGTCCCTGAAAATTTCTTATAAAATGTTCTGATCGTTACTTAATAAAGACATTTTTATTAATCACTTGTTTTTTGTTTCGCAGTTATTTTGAATAATTTTCAAAAAGTTTAAAAAATCACTCGATCGATTTCGACTTGTTAGGTCATCATCAGGAGTATCTACTAGATACTCCTGATGATGACCTAACAAGTCGAAATCGATCGAGTGATTTTTTAAACTTTTTGAAAATTATTCAAAATAACTGCGAAACAAAAAACAAGTGATTAATAAAAATGTCTTTATTAAGTATTAGTGTGTTTCGCCAAGTGCCTACGGCCAATAGCGTAAAAAGTATTCTGATCGTTAGTAGCCCGTAGCAGAAGGTCTGATGGTTTTTATAATTTTATGACTTGTGGCAAGCGGCCTCGTTTTGCTCCTTATTAGCAAAATTTTCAGTTAATAGGAATATATCCTTATACACCAGAGACATTTTCTTAGTTCAAAATATATGTTAAAATCCTGTGATTCAACCATCTAAATTGAATTTGTGTGATAACCAAAAATGGATGATTTTCGTTAACGTTGGTAAAATGAAAGAATCAAGAAGTCTTTGATTGTTAGTCATTTCTTCATATAAAACTTCTTACCAAGGCAAAGCTGAGCATTTTGGGAAAAATCGTCGCCAGCTTTTATAAAAGAAAATGATTGTGTAGGCTTCCTGCTCTGGATCCAATAACTGTTCCCCGAAAGTGAAAAAATTGTATGTTCGTGTAGTGTCTGGTTCATGTACGTAGATACTTGATGACGGAAAACTGAGGCTTTTCTAAGTGAAATTAAGCAGGCATGTACTCGATTCAGTAAATTGTCAGATTTTATACCTCAATTACTTGGTTGCTATCTAAACGATGGCGTTTTGATGTACAGATGCAGTTATGAGGAAACTTTGGCATACTTTCGCGGATGCGACATTACGAACTCCGACAGTGTTGCTTTACATACTCCCTCTTGATGACGTAAGAGATTTTGAATGCTATTTCTGTTCGTTTTTTCAAGTATCGCCTTTGGAAAAAAACCCTAATTCTCGGTTTTATCTTGAAGAGATAAGAGATTTCAATCTCGAAATAACCGACAAAATGGCACAATGGTTAAAGCATTGGCGTTTGGATTGGGAAGTACCGGGTTTGAATCCCGACAGGAGCAGGATGCAAAAGGAAATTTTCAACAACAGATTACGAACTGTGATAAAAAAGAACACAACTACGACTCCCTATCAGCGTACAAAACTCATGGGCCGACCCATCTTCCATGTTCAGTACTATTGGTTGACATGGAGCTATGCAACAGGCAGATGGTAACGTAAATCTGACCTATAGCCGTACGTCTTCGATTTGGCAGGCAACTGCGTAAGGTAGGACGGGAAAAACTAATCGCGAAAGATTTCTTTAAGATATTTTGGCGTAATGTACGCAACTTGGGTCTTGGTATTTGCAAATGTGCTTGTATATATTTCAAAGTTAATGTTTCTGAATATTACTTAATTATTTTCCATTATTCTGTTGTTTAGGAGAATCTGAACGTTTTTCAAAGATGTTTCAATGCTACTCGTTTCATTGTTAGTATTAGGAAATATCATTACATTTCTACATCATTTTCTGTTAGATGTATTTCTGTTTGGAATTATATTTCCTTAAATATTAACGAATCAGCGTCGCTTAAATGTTTCAAAGCGTCTTATTTAGCATGGCGTGCTTAAATGGCAATACTTACACGTTGTTTTTTTATGTAGCCTGTAAGTATTCACTTCTTACAGTATCCTCTATAATGAACCAGCTTAAGCCAATATAGATGGGATTAGCAAAGAGTGGATTTATTTTTGAAAAAATCTAAGATTCTTATGCCTAATGAAAGTATCCTTTTATGTTAATATTCATTTATAATGCTTTCATTCATCACCCAAACAAAGCTCTCTCGATTAGGATTTAGCTCATACGCTATAGTTATACTCTCGATGTTCTTCGGAGCTTATTCCCCTTCGCACCTTATAAAACTGAAACTTCAGCGAAGAATGTGAACTGGATGATCAGTTATACTCGCCATGAAGCATATCGCTCGGACTGTCCATAAGTTTTTTAAAATTCCTTATAAAAATTTGGCTACAATATTAGAGACAATTGTTTATCCAGTACTCCACTCAGTAAAATTCGGCACGCTTATAGCCTAAATAGGACTCATGTCCACAATTTATCGATAAAAAATATCAGCATAAAAATTATATATTGTTTTAGGAAAAAATGGACAAGACAAAGGCTGCTAGATTTATTTTGGTTTCAAAGTGAATCGTAGCTATCGAAAAAATATTATTGTTTAGTTTTGGTTTTAGATCACCCAGTAAAATCAAAGTTAAATTCGCGCTTCGTTTCTAGCCTGTGGCACTATTCTGGCCTTCCCTGAGAATAGGGGCAAAATGGGACAAGGGGCAATTGGGCAAAAAAAATTTATATCATTTTTGTCTGAATTGAACTTTTCTAGCCTACTGACAGAATAAGTTTCGTGTAAATATTTTCAAAACAAAGTAATTGGGAAACTTTTGTTCCAGAAAATTTTTATTGGGGAAAATATTTTCCCATTTAACTTTGTTTCGAAAATATTTACACAAAACTTATTCCTTCAGTAGGCCAGAAAAATACTATTTAGACAAAAAAGTTTTGAAAATAGTTTTCCCAATGTTCTATTTCCAGGGAAAG
The DNA here is from genome assembly GCA_947310385.1 of Nephrotoma appendiculata. Lineage (NCBI taxonomy): Eukaryota > Metazoa > Arthropoda > Insecta > Diptera > Tipulidae > Nephrotoma > Nephrotoma appendiculata. The sequence continues at coordinate 248,708,787 of OX371224.1, forward strand.
AAAGAATAGTGCCGCTGGGCAGACTGTGGATTAGTTGAACTGCTTTAACAATCAGTACCCTATGGGTACTCTCGAATTTGCAAGTAAATTTTTTCTTAGTGTATCAAAATGATTAAAATTCTAGAGTACTTGACCGAATTTTGCTAAACCAGTTTTACTAACTCGCAGTTTGTCCGGGCTATTACAGAGTTGGTAAACCCTGCGAAACTGCTCTGCATGAACTTGTTTCTAGGATTTAAAGTCATTAAATGATATAAAAATCCTTGTAAGTGATTTTCCATTGAATTGCGGATGTTTTTGACAGTATTTCGTTCTCTACAATCACTTTGGTATAACTTGGATTAAAGTTTCTAAAGGTTGCCATCCGGAGTTGACCTGCTTGTTAAACTACCGTCATCCAGGCTGATGATCTTGTCATAACAGTTTTAGGTAGCTATACATGAATGACATCTCTGACCTAAACGACGAGCCCTACTTATTGTGGAGTTATGGTGTGTCGAGAAAAATGTACACGTTAATAATGCTTCTAATACCAGGCAAACTGTCGAACCCTTCTCTTTTTGGGCAAGCAACTACTAGATCAAATATTGTTAAACATCTTGCCCTTAGAAGTATCACTCTGAAGACATTTAAAAAGCTACCGCTATTTTCAACACAAAACTTAATTACCTCTGCTTTGCCTCAGTAACTTTTCATTATAGGCACGGCATGTTCTGCTGATTTTCGACCGAGATGTTATCAGAGTTCGGTAGTTAATTAGGTTTAGACTTCGGTTCACTAACCAAGCTTCACTACGAATTCTGGTGCGGAATTTGGGATCTACTATCCTTCATACGATCTAAGATTATCTGGTAGTTTGGGTGTATACTACTATATACTAACATTATTCCGAGTATAGATAGTAAAGTTGTGCTGAATTCGTTGAAAAATCTTTAACTTCAGAGCTGGTCAACGATTGTTGCCGTTGATTAGTCCTGAACTAGTGGCTTCTTAACCATTAATAAGGGTAAGGAGACTATTAAAAACATTCTACATATCGTAAGGCGAAATACTTTATCGCTGAACCCAACCAGAGATAAACCAAGTACGTCTTGACGTTGAGGAAGGATCAACTTAGAACTTTTATCTCGATTATTACTGGCCATGGCCGCTTCAAAAAAAAGCTAGGTCAGTTGTCGTCCCTGAATTGGTTGAAACATATTCAATTTGATAAGGCAGCTTATATCGCATTTGCGGATTTAAACAGAACCCTTCGGTTTCCAGGTAATTTTATATAAATACTTATTATACATAAGTAATACTTATTGCTGGCATCACGATCCAAGAAGTGATTTATTCGTCTCCATTTTTTTCACATTTGCATTTTTGGTAAATGAAGACAAAAATAAAAAAATATAGAGGTATAACGCATATTTAGCAATTAAGAAGTTACAATGTCATATCTAGGCTGCGTACCAATCAAAGGGTAAAAGTTAATTTTAAGTAAATTTGTCGGTAAAATCAATTATTTTGGAAAAATTCTATGGTAAACTGATCGAAAAATCTGTACTAAAATCGATTTTTATCGTACTAAACGAATTACCCTTGGATTGGTTTGGTACGCAGTTCTAGTCGACTTAGTTCATATAGTCGTTAGACTCTTGCAGCTATTATATTATCGTCATCTTACCAACTTATTTTGAACTTAACAAATTTTTTTACCAACAAGCGCAAAATTGAGAGCAAACTCAATTTATGATGTTTTAGGTTCTATTAAGGGTATCACAAATGATAACGTTATCGCTTCATCAGTCAATTTTTCAAAATCATCATCTCGAGTTTTTTTATTCTCAAGATTTGAGAATCTCGAAATGAAAACCAATTATAGTCTCGAGAAATCCAGGTGACGGGAACTTCCTAGCTTGCCTTGTTGCCTTGTCTTAAGCTAAGAAAGATAATTACCATTTTCTCATGCTTTAAAATTACTAATAAATTAATGTCAATGTCTTTTTTTACTTGCTTACACCTAAATAACAGAAATTTTCTACTTTGTGATTGCAGCAATTGGACAATTAATTGTCCAATTGCAAATTAATTAAAATTTTAATAAAGTCCCGGAATAAGGTAAATATAGTTTACGCGCTTTACGTAAAGTTAATTTTAAATTGTTGTGTTGGTTACAAATTTCTGAAAGCACTCCTTTGAACCAAATGTTTCTGAATATTCATTCCAAATATCTCAAAGAAAATTTGACTTTTAGCAACTCAGGTATTTTGTGTTTTTTATTATTAGCTTAAATTTAATTTAAGAACTTGAATTGTAATAAAAAGCTGTTAACGTAAGTTATTCATGTTGTTCTTCTCTATATAAGGTGTTTTCTATCTGTTTCTCTCGGGAGATATATTTCGGTGTTTTTAATTAAATTAGTATCTATCTGTAAATTAAAAAAATTTGCATGTGGGTTCAAAATGTGTTACGATAATATGTCGCATGGTTATATTAAGCATTTTATAGCTGATATTTGGCTGGATATTCTAGTCAATTTAATAAGAAATAAAGATAAATTTGAATAAATACATCACTGTTCGTATCAATTGCACACTTAGGATGTAATGGGGAAATAATAATTTCGTAAATCCATAACACTAAAGTGACACACTTCACAACCACCACTATAGGACAATTACTGGTTAGATTATACCGTTCAAAAAATTGAAATGCTTATACGAAGTTGGCATACTAGAATAAAATGCATTAGAATTACGAGCGGAAGGTTCTTAATTTTTAAATGCAGAGCGTTCCGAGCTAACTTCATTCTTGCCCTATAGAAAATTTTTTGGAATTTTTCTGGATTTTAAAAGGCACTCTCTTATAATGATACTTTTTAATGTTTGCTATTATGACGAATTTAAAATTCTTTAGTTGTAAAATGGTAATTTTGTTAGGGCGCTGGTGTATCGTACTTTTCTTTTTCATCAATAAATTAAATATTTCTCGTTAATCAACTAATTAACGTTTTAACACTAATTTCCAAACAAAACTAATTTAAAAACATTATATTGGAATGTTTATGAATTAATGTCTCGACATAATCGAAACTGTTAAATAGATATTAACCATTTTATACAAACAAACAAAACATTTTTAAAAATCAAGTTTTAATATTTTGCTAAGTTAATACTTGCAAAATCACATTCTAACCTGATTAGATCAGTCCATAACAATACCAGACAAATGTCAATATTTTTTTTGAAACAATATCCGGATGAATACTTTCATTATTGGTGATCTAAACTGAAATAACCTTAATACGTTAAATATCATCAACCATATAAAATAAATATTAATTTTATTCAATTTGGGGAGATTCATGTTTCCGTGGAGTCCGAATACATATAGATGTGATTTTGTCGAAAGTTGTTACATTCACACTTTATGCAATTTCTAATCATAAAACCGCTAGGTTCATTTTTACTGCATTCATATATTACAATGACACTAATTTCAGCAATTACCTGAGCGTACCAAATAAAATTACAAATACACGTTCTTATCTACGAAAGAATGATTGCTTTCTTAGAACAATGTTTTACTACACAGCTACCCGATATTTGTATGTTTGTATGTTCATAAGTATTTTGTCGATTATGTCATTTTCAATAAAAAAAATCACCGCAGACGTTAGAAAAAAAAACTTTAATATTAGAAGAAATAGCAAAAAGAAGTCACAAATCATTCACAAGATAGACGTAGAAATAAACAAACATTTTTTAAATAATTCATTACGTATATCTTATAATTTAACAGTTAGTTTAGCTCAAGAAAACAGTAATAAAAACGTACAAACTCTTTTCTAACTTCTTTTGTCCAACATATATCCTCTGCATAGTAAAAACTATAAATTTTTTTCTAATTTGTAGTAGAGAGAAAACAATGGGTCAGTTAATCTATTTATGTCTACGTTTATATATAAATGTAAATAACAATTATTATTTTGTACATACATATTTTAAATAATAATATTAAATTTTATTTTTCCTGTACATAAGTAGATCGGTTAATACTTTATTAAAAATGGCGCTTGTTTAAAAATTGCCGGTTTTTATTACGAAGCACGTTAAAAAATTTAAGAGAAAGAGACAGGCAAAAATTACACATGGTAACACCAATAAAATTATTATTAAATTTAATATCATAAATTTTAGTCAATTTCGCGTTCTGTGTTATACTCGCGGATGTTAGTAATTGTTTATTTTATTTGCAATCAATCAAGATTTGGTTGTTTAGAAAATATAAATGGCGAGCGCTTTTTTTGTTTGTTTTTTTTAGGGGGAGAGCAATGTGAGAAAATTTATAGTTCACTTTACCGATTCAATTGAATATTATTTGAGCAGCTTATTGTTGATTGTCTATAAAGTACTGGTTGGTTACCCACTCATATTCATTTATGGGGAATGACTCCCAAAAAATGAACATTATGAATATAAAAAAAATAAAATTAGGAAGCGGCAGTAAATTAATAACTTCTTGTATTGTGTTGTTCCCCGATTGTATGTGTCTAGCTGTCCAGCATAATAATCAATGGATTATAAAATATGTTTTGTACCTATTTTAAAATGCAATGACTTTTATGAAAAACAATTCATATTTAATATTAATATGGTTTTCTTAAATCGATGCACGTAACGTAGTAATCGCTATAAAGACAATAATTACTTATTGAATTTTTTTTTTTTTTTTTTTTTGTAATCATTGCTGCACTATACCCATCTATCAATATTATTCTTATCGTTTATTTTGTATGCAAATATGTTTCACTGTGATGCTCACTGTGAAATATAAATATTTTGAATCTTGAATGCATATAAGTAGATAAGATTTATATTTTAGTGATTAAGAATCTGCTGCATGTACCAACAGTATTTTATACTTAACTCCAATTTATTACATGGAAATTTTCATTTTCTATAAATATTATTATGTGAACTTATAATTTACGGTTGAATACACCGATTCGGTCGAATTCGAATACAATTCCATAACTATATAGTTATAAGTAAGTAAGCTATTATGTAAGTTGTGATTACCAATAATAATAATTATGTACTGAATTAATGAAATCGAAAATGTATTACAAAATAATTGTATAGATTCGTGGTTGACTTGTGGGGATTTCCCAACCCAATACATATTTTCTAAATTAATACAAATATTAGCACTACACAAAATTTAATTATTCGTATAATTTTCAAATCAAGTAGGTAATGAAAAAAATGCATGCATGATATAAAACTGCATTTTTGTTTTTCTAATAAATAAAATTTTGAAGGCGACTTTCTGTTAACTAGCGCCAAATTTTTCCATATTGAAAGGGAGTAAAACCGGTGCGCTTAAATACTAATAGCCTCATTGCTTTACAAATTTTGCTATATGGCGACATAAAACGACACTTCCTATCTTTGACTATAAATAATAGAAGTATAAACAAATAATAATCTTTTTTTCGTAAAGCGATAATCGCGGTGAAAAAAGTAATAAACTCTACAATAATATACCAATTAAAAAATATATTTTAGGCTATTGGTAAGAATTAATTTATTATTTTATTATTAAATTATGCATTCAACATTTCGTTAATCTTCTAAATCTCAAAAACTTTTAAATTTCCACCTACATGAGTATCAAGCAGGGCTGCTTGGCACTCCAACTAATAGATTTTATTTGGTAAACTAATTTCCCCTTTATATATTGTTTGTTCCCCTGTGATTTAAATTAAGAATGCCAATAGACGATTGGTAAACAACAAAGCAGCGCCGTAAGTGGTCGGCATATGCGTTGTGTTTTTTCTATTTTTGTGTATATATGATCAACTCAAAGCGTAAATTTAAAAATTAAATTATAGATTGAAATATAAATTTAATAAAAAATTTACTATGCAGTTGTACATTATCAAAAAATATACATTTATAGTTTTATTTACATGAATTTGTTGTCATTTAATATCGGTGTTGATAAATTTGATAAACCACAACTCACCGCCATAATATCGTTCACATGTGGAATTACTGAAACTCGGCTTAGTCTTTTCTCCACATGAACTAGTGCTGCGGCAATTTTTGTGTTTCTCTCAATCTGCTGTTTCGTAAATGATTCACAGAAAAATGCTGGTCTGATGATTTCTATAGCCGCTTTAGCTAATTCATCGGCAATCATAAAGCATTTATTAACCATAACAACGTCACCAAGTAATCCTCTCCGGAGAAACACCAATCCAAATTTTCAACGTGTGTGTCCACTTGTAATGAGAGTAGATGCACGTCCTACAAGTCAAACATCGAAATGTTAGTACGAATTTCCGACACAGAGGTAAATTATTTGCGTTATGTTTCTTTGATTGCCAAAGAATAAGTTTCTTCATTGTTTTTGCTAGAAGACATATTGTGTCCGCAAAATAAAGTTTTTCCGTTTTATTTGTTACTTCAAAATCAATGGTAAGATCTGCAAATGAGGAGTTTGATTTCAGTTTATGCATAGTTAGGAGTATTCTATTTCTCATCGACGTGGTGCACTTCACCTCTTTTCTCACTAACTTACATACATTCACCATTCCATCCAAAAAATTTAGAGTTGAAATTCCCATCTTTGTATTGAGCTTTGGCATCGGTGTTCCATAGTGAAGTTATATCAAATGTGCCTCGAAAATCAACTTGATTACATTTTTCTCGATTATCTGAAAATCTGGAATACCCTGTACAGCATCAGAAAATATTGGCGTAAGGAATTTAATTGGAGCCTTTAAAATACCAGATTGAGATTCATGAAGCTCAGAGCTAAAAATAAATAATAAATAAATATTATTTATTGATAATTCTGATATTATTACAAACCTAGTTGTTTCAGAAATAGCAGCAGTTATATTCATCAAACGATTTGCTCTTGTGCTGACATGAGTAGTTTTTTTGCAAATTTTCAGTTGGAAAAGTGCACCAGGAATCAATTTAACTTTAAACAATTTATTTGGTGAATGGAAGAAAAATATTTTTTTTGAAAATGGCGACTACCACTGACATGATTCTACCACTGGTTTGGGAATGTGGTGCATAGAAATTTTCATTGATCTACGAGGATTATACTGGGGTACTGCACAATAATCCAACGATACTCTTGAACGTTTGGCCTCATTATTATCCATTATGATTTTGAATACAATCTTTGATTTATGATTTATTCAAATAAACTACAACAAAATATTTTTTTTTCTTTAATTAAATAAAACTAGCTTCAAATTATAATATTTCACTAGTTTTCACTATTTTTCAATTTATTTATTTCTATACGTGTTTTCAAATTATAAAAACAATAAACGCCTTGGTTTTTCATATCAAAATTTTGAAATGTCCAAATGTGCATGGAAACACCACTTATAATTCTAGTCACCAGGTGGTAGACTCCAATCGTCCATTCACAAAACAAAAATTCTAAATGCTTTGTGATTGTTAGGATAAATGTCTGCTACTTCAATTCAAAGAGCGGTAAATTTTTCCGAAAATTTTGACGAACGTAACATAAATTCGGCTTAAGACTCCATATTCATTAATAAAAGTGTTTAAGTTAAATGATTGGCTAAAATCAATAATTAAATTAATTTTATTTCTTTCATGGGCCATATTGTTCATGGGCCAAGAGACTTGCAATTCCTTTCAGTAGATTCAAAAGAAGTCGGGCAAATCGTAATAATAAACGTAATATGAATCGGGTACAGATTCAACTTGTAAAAGTTCCCCTTTGGCAGCCCTCGTATAACAAAACCGAGAAACAATCGCAGTACTGCCTTGGATCTCCTGATGTTTGAGTTGACTTCTTCATATGAAACTAAATATTAAGGGGAAGGAATCTCTTCGATTCCATTCTTTAAAGCCAACTGCCCAGCTGCGTGCGATCAAAAATTTATTATTTTTGATCAGCACGCTAAACCAATCAAAACGCTTGAAAATATTTCTTTAATCTATACAACGCATTTGCTTAATTTCTACGTACGGAGTTAGATCTGATTGCTAAAACGATAACATCCGATTAAAACTATCTAGATTTCTCGAGTATTAACTCGAACTATACGATTTGCCAAGGATCCGTCCTATTGCTTTATCGATTTACCCGATCGATACCAGATTTATACGGGCCCACTTTGGTATGTTTCCGCAACTAGTGTAAAGTAGGGACCTTAATCGTAGAACACGGAAATAATTTGAAATAAATTAATGTTTTTTAACTTTTAAAATGCTTAAAAAATGTGACTTGCCGGATCAGAGTCTAATATTTCTAGAATAATGGTTAAATATAAATAAAAATTTCCCTAATATTTGGGAACCTGTGTTTTCTGATACTGCAAATAGTTTTTTGATGATAATTAAACCACACAATGGCGAGAATTTCAATCGAATTAAAGAAACGTCAAAAAATGTATACGAATTTTACTCAGCAAAAAGCATAGGGTGTCCCATTATGATCTCCTATTTTGAAATTTGAAAAAAAAAAAACGCTGTTTATTTGAAAAGTGTTGATGTTTTATTGTAATAAAGAGTGTAGACATTGAGGTATGTATTGAATACAATATCCGATAAATGACAAAATGTTTGATGATATTTTGGCATAGTGATCTTGGTGGCCAATTCATATCGCTGCAGCACGTGATAACTCTTCCTTCAAATTTCGCCTTCCTCAATTCCATTGTTTCGTTTGCTGTGTGGCAGGTTACGCCGTCCTGTTAAAACCACATCTTTTCGAGTTCCATTTCAGTAATTTGAGGCCAGAAGAAGTTATTTATCATCTCAAGATAACGAACGCCGTTGACGGCGATCACATGGCCATTCGCATTCTTGAAGAAGAACGATCCAACCACTCCGTCACACATAAGGGTTTTAAATAGTGTTTAGTCCCAAAAATGTCTAGAGTCTAGAAAAATGCACCAAATTGAGTATTTTTTTAAAATACTCTTTAATCTTTATGAGATTCTTAAAAGATCCCTCATAAGTATTTTGTCTGTTTTTTGTTTGCATAGAAATCAGTACATACTCAGATATTTGTTTAAAAACATCACTTTTTTTCTTAACCCTTTGAAGCATACATTTTTATGTTTAATATTTTTTTTTTTTTTTAAATTTGGTACACATTGTTTTTTGCGGTCGCTACGTTCAAATATGAAGTTAGATTTTCGATATTGACAGTTGACAGCTATCAATTAGCAGTTAAATCACTTTCACTTGTTATAAATCTTGAATTTATTCTCATTTAGTACGCTTCTTGGGTCTGAGTATGTACTGATTCCTATGCATACAAAAAATTTTCAGACAAAATACTCATGAGGGATCTTTTAAGAATCTCATAAAGAGTATTTAAAAAAAAAATACTCAATTTGGTACATTTTTCTAGGCTCTAGACATTTTTGGAACTAAAAATATATATTTTCATATTTTTACTAAGTTTTTATATGTTTTATGCTGTTCTTGATAGTGCCTAAACACTTTTGAGCGGTAGTGTACGACACGTTTACATGTATACTATATGTTAAACAGAAACATTTGTTGAAGTTCTCTAATGCCTGAACTTCAACCACAAAATTTTGTCAACGCACCATAATCATCAACATAATAGTGAATGTAAAATTATTTTATGCTCTCTGTATTATTTAAGTAGAATAAATAATGTTTCTTCTCATTTTGTCACAGTATCATGGCAAAAACATCAACTTTTTTTTCGAAGCCGTTCACTATGGCACATTTCAAAACAGGATGTAATAAAACAGGACATTACATAACAGTACATGGTACGGAACAGGACCGATGAAAACAGTACAACACAAAACAATACATAGTACACTAAAGTACATGCTACTGGATGTTAAGCTCGGAGGATTTTTTCAGCTTGATTTGTTAAATATTTTTTTATTGAATACGTTTAGTAATTAGGATATCCCTTTTGCTGCCCGGTAACACAATTGTGTGGGTACGGTAAAAGTACCATGCCAAAAATTTATTTTTGTATGGTTTTTGAACCAACTTACACATTTGTGCATTCCTTTCAAACTTATTTTCGTCCGAAAAAAAAACACTATACCTATACACACAATTGTGTTGGTTGTACTTCAAATCACGCCATTACATACTATGGTTTTTTACTCACACATTTATGTGGTTTGGACTTAAATTGAGCCAATTTTTTTTTCGGTTGAAAAAGGGATATTATCAAGTGGATATTTGCCTTCACCTAGAGTAATTAGATAGTATACTATATAGAATTATAATTGGTTTAAGTTATAATAAAATATCCCTTCATCTAACAATATATAACATTATTTTAATTTAAATCGCTAGTACTTGATCGTTGCAAAATAGATCAAAAATTTAAATAAATATATAAATAATATATTTATTTAAATTTTTGATCTATTTTGCAACAATAAATAAAACTTAAACAATTTTTTGGAATTAAATACCTGCAACATTAAGTTATTAAAATCGTAAAATTGACTATTAACTATTTTGTGGTGTTCTCTTTTAATACGTACTGTTTTGCCATGGTCTCTTCCGTACCATGTACTTTAGTGTACGATGTACTGTTTTGTGATGTACTGTTTTAATCGGTCCTGTTCCGTACCATGTACTGTAGCGTACCATGTACTGTTTTGTGACATCCTGTTTTGTGACATCCTATTTTAGCACATCCAGTTGTGAAATGTGTTGTTTCGTATGGGACCCCTATTTTTATATGTATTCTTTCCTTTTCATGGTGTAATGCACATGCAGAGATTGACTACTATTACATTTTGTTATGACATTCTATTGTCATGAAAAAAATTTGCGAGTAAATACCGAGCTATAGTCAGTCTTTAGTTAGAATGTGAGGGCCGGTTAAAGTTGAAAAGTCTCTAAATATTTGCATGAGTTTGGCGTAGATGAAAATAGTTAAATTGTTGAAAACATGTGCAATGCCATTTATTATCAAAATTAAAATAATTGGTCCAAAGTGACCTAAATAGAACGTAATATTTGCGACCATTAGGTTAGTGCAGTTTGGCAATCGGTCTGTAATAAGATAAGTCTGACCTACACTAATAACTGAGTGTAGTAGTATTCATCACAATAATTTTGTATAATGTACTATATGAAGTACTACTATTCCTAATTATCAAAATTTCAATGAAAAATGCATGCTTTATTCGTTGGAATACCTTGTTTGACAAGTTTCGGGCCTGATTACTAGATGTCGCCACTAAATCCTTATCATTTTTGGGAAGTGCCAACCTTAAAAAATAAAATCCGAAGATTTATAATAATCTGTTAAGTAGTTGGTATTTGGGAGTTAGTTGCGCGTCATCATCGTTGTGATTTTGTAAGTAGTAGAAACACGAATTTCGTGTTCTTATTAAACATTATAATATGAGAGGGAAAACGGCTAAAGAAACAAAAAAATCCTTTATAATTATGGTACATCTGCTTTATCGAATGAAACAGTCAGATGATGGATGCAAGAATTTGATGAATTGAGAAGTTTGATTGTACGAGCACGATGACGAACTTGGTTCAGGAAGCCGTTCTGACGTGATTACGCTCGAAGAGATCATAAAAGTTCTACGTTTGATGACAAATAACAGTAAATTGAAAGTGCGTGATATTGCTAAGATGATAATCATCTCAATTGAACGAGTGCACAATATTTTACGTATTTGGGGTTTTACATCATGATTCAAGGGTGCAGCCGCCTATACCTACCATAAAAAAAAATAGAGTTAATGTTTCTCAACTCAATTTGACATGTTCAAGCATAATCGAAACCATTGTAACCATTGCTGAAACTTTGCATACACTAGCGACCAAGGAACAATCGAAATAATGAGGGGAAAGAAGCTGGTAGAAGTACACCGGAGCAACCGAAAACGCAAGTTTGAAGATGTGGCTAGCTGGCCGCATATATGTTTCAATTTATGATGTTCGTGAAAGCATCGTGCTATTAGAATCTCATTGGAATAAATATATCGAGTTGGAACTAAATTGAAAAATAAATGTGAATTGTTCAATTTGTATTTTTCCGGCCTACTGAAGAAACACGTTTAGTGCAAAAATTTTCCAAACAAAGTTAATTGAGAAACTTGTTCCACATAATTTTTATGGGGAAAAACATTTTCCCATTTAACTTTGTTTCAAAAACATTTACACCAAATTTATTCCCTCAGTAGGCCAGAAGAAGACAATTGATTTAAAAATGCTATGAAAATATTTTTTGCGCAATTTTCTATTCCGAGGGAAAGCCAGAATAGTGTCAGGCAGAAAAGTCTTGTTGACATTTCGAAATGTCAAATGATCAAGTGATGCTAGATGCAGTTGCTTATAAACTCATTAGTCGGCAACATTAAAAAAGGTCGAATAGATAATTTCACCTCTCAATAGCCTGCTCCGACTAGGGAACAAAAAAAAACGCAGCAACTGTCTTATTTGTGACGTAATAATATAAAAATATGACGTAATTTTTATATGTAAGAGCGTGTCTCAATTGGTTTAAATTCAGCATAAAAAGGTTAAAAGTTAAAAATTGTGGTGAATAAAAATGTCAACCTTTTTCTCTGCTTCAAGAGCTGATAAAATATAGAAAATATTTGGATGACAAAAATATTTGTTTGATAATAAAAATTTTCCATGTACAAATTTTGATAAAAATTGCGATGATATATAAACTGACCATAATTGACAAATATATATTTAAAAAATATTTATTTTACATGTTTTCATATTTAAATTTGCTATATATGTTCACAATTACACATAAAACAAGCAACCATGTTATTGTCAAAAATTTTACTAATTGAAATAGATAAAAAGTTAAATTATATTTACCACGAATAAACTTTTAACTTTTTAACTTTTTATGCAGCATTTAAACCAATTGAAACACACGCTAAAATAATTTTATTTTTGACATATTGACAGCTGTTACTAAATTTATACATATATAAAAACCCTAGGCAATACAATTGATACATTTAGTTAAAACACAAATTTGGAGAGTGCTTGTGTAAGACGTATATTTATTCAAAAAAGTCACACCAGACGTTGTTTGAAATAGGCCTTGTTGCGCAACGTGACATGTAAAATGTGATATTCTTGTGAAGTAATGGTTGGTACTCCGGCAAATGCTAATTTTTTTATTATTTTGACGTAAAATATAAGCATGGAAGTGATTGAAATTTTAGCCACGAGGTGACTATGGAGTAACGTAACAAATTGAAAACATATCATTTTTGAAACATAGCACGGCCAAATTTGGTCGCCAAAATTTAATGTTCTGATTTATGATGTACTATAACCTAAAAAACGGTTTGATTTATATATCGAATAGTAGATTAGAGCTTCGTTAATATCTTAAAATTAATTAACATTTGTAAAATTCTTAGACGATTTTAAATTTTAAAAATTATTTCCGAAACATTATTGTTTTATTTTTCAATTACAACACAAAATTCTCTATGGTTACATTTTTTATATAAAATATTTGGGCAGTCGACTTAAAATGTGTTATATACACAAAACCATAGTTCTTTTATTAAAACGGTTTTTAAAATTATGTAAAAACTATTAATATGATAAGAAAAAATATATTAACCAGTGCATGACATTTAAATCAGCAATAAATTTATCTGGTTATATAAAACGAAAATATGTTTAGGCATTTTAAGTCATAAATTATGTGACAAATTATTACGAAATATTTATTTTTGTTGTAATTCTAAAGAACTTTTACTTATTGTAGGCCAACTTGTATTTTTTTGTTGTACAGTCTAGTAGTTTTATTTGTACTGAGACTGTTTGAAAGTGATACTACTATAATTATCATTTGAGTGTTTAAAAAGCAGGAAAAGTAAAATACCGACTGAGCAAATGTGTATCTTGGAATCTAATATTATTATTCTAAAAATAATTTATTTCTAATGTTTATTTACATATAGACTTAAAAACTGTAACATACCAACATAAAAATTATCATATATCACTCAGCAAAAAATCTATAATACTTATTATTATGATTATTATTTATATAAGCGTAACATTTTTTAAGTATGTATGTTATACAGTATATATATATATATATATATATACAGTACTGTGCACAAAAATACTGTTGCTGATCAGTTTGATAATCGAACTTAAGATCCAGTATTAATTATTTAAAATACTGTGCGGTTTTTTTGCCTGGTACTGTATCTACATTTGGAGTGATATTATTTATAGATTGCGAAGAATAGGTTAAATTTTTCCACTTTTCTGTGTTAATCTTAATTATAGTGTTATGAGATAAATTAACGCAGGTCGTTTTAATTATTTTGGTTTGGTAAACTACACCAATAAAATGACTAAATTACATGACATTTCTATTTATCAAACAAACGATTTACAAAATTAAGACATTTTTATAGCAAACGATTTGACGACAAATATGATTAGGTTTATATAACTTAATTTAAACATAACCTTGTTTACGATGAAGTTAGTTGCAGGTGTAACGGTTTACAACTTAATTTTACATAAACCACGTAAACCGATTTGTATAGTATATAATATAAATATTTACATGTTGAGAATCGATTGCAAAATTTCAAAATTTTGTATATATTATTGACATTATAATAAACACACCTACATCAATATCATTGCGGTTTGATTACCAATTTAAGAGCTCAATTCCAATAATAGACTGAAATTATTTCCAAAATATTATTTACAGGAAACTACACACATGAATTTGATCATCAATGTTTATGTGTACTCCAAAATAAGCGGAGGATTGGTTGCTTGAATAATATATAGACGAAACTAAAATGCACCAATTCCGACCGGAAACCTTAGTTTTTAATCCAAAATATATTCGACCGTCCAACCGCCACTTAAGTAGAACCATATATTTTTTTTAAACTCTACTATTGATTGTGGGAAGTCTAATATTTTACCAATTACATTATTAAAAAATTTACTTAAAAGACATAACACCAAAAACTCTTAAAAACACAAAACTGGTTTTAGTACGATTTTTTTTTAAACCAATATAGTCTTCTATTTTAAGTGTACTTATACTACTCTTAAAATACTATACGTATATAAAAAAAATAATTTATCATCTTTGAAAATCTCTTATGCCAAGGACATGTGTATATGTCAATTATTATTGTAGATGATGTAAGCAATGTATCTGGTCACCGATTTTGTCATCAAAGCACACTTTATTGGTAAATATTGAAAATACAACTTTGTTGGCAGACTAATTTGTAATTTGCATATACACTTACTGTCTTTGAACTACATTTTAAGATTATGTATTCAAAGGTGTATTAGATACATGTATATGCACATGTACCAGTAGTGTCGCAACATATACCTGGATATCAAATTTCTTGAGTTTTATACTACAGTAATAATAGTCTTAAAAAATTATTGATAATTATTTCGTTTAAACTGGATAATACACACGATTAGATTATAAAAGAGAAATGTGTGGTAGATTGGGTAAACATTATAACGAGACTAATTCGTTCATTAAACTGTGCCAATTCCGTGACCGTATGGGTGACATTATAAAATAATTCGACTAAAAGTGTATCGAAAAGTCAAAATCAATTGTATTTACGGATATTATATTTGGTTTTTTTTTGTACATAATATGTATTTATCAAAATTTATTTAAACATAGTTTATTATAATCAGCTGTTTTGAGCATTTAATGATTTATGCGAATACTTATAAATTGTTCATAAGTCTAGAACACATTTATATTATAGATGTAATGAAAATGAACAGTTAAATAAGAAACCCCACAAAAACTATAACTTAATAAATACTGCAGAACAAATATATTTCTAGTTAGGTTTTGTATTTTGAAAATAACTAGTTTTTTAAGTAATTGATTTTTATAATTGCTCCAAGTTTAGAAATATAGGTGTTTCTCGACCTTTTACATAATTGCACAGTCGACCAACTAAGGATACATTCATTTCACTATGAAAGAAAAAGGAAGAGAAACTAATCACGTGACCTAGAAATATTAACACGAAATTTGATCGAATAGTATTCTGTTAGAGTATTTTTGGTCAGTCGACCATTTATTGTAATACTGTGTGTCAAGTTCGTAGCTTATGCCAAATATTCACAATGTTAAATTTTTAATGCTTCAATTGGATTTATGCTAGTGAAATTTATGTACACTAATCCAAAAAATAAAGGGGTGAATATGTTGGGGCCAACACGTGAATCGTGTCGAAGCTGCTACTTCTGGTACATAGATTTCCACCAAACGATTCGTAACGTTCTCCCGCAATTAATGGAAAAATGAAGTATGAAGTTTGATTCCAAATAGTCAATCCGCCTGGACTGTAGAGATGCTGAATTTTGGTGAAATTAACTCTTTTCATCAAAACTCGTCGTATCCGGTAAAATTCAAAAAAATGATCAGAACAAATTTTGTTTGCCACTTAATTAATCATTTTGTTTTAAACTGTTTTTCCGTAAATGTTATATAGTCTTCAAAATATTTGCAGAAAATGAAATAGCTGTTGTAGAAGCTTCCAATTCCGGTTTACCGATTTCGGCCAAACATTAATCCATCTGAACCAACAAATAGTTTGTCTGCACGGAACCAGACATAGCGCACACATATATCGAACGGTAAATATTTTACTATGCGTAAAAGAAATTCAAATACAACAACAACTATAGTAGTATTCAAATCTCGCTGGAATTCTGACAGTTCACGCGCAGAAAAAATATGGCGGATACACAGTGATGTATTAAATATAATAATTCATGTTTATTGTTTACATTTTTGGGATACAATTAAAACACAAAGTTTAGGCTTTATAAATTAAATTGTGTTTAATTAAAATATTTTTCTATTTGTACTGAAAATTAAGTTTGTATTATATGTCTAAATAATCTAATTTATGTTGTTGTGGTTTTTTTCGATATGAATGACATTTGGTTATTCATTTCCCTAGTCCGTACCAAAATTAATGTTGACATTGTTTCCAAAAGGCGTGCTATTTTTTTTAAACCTACTAATTTTCACTTGAAATATGAGTGTAATAACATAAATACATAATCATTTTTAATGTTTTATGTATTAAAAATGAAATATAATTCTTTTTAATGGTTATTGAATATTTTATTTAGGTTTGCTATCTAAGATAAATGCGACCCATCAAAATTTTTATAAATTTTTATTCTACATCACTGAAAGCTGCGCAGAACAAATAAAAAATTTTTTGTTTAAGATCTGAATAGGACTATAGTTTATTGTAATATTATTGGCAAAAGTAGACATTTAGGCGAACTTTTATTCTCAAAGTCATTCTGTAAGTATTTTCTAAGCATTTAACATGAACTCCAAGGATATTAGTGAACTGCTTAGACCCAAAGGAGTGTCTCTAATACGTTATGTATGATTTTCTAATGGATTTGGCAGAGTGTTCCGTGAGGTTAAAAGATGTGTTTTTTTTATGGGCCTTAGGCAAATTCGAAAGTCATGATCGGTGATCGTCTTGGGTTTCCTGATATTTATTTTGAGGTCAATTTCTTTCGCTAGATCTGATAGCTTATGCACTTTATGTTACATGTCGGCATTTTTGTGTGTTAGCAGGCATATGACATCCGTATCCAGATTATTGAGTTTCTCCGTTAATCCCCACTGATGCCATTGAGGGATACGCTATATAATTTTCTCATTTCACTATTGGACTCGATCACCGCATCACTCGTATCTAGTATGAGTTCCATTCGTTAGCCTGCTCAATGATAATATTGCGTGTTGTGTTAATATGATCGCTACAACTTTGCATTGGTCTGAAGCCAGCTTGTTCCTTTCTTTATTTCGCGTTGACTGTCGCTGAAATTCATCTAGGATGAGACCATTGCTAATATCTTTATGCTTGTGATGAGGAGGCATATACCCACCACCAATTACATACCCCGCCAATTTTTGCATTTTCTCAGGCCATCTTTCTTGGGAATCGTTATAGTCAAGCTGTCCTTCCATTTTCGTGGTATTCTGCCGGAATTTCACACTCTTTTATTAGTGGTGTTTGAGCTCTTGCAGTTGTCGATATGTCTATCCTTTGAATATTTCAGTTTGTATTTTGTTCATTTCAGAGGCCATATCATCCTTTATTTTATCATTCTTCTTCATGGGTGTTAAAAGTTTAGTTATTAAACGCCAGTTGTTAATTTGAAGGTTTTGTGCATCGTTTTGATAATGTTCTCTCCGAAATATTCCTTCTGTCACTTCAATTGCGCTTTACCTGTTGTTAATTGCCAAATGCATCTCTTATTGGCAGTGTATATTGGTGAATTTTCCAGTTGCTCGTCGTACGTAATGAAGTAGTGCGCGCGTGTTTCTGGTTGCTGCAGCTTCTTCTGCTGCCTTGGGAATCTTTTATATTACCTACGGGACTCCTTGCCATTTTCGTGGTGTATCATGGCGTATCTTCGTATATATTGACGTTTCTGCTCCGACTTGTTTTGTTGGCACATTTGCAACATAAGTGGTCGGCGTTCTTCAATTTTCTTTCAAGTATATTTATCCACTGTTCCAGAGGTTGCATCTGTATTCTTCGTACGTCTGTTGGTAGCTTAGCTGGTCGATTTGTTTTCGCTGTTGCTACTTACTTATAGCGGTTTCAGTGCCTGCCTTGGTCGTATGTTGATGATTCTTGTGTTGGCATCTTTTTTAATCATCTGTCGGTGTTAAATTTTTTAAGATCTTGTTCCATTTTTACAGCGACAGGCTTAATTTCTAACTGTGTTATTATTACAGTTGGTAGTCACTGTGAATGTCCGCACGTCTTAAAGCTCTAACATCTTGTAATGAACGTAATTAATTTCTTGTTAATCATTAAAATTACGTGATCTATTTGGTTTCTTGTTCTGCCATCAGTATGATGTTCATGTATTGTGTGTTTTTTTGGTGTGGAAATCTACTGCCTCCCATGAAATAGTTTGATTTGTAATGCAGATTCAATACTGTTCTCCATTATTATTACGTACAGAGGAGTCTACTGCTTGTTTGCCACGCATATGACGGTTATATAATCGATCAATCACCTCACCACAGAGATCGGTCGGCGTTATCCGGGTCGGTTGTTATCTGTTCCAATTTTTGCAATGAAATATCCTTGACATCATTTCTAGTGTATAACTTTGCTATTTATTATCTATTTATTAGCTTGTTTGTTCATAGAACCTACACCAGATTGGTTGGGTTGGTTTTTTCGTCGGCGTCTTCTGTTGGGGGAGCGCTGTATTTGGTGGGTGGTTCGTATTTTTGAATGGAATCTTGTCATCGCGTTCAGAGAAAAATACCGGACAATATAATTTTCCTTCAAACTGTGTTTATTTGATCATTTTTTCCACCTCATTTCACTGAGGCTGAGAATTTCGTATTTTAATTTCATTTTTTTGTCTAATTGTTGCTAGCGCCTTGGTACTGTTAGAATTCTGTCCATACGATAATAGTAGTCGTTTCTCTCTCTTCTAAGATAGCCTTCAGGGCTTCTGATGAGGCATACTACCATGTCGAGTGATGATTTCGTTTCATTCAATTATTTATTTTTTTCTATGATATTCCCAAGCGGTCACCCAAATTTGTGTTTATCCATTCAATGGTTCTTTGACGATGGTGATGAAGTTGATGTCGTTTTATCCATCTCTGCCACTCGCTTACTCCCCACGATCATTACTCTGTATATTATTTATACATATTGTTGTTGTTACGCTCATTTTCAAAGTCCATGCTCATAATAGATTGGAGGTGGGACTTGCCACATCTTATCTTGGTAATTAAATAGCCAAACATAATCCTATAGTGCTACTGCTATGGGATTGAGTAATAGTAATGTCGAGCTAAATTGCGGAATTATCAAAGTTATCATATCATTTTGGCGATTGGTATTGTTGCAGTAATACAAAGTGAAAGATAGTGTATTGACTGTGTTAGGATGGCACCCCCGGAGCATTTCGAGATGGCAGTGGTTCATTCCTCTATAAGCCTGCGCAAGTTTTGACGAATTTGATACGAGAGGCTGACCGAAAGGTACCAGACCATCACAACACACAAATGCGCTCGACAGCTCCGGAAAATTGCTTACGCTTGAGCCAGGCAGGAACCGCAGCTGATGTACATCGAGAGTTTTATAGTTAAAAACCTTGAATGAGCTACCACGAAAACAAGACAACGCAAAAAATGTGCATGGAGCCATCGTCCTCTTCAAGGCAGTAGCCACACAAGAAATGTTGAACGGTTGAGGTCCAATGAAATCCAGAAGTGAGCCTGCTTAGCTAAAACAACATCTATCACATTTCCCTGAATATCACAATGAGCCGAAACCCATACCCTATAACACTATTGATAGAGTAAAAATGGCTAATACAATTTTACAGTCCAAACTGGTCATGGATTCCGTGAAGAATTGAATACAAATGTATTGCAACAATTGCAGTGGGGGTAGAAACAAGATTGTCTGCAATTCAAGCAGGGTTGCAAAAAAACTGTTTTTTTAATTTAAAACAAAAACATGTTTTATTTGTTTAAAACATGTTTTTTTGTTTAAAACATGTTTAAAACTAACCAAAAAAAATATGTTTGAAACATGTTTTAAACGTTGTTTTAAACATATTTTCATTACGAATTAAGTTAACTTTTTGTCGATTTTATTGTAATTTCTCGATACAAAATAAAAGAGAACTAAATGAACGTTCAAAATACAAGCTTAGGTCTAAGTATGAAGCACGTTTACCCAAAGCCAACGTAACGCTACGTCGACGATTTAAAAAAAATCGGTCTCTCTTAATCGATTGAAGTAGCAGCACGATCATTTTCTTCGTAAGTTGCCTTAGACGTGGATTTTATTTTTCTCTTCTATTTTAATGTGCTCAATTTTCAACAAATAAACTCGATCATTTATTTGTGTTGCTGTATTAAAAAATAGTAAAAGAAAACTTGTCGACATAAAGTGACGTCATTAGCAAAAGACCAATGTTCACTGTCCCATAGTGGAAGATGGCTCTGGTTACATAATTATACAAATTAATAAAATACTAATACAATATACAGGAAACCCTCCAAAAAGACGATTAATTCGTTCCGTGTTCTTTAAAACCGTGTTGTTCGAGACTACAAAAAATAAAATAAAAAAGACATTACGTTTTATTGTTTATTTTTTGTTATGACAAACAAAAAATAAAATAGAATAAAGAAAATCGTGTTTGAAACCGTGTAGTTTGAGAAAATGAGTATCCATGTTCTTCGAAACCGTGTTCTTCGAATGCCGCGTTCTTGCAGGATTGCCTGTAATTTGTATTTCTTTATGTATGTAGTTATTTATATAGTATCAGGATCTGCATAAATCAATTTTGAATTAAATCGTTTTTCTCTATTTTCGTTTGTTTTACAGAATTCGTCGATCCTTTTTATTTTACATAACTGTTCTTAAATCGTTTAATACAATTTTGGGAAGTCCTTTCTACCAATCGGTTTTATCTTTTTTTGTAATCCAATTTTTAGCTTATTGGTTATCTTGATCCTGAGCGGTGTTGATTATCATTTAAAAATAATAACTCGTCCTACAAAAACAGTATTTGGCATTACTTCACTGAAATCGAAACATTTAGTTCTAATACTTGTGTGCCTGATGTCGATTTTTTTTGTCTGAATTTCCGATTAACTAAATTGATGGTTTGTTCATACCAGTATTGATAGATGGCTCTGTAAGGTTCATAACCAAAATATGCCTGAAATTTAGTTCTAAACTTAAAACTTAGTTTGGATATTTTGTCAATTCTAGATTATAAATGCTTTAGAAATTAATAAATCTTAATTTATTTAGCACAAATTTTAATTAAAAAACACCAGACTAGATTTGTGTAGTGCCTCCGAACGAGTGGTTTGAAGTAATAATCAATTTGGTTGACCACAAATTGGGACAAGACAATCGGTGTCAGGCATACAGTATAAACGAAATGCAAAAATTGTAAAAAGGAACTATCTGGTGTCTTGTTCTTGAAACAGTGGAAGTTTCGCCAATCGGAATATAGTTTGCTTCGGAATTCTCTATATTATTTGATTTTTTCACGGGGGCTCTGATTATTTTTTAAATTTTCTCTGTATATTTCTAAATTTTTGCCACTAATAAGGAAAAAATTCCCACTGTAATTCCCAAATTAACCAAATTATTTTGTAAATATGATTTATGCAGCGAAATTGCTAAGCGAAATTATTGTTTCTCTGAAGAAACTCAAAAATACTACATTAGAAACAATAAATAAACGAATTAATTGAAATTCAGAAATGGTTTATACTACGGCAAGCGAGGCTTGAATGTAATCTTCAGATTGCCATTGTTTAAATATTATTTAACCAACATTTCAAATTTAATTAATCATAAAAGGCTGCCAAGTTAGTTACAGTATTTAAATCATTATCATCAAAACCAAATTGAAAACTGAAGCTGATACTAACTGAAATGATACTAACTGAATCTAACTGATGAGTTTGGGTTTTGTGGCCAATCAAATTTATTTAATTTTATTGTATAAGTATTTGAAGTAACAGATATTATATTTATAAGATTTACTAAAGTTAATTTAAATAAAAAAAACTTTTGTTTTTTTGTCTAATTAAAATCATGTTTTAAACACTTGTTTAAAACAAAATGTTTAAAACATACCGCTTTGTTTAAAACATTGCAACCCTGAATTCAAGTATAGTAGTCGAAGACATAGCACCGGCATTAGCGCGGCACGCCATACCATGTAGACTCGCTCACACCATAGAGAACACAAACTGATGTTTGATTGGCTATAAGATTCCAATGACCCGCGGCGTCTTATAGTGTCGTTGGGTATAATCAGATTTTCTTCTGGAGCGAGCACAAAGGAACTAAACCCAGTACTTTGCCTCCCATAGAAGTTTTACTTTAATGGATTTGAACAAATTTTCAAATTTTATTCTACTCTCTAGAATCGAGATATTTATCGTCCTCACCTTTACATGGCCGAAAAACGATATTAATTCCAGAAATATACAGTGGCTCTCATAATGATAAACTTGAAAAAACTAAGATTAGTCGTTTGGCGGGAGGGCCAAAGCTGCTACAACTGAAACATATATTGCTTCAGATTTGAACATATAGGCTCAACTTGTTTGTAACAATTTGAAATTTTATTCAAAATTGTGTATGCATTTTGACAATGATTTGCAAAAATGTATAGTTCGACAATAAGAGCTTTATACAAGAGTTAAATGGCATTTTACGTATGAAAAGATGTTTCACGAGATGATGGGCGGTGAAAATGATTATAACTTTGACACTTTATCGGAATGCAGAATTCATGCTATTCAGCATTAAAATATAATTTGTAGGTTTTAAAAACTAAAATCCGTCCAATAATATGCTCGGTCGTGGTCCGGAAGTGTTATCAGTTTGGCCCTTTCTCAGTTTGGCCTCCTTTAGGCGATAACGTTGAATAGCGAATATCTGTCTTATCGACCAAATGGCACAGTGGTTAAAGCTTTGGCGTTTGGATCGGGAGGTACCAGATTCGAATCCCGATAGAGGCAGAATTCAAAGCGAATTTTCATTAACAGATTACGATCTGTGGTGAAATGGAACACATCTATGACCCCCTGTCAGAGTGCAAAACTCATGGGCCAACCCATCTTCCATGCCAATATAGGCTGGCATATGGAGCTATGCAATGAGCAGATGTAAGACGCAAGCAATGCGTAATGTAGGACGTGAAAAGCGAACCGCGAAAGAGTTGGGAGTGCTTCGGCCCGAGGACAGATTGCATAGACTAAAACACATAAAAAAAGAATATCTGTCTTATCTACGGCGGTTGCAACTAGCTGTGATGTTCGAACGCTAGTTCATGTGATGATACTTTTAATGCTGAAATTAATGACTTAATGATCGGGAGGTAAAATGAATGGATTGATTGCATCGCGAACCTCACCTATACACGAGTTTAGACCACTATGGTGTACCTTAGAGCCAGTAATAACTACGAAATAATTGGGAAAACTGATCTTCTGTATAAGTTAACTTCATGTCTCGACCATAAATCAGATATGCGAATGCGAGGTCTTTCCAATCTCGAATTGTTCATCAAGTCTGTAATTCTTTTTGAGCATATTTTTGCTTCGTAAAAGAAGTGAGTTGTCCATGTCGTACTTCATAAAAGACGTTTCTAAACGGATAATAGTAACTTCGTCGGAAAAATGTTGTCGCGATAGACTCTCCTCTAGGGAAAGTTCTTTCATCGTAGTTAATCTACGCCCGAATATCGTTGAAGTCAAACCAAAATATTTTTCACATCATTTGTAAATTGTGAGCCGCTGATTGACGATGCAATATATGAGTTCCTAAAACGGCTGCCCGCGCCCTTATCAAAGTATTATCATTGGCCTCCGTGGGGCTAGGCTATCGTTGTGTTAGTTCCGATAAGTTTACAAGATATCTTGTAAACTGACTTATTTTAAATAGGCTAAAAGAGTAACTTGACTGAGCTGTTTTCTGTGTTTGTATACCACCGCGGAAGATAGACGACACATAAGGTAGGGGGAGCTGGATTCCTCGAGTTACTTTTCAGCTCGACGTTGATTTCCTATCGCCCGCTTTTCAGATGTCTCCTCAGATTCTCAGATTGCAGCGCGCCTATTGTCAACGTAATGATTATGAAATATTTCAAAGTACGCTCTGAGATCATTCTTCGTCTTGCATCTTTTTTGCGTTGATGTTATTTTTCTAGTAACTCAGCTAACACATTGCTCCAAAAGTCATAAGTCTAGCCCCCAAAAAACGCTGGACGAATTGATCTTTTTCGAGTATGCCAAATATCTGGAACATCTCTCTTCGATGATGTTACTGATTGGATGTTCACGAAAACGATAGAGTACATCGAACAGACCCCGCCTTTCATTAACAATTTAATGATATACCTATAAGTACATCGGCTGCAGCATCTCATATGATTCTGGTTTTGCTCGGTTTATTTGGGTTTACCATAGTGAATATTGGAATGTACAAAATGCGCGAGTGTGACATCTTTGCTTATTTTTGAGATATTTAGCAAGTATCCCTTATCTACGATATGTTTAATTTTTTCGTTCTTCCTTGCTGGTTTTCTTTAGATTCTGATCGATTTACAGATGGACACCGTGCTACAGGTGTTAAAAATTCATTCATTTTCATTCCTTCTTACAAATTCTCTTCCTGGTTCCAGTTGAAGAGTCGTACTGTACCTTGCTAATTCATCTGCCCAAATTGCAGGGCTTCAACGTCAGAATGGCTTGAAACCCAGACAAGAGATGTGTGACAATCCAACGCCACCCTTTAATCCAAGGAAACTAAATCCAGTGAAATAATGTTCGCCCGATTGTCTCCATAGATATTGATATCAGTAAATGATACTACGCTATGTTTCAACCAGTTCGTAACCTCTTCAATCGCTATAACCTCGGCCTGGTTGCGTCTGTAGTGATCAGATAGACGAAAAAGTAAACTTACATTTAGTTACCCATAGAACACAACAGCTCCCACTGTGCCATCAAGTTTGGACAGTCGTTGAAGAATTTAACTGTCCCCGCGGCCTCCATAATGAAGTCACTCTTCCAATCCTGAATGGATTGGAGAAGAATCATTGCCAAAGCACATCAGGGGTGTTAGATAATCCAAATTCACCAGGTCATGCCTCACAGAATATATGACTATGAGTGTTGAGTGCCCCTTTTTGCAGGCAAGCCCACGGTAGAAGGGAGAAGGTACAGCATGACCTCTAAGGCACTAGTAGTGCCGTGTAAAGCCGGTATACCAGCTCCAGTTTCAAGCCCCATTTTTTTCTGATAGCATTTTTATAAGAGTATAGTGCCACAATAGTCTTCTTCACTCTTTCATCGTGTTTGGTTTCCAACTCAGCTTACTGTCCAGAAGAATCCCTAGGAATCTCGCCTCATCAATAAGAATCAGCATAGTACTATTCAGGCTTGGTGGAAGTATTGCCGGAATTTTATATCTCCTATAAAAAGGACCAGCTCTTTTTAGTTAGGGTAATCCCAAATCCACATCTACTGGCGCAACTCACAGTGACTGATAACGCATACTGCATCACATCCCTGATTGTACCCAGGTGCTTACCCGAGACAGCTATCGCTACGCCATCGGCATAAGCAACCGTACCTATTCCTTTTCCCTTCAATTCCAATAGTTGTCAATTGATTACAACATTCCAAAGAAGGGGAGAGACGACACCTCCCTGGGGTGTTCCCCGAATAACCGGCCTTCTGACGAAAGCTGCCCCCATCCCCGCTATAACTCTTCTGCTACCTAGCAAGTGATTAATTAGCGTGGTTACTGGGTCTTCAATCTCAAGTGGCGACAATCGTTTCATAATTGGCTCCATCTTCACATTGTTGAAGCGCCCTCTCGAGAAATGCCACCAACGAGAATTCTTGAAAATTCAGTGACTTCTTAATTGACCGAACCAGGCTATATGCCGTGTCCACAGATTTACCTTATGGTACGCATGCTGAGACTGTGCCCAGTTTCTGGTCCAATTCTCGACTGAATATGGACATAGCTGGACTGTTAGAGAGAATCTTTCTTAAGCGCGAGGTTTCCAAGACGCTTCCATTTTATCACTGAAGCGCCTCCAAGATTTCCTTTGCGCCTTCCTTGTTTCCTTTTTGTATATTCTAAGGCGTTCCTTATAGAAGTCCCAGCCGAGGCCCACCAAACAAGTTTTCGCTATTCCTTCAGCTTTGTTAGTGTACAAGCTTCCCTCTTGGAGGTATTGCAAGCCCTACAGTGATACTAGTAAGAGTATCGACCATTGAATCCGTTTCATTACCCGTATCGGGGAGTTCTGGAACTAGATGGAATGATGCCCTCCAATAAATCGTTATATACAATCGTGCTATACTGTCCTCCTGGGATTTCTGAACACGTACTGATTTGTAATTTGGAGATTAAGCTTAAACGTTAAGTAACGATGGTCATAGAAGGAATGCTCCTTCACTACCCTCCATTCCCTGATCATAGGTGAAATAAAATCACAGACCAGAGCAACATCCAGAATCTGCTGTCTATTGCTAATAATAAATGTGGGTTCCCGACCTATACTGCTAATAGTGAGGTTAGTTCTTCTCTTCATCTACCCTAATATAGTATATAAATTTTATAGAGTTTATTTATTAGCATTTGCTGTTTTAAAGGAACGTTGAATTTGAATCATCAGAATTATTTCAAGTGGCATTGTGGCTAACACAAATAAAGAAATACGATTTCCTCTTCTTCTTCACTGGCGCTACATTCCATGAACCAGTCGCTACCAAAAATGACTACTGATGGGCGTTTCAGCACCTTGTAAATATTTAATTATGTTTTGCGCGATATGTTGCGAGACTTGAAAATGTTAATGTTAGCGTAAAATGCTCGGTAATAGTAGTTATAGTAACTATAAATAGTACGGGAGTTCATATTTCATTATTATAAACAAATCGATTATGTTGTGTTCAATTATGCTAATGAACTCTATTAAAAACATTTCATTGTAAACAAACGATCATTATGGTAATATATAGGCCAACACAAAAAAAAAGAATGGTATAAAATCTATTCCAAAATAAACGTATGCAGTACATAAACGGTCGTGTACATGATAAACTAGTAGACGGATTCTAATAGTTTTTCTGAAAATTGTCGTGGCCTAATGAATATTTATTTTGTGACTTTAACAAGTTTCGATTAATCGTAAAACGTTGTTTTCGATCGAAACGATCGAATGACTTTTAAATATGAAGTTCAATGTTTTAAGTTGTTAGTCATACACCAATTTTTTGGTTGATCTGTTTTAAATTAATTTGCATAACAAATTTATTAATTTATTTATTTATGTGTTGTTGTTTGACATAAGAAACTTGTATTCTAATTTAAAAAAATATCTTAAACGATTATGTTTAGTTTTTAAAATATGTGCTGCAAATTATAATTTTGCAAGCATGTTCTAAAAGCTGGATTGCAACATTTGTCTGTTCCAGAATAGTAATTAAAAGGAGTGAGAATCTATCTTCTAACTAAATAAATCTAAATAGCTTAAGTTAGTTTTTAATTGAGGTGAATCAATAAATTAGAATAACTGAGGTAACGTGCACACAAATACATTTATAAGAAGAGTAAATTGTATGTGTTGAAAAATTCTTACTAGTACAGCTTTGTACATGTTTCGCAACTTTAAATTGCTTTGCTAATTTTTATTTCAGCAAGGTAATCTAGTAATTACATAATGTTAGAAACTATATAGTTATATGGTAAAAACAACCAACAAATTGTCAGTTTTTGCTCATCAAATTCGTAAGTCTATGAAATTCGTGACCAAACTAAACATGATAATTTAGAATTAGAAGATTAGCAAGTTATACGAGAAAATTAGCAAGATATATCAAATTACGTTCTCAACAGCTTTTTATATATATGTAAACAGATGTAAATCTATCGAAAATATAAAGCTTAAATCTTAATACGTACGAGTGACCTGTAAAACCTGCATTTGACATCAAACCTACTCGTCTTGTTTGTAACGAACAAATTGCATATTGCAAAGATCATAAAAAACATTAATAATTTATTCAATTACCTTAATATGCTCACTGAAACAATGATATCATTAATGGCAAATGATTTAAATTCAAATTACATCATGCCTACCGTATGTACTGCAAAATAAATTTTAGTATCGTAAAAAATTGTACGAGGTACGAGTTACGACATTATCGCTACACTTTATTTATTTAAGTTCTATGCAAATTTAATAGATTTGTATTTTATCATAAATTTGTGGCGTTAAAATTGCATACATTTATACATGAACTGTGCTCGCTTAAACGTTGACCATGAACGATTAGAAATTCCTAGGTGACATAATTTTTAAAAAATTTCACTTATTTCAAGTTGCGCGAGTTTTACTTATTTTTAGCACGAATACTTGTAAGCTAGATTTATGTACATGTTTATATTTAAATTTAGAATTTATAACGGTTTTCCGATAAACAATTCAGTTCAAGTTCAAAATCGTTGTAAAATGTAAGTGAAACTATATTCTAGGTAATTTAGATTATTCTGTTTGTAAGAGAAAACTATATAGAATAATTAGTATCCCACCAGGGTTTCTAAAAATTCCGGAAATAATAAGTCATTTTAAATGGAAATTGAATTTCATCACAAATGTGATAATCAGGATCGAAATGTTATCGTACAATCCGAGATTAGACAAAGATTAAGAAATAGTCGAATTATATTTGGCTTGGAAAGATTCTAGATCCAAGGTACAAGTTTTAATACTTACTGCTTTCCTTTCCTCAAAATTAAATCTATTTGGATCGTAGTCTGATCATAAATTACCGAGATCCTTTCAACGTTTCCAAGTACTAGAATATCAACCAATTGTATTGGTGAAATACGGTACGCGACAACTTGGCAAAACGAACTCGGCGATGGACAACTCGGCGACGGTCAATTTGGCGACGACCAACTCGGCGACGGACAACTTGGCGAGGAACAACTGGGCGACGGTCAACTAGGCTACGAGGAAAAATATAAAAAAAATCAAAATTAAAGATAAAAATTGACTGATTTCGGGATTGTACACCAGGTTCGAGTGACGTCATTTTTCTAAAAACTGTTTTAAATAAAATATTAAAGTGTCTTTGGTTCATGAAATTTTATTAATCTCGACCATGTCTTAATCGATTAAGATGTGATTTGGTGTATTGGATTGAAATGGGATTCTAAAACGGGTTTTGGAAGCAATTCTGGAATATGGCCATCTGGGACGGAACTCGCTCATTTCTTAACCGATTAGGATGGAATTGGTTATAATGGATGGAAATGGGATTGAAAAATGAGTTTAGGAAGAAGTTCTGTAGTATGGCCACTTAGGACGGAACTCGGCCATTTCTGAACCGATTGTGATTGGATTGGGTATATTGGATGGAAATCGGATTCTGAAATGAGTTTTGGAAGAAGTTCACAAGAATTACGAATCGTTAGTTAGGAGAGCAAATTGAAAATTTATTACGTAATTCAGGATACGAGATTTATATATAAATCATTTGTAAAGTTCACTCGATGTTATAGTTGTACGATATTCCGCGATGGTATTTGATTATGCTCCAACGATCATAGTTGATAACTTTGCTTAAGATTCTGGAATCCGCTTCTTCATAGCGCCTTCGTTTATGTGGACATTCATGATCGGCAATATTTTTCCATACTCAATATCGTACATTTTGCATTTTTTTTAGTTTATCGTTGAAAGCCCATACACTAGGCCCTGGCTGGTCAATACCGCCATCAAAGGTCAATTGTAATTTGCGATGACAAGCTTAAGAAAAATTGTTTGTCCTGTCGCTACCATTTAGTGTTCGTTGGTAAACTGACCAAATGTTGTATGGAAATGTTGGTACACCTCTGATGCCATTATTCCGCAGGCGTCCGACATATGTATTAGTAAACGACGCTAAAATTGGTTCTAGCTCACAAAAAAATGGTAAATAATAAAGGCTTATGGTATTGATAATATCGTCTTCAGGAAGAAATGCAATAGACGTGTTCATTTCTACGTGCAATGTGAAACCGACATCTGTATTATATCTTCCTAGAAGGCTGGTTTAAGATCAATGAATTAATCACTCATTATCCGAAATGAAAATATGATTCTGAAACCTCATTTGAGGCGGCCAAATCCCTTGATGGGATATAGTGCCAGAGAGAGAGAGAGAGAGATAGAGAGAGAGAGAGAGAGATAGATAGATAGATAGATATAGAGAGAGAGAGAGAGAGAGAGAGAGAGAGAGAGAGAGAGAGAGAGAGAGAAAGAGAGAGAGAGAGAAGATGACAAGATGCCATGTGTTTTCGTATATTTTTCACTTGGTGAAATAGGCAACCATTAACGTTGATTTCTGAACATACCTTACGAATGATAAATTGCGAGCTCGAAATCCACATTTATTCCTTGTGGCTTGAGTATAAACCAAATCTATCATAATATATAGAATAATTTTGTATATATATTTCAGCTCTTTTATCCAGCAAAAACCAAAACAGTACAGGTCACACTGTACTTCTATCTTCTCTAGCCAGTATGACGAAAATTTGAAAAAAACAGAGGAGAGAGCAAAATAGTTCCATTCATATATAACTCCTTCGTGGATTTGTTTGATCTCTTCCGGAATCCGTTAGTAAGAAACGCTTAAAATTGGTCTAGCTATACTTTGTACGAGTATATTCATCAGGTATATTAATAACTTCGCGAGCTAGATTCTGTAGCTGGCGCTCTTGAATTATTAACTCTACTGGAAAAATACCTTGTAGTGCAAGGTATTTCAGGCATATCTTCAATAACCTTTGCTCTTGATGGTGCCGGATTTTCCATCGTTGTGTCTGCAAACTGTGCAAACTGTTTCCAAACTAACTCCTTTTATTTTCTGAAGAACGACATTTTCTGCACTTCCAACAGTACAACATGAATGGTCCATTCTTATAGAATGGAATGAACCATCATTCATATTAGAATATTCAAATTAGATTTGACTGGATTTCCACCAGCAGCAAGCGGAATCCCACATATTGAGATATTTTTCAAACGTTATTTTAAAATTTAAACCAAACTCGTTTGAGTCAGATTTCGATATCGGAGGCTCGGAAATTCGCCGATGAAGATAAACCTATACCTGTCGATGATGCAAGTAATCTGGATGATTCTGGTATAATGTAAGCATGTCTGATTAAGTATTATGTTTTTGTTTCTGAGTGAAACACTTGTAATCTAGGTTAATAATTAAATAAGAAAGATGGACATTTCTATTTTCTGTTTATTCTTTGCTAAAATAATTTATTGTCTTTGAATTTTTTAACATAGGTACTATGTTACTTTTACTATAGGTACTTATTTAACATAGTAACTATTCAATTTTTTATAATTACATGTATTTAGTGAAAATCAACACACACACGCCTTAATTCTAATTTAGTGACCCCTATTGTTTAGTTTATATAGTACAGGTACATTTAAATGAATATTTCGGAGTTAAGTTACAAGGTAACGGTTCCAAAACTTCTTCCAAAACTCATTTCAGAATCCCGTTTTCATCCAATCGCCGAGTTGACCGTCGCCGAGTTGTCTGTCGTCAATTTGCCGTCGCCAAGTGGGTCGTCGCCGACTTGGTCGTCGCCGAGTTGGTTTCGCTGAGTTGACCTGTTTCGGGTGAAACACGTGCGTGGGTAACAGCAGCAGGAAAATTTTCGAATTTCAATATGAAACTTTGCATACCGGTTAAGCTCAATTTGTGCTAATTAGTGCTCACGTGGAAAAATTAGTGTTAGTCCAGGAGCCGAGAAAACCGGAAAAGAAAATTTCGAATTTCGCCCCAAAGACGAAACAAATAAAACCTGATTTCTAGAAAAAAAAATCATAGAAATATAAATTTTCATTCATAAATTTTCATTCGTAAATTGAGGAAAACAAACTTGCCCCTAAAAGATACAATATTAAACAAACAAACTACAGAGGTATACCGTACAATAATATTTGTGTTGAACAACAAATTAAACAAAAGAAGTAACATGTTCTAAAATCAAAAAAGCGATTCAGATAGCATATTCCTGTGGCATATTCATTGCCATCCGAAAATATAGTGGCTGAATTTGTGCGAATCCAGAATTGACCCAATTGAACAACAAAAACCTTTGAATGAACGGTTATCTGATATAAAGTGTTCTAGAAACCAATGAAGTTGGCACTTCTGATTACATATTCCTATCAGGTGCTCATTACCATCAGGAATATACAGAAAAAAGAACACCTTTTGTCAGAAAATTGTTCATTCAACGATCGTTGTAGTTCAATGGAATTGGGCCAAATCTGGAGCACAAATTCAGCCACTATATTTTTCGGAAGGTCAATGAACATGCCACAGGAGTATACTATCTGAATTGCTTATTCTTGGATTTTATAATACGTTATTTCTATTTTTTAATTTGTCGTTCAACAAAAATATAATTGAACGGTATACACCTGTATTTTGTATGTTGAATATAGTATCTTTTAGGGGCAAGTTTGTTTTTCCTCAATTTATGAATGAACATTTATGAAAATCATATTTCTATGATAAGCACAAATTTCGTCAGTGTTCCCGCCTTTGGAAAGTTTTAAAATTAGGCTAAAATTATTTCTGTTTTTTTCTAGATATTGAGTTTTATTCGTTTCATCTTTCGGGCGAAATTTGAAATTTTCTTTTTCCGTTTTTTCGACTCCTGGACTAGCCCTAATTTTTCGCCTTGAGCACTAATTAGCACAAATTAGGCTTAATCGGTAAACAAAGTTTCATTTTGAAACTCGAAAGTTTCCCTGCTGCAGTTACAGACACGTGAAATGTTAAATACTTACCAAAAATTATACCAAAAATTATGCCAAAAATGTACACTGTTAATTTAAAAAAAAATCCAATTGGATTTGTCTTGTAGTGAAATTGAATTTTTTTTATATTACCTTTAACTCTTATATTAGAGGCCCCTTAGGCCCCAATAGTATCATTGTAATGATCAAACAATTTCCTAACGATTTTTTTTAATTCTAAAGAAGGTTATTTTAGACAAAGTTTCTACTTTTATATCTTTGATTTTAGAGATGTTCACGGCGTCTCACCTATATGACCAAATAGATAAATCAAAACTCTAAGTGTGTCATGAATTTGATTTCAATCTTTTTTCCTTTTTTTTATTACCGTCCTTGAGATGCTCATATGAATAAATTTTAAATGTTATTGCACCGACCCTAGAGATGTTTTCCTACATGATCAAATAGATCAGTAAAACTCTATGGATGCGCTAAACAGGATCTAATTATGATGATTTTTGATTTGTCTAGAGAAATTGTTTCATTTACGGTTATATTGCCCATCCCAGAAATGTTCACGGGATCCCTTTCATATAATCGAATAGGTCAGAAAATTTGCTATCAATTTCGTAAGAACGGGACACAAATGATGATTTTCACCATCGCTTTCAAAATTTAAAAATCATAGAAATGTTTACAGGGTCACGCTTATACTTTTGGATAGTCCAAAGTTTCAGCTATCGATGGTTCCGAACACGATTCATTTATGAATTTATGATGATATATATTTACATTGCTTTGACTGGCAGTTCACTATACCGGGTGATTTTTTTAAGCTGAAACTTTCAAATATCTCGGAAAATAAGCACTCTACACGAAAAAAATGTCCATTATCAAAGTTTAATCATTCCGGGGGGCGATGGTAGGGGAGGGGTATACATTAGTGCTAAAATTAGTACCTCGCCCCAAAGCGTTGTCCTGTAGTAATGATATTAATTTTTTTTCTATTTTTCTTACTACTTTTCTTCGAACCTATGCATACAATTCTGCAATACGTTTGAATTAAAATTAACTGTTATCGTAACCCCACCCCCTATTAATTCAATACAAAACGGAGTATTTAACTGTACAAAAAAAATAAAATTGAAATGGTCCGCGTTTATGGACAAGCTGGCTGTAGTCGGACTGTTAAACAATTTACTACTGATGGAAGTGTTCAACCGAAAAAAGGACTCGTCGAGCAACAGTCACCGAGGAATGTAATGAAATTGCTGTATTGGCTGCAGTAACTCATAATCGTCATAATTGGTACAAGAGAAAAAGTTAGAGTTTCTTGACAAATCAGTATTCAATAATTAAAAATGAAATACAATTTGTTTAATACTAATTTCGAGTATTTACATTGAAAACGTGTTAATTTTAATTCAAACGTATTGCAGAATCGTATGCATAGGTCCTCAGTAGGAGAAATTGAGAAAAATTTAACATCGCTATTACAGCGCCATCTATCATGAATCGAAAAAAATGTTTCAAAGAAATCCTACGTACTTTAATCTACGGCTTCCAAATCTGCAATAAAAAATAGGGATTCCTATTTTGATTTCAAAATTACCCCTCGCCTCACCAAAAAGGAAGAGGAGGAGGAGTACTAATTTTAGCACGACTGTACTACCCCTCCCCTCCTCCCCGGAATGATTAAATTTTGATAATGGACATTTTTTCGTAGAGTGATTATTTTCCGAGATATTTGAAAGTACATCTTAAAAAAACACCCGCGGTATAGTTGACTCCCTCAGTTTTTCCAATTCTCTTTATATTGGACATTTGTAGGATCCACAATTTCCATTTTCATATTAGATCAGTTTTTCGCATTACGGTGGTACATATATATTATTCACTTAGGTTTATTTGAAGGGGTATCCCCACATTACGCGGTTTAGTACCTAGTTTCTTAGATCCACGACCATCTGGTATCTCTTCATAAATTCCATGTTATATTCAGCAGTTCAGTCAGTCCGTCTAAGATTTAATAGAAAGTGTTTTTAAATCAAATAGAAAGAAAAGCCGTCAGCTATGGCTGAGCTAGCGTTATAACGTGGACTGTCTAACTTGTGGAAAATCTCTCTACAAGCATTTTATAAAATTGAAACGTTTCAGAAATTCAAACTGTCCACTCAAAATCATACATATTTAACTAATTTAAATTATGTAGTGATAATTAACTTAGTTTTGTTATTTAATTTCAGGTAAATTCGACATACATCTCTAAACAATTTTTGTAACGTTTTGATTGGCAGATAAGGTCCGGACCGGATGTCATTCCAAATGTTATTGTTGTAAGTTGTTATTCATATTATGCCACCTCACACAGTGCGGCCACACGATGCGTTGTACATCATCTCTTACGTGTTCTCTTATAAACCATATAAATGTTTTTTTTGTAGCATAGTCTAAGCGTCCATAGGGGATGTCAATGAAGTGGTTTCAATCTTCGTTTCTTTTCTCTTTACTTATAAAACCGGTATTTTCGCGCCGCAATAAAACCGGTTTTTTAGGTAAAGGGAAGAGAAATTAAGATTGAAATCGGTTCATTGTCATCCCGTGTGAACGCATAGATTTGCAACAATAATTTTTTGAACCATGGAGCATCTTCAAAAATTGTATTGTGCCCGAATTGGATCAATTAGGTATACAGAACATGGAGTTCCAACAAGATGATGCCCCATCGCAAAATTTGCCAAGAATTTTTCCCGGCCGAATTATGTTAAACTGTAGTGATCGACTGGCCCCGCAAGATCCTCTGATTTGACACCTCCCAATTTTTATGGGACTACTTTCAGGGAAAGATGTACATCAATAAACCAACCATAAACTCAAGAAGTTGTGTAAATGTTATGAAAAATGTAATTAAAAAACCATCGACCTTGAGCATAAAAAGCACCCCGTATGTTCAGTACACCCAGTTTAAGAGATTCCATTAATAAAATGTGGGATTTCCAGAAATCACTAAAACAAAATTTTTCAAAAATTATCTTTTGAAATTGGGTTGAAATATGGGGTTTTCTACGTCACCTACTCCACGTAGGCACAATCATGAAACTTGGTCAGTATGGTCAGTACATCTAGTTTAAGTGATTTCATGAATAAAAGTTGGGATTTTCAGAAATCACCCATATTTTTTTGGAGAAAATTATAACTTGTGAAAATAAGGTTGAATTAATGGTTTTCTATGGCCAAGTCTGGCAGATATAGAGGATGATCAGTGAATCCCGTTCTTGTCAGGTTATTTGAATCTAGCTTAAACAATTAATAACCTCATCTATGCTAGATATTTCCACCCAAAGTAGCATATACTTAGCTAATGACTTACCTGATTAAAGGTACACGTGAGGAACAAATTACATTCGACAGGTATCCCTCTCAAACTTTATTAATTTGTAATCATATTTTGGGTTTTGAATGACGTTTAGTATTTGTTTAAATTTCATGGTCGAATTTAAATTTTTCGTTTTGATAAATGCGTCTTTTGACCATAAATATACATTACAAGCCAGTTAAGTTACGGTTGATTATATAGATTTTATTAAGTTTATTCGAAAACAAATAACTGGCATGTACCGCATTTGTAACGAATTTACTTAAGTGTAATATTGAGTTAAAAACCGCTTGTCTAAACAGTCAGTGGGAGAATCGTCATCACATACTCGTATATACCCAAGATTTAAGTCTAATCCAAACATTTCAAATTATATTTGTGTGGTGATTTGAAAAAAAAAAAAAAATCTAATGACCTTCCTCAAAACATCTTAATTTTAAAGAAAAAGACTAATCTAAAAAATTGTTGTAGAGATAAATAAATTTTTTTGAAATTGCGAAAGCATTTCCTTCCGAATCAAAAACGAAACATAAGAAAAATTGTAATAAATTATTACAAACAGTCTCAAAATTTTAATAATGTAATTATTTTATGTACGTACATTAATTTTTTGTAATTTTTAATTTATGTTTGTTACGAGATTTTTTCTATATAGTACGAGAGTATCATCTGGTAAATTACATTATGTTTATTTATTTATTTGTTTAGCAAAAATATCATCACTTCGGATCTTTGAGAATTTAAAAATCGGACAAAATAAAACGAAATATATAAAATATTTACTTAATCTTTGTAAAAAAAAATTCTATAAAATTAAAAGCTGAATTTTATTGAAGAATGTATTAACATTGTTTTTAAAATAAATACGAAACTATTTTGTTTTTTTTAAATTTACATATGTTTGAGTAGGTACGTACATAGCAATTTTTTAGAGCAGTGTTTTTTTTGCGGCATATACTAGTGGCGTAAATACACTTATACTTTTGATTGTTGTTTCTACGGCGATCAATTTTATTTGGTAATTATAATTTAAAATTTGAATATATGCAAATATTGATTTAAACCTTTTTCAATTTCAATGTTAAGATCAGCAAGATTTATTGTTGAATATAATATTTTTGATCGCGTAATATTAAATTATTTATACAATTTTAATAATATTTTGTTATATTTTGGCCTTAAAATTAAAAACACGTTTTGAGAAATTCAAATCCTAACCGGATGAAAATTATTTTCTTATTCATCATGGCAGCGATTATTAGTTTCGCTGGACACATACTCGTACATCGTCAGTATTTGCCTTGACAATATCTGGCTTTTTTTAAACCTTATCATTTAAAGTGTAGTAGACTACGGTGGTCATTTTATGGTGGTTTTATCACATTCCGTGATTAAGTAAATGTCAGCTACGACATATACTTTATATCATCTTCGAATTAAATTTGGATGAATTTGGTTGAATTATGTCACGTCGAATGTTAATTGGAATAGAAAGGCCACAATATCTTCCGTCTCCTTTTCACTAATAAAAAAAAATTGATGGTTTGACGTTTCAAAATTGTACGTAAAAAGATTGGGCTCACAAAACCTATACCTCTGAAATTATTTTATTTCACACCGTGTAAACCACTTTGTAAGACAACATTCATATGGCTAAACGACTACATTCATATGGCTAAAACATTCATAAGACGAAACGTCAAATAATCAGTTTTAGTTCATTATTTCACCTCAAAATTTATTTTGCAGCGTTGTGTTTGTGGACTACTTTGACTTGAATTATATCATCATAAAAATATCAACATAAAAAATA
The DNA here is from genome assembly GCA_947310385.1 of Nephrotoma appendiculata. Taxonomy (NCBI): domain Eukaryota; kingdom Metazoa; phylum Arthropoda; class Insecta; order Diptera; family Tipulidae; genus Nephrotoma; species Nephrotoma appendiculata. The sequence continues at coordinate 248,747,431 of OX371224.1, forward strand.
ATTTGTTTAGGGAAAATTGGAGAACGCAAGTTCGGCTAGATTTATTTTGTTTTCAAAGTGAGTCAAATCTATCAAGCAAAATTGAATATTTAGTTTTGTGTTTTGATCACGCAGTAAACTCAAAGGCCTGCTACAATTTTTGTGGGATTTTATCGATACATATTTTATTTATTTTTTAATTACTTATTACTTAATTACTTGCTATTTTTCTTTATTTTATAATTTATTATTTAATTAACCATTATAAGATTTTCTTTTATAAATTTACAAATTATTTAGGGGTGAACAATTGTTTTTACTTCACTTTTATTATATTGGATACAACGAAATTTTCAGTCAAAGGTTATATATGTTGTTAATTTTATGACCTAAATGACGTTGGCATTTTACATGTCAAATTAGAATAAAACAAACATCCTGTAATTCACAGTATAATTTTACTTATAAGTAAAAAATAATCAAGAAGATTTGGTTGCTACATCACTCCTCTCCTGGTTCGAAAACCATAGTGTTTTATATAAAATGTAACGATTTTGCAAACGCTATGATTTTCGACTGGCTCTATCACAAGTATTCCACATAATGGTTTAAGCCAGTCGATGCCAATTGTTGTACTGGATACGGTCTAAAATAAGGGGTACTGAGAAGATCTCTGACTCTATTCACACGCATAAACACGCGTAAATAGTTTAACAGGTTTTCGGGAATGTACGTTACCATTCGGACAGCTATCTTGTATCCGTAGGAACTAAGGCTCTTATGATAGTACGAAATACAACACACATGCCTCTTTATCAGTTTGAATATATTTCTGCACACAATGTTAGAGAAGCGTTTTGGAGTGGTTTTTCCCGATCCATCTGGATAAGTTTAACTTAATACAGCTCGTACACCATAAGCTGCAGCATACGTTGCTAGTACCAAAGGTCGCTTTCTATCATAGTATGCAAAAAAAAATTGACTTTTGCATTTTTCTCTTTACTACACGAAAAGCATTTTAGCATTCATCATCCCAGACCAATTTTGTTTCTTTTTTAAGGAGGTTGTTTATTGGATAAAGATTTGTACTTTTTCAAAAATCATCCATAATAGTTAATTAGACCAACAAAGGCACGGACTGTAGCATTTCGGATTGTAACTATCGATCTTGTACCTACAATATTCTATGAAACCAGCAAAAAAATCACATTTTCTTAAATTTATCCTCATATTGTGACCTTATAATCGCAACAATAATATTTTAAGCCTTTTAAGATGACTTTGTTATGTTATTTTGATATCATGAAGAAATTCCTACACAATCGTACAGTGCCGCTTGATTTCATAACAGGTACCAACGGAGTTGCCCACTCACTGTGGCTGACCTGTTGTTGTTATATGAAAGGTTGAATCATATGGACTGGGGGTTCATTTTTAACATCGACAATCCATCTCTAGCTCTTGAGGTATTTTTGGATAATATTTTTATTATCTTGGAACGCTGCTACACTTATTGCTCGTCTAAAATTAAACGCCTGCAGCCTTGGATCTCCTTTGACCTTGCGCGACGTATTAATAAAAGGAATAAACTGCGGTCCAAGTTAAATAAGCGTCCTGATAATGCAGTACTTCGTGATAGCTATAACAGAATGTGCACCATAATTAATGTAGATATCAAAAATGAAAAGGAAACCTATTATTCTAAGCGTTTTTCTGCTAACCGCGGTGATATAAAAAAAAACTGGATTTTAGTGAACGAGATTCTGACTCGTAAACCTAAAACTTCACTAGTCAAATCTATTTTAGCACAGAACGGAGAACTTCTTACGAGTGATCTAGAAATTGCTAATGAGTTTAATTGTTATTTTTCTAGTGTTGCTAAAGATTTAGGTGCTAAATTTGACTCTGTCAACACGTCATCTAGTTTCAATTTGCCTTTTGATTTCGGTCCGACAACGTTTTTAATGACCCCAGTATCTAGTTATGAAGTTTTTTCAATTATTTGTGCTTTAGAACCTAAATACTCAATTGATAATGTTGGCCTGAGTAATTATATATTAAAAGTCATTGCTGGGCATATTAGTCCCGTTCTTGCACACATTTTTAACCTTTCCTTTGAGTTGGGAGTTGTACCCGATCGACTGAAAACAGCAACTATAATTCCCCTTTTCAAGAATGGTAATCGCCTTGATAAAGGTAATTATAGACCTATTGCCTTGCAGCCAGTAATCCTAAAAGTTCTTGAAAAGGTAGTTAAAAATAGGGTTTCCAATTTTTTAGATAAAACGGGTGTGCTGAGTATCCATCAACATGGTTTTCGTCATGGTATGAGTACCGAATCGGCCTTGTTAGATTTTCTAAATACAATCAACACTGGTTTAAATAAAGGTAATAGCTGCGGTGCTTTATTTATTGATACAGCTAAAGCCTTTGATATGGTTGATCACAAGCTTCTGCTATCTATTATGTATGATATAGGGTTTAGAGGAGTGGCAAATAAGTGGTTAGCATCGTATTTAGATGGTAGATCGGTGAGAGTTAAGATAAATGATAATTTAAGCGATCCGAAATTTATTGACGTTGGTGTTCCCCAGGGTTCAGTATTAGGCCCTCTGCTGTTTCTCATTTATACAAACTCCGTATTTAAATTGAATCTTCATGGTTATTCAACCGGGTTTGCTGATGACATTGCTCTGGCTTACTGTGGGAATTCTCCCAGCAACGTTATTTCGATGATCAATTCTGATTTAAAAGTTTTACTCTCATGGTTCGACAAACATCGCCTGATCTTAAGCCGGAAAACTAAATTCATGTTGTTTAAATTGTCTGGTAGCTTTAATACGTCTATTTTGCCGCGGGTGACTAATCACAGCAGGTATGAATGTGCGTCTAGTGGTTGCCACTCTGAGTGCTTTGATATCGAACAAGTTGACTCGTTTAAATATCTTGGTGTTCACTTGGATACTTGCCTTAATTGGAAAACGCATGTTAATTCAGTCCACCAGTATCTGTCATCAACTGCTAGAATTTTCTACCTTCTTCGTGATTATTGTCCTCCGTCGGTTCTAAAAATAGCTTACCGTGCGCTAGTTATGGCTAAATTGGAATATGGATTGTCGTGCTGGGGTGGTTGTTATGCTGCAACTTCGTATCCTTTATATGTTCTACAGAAAATGATTTTGAGAATATTTCTAAAGAAACCAAGAACTGAACCATCATGGAATTTATTCTTTACGACGAATATTTTGCCGTTGAAACATTTGTATGTTTATAAGGTATTGAGAGTTTTTTTTAATCGAAGTGGTCAACAAATAATGAGAAGCGATTTTCGTTACAATTTTCGCGGTAACCATCAATTTCTTTGTAACATCCCAAGATTCTTCAATGACCACTTCCGACGCTCTATTCTGGTCGCTGCACCAACCTTTTTTAATGCGCTACCAATTTACATTAGGAAGGACATTCATTTGAAGTCCTTTTTACCTAGAGTTAAACAATGGCTATTTGAAACTGTTGATATCTCCTATTTATTCAGGGTTATTACATAAAACTTGATGTATTTAGTCACATATTATGAAGTTGAAATTTAGTAGTAAAAGTAGTAGTATTGGTAATGGTAGTAATAGTATTAGTATCTTAGTCATTTTATTGTAAGCTTTTATCACATTTTATTCTCATTTTAATCATTTAATTTTGTAAATATTAGGATTATGTTGTATTTTTATGTATTACGCGAATTTGCTTCTGCCGTTTTTTCGGCACAAAATTCGTTATATTTTTTTGAATAAATAATAATAAATAAATAATAATTTTCCAAAACTCCGTTTTGAACTAGACTATAGATTTGTGGTTCTACGGCCGATTTAATTGCAAAAGGAATCAACCTTGCTTTGTAGAAAACTGGCATGCATCTCTGTTGCTTTGATACTGAAATCGCCTTGCAACGGCTGAATCAGACGCGGACCAATCCTTAAAAATATAAATCACACCGTTTTGTTAATTTCACTTCCTTTTTACGCTAGTTGCCGTAGGCACTTGGCGAAACACACTTATACTTAATAAACACATTTTTATTAATCACTTGTTTTTTGTTTCGCAAAATTATTTTGAATATTTTCAAAAGGTTTAAAAATTCACTCGATCGATTTCGACTTGTTAGGTCATCATCAAGAGTATCTACTGATTTGTATAAATAAAAATTTTGTTATAAAGTAGAAAAAAGCAAAAAATAAATAAAAGAAGTGGCGTATAAGGCAATAGTGGCGTATTGCAATGCTCCTGCCTACAAGCTATGTAAGGGTTTCATAAATTTTTTCAATTATCATACTAATTTTTTTTCGGCTTACTCGGTTAAGAACTCGGTAGAATTGATTAACAAAATTCAAGACGTCGACATTCCGTTACATTCAAAACTAGTTTCATTTGACGTTGCCAGTCTTTTCACTTCTATTCCAATTAATATTTTGTCCCAAATAGTTTGTAATTACTTAGATAGGGATGTTGTAGATGAGAGCTTACGTCGTGAACTGAAGTTAGTTTTTGAGACTTGTATTAAACAAAATTATTTCTGTTTTGATAATACATATTTCAAATTCGCTGATGGTCTACCCATGGGCTCCCCTCTGTCACCTTTGGTGGCTGAAATTTTCATGAATTTCTTCGAAAAAATGATCATATCAAATAACAATCCTAATTTTCGTCATATAATTTTTTGGTATAGATATGTTGATGACATATTATGTCTATGGAATGGAACTGATAGACTGTTAGACTGTTTCCTTACTTGGTTAAATTCTCAATATCCCACCATTGATTTTACGTTAGAAAAAGAAGAAAATAAAATAATTTTCTAGATATAACAATAACCAGGATTAATTCTTCTTTAGACTTCAACATTTATCGGAAACCCACGTATACAGACGCTGTTATCCCTAGTTCTTCAAACCATCCCCATAATATTAAGATGTCAGCTTTCCACTCACTCATACATAGACTAATAAACATCCCTCTGACAAATTCAAATTATAACACTGAGCTTAACATAATTCTTCAAATAGCAACGAATAACGGATATGCAACTAGGACTATATTAAAGTTATTAAATAAAAAGCAAAAACGTAAAACTCTAACGGGTATTTATCCACCGGATAGTTCAACGCGGGAAAATTAGCGTCGCTTAGAGTATATAGGAAAAACGAGCCAACGGATTAGCAACATCGTGTCCAATTATACCAATATTAGTTTTGCTTTTTATAATAATAACACAATAAAAAAAATGATTTTTAACAATAAACCTAGAGTTGATCGCCTTTCCAAGTCTAGTGTTTATAGGATCAATTGCAATTATTGTAGTTTCTCCTATATTGGTCAGACTGGGCGCAATTTTGAGTTAGAGCTAAAGAACATTTATCTGGTTGCAATCAATCAACTTTCCATAACCATTTAACTTCAGAAAATCACCCAGCTAGCTTGAACAATTTAGACATATTACATATACAACCCAAAGGCAGACGTTTAGATACCTTAGAATCTTACGAAATTCGAAAATCAATATTTCTTAACCAAAATATCCTTAACGAACAGAGAGAAAACCGGTTCTCACCAATTACAGACCCCGCCCTTTTCTATTCTCACGTACGCAATAATATACCTTGAATTTTGTTACTCAGCCGATGACTCATCGCCTACTTGCGCCATCCGTAGATTAATTTTTATTGCTTATTTTTTGTCCCTCCTTTTTTTATTTATTTTTTGCTTTTTTCTACTATATAACAAAATTTTTATTTAAACAAATCAGTAAATACTCCTGTCTCCTGATGATGACCTAACAAGTCGAAATCGATCGAGTGATTTTTTAAACTTTTTGAAAATATACAAAAAATATAATCTTGCGAAATAAAAAACAAGTGTTTGGTAAAAATGTCTTTATTAAGTAATTTCACTTCCTTTGTCGGACGCAATTGTTATTTATTTTGTTATTTTGTATTTAAATTAAACCTCTCAATCAACAACAATTAAATTCAGTAAAATTAAATTAAAGTTAAAAAATAATAATAATTACAAATTGTAATACGTTTCTCCGCTGTTCTTTCTTTTCCTTCCTGTCATTACTCTCTCTCTATCTCAAACTCGCTTTATTTTTTTATAGAAACAAAATAAATCTAAGGCAATGTGATAAACGAATAATAGATTTTTTAACCAACTCAGTTTCGAAATCAAAATTTTAGTTTCAATTCTCAACATTCTCCCCCTGTGGCCATATTCTGGCTTTCACTGGGAATTGGGAAAAATATTTTCATAGCATTTTTGTCAAAATTATACTTTTCTGGCCTACTAAAAGAGTAAGTTTAGTCCAAATATTTCAAAACAAAATGATTTGGGAAACTTTTGTTCCACATAATTTTTATAATGAAAAATATTTTCCCATTTAACTTTGTTTCGAAAATATTAACACCAAACATGTTCCTTCAGTAGGCCAGAAAAATACAATTTAGACAAAAATGCTATGAAAATATTTTTCCCAATTCCCTATTCCCAGGGAAAGCCAGAATAGGGCCACTGGTAACAAGATTCGCCAGCCGAATTTTGCTAACATCTTCAACTTTGAGATCGAGTACTGCTACTTTAGCTGCCGGCTGGGTATACGTGCCTTCGGCTGTCCTCACAATTACTTGCCCTGGTCACTATCCTTTTTTTTTTTTTTTTTTTTTATGTTTTAATCTATGCAATCTGTTCTGGGGCCGAAGCACTCCCAACTCTTTCGCAGTTTACTTTTACCGTCCTACTTTACGCATTGATTGCCAAATCGAGGACGTACGGCTATAGGTCCGATTTACGTAGAACCATCTGCACATTGCATTGCTCCATGCCAGCCTATAGTACTGACATGGAAGATGGGTCGGCCCATGAGTTGTGCACTCCGACAGGGGGTCATAGTTGTGTTCATTTTCATCATCGATCGTAATCAAATGATGAAAAATCCCTTTTGCATCCTGCCCCTATCGGGATTCGAACCCGGTACCTCCTGATCCAAACGCCAAAGCTTTAACCACTGTGCCATTTGGTCACTATCCTTTGATTTGATAACGTCAATTACTACTTCTTTCACTCATGAGTTTCGTTTCCTTTCATCCATCAATATACAATAACATCGTCGATTTCGATAGGCTTAACTTTCTGGAACCATTTAGTTCTTCGAGTAATATCGGGTAGATATTATCTCGTCCATCGACACCAAAATCGATCTGTCATCAATCGAGCCATTTTCCAATCTTTACGTAAGAAGTGGAGTTCACTTTTTAAATCGATAATGGCCTTCATACCACTTGATGACCCCAGAAGAAAGTGGTTGGGGGTGAGAGCTTCATTCTCACCTAGTTCAATCGGTATGTAGGTCAGCGGCGTTTAATTGATAATATTTTCAGCTTCCATTAGATAACATCAGAGTACTTCGTCGTTAGGTTTCCGTGTTGGCATTGCCGCTGTCAGATATTTTTTAGCTGATTGTATCAGTCGTTCCCAACATCCGCCCATATGTGGAGATACTGGCGGATTGATTTCATCGGACTGCGGTTTTTCTCGTAGTTGATTCAATTCATTATTCAGGCCATGAAAATTTGTCCGTTGTCCGTTCGAATTTCTAACAGAGTTCCCCGACGTGCTATAAAATTCCGAATTGCCGTAAGACATGAATTTTTATCCAGAGTATGTCCTATTTCGAAGTGGTGTAGTTAGTGTAGTTAGACATGTAAATAAAACACCCCAACGTTTCTCTGGACGACGGCCTTGGGTAACGTTCATCGGTCCAAAATAATCAATTGCGACGAATAAGAAACGAGTAGTGTATGATGCAAGTCTTGTTGAGGGATGATCAGCCATTTCTGGAACGTTTCGCTTTTTCAACTTTACATTTTTGGCAGTTTGCTCTGACTTGCTTCAGTGCCACTCGAAGTTTGCTAATGTAATATTTTTGCCAAACTTCATTTCCAACAGTTTCATGGTTATGATGATGAAGCCGTTCGTGGTACTCGGTCAAGAGTTATATGATGATTATTCGGTAGGATAATTAGATTTTTTGTATCGAAAGTAATTCCTCCCGCCTCAGATATTCTACCTCGAACTCATAAAACTGCATTTTCATCTAAAAATGGTGTGAGCCGAAAAAGTGAACTAGTTTTATCTAATGGTTTTGATGGATTATCCTTTAAGCATGAAATTTCTTCAGAGTACACTTATCGTTGTGTATGTCATAAAAACTCATTTTCAGCTTCTTCGCAGTCTCATCACAGGTTAGTTCCCCTCCGATTTTTTGTTGATCAGTCTTCATATTATTGATTGCCTTAAGTGTCCATGCACTAGCCTTGACCATTTAGATAACCTTTCGATATCTGGAATTAATACCGATGGTTCTTCTATATTATGTGAAAATTGTGGTTTCAATTCATCATCTATTTCACTGCTTTCCTTTGGAAGCCTTTGAACGGGCCAACCTGTTTCTGGTTCATATTAAACATGGGTCCCACATACCATCTATTCGTTGGGAACACTGTGGGCTCAGATTTCCACTTCGTAGCATTGTCGGCTACGTTGTTCTTAGTCGGAACCCATCGCCATTGTAAAACATCAGTAGATTCAAATATTCCCCCTATTCTATATGCGACCAGTAGTCGATATCGTTTGTGATCTGATCTTAACCACCAAAGCACGTCCATCGAGTGACGGGAGATTTTTTTCTTTTTGGTTTTCGTGTATATGTTATTGACAGATCGCGGGTGATTAACGACATCTTCAAACTCAATTGTGCTCAGGTAGCATTGTCATTTCATCCTGGAAAGGATTTTCAATTATCAAAATTCGTGCTCAGTGAAAAATGTGTTTCAGTGAAAATTGTGTTGAGTGGGGAAGCTCGTTTTTGGGTAAATGGATACGTTAATAAGCAAAATTGCCGCATTTGGCGTGATAAGCCGCAACCGGTAAGACGACGATGGCCGCACCGTTACCATCAATGGCACTCGCTATCGTTCGATCATTTCAAACTTTTTTTTAGGATGAACTGATACTGGTTCATATGTGGTTTCAGCAAGACGACTCCAATGCCAAACAGCACACGAAACCATGGGCTTATTGAGAAATGAGTTCGGCGATCTTACGTTTCGGTTCGGTGAATTGGCCACCTAGATCGTGTGATTTGACACTTCTTGACTATTTTTATGGGGCTATGTGAAGTCTCTCATCACGTCAGTAAACGTGTTCTTAGAGAGATCTCGCATGAACTACTTAAAACGTAAGCCGAGGCCAATTTCATACATTTTTGCAGTTTTACTGTGTTTTTTTAACGCTTAAAATTCGCCCTATTTCAATAGTCTCAAAAAAATTATCAAAATGATAAATTTTTTGTTAAAAATTAATTAAATATTAAGGCACAACAACAAACACATAAAACAATCGAACATAAACAAACATTTAACAAGTTCCCAAACACCGTAATGATATCATTGCTTCCCATATACATATATCAAAGACAAAGAGATACAACTCAGATAAACCACTTGTTATGCGGTCTTTAGTATATCAACCACAGATAGTTAATAAAAAGTTGTAAAAATATTTACTTAATAAAATAAAAAACTTCATTAAACATGTTCTTCTGACATTTGATTATGTTCGTGACTTCGTGTGGATAGTGGAGGGCATTTCTTTGCTTTAATGTTTTTGTATTTATTTAACAGTGAAAACAAAAATTATAAATAAATTTTATATCTGGTATCGTTAGATAAATAAATAGTAAATATTTTTTTTATTAAGTTGTTGTTTGGTAAAAATTCATTCAAGGATTCTACTCAGAAATATCTATAAGTGTTACGTCATTTATTCGACAATTATAAATTATTGGTCTCCATTATGTTTATGACACTCTAGTGTAATATGCAAATTATATTTCTTAAATGCACACGCAATTTCTTAATTGAACAGTATTAGGTTCTATTCAAATTAACTTCTTAATCAAAACGACATTTAGAAAAATTAATAATAATTAAAATATATGCATCTGTGTTATATATTTTTGCTTTCAAATTAGATTAACGATTATCGTTTTTGTCATTTCGCTCGCATCGTCGCGTATCTTATTCATATCTCTTACGTATATAAGGAATAAATAAAGCATTAAAAGTTATGTGCGTGATTAAACAATTAAAACGATATAATTTTTGTATTATATGTGTTTGAAAATCACAACAAAAATACTGTCTTAATATAATAAATTATGTGCATATGCTTAAGTCATTTTTGATATTCCTTCTATATAGGTCACATAAAATCTGTATGGTTTACAAAAACCCCTTAGACTAACGGAATTAGTGTATTGTTCATATTATGAATCAGTACATACTTTTATATTTTAGCTCTAGATTAAGGTTGTGAATACCAAATCAAATTTAACGGATGAATTAAGTCTATGCAAAAGTTGAAGACGTGATTAATATTACCGCCTATAGCTGCTCTGCTGTCAAAAATATTTCGACACAGTATTGTCGTTTTTTATATTGTTTTCATCTCGAATTACATGTATGTTATTGTATGAAATTTGCAATTATATGTAAGTACATACATATTCGCAATATTGCGTGTTTGTATATTTAAATTCAAATTTCATAATTTTGTTGAAAATGTGTATGGTAACATGACTTCGCGAAATAATTTTGTAGGTAGTGCATTTTGTAGCCTTGTCAATGATTTCCTTTAGTGATTATTCGCTTAATATTTGTAATCAAAAGCACCGACCGCGACAAATGCATTGCTAAAAGGAGACATCGCTCAGGTTTATTACCATTACTTGAAACCTGTTCAAATCTACGCCGTAAACATGCTCGTATAATCTAAAATCAAAAATGCCTTACAAAATATTTTAAAAACTTTCCGATCATTTAAGTGGAACTTCTTTGCGGTCAGCTAAATAAAAATTATTATCTTAAACTGACTCGATCTTGCAGTGCAGTTCAAGCAGTCCTGACTACAAGACGACGTCGGCAATACCAAGCAATCAAAAGTTTGAAGCAGACGGCGAAGCAGAAAATATTATTTTTTTCCACATGCACCTTCAGGAGCGTATACGTAGTTAGGAAGGAGGAATCTATCGGCAACAGCTAATTTAATTTAGCGAATTATCCAAAGATATGTGTAAGGGATCAACACACGAACCAAGTTAGTCTTCGGAAAAAGCTGGCAATCAACGTGAACCACAAAAGATGAAAAAAGACAACAATCTAATCGTTGTTATTACTTCGCCAAGCAAGGTTAGTTAAGTAGCACAAACGTGAGAAAGGCCCACAAAAATAGAGCTAACTAAAATACGAAACTTACTGAATCTAAGTTTCGCAAATTATCAAACAATTTTAAAATTACAAACTTGCAGCTAAAAATCAGTAACTTTGGTTACTGTGAAAAAGACACCAGAGGTGGCTGCACGGGATTCAGTTCCAGAAACGTAAAAACAGAACGCGTGTTGGCAAAATAAGACAAAGACAGAACGGATAATTATCTCAGCAAGAGAAAATGAGTCCAGCCTGTCAAAAGAAGCGAGTACAAAAAAAATCAAGGAAGTCATTCGTCCCAGTGAATCAAACATAATGATCCACTATGTAATAAGCGTTGGCCCAAATCGTGTTGCGATTGCTGTTGACTCTTTCACGGATTTAAAGGTATTTACAGATAATTTGAAGTTGGAAAGCGTGGGACTCGTATCCACCGAACCAGTGCCTGAAAAGAGATTACCTAAAGTAATTATCTTTGATGTTAGCTCAGAGCTTGATGGCAACATGATCACAACCTGCTTAACAAATCAAAATCGCCTGGATCGATGAATGTGCCAGTGATATGGTCAAGTTGACATGAATTGCAGGGTGCGTACAGAGACCTGTTCTGACTGTACACAACATGATCACGATTATAAGGGTTGTCGAAATAAAGACAAACCTGCCAGTTGCGCCAACTACAAGGAAATACAAAAAGCGCCTGATCACCAAGTAAGTCCTGTTACGCTTACAAAACGTACAAACGTACAAAACGCAATATTTCAAAATGCGATATTTCAAAACGCGATATGGTACAAAACGCGATATGACGTTTTCAAATATCGCGTTTTGTACCATATCGGGTTTTGTACTGTATCGCGTTTTGAAATATCGCGTTTTGATAATTCGCATTTTAAAATATAGCGTTTCAAATGGGTCCCCTAAATATGATGTTTAGTCAAAATTTAAGATATTGCAACAACAATCTATACGTATCGCTCACCTCAATATGGCGACAAAGTAGACGGAACAGAAATATGTGAGCGTATCTTCAACCACGACATAGATATTCTATGTATGCAAGAACTACACTCGGTCAATGGCCAAATCAGCGGCATGCCTGCGACAGCCAGAGTTGTCACAGGCCAATTATGTCAAAATCATGGTATTTATTTAACAAGAAAGGATTTATTTTATAAAAAAATAACTGAATTGCCCCAATCGATTAATAATAATGAGGAGGATGAGAGTAGTTTTGCGGACTCGAATGATGATATTGAGAAGGAAAGCATAATTTATAACCAAGAATTTTTAATTTTGAATTTCGAGACATGACCTTTCTCGAATTTCGAATAAGTTTCTTTTAGTTATGGAAATACTGGATCTGCCCTATTCAAAACTTGGACTTTAATCAAAAATTCAAAACAAAATGAAATACTACAAAAAGTGTTCTTGTCAAGCGAAGAAAAATTAAACCTTCGACTGGATTGTCTGATTCTGTTGGAATGATGTATCCAACTAAAAGACTGCATCAAAGCTTCTCTTGAAATTATATAGAATTATTGAAATTAATCTGCCTTACGTAATGAATATTCCAGACCTTGAAGAGTCCTGAGGCCACTAGAAGTAGTTGTTGAAAAACTAAACAGAGATGACGCCACACTGCATGCGCTGCAAGTGAAGGGGCATATAAATTTCTATTTTCCAAGTTATGAAAATTTGACAATCATTTGAATGTGGACTTACTCGATAAATCGAAGGGACATATGATCCAAAGACGAAATAAGTTGCTGATACAAATAGTAAGCGTACTGAAAATATAAACTATGAAATTTCAACCAGAACACAAACTATTAGAAACGCTCAGCCGCAGTTGATTCGCCGATTGATCAACGTTGCATTTGGTGTAAACGATTGTCATTCTGTTTCGGGAGATCCAAGTTCCAACATATAAGAAATGTTGGAAATTCTAGAAACAAGTAAAGCCGATATTTGCCGAAATCTGTAGATGTGTATATTTCATAAACCAATTGAAAGCTGTCATTACATCGCTCTCAACTCGTTGTCAACTTATACGTAAATCTTAAAAATGATTTTAATTTTTTCGATGTAACAAAACGACGATCCAGAGTTGTCGGCAATTCTTAAAGAGCCTTGTTTAGAATTCAGCGAGCTTCTGTTGCTAGTGAAATGGATTTTTCTATAGCAGGGAGCTTCGCTACTAAATTAAAGTCAAGACTGGGATTTCAGTACCTCAACGCTTTGTTTTTTTTAAATTTCTTTTTACCGGATATATTTACTATATATGTATAAGCAAATATAAATTAAATCGCTCTCTCTAGCTTTCACATCCCATGAAGAGATTTTGCCGCCTGCACTATGGACCTTAATCCACCTCGATCTATCGCTCTCGTCCTCCAGTTTTGACATTCTATTATACGTAGGTCTTGTTAGACGTTGTCACGCCAGCGCAGCCGGGATATTCCTCTACGATGCAACCCGGCTGATCCGAGGGGAGACCTAGCAACGTTGCCGAGCCATTTAACTCGATTGAATTTTATGAATCCGATAATTTCACTACCACCAAGAAGTTGCTTTATTTCGTGGTTCACACGAAGTCGATATTCGTTGTTTGCGGCTTTAATTGGACCAAATAGTGAACGAATTACCTTCCTGTCGAAGGTAGATAACAATCTACAATCGTTAGACGTCATGGTCCAGCTGTCGCTTCTGAAAGCAAGCATATGTCTTATGAGTGCTTTATACAGTAAAGTAGAAAGAAATGAAAATGATCACTTTTTAATAATGTAAATGAAATGTGATGAATTAATGCTTGATATTTTTTAATTTTTATTCGGATTCTTCGTAGAATAATTCTCATAAAATTTTGTCGATTTCTTGATTATTTGAAAATTCGGTTAATTGATTTTTCAGCAATAAAAAAATTATGTGATAGTGCTGTCTTTAACGGTGAATATCAAAAACTAATATATTCTTCTAAAAATTTTCTGCTATCTCATACGTAGAAATCTATTTTCTTATTGTTTTACCTCCAAGCAGCGAAACATTTTTGCACCAGCGTTCAAGATGATGCCGCAGTGATGCTTACATTTGAGTTTCTTTTACTGTCCCTAGATGGCAAATCTATTGAAAATAAATGGGTCTAAGATTAGTGGTAATTAATTTGTTATTATATCCCTTTCCCTCCCTCTCCTGCACACAATAGTGTGGCTAAGGCAACATAATCATGTCAAAAATTTATTTTGGTATGTATTTTGAACCAACATACACATTTGTGCATTCCACTTAATCGTCCGAAAAATAACACTATAAATATAATAATAGTAAAATAATTAATGGAGTCGATTCCGGGATCTAAAATTTTATGTTATGCTATGTTATTTTTGTTTTTTCAATATACAGTGGCGAGCAAAACTGAGAACATAATTGAAACATTGTCTTTCCCCTCTAGTTTTATTTTTATTGATAAACATAATTAATTAATTTTTTTTATAATATGATTAAGTATACGTTAACTAACTACATTACAAAATAAATAATAAAAAATTCATGTTTAACTTTAAAAAATAATATAATAATCCTTTGAAGAATCATTTATTCAGTTTTGCACGTTTTCTTTTCAAAAATTATTGTTGCTTTTACTTAATAAAATCAATATTTTGACCAGAACCCTTTTATTTTTTATGATTGCTTGTAGTCGCCTTGGAATACTTTCTACAAGATTTTGAATTATTTCATGATCGATTTTTCCCCATTCGGTATTAATTCTATCCCACAATTGATTTACGTTAATTGGTGGTTCTTTGTACTCAGCCACACGTCTTTTAACAATGGCCCACAAGTTTTCTATGGGGTTAATATCCGGGCTTTGAGCAGGCCATTTTAATGTGGAAAATTGTTGCTCTCCTAACCATTTTGTTACTATTTTAGCGGTGTGTTTTGGGTCCCCATCCTGTTGGAAAATGATTTCATTAATAGGATTTGCACATTCGTCTACAAAATTGGGCAAATTGGTTTGCAATATTCCAAGGTAGTCTTCTTTCTTCATTATCCCTGTGATCTTAACCAATGGTCCCAAGTGCTCCCATGTGAAACACCCCCAAACCATTATGCTTCCTCCCCCATGCTTTATAGTTTCTTTAACTTGATATCTTTGGAGTTTTTTTTCGCATGGTCGGTGCCAATAATGAGCTTTCCCATCAGACTGAAATCTATTAATCTTAGTATCATCGGACTAAATCACCCGTTTCCAGTCTTCCACACTCCAATCTTTGTGTTGCTGACAAAATTTTAATCTATTCTGTCTATTTTTTTCAGATATTGCCGGTTTCTTTTTTTTTATGCCAGATATTAGCCCAATCTTTCCCAATGCTCTTCGTGCGGTCCACTCACTCACATCTTTGTTCACGCTTCTTGCAGCTTCTTTGGGCGTTCTAGCCTTTCCAGCTTTCATCAAACGAAACATTAGACGAGCATCAGTATTTGACAATATTCTTGGACGACCCACAATATTTTTTTCTACGACCACATTTCTTCTTTTTTGTACTAGACACACAGTTCTTTGAGACACATTCACCATTTGAGCAATTTTTCTAGAAGAATAACCTTGATGGATCAAGGAAACAATGTTGTCTTCCAAATCCACACTAATTTTCCTCATTTTCAATTATTGGAGAAAAATTTTCAATTTTTTATTTTAAAAAACACAATTAATATTGCATTTACATTTATTAATACTCAACAAATAACTAAAAACTATTATGCGTTTAGATCGCATAAAACGGTATTTTTGCGTTTCATTAAAAATAAAATTCGTTGTACGTGCAAAACTGAGTAAATGTTGATTCAAATGATAACTATGTTATTTTTTAACGCTGACCATGGATTTTTTATTATTTATTTTGTAATGTAGTTAGTTAACGTATACTTAATCATAATTTAAAAAAAAAATAATTAATTATGTTTATCAATAAAAATAAAACTAGAGGTTAACGACAATGTATCAATTATGTACTCAGTTTTGCTCGCCACTGTAAATTCCAATAGGAAGCGGGGAAATAAAATTTTACAGCAATTTTATGCCACGAGAATCACGCTCAATATGTTATCAAAAACAAATAATTAATGGGCCCGATTCGGGTGGGTCGGACTTAAATTGAAGCAATATTTTTTTTTTCTCTGGTAGAAAAAGGGATATGCAATGTTTAATAGCACAAATAATGAAAATTAAAAAATAAACTAATTAGTTTTACACAGAAAATTCGGCTACTCAAATTTATTAATGAAACAAAGAATACAACAAACCAAAATGAAATTTGTTTTCTGAGTACCATACGGCCTTAAATTATTTTTTCTGGCATACTAAGGTAGAAAATTAGGATCGGTAAATCTATATGAAATAACGGCAATAGAATTTTTTTTCTTATTCCCCTATTTAGTCTATCCACAAAACTTCATTTCAGTGAGTGATTTAATGAACCCGTATTTTGACAATTTAAAAAAATGCAAAATATTGAACATCGTGCTGTGCTTATAATTTGAAAGAAAAACGTGATCTTGAGCACTCATACCACCTCCACCTGAGAGTCATTTCGAACCACAAGATCGCGTTTATTTTTCAAATTAAAACCACAGCACGATATTTAATATTTCTAATTTTTGTTTAGTTTTTATTGATTTTTTAGTTTTTATTGATATCACTCTAATATACTGCAAAACTTTTCATTATTTTGCCGAAAGTAGCAATTGGGAATGGGCTAGGATCACTTCGGTTTGAACTTTGAATTACCACTACACCACTTTGTTACGTTTTATTTTTATTCCGCTTCTCGCTAGAATTAGCGGTAAACAAAATACGGTGGTTTTATCAATTTTGAACTTAGACTGTTCTCTCTGATTGTGAAAGCCGATTTATTCAAATAAGCCATCTCTCGAGGAGACTTAGGCCCTTCCCCAATTATTTACTTATTGGAAACATATTGACTTTCTTGGCGCCATCTTAAATAATTCGGTCAAGTCATTCCAATTCATTGTGCCGGCTTATTTGTGACGTAATAATAAAAAACAAAATGCAATTTATATTATATGAAAGAAAACAAATTTCTGGACATGTTGGGCGTTGTCACTAGATTTGAAAATAAAAACTGCATGTATGTACAGCACAGGGCTGGGTCACAGAAAAAAATAAATATAAACAGAAGTAAAGCTGCATACAAAATCTTTGCGCATATTTTCATAGTAAAATATGGGGTCACGATCCGGTTTTTTGTTGACCAAATTTAAAATTACCGTTATAATCTAAACGAAGAAAAAATGAAACAAAAATATTATGAAAGTTAAAGAAACACTTAATGTATATTCGAAGAGTTGGACGTTCTTAGTTTATTATTTAAGGCGTAAAATGAGTTTGTATTTTGGGGTTACAATCTAAAAAAGTTGGTTCAAAATTTTGTATGCAGCTTTACCTCTGTTTATATTACTTTTCTCTATGGTTGGGTTGTTCTAACATCATCATGTTTCGATAATTTATCGAAGTTTATTTCTCGTTTCTGTAGAATAAAATTTGTGTCTGTTTCAATTTTTATATCATTTACCAGCCTGCTAGATTGCAACATTGTGATGTTCACCAACTAATGTTTTTTCGATTGTAGATCGGACATAAGTGAAATAGATATTGGGCCCGATTCTCGAGGCATAAAATTGCTGTTGTTATTTTATTTCCCCGCTTCCTATTGGAATTTGTATTGAAAAAACAAAAATAACATAACATAACATAAAATTTTAGATCCCGAAATCGACCCCATTGTTCATATATATTCTAGTAGGCTGTGATAGCAATAAAGAAGAAATAATTGATAATTGAAACAGAAGTCAAATTAATTCTAGCTGAAAGAGACGTAGACTTCGATAAAATAGCTCAAAATGTGATGTTAGTACATCCCAGCACAGATTTTATTTATAGCGACTACGGATATAACGACACTCTGCGGTTGTAAGATGCAAATTTTTGGTCCCAAGAATCATAGCATTATTTTAATACTTTTTGCACTATTTGCCGTAGGCACTTGGCGAAATACACTTACACTTAATAAACACATTTTTATTAACCACTTGTTTTTTATTTCGCGAGATTATATTTTTTGTATATTTTCGAAAAGTTTAAAAAATCACTCGGTCGATTTCGACTTGTTAGGTTATCATCAGGAGTATCTACTGATTTGTAAAAATAAAATTTTTCTTATATAGTAAAAAAGAAAAGCAAAAAATAAATAAAAGAAGGAGGGACCAAAAATAAGCAATAAAAATTAATCTATGGATCGCGGAAGTAGGCGATTAGTCATCGGCTGAGTAACACAATTCAAGGTATATTGAAGTATGTACATTTATGCGGTCTTACTTTGAGAAATTTAGAACAACAATCCCATATATGTAATTCCAAATTGGAATTATTTTTAACCAACTTTTCTGCTGGTATAGAATTCAGTGGCGTTTCCTGGTTGTGCCTTCAAGGTGTTCTGCTTCGGATTTTGATCACTCAAAATAATTAAAATATTAATAATTAATTAAGAAAATAATATTAGAAAAACTATAATTTAAAATAAAATTTAATAAAAATAAAATTTTCAATTATAAAAATAAATTTTTTAGAAATAGAATAAGAATCAAAAATTGTTTAGGCGTTCGGCGAACGACTAGAACATCACGAGAAAACGCCGCTGATAGAATTGTTCTACTCTACCTGTAGTTTTAATGTTCACCACCAGGACAGTTTTATTGAATCCTTTTATTTTTAAATGTTGGCAATATAAATATAAAAGTGATTTTTGTTATTTTGACATCGAATTTTTCTTAACAAGACGAAAAATTAGTTATGATTTATAGCGTAAAACTCTAACGGGTATTTATCCACCGGATAGTCCAACGCGGGAAAATTGGCGTCGTTTAGAGTATATAGAAAAAACGAGCCAGCGGATTAGCAACATCGTGTCCAATTATACCAATATTAGTTTTGCTTTTTATAATAATAACACAATAAAGAAAATGATTTTTAACAATAAACCTAGAGTTGATCGCCTTTCCAAATCTGGTGCCTATAGGATCAATTGCAATGATTGTAGTTTCTCCTATATTGGTCAGACTGGGCGCAATTTTGGAGTTAGAGCTAAAGAACATTTATCTGGTTGCAATCAATCGACTTTCCATAACCATTTAACTTCAGAAAATCATACAGCTAGCTAGAGCCATCTATGATTTTGAAGAGCCTTAATATTAAAAAGAGAGCTTTCAGTAGAGGGGAAGCTTTTATTGAATTACTATAAGAAACCGTGGTAATTGAAAAATTTTTGAAGATGAATTTATGAATAAAAAATTAAACAAATCATCTAAATTTTAATTTTATATTTTTAATAAACTATTCAAAGAACACATATTTGAAAATCAGCCATCATAATTTAGTATTTATTTAGTAAATTTAAACTAAAGCGGAGCATAAATTTATTAATTTTCTATAAAAATGAGCTTTCCGTTTAGTTGTGTAGGTTTATAAAGTAAGATAATAAAGGGTGGCGCCGCGGGTTCCTCTTACATCCAATTTAAAATTTAGTTTTATAAAAATGTAACTTATTTGGTAAATTCTGGTCACATGCACATCATAATTTTTGAGATGAACGATGCACTTAATAGCAATCTAAACATTCCCCATTTATAACAACATTAAAGAGAAAACGTGAGCTGAAACGAAATTTTATGAATCACCATGTAGAAACAATAATATTATTCATATAATAAAATTTTTACATCAAAATCTATTTACAAAATTATTTTTGTATACAAAAAATCAACGATATCATGATTTTCTATATTAAATATTATTATAAAACAGAACAAAACGTAAAAAACTTCAATTTTATCCGATTGCAAAACCGAGCTTTTTGTAATTTGAAAATCCGCTTACAGATGTCTCTGTAATAAATTCACTTGAAATTACAGAAAAGCGTAAAATAATTAAATAACTATTTACGAAAATAAACCATTATTATTGTAAGTTAAGCGCGAAACCTTTAATATAATAATTTAACATAATTAATAAAATTCAAAACAATTATAATTTTTATTTATAATACGGTTGGCCTAAATATAGCTTTTCATCGCAAAATATTTACCATCGTAGTTGCTGTGCGCTGAAAAACAATAATAGAAAAATGTCACATTTTTCCAAATTTTTTCTTTTCTTATTTCAATTCGCTCGTATTCGGTTATTTTCAGTTCCAGGAGATCCCAATAATCTATTGAACCAGGCAGTATACATAATTAATTGTTAAATTTTAGTTAACAAACATTTAGGTTTTAATATTTAGCTTTAATTTATACTTAGCGACATCTTTTGATTGGTTTATTAATTGCGAAAAGCTCTATAATATAATGTTTTTATTTTATGAAGCTCCGGTTTGTTTATACTACAGGATGAAACAGTATAGCCTGCGAATTTGTTGCGATGAAATTTTTAACAAATAAGGAAAAAACAGTTTTCGAAGTTTGTTCATCAACAATGTTGTAATAGAATCCAGAACACAATAACCCCCATATTACATAGCTACTCAAAAAGCATTTTTTAACGAACGTTTGTTTTGGGAAAGAATGCTGAAATTTTTGATGGAACACTCTATACTAATTTCTTACATACACATATAAACAAATTCTTGTTTCTACAATAAAAAAAATAAAAAAATTGTGGTAGACTAATTTAAATATTTTTGCGTTAATTCGACATAATATGACTCAATTTTAAAATATGCTTTTCCTGAATATTGAACTAACCATTCAAATTAAAAATTGAAACGAAGCATTAATGTTTTTATATACAAAAAAGCTTCTAAAAAAATATTAAAATACACTGATTGGTATGAAAAAGAACAAAAAGCTTGCACTATATGGAAAGCTCATGAAAAAAATGGCGGAATCTTACGGCTCTTAAATTTAGGAGGCTCTGATATTAGATATACAACCCAAAGGCAGACGTTTAGATACCTTAGAATCTTATTA
The DNA here is from genome assembly GCA_947310385.1 of Nephrotoma appendiculata. NCBI lineage: Eukaryota > Metazoa > Arthropoda > Insecta > Diptera > Tipulidae > Nephrotoma > Nephrotoma appendiculata. Next base: position 248,768,763 of record OX371224.1, read on the forward strand.
AATTCGAAAATCAATATTTCTTAACCAAAATATCCTTAACGAACAGAGAGTAATACGTTTCTCACCAATTACAGACCCCGCCCTTTTCTATTCTCACGTACGCAATAATTTGACTAATACGTCGGGTAATTAATGCGGTCTTACTTTGGTACAAGCTAATTCCATTCTGGTATAGAATTAATTTGTGCTCAAAGTAAGAACCAAAGATATTTTTTAATTTATTTTTATTAGTTGGTAACAATTACATTTTGAATTTGAAAACAACGTAAAAACGCAACTAAATATATTCAATTAAATAGTAATGTGCTAGAACATTATTGAATATTATTTACAAATCATAACTAATTTTTCGTCTTGTTAAGAAAAATTCGATGTCAAAATAACAAAAATCACTTTTATATTTATATTGCCAACATTTAAAAATAAAAGGATTCAATAAAACTGCCTTGGTGGTGAACATTAAAACTACAGGTAAAGAAAACAATTCTATAACAGCAGAAAAGTTGGTTAAAAATAATTCCAATTTGGAATTACATATATGGGATTGTTGTTGTAAATTTCTCAAAGTTCATAAGACCGCATAAATGTACATACTTCAATATACCTTGAATTTTGTTACTCAGCCGATGACTAATCGCCTACCTGGGCGATCCATGGATTAATTTTTATTGCTTATTTTTTGTCCCTCCTTCTTTTATTTATTTTTTGCTTTTTTTTACTATATAACAAAAATTTTATTTTTACAAATCAGTAGATACTCCTGATAATGACCTAACAAGTCGAAATCGATCGAGTGATTTTTTAAACTTTTAGAAAATATACAAAAAATATAATCTTGCGAAATAAAAATTGTACAATTTCAGTTAATAAGTGCATTTTTCGGGAACAGAGGTGTGGTTCAATTCGTTTTAAAAAAATTAATAAATTATCTGTGACTTTATAAACGATTTATTTAACTCCATAATTAAAATGTCAAAATGCAAATCTTATTCCATTGAAGAAAAAGCTAACATGGTACTGCGTTTAGAAAATGGTGAATCAAATTCCGATTTAATTAAAGAATTCAATTTATCACATTCTACTTTATCAACGATGTGGAAAAGTCGAGATAAAATAAAAGAACAATTCGGAGTGAATTCTTTAAAAACAAAAAAAGTAAGGAACCAGAACACAACGATATTGATAAACTATTTTGCTCGACTGTAAGTCGAATTTTATTTGGAGCGACAGCTGGGTTTACCGTTTTCGTCAAAGAAACGGTATAGTGGTTGTAAAAATTTCGGGTGAAGCGACTGCTGTTTCAATAAATGATTGTGAAAAATATGTTAAAAGTGTGTTTCCTTAACTACGCGAAGGATACTAAGATTCAGAAATATTTAACGCTGATGAGACGGGTTCAATTTTTAAAATTACTCCTCAAAACACACTAAAATTTAAGGGCGAAAGTGTACTGGGGTTAAACATTCTAAAGATAGAATTACCCTTCTGGTTATATCAAATATGGATGGAACGGACAAGCGTAAATTATTAAATCGAAAAAACCTAGCTGTGAGTTACGAAGGTAATGCTAGAAAATATTTGATTGGCTGGGATTTTGAACTTACACGAGTCAAGAAAAAAATTCTATAGCTAGTGGACAATTGTCCAGCTCATACTCAAATCGACAATTTGCCCTAAATTAAATTTGCTTTTTTACCGCTAAACACGAGATCCGTTCTTCAGCCTGTTGATCAAGGCATTATCAAAAACATTAAGAAAATGACAGAAAACTATTGGTTTTGAAAATAATGCAAAGTCTGGAAATGAATGACAAACCAACCACCGTAAATCTAATCAACGCGATTGAAATGGTAGCAACAGCTTGGAGAGATAATAAACTAGCTACAATCAAAAATTGTTTTACACATGCCGGCTTGCTTACTACTTACTAGCTCAACTGAAGCACTACCAAACTTAGATGAGTTTGAAGAAATGGATAATATGCCATTTGCGCTTTGGATAAAAGTTGTAAATAGCGGAAATGGTAATGCTATACTTGAAACGAATATATAAATGTCGATAATGCTGTTATGACCGCTGCCAAAATAACTGATGAGCATATTACAGAACGCATACTAGGCACAGTCGATAATACTATACCATTGATGACGATAATGATGCTGAAGCTGTAGAAAATGTTAGTGATGAATTTCAGCCGCCTTCTACTAATGAGACCATAGCTGTAATTTCCATTGTAAAAAATTATTTATATTTTGGTGAAGCTGAAATTAACGAACACTCTATTAAGTCTCTTTTAGCAATAGAAAGACATGTCCAAAGGACTTACATAGCAAACAGAAACTTGACAGAAACTGCGATTACTCATTTTTTTAATTCAGTTTAAGTACATATTTTTATTGTTCTTACTCTAATTATATTATTATATGTACAGATATTATACATAATTATTTATATTTTTATATTTTTAGTAAAGTATATACATATTTTCAATGTATGTAATTTATTTGTTTCTTTTTATAATGCTCTAAATATGTACATAATATGAACTCAATTAACATAATAAAAATGCATTGATTTACCACAAAAAATCAATTATTGGCTATAATCTCTATATGATTAGTATTGGAATTTGTTTCTTCACTAAAAAAAATGATTTATAACGAAATTCGGATATAACGACCAATTTTGATCGGTCTCTTGATGGTCATTACCCAGTGAAAAAATGCAGAAGAAAAAAAAAACCGTCATTTTGGAGCAATATGATTGGTCGAAAAAAATTGTTTGAATGAACAAACGAACGCAACCGCCTTAATGTTTTCTCTATTGCCTTGAACGAAATCAATATAGGGTGCAACATGTATTCGCACTAAATCCTCTAACATTTCTTCACATTTTATTTCTTTTTAAAATTGTCTACTAATATTTTTTCATTTAGTCTCAAGTTTTAATAATATTTTATTTTTGTTGCAGATATAGACGAATGGCAGCGATTTAGCCGATCATAATCTTATTGGATGACATCAGCTGGAGAACAGCAACATTGCAAATGTAAGTACGACTACCTTTATTTTAGTATCGACACAGGTTCCTGGTTCACACAATTTCGTTCACATAATATTTTGAGATGTTCGCAAAGAATTTAAAAAAAACGATGAAATTGCCTCTTTTAAGTAAATAAGTTATTTCTAAAATGAGTGGATCTTGGCTTCCAGGTTTGCTGCTAGTAGGCGGCCCATCCGTGAATGCCTAGACCTAACAAGTGACTTGACTTTGTTCAAAGTCGCACTCGCACTTTTATTTTTCAAAGTACAATATAAATTGTAGCTCTACATTATTTTATTTCCCCGAGAGTGTAATGTGGTACATGTAATATATACATGTGCTGATCTATTAATTTATATAAACTAAAATTAATAACAATATACGGTTTATACGAGTATGTACATATATGCGAGTACAGCTTACATTTATTATTAGTGATATACGAAGTAGAGAGGACAAAATAATATTAATTTAAATAACATCCGTAAAATTATTTGTATTATTATTATGATCGTGATTACTAAAATAGATTAAAATTTATTATATTGTTAATAAATAAATTAGAAATTATTAGTAATAAAACCCAAGTCGAGGTAAGCATACCTCTATATGATATTATTTGCTATCTAAAAATTAATTAGTAAAATGCAGGTAATTATAATATATGTACTCGATTTAAGGTAATTTGGAACAATTATGTTAATTGAGACGGGCAGGAAAATTATAAATCTCAAGTACGCGGATTTCTAGTACATAGTAGTAATTCGTTTATTAAAGTGATGTATACTCGTATATTTGTCAAGTGGTAGCTACTTTATTAATATAAATATGTATATATATATATATATATATATATATATATATATATATATATATATATATATATATATACAAAATTATATTATTAGTCAAGGTAACTTAAGATTTTTATTACTACTTGTGATGTACTTGTTGTGTAGAATTGCTAAAGTGATACAAAATCTGAAATATTACGATAATCTAGAAATTTGAAACTAAACCGGCTTTTCAGGATACTATACTTGCATAATTTAATTATATAATGACCAAAATGCTCAATTTTCTGGAAATTAGGCCATAACATATTTCAAAATTGTTCGACAAATTTAAACTCTACAAAATTAAAATACTGCCGTAACACTATGCTTGAAAGGCAAACTTTTTTTTGTGACAAGCTGAGGACCCATGGGGTAAAACTAATTCAAGTATGCTGAATTCAATGGTGCTAGTTCCATTTCGAAGTTAGTCCTCATTTTTGAGATATCGCTTTCGACATATTTTGGCTCTGAGTCAAAATATACACTCATTTTCACGTTGATAGCTCTTGAACCATTAAAATTTTCGGTTTGCTTTCTTCAGCAAAGTTGTTGTGCAAGCTAAGACAAACAAGTTTGTCCATATCGAAACCGAAAAACAACATCTACATTCACATTTTTGTGTTTTTTTCTTTTCATTTCGACGAAAAACACTTTTTTTATCATTTTTTATCAATAGAAACTATTTAAAAGAAAATTAAATTGATTCAGTTGATTTTATTGTGAGTTTTCTCATTTTTTTTCCTAAAAACTTAACATTTTTCTTAACTTATAATTTCTTAACTTATAATATCTTGCAAATTCGAACAAATGTCACCCAAAGGTGCATGTACCTTTTGCCGCTGTACCAATGTTTGAGCCCTGCCGTCATTTGGTGAAAACGCTCGCCGTGCTCATCGGATTCCGCTGGTGATTGTTCGACGAATTTTTCCACATGACAATGCAAAAAATGTATTTTCAATGACATTCGAAAGTGTATACATATTATGAAACGCGGTCAGCATATTTTCAATATATCTGCACCAATCATCGGATCGTTCACTGAGAGCATTTCGATCATCGTTGATCAAACGGCGAATATATAGTCCATTAAGTATTTTGCTGTAATAAAAAGGATGCGAAATGAAATTTCATTTGATCAAAACTTAGATTAGAATAGATTCAAATACCAACCTTCTTTTATTTTCATTCCACTTAACCGTGGAAAAATGCGACGCAACTCGACGAACACCTTTCCATCTGGATTTGGCGCTTTTATAAAAATTTTAACTACTCCAAGCTTGATGTGGTGTTGGTAGCAATATTTCATAAGTGGAGCCTCAATGATATTGTCGTATCACAATCTAATGTTCTCACGTAAATCTCAATTCCGTTCGTGATATTGGTCACCTTTAAAACGTGTATTCCATAATCATATAAAAGACATGTTTTAGTGTAACCAAATTGCATTCCTCTTAAAAAAGCAACACTTTTAAATCTTCATAAGCTTTCCATTGATGGTCATTGTATTTAATCAAATCAAAGATTTTTTTCATTGATGTATAAATTTCCTTTGTGTTTGTGCTGAGTGCAATTGGAATGGAATTCGTTGAGTTGGTAACGTTAGGGCCTTCAAACTGCTTTTGGAGGAATCGATAAATATTCGCCAATCTTCGAGATTATATGCATTGTGGATACCAAACCACGGATATCAGTGCAGCAAAAAGCGAGTGAATTATTCTCAAATAGATTTGAGCACATACAAATGACGATGACGGTTTATTGCTCCATATATCGGAACATTTCGAGCCAAAATCATCACTTGTTTTAAATCCTTTGACAAAAGAATGGCCTGCCGCTGCGATAGTTTCAGGTGTCGTACCATAATCTCCCAACGATTTTGCGAGATTTCAATGTGATTGCATGGCGTAGTGACGTTTAATGATTCATATATTGATGCAGATGTTGATAAACATTCTTCAGCATTTGTCGTTGCAGTGTATGTCAAAGAACCAATTTTGTTTTCTGTTTTTACCGAGAATGTAATTCATCCACCCATAACATTGAACTGCATCATGTCCTTGTGGGTCGATCCATATCATTGGGACAAATGGCATCGCGGCTGTAGTGTTTTGCCATCTTTGCAGATGGAAAATGCATGTTGTATAAACAAAAGACGGCGTCTAATTTAAACCACTAGTAACATTTTGTGAAAAGTATATTCGATGTAAATCAGCGGCTTATATCGGTAAATTATCCACACACATAACAAAAGCACTTGAGTTTAAAACACCTATCTATATTATTTATTTCACCAGATTTCAGAAGCCGATTTTCACTTTATTTTTTGTGTTCTTTTGTCACGTTATATATTTAAATGAAAAACTTTTTATTTTTAATTCATATTACAGTTTTTTAGTTTTTACTTATTGTGCTAATTGTTTAACTTTTTTAGAAATATCGATTTCGAGAGTAATCTTTTCTTCGCTTTCTTTTTTACTACTGTTACATAATTTATTTTGAAACTGTTTATATACTGTTGCTATGCGCTGCTGTTTGGCACCTCCTTTGTTTTTAAATTAGGGATAATAAGTCGTACATTTTGTTGGTTTTTGTGTTGATTTTGTCGGTAAGTAAACTGTTGGTATTTTTGCTTTTGTATATTTTCAGGGTGTGAATTTTGGCCGCAATTTGACTCATGACTCATGAGAAATTTGTAAACGTACAGTATACAAATGTCTCATTACTCATAAGTTAAATTGTACCCAAAAGATATACCAATATATCTTCTAACTTGTTTAATTTCGATCCTTTTTTGATTCTATGCAAAATCCTTAAATTTTTATTGAATTTAGTGTACCTATGATTTTCAGTTTTTATGTGTTGTGCGAAACTTGATTTTATGTACTTTTTTTAAATTTGGTTATGTCATTGATATTGTTACGATTTTGCCTTGTCAATCAAGGTTCGAATCACTGGATTGTGAATAAATACACTGCTTCAATTTTGACTCACACAATTTTATTTACACAACACAATTTATTATACAACACAATTTTCACAATTAATTATTATAATTATAACACACTTTTTAATTATCACTTTAATAATCGCTTTAATAATCACTTTAATAATCTTTCTATTTAACCTTCACTGTATCACGTTTAAAATAATACTCAGCAATACACGTCAACGCGCGCCTTTATATACCAAAATATTTGTTTCTAGAATAATCCTAAATGCGCAGCAAATATGTTAGTATAGAAATACGCCTAAATGTTGAGTATAAATTATACACGTAATTGAACAATTAATGAAATTAACTTATTCTATTCTAATCTAGGTGTCACCGTAACACTACCCCCCACCTAAGCCTGTTCGTCCCGAACAGGATCCAGATCACCTCCTCTGTAGAGCGCCAAACGCTCTAAATGCACCACCTTTGGTTTACCTTTCCGTCCTTTCTGTATGCGATAAACCACGTCGTTCAACCTTTTAATGACAGTGTAAGGTCCTTCCCATGTGGGTTGCAACTTCGGTGATAATCCCTTGTGCCGTTGCGGGTTGTGAAGCCATACCAGTTGCCCTTCCTCGAAGCCTTGATTATTTGCTCGTATGTCATATCGAGCTTTCATTCGATCACTTGATATTCGAATTTTCTCCCGTACAAATTGATGTATTTCATTGAGTTCCTCTTTCATCCGGTCGACGTAATCCTGTCCGCATAGAGCTGCTGATGGAACAGCTCCAAACTTTAAATCTCCCGGTAATCGCAGATTGTTCCCAAATATGGTTTTAGCTGGTGTCACTCCTGTTGTGTCATGTACCGCTGATCGGTAGGCCATCAGGAACATCGGTATATGTCGATCCCAGTTACGTTGGTTCCTTTCCACAACTTTTGCTAGATATTCCTCCAATGTGCCATTGAATCTTTCCACCATACCGTCCGACTGTGGGTGTAAAGGCGTTGTTCTCGTTTTATTGATTCCAAGCATCTGACATATCTCCTGAAATACCACCGATTCGAAATTCCTTCCTTGATCCGTGTGAATTTCCATAGGTACACCAAATCTGCTAATCCAATTGTTGACCACGGCATCAGCTATTGTTGTTGTTTCCTGATTGGGTATGGGGTACACTTCCGGCCATTTGCTGAAATAATCCATTATTACTAGCACATATTTATTTCCGCTCTCGGTGGTCGGAAATGGCCCCGCCACATCCATTGCAATTCTCTCAAATGGTGCCCCGACATTATATTGTTTCATGGTTCCACGGCTTTTTCGTGCTGGTCCCTTTACTGCCGCACATTGGTCACATCTTCGACACCATTCTACTACTGACTGTCTACATCCGGACCAATAGAAACGTTGTCGAATTTTGGCTAATGTTTTATTAATCCCTAGGTGACCTCCACTTGCTCCTCCATGATACTCCTTGAGGATTTCCGCTATCCGATCTTTTGGCACCACTACCAACAATTGTTTTACTTTACCATCCGTGCTTTCCCACTTTCGTTTTAAACAACCATTTTCTATGTGGAGGCTATCCCATTGAGCCCAATATGCTTTTACAATGGGAGTTTTGTCAGCTATCTCACTCCATGTGGGCCGCTGTTCCTTTTCCTTATGTTCCATGATGAATGACAGGTCAGCATCCCGTAATTGCTCCTTCTTGATCATTTCATCAGTCCATTCCTCATCAGGTAGCACTTGCATAAGCCGAATATCAATGATGTTTTCCTTACCCTCCACACGCCCACAATGCTTGCATTCCACGGGACATGGTCTTCTTGATAATGCGTCGGCATTTCCATGTGCGGTTCCCTTTCGATGTTCAATTTGGAAATCGTAGCTTTGCAAACGTTCGATCCAACGTGCTACTTGTCCCTCTGGATTTTTGAATTGTAACAACCAGCGCAAAGCTCCATGATCCGTCCGTAGAAGAAATTTTTGGCCATAGAGGTACTTATGGAAGTGCTTAACACATTCCACTATAGCCAACAACTCTTTCCGTGTTACACAATAATTCCGTTCCGGTTTTGATAACATCTTGGAGTAATATGCAATAACTCGCTCCTCACCATTTGTTGCCTGTGATAATACTCCTCCTATACCATCATTACTTGCATCGGTGTCCAAAATGAATTTAACGTTGGGTATAGGGTATGCGAGGATTGGTGCTTCGCATAATCGTCGTCTTAGTTCCACAAATGCCTCTTCTTGATCATCCTTCCATTCGAATGCCTTGTTCTTCCTGGTTAACTCGTGTAAACTCTTTGCAATATTGGCGAATCCTGGCACGAATCGTCTATAATAGGTACACAATCCAAGGAAGCTCCGTAATTCATGTAAGTTTTTAGGTCGTGGCCATTCCTTCACTGCTGCGATCTTGTCTTCATCGGTATGGATTCCATTGGTTGTTACCTTATGACCCAAATATTTTACTTCCGTTCTAAATAGTTTGCATTTCTTTGGGCTTAGCTTCAATCCGGCAGCTTGTATCCGATCCAAAACCTCTGCCAAATTCCTTAAATGCTCGTCGAAATCCTTGCCCATAACGATGATGTCGTCCAAATATACGAGGCACGTCCTCCAATGTAATCCCTTTAGCACGCGCTCCATTAGCCGTTCAAAAGTCGCAGGGGCGTTACATAATCCGAATGGCATAACGTTAAATTGCCATAATCCGTTACCCACACTGAATGCCGTTTTCTCGCGATCTTCCTCCTGGACTTCCACTTGCCAATAGCCGCTTTGCAGATCTAATGTCGAAAATATTCGAGCACCCGATAATGTGTCTAACGTGTCATCGATCCTTGGCAATGGGTAACTATCCTTTTTCGTCACAGCATTTAATTTTCGATAATCCACGCAGAATCTCATGCTTCCATCCTTTTTCTCGACTAACACCACTGGTGAACTCCATGGACTGCTTGATGTTTCGATTACCCCTGCTGCTTGCATATCTTTTACCATTCGATCCACTTCTCCTTGCTTTGCCAATGGTAATCTCCTGGGTGGTTGGCGAATCGGCATTTCTGCTCCTGTATCTATTCGATGTTTTACCATTGTGGTTCTCCCATTATTATCCGATGTACTGCAGAATATTGGCATGTACCGCTCGAGCAATTGTTTTGCCAAATTTTTCTGTTCCTTAGTAAGATCTTCGGTCCATTTCTCCATGAGTTGTTCTACAACCTCTTTCTGCACTTGCGAGTTAGTCGTATTAACCGGATTTTTCTGCTCGCACTTCACAATCGCAGATATTTCTTCGCATTTTCCGATTATTGTCCCTTTCTTGATGGTTTTCGTCTTATCCGAGAGATTTAGAGTCCTAACTGGTACTCTATTATCGCTGTCTGGTTTTACTAAAACTTTCCCGATCATAATTTCTCTGGCTCCGCTCTCCGCTTCATTGGCTTCCACAACCCACAACCTGGGTGACCCAGAACCTCCTTCCAATCTTGCCCATACTATTGTTTCCGAGTTCGGTGGCAGCTTCTCCCGATGATCCATTATAATTTGCCTGGTCGTTTCTCTTATAACGGCGCTAACGTGAAGTGGCAACTCGATATTATCGTAGGTTAATACACCCCGTCCAACATCCACCACGAAGCCATTCGTTCTCATGAAGTCCATTCCCAAGATCACTTCGTCTACAATATCTGCAACCAGCACCTCGTGTTGAAAGTGATTTCGTCCAATCCTTATTTTTACGACCTTTTTCCCTTTTATTGCTGAATTTTCTCCAGTCGCCGTTCGTAATTTCATGCCATTAGCTGGTTCCATAATTCCATTGATAATATCCTCACGAACAATCGTATGTGTTGCTCCCGTATCCAGCGTGATCATGCATTTCTTCCCATCAATATCGGCTTCAATTGTTAAGCTGTCACCGCTCCTTGCTATTCTCGAAACATGGATGGAGGTTGTGGGGCAATCGGTTATGGGAGTCAGCTTCTGCCCCTGCAAACTGACTCTTTTTAGTTTAACGACTCCGCTGTCGTCTGACCCTCCTTTCTGGATTCTATCTGCTCCTCGTTTGATCTACGCTTCATAGGAGATGGCGACCTTGCTCGTTTCTTCTTAATCTCCCAACAGTCCCGTGAGATGTGACCCATTCTATCACATACCCAGCATTTAATCCTGCCACTTCCATCTCTGAACCTTGGCGTAGCCCGCGCAGTATCTATTCTGGAATCAATCTCCACTCGACGAATTTTCATTGCTGGTTTGATGATGGTTTGCGCAGTTTCGTTTGTTAACGCACAAGCGATGGTTTCCGTGAAAGTTGCCTTAGGTGACAACATCACCGCTCTGCGCGTCTCAGGATCTCGAATACCGTCAATGAATGCATCCATTTTAATTCGCTCTATGTAATCGGCCGACATATTTGAATGTACTAAATGCGCGAGCCGCTCAATTGCCGATGAAAATTCCTGTAGCGATTCTCCTGCTCTTTGGTATCGACCCTTCAATTCCATGCGATAGATTTCTCGTTTGTGGTCACTTCCGTATTTTCGATCTAACGCCTTCATAATTCCCATGTAAACGTTCCGTTCCTGCTCGGGAATGATTTGTAGTGTTTCCGCCGCTTCGCCTTTAAGAGCCACAATTAACGCTGCAACACATTGTTCCTCAGTCCACTGATTTTGCTTAATGGCCGTTTCGAATTGGAACTTAAAAATACTGAAGGAAGTTGTTCCATCGAATGTTGGTGGTTTTATCTTAACTGCGTTAACTGTCTGGATCACTTGATGTGTCGTTCCATTCACTTTAACATCTTGGAGCTCCTTCTCGAGACGTTTAACTTCCGTTTGAAAATCTTGTTTAACCGATTCAAATTTCTGTTGAACCGTCCCTTTAACATTTTGAATTTCTGCGTGTACTTCTGTTTGCAGTTTTTCCACTTTACCGTGTAGTGTAGAAGATAACTCCAGAAACTTCTCGTCCATTTTCTTTTGACCAACTTCTATTTGGTTTTTAATGTCCGCTCCTTGTTGCTCCATTTGTACCATCTTCTGTTTAATGTCCGCTCCTTGTTGCTCCACTTGTAACATCTGTTGTTTCATGTCCTGGTTCGACAATTTCATTTGATGTTTAATGTCCGCTCCCTGTTGCTCCATCTGTTGTTTCATTCCCTCGTTCGATTGTTTTATTCCCTCCAACTGTTGTCCCATCATTTGATTCATAGCAGCCATCAACTGCGAAAAATCGAAACTTCCAGATGGGTTTTGCGTTGTTTCGACCACCGTTTGTACGTCCTTTTCTTTCTTATCCATACTGATTTCATCCGTTTTTTCCTCCTCGAAATCATACACATCTGGATTTAAACCGTCCTTCTCCATGGCCTGACGTAGTCGCTCCACCAAACTAGCTTTTGTGCCTTCACCAGCCAAACCTCGCTGCTTCAGTTGCTCCTTTAATTGCGCAAGCTTTAATTCGTAGAGAATCATTTTTCTTATTATTCACAATCCCACCGCTGTCACCAATTGTTACGATTTTGCCTTGTCAATCAAGGTTCGAATCACTGGATTGTGAATAAATACACTGCTTCAATTTTGACTCACACAATTTTATTTACACAACACAATTTATTATACAACACAATTTTCACAATTAATTATTATAATTATAACACACTTTTTAATTATCACTTTAATAATCGCTTTAATAATCACTTTAATAATCTTTCTATTTAACCTTCACTGTATCACGTTTAAAATAATACTCAGCAATACACGTCAACGCGCGCCTTTATATACCAAAATATTTGTTTCTAGAATAATCCTAAATGCGCAGCAAATATGTTAGTATAGAAATACGCCTAAATGTTGAGTATAAATTATACACGTAATTGAACAATTAATGAAATTAACTTATTCTATTCTAATCTAGGTGTCACCGTAACAATATGTTCTTTGTATTTTATGTATTTGAAATGAGCGTTTGGCCTAAGTATGCTGACCTCCAGTTGTGTTTAGCCTTACCTGTGTATAAGGATCTCTGCATAGGTGGACCCATGTTTCTCTAGACAGCAAGGTAGCAGCCGGAGTCTTCTGTGAGAAGCTTTTTCCAAAACTGACAAGACCCCGCCTTTTTTGGGAACATGCGAGAAGGCTGGGTCTACAGACGAATGACTTTGTAGAAGTTGCATGGACGAAGAGGAGGAAGAGATTTTAGATAACCTCCTATGCTCGTGTTTGGCACTATCATACGTAAGCAGCTCCGAATGGTTTTAAACAGGTGTAAAGAGGAAATAGGATCCTGTGGTTTCACAGGAACGACCCTTTTAATATCCTTGCTACTACCACATTGTTCATTAGCTTCGTCACAATCAGTCGGGTTCCATGGCACAGTTTCGGGCATGGAGATTTCAAAACATAATGATGACAGATCCAACTTTAAGACGCAAATGATGAGGCGGCATGCCAGGCAAATCCAAAGAGTTTAAGAATTCCACTGGACTATTGACGAGTTCATCTTCGTTTTCAATGCGATCGATAGATTTGAATGAATGCAATTCTCCCGGAATTTGATTTTGAAGCGTCCAATTCAAGTCATTGACATCAATATTATTCGCTGCTAAAATTGCTCATACCCTGTAATCTTCGGATATACATTAGTGATGAGTTCATCTTTCATTGAAGTGAGTTGGCAAATTTCAGATGGAATCAATATTAAACCACTTGAAGTATCTACAGGAATTTGTCCATTTCCGATTCTCAGCAGTTCTTTGGAGAAAACTTCTGCGGTTCTATCCTGCGTTGCAAGAACACTCGCATATTCATACTCAATATAATGGTTTTCACGTATCGCCACAAATACGATAACTTGAGACATGCGTTTAATTCACCCGCCACTGTTGATTTCGCAATGACGGGAAGTGTTTGTCGAAAGTCGCCCACCAACAATATCATCACGCCACCATAGCGACGATAATTGTTGTGTAAATCTTTCAATGTTCGATCATGTGCTTCTAATGATTGTTTGTCCGCCATCTTCTATTCATCCGATATGATCAATTTACAATTTTTTAATATTTTTGTCATGGCTGATTGCTTTGAAATGTTGCAAACAGGATTCTCGTTGATTTGCAGATTTAACGTAAGTTTCAGTACTGAATGTGCCGTTCTTCCACCTTCCAAACAGTGTTGCACCAACTCCGGTAGATGCGAGAGCTAACGCTATGCCACTTTGAGCACGTATTGCTGCTATTATCAATGATATCAGGAAAGTTTTCCCAGTTCCGTCGGGCGCATCATGGAAAAATAGTCTGCCGTTTCTTCAGACAAAAGTTCATCACTCATAAGCAAACACAAATCTGCAATCAGCACTAACGCTTCATTGTAGATGTCATCGTTCATTTGCAATTCGAAATTTCCTGTCGCGACACGAAAGCGATACAAAATGTCTTCTGCGATGTCATCTTTGTACGTATCCCATAATTGACGTGGGTGACATGTTGAAATGATTATAGCGAAAAGTGTACGAACTTGATTAACGGGCGAAGAAACTATTGCATCGTCTAGCGTTTGATTCCAGTGATTGTCGTGTTCAAGCAATTGTGACTGTTGACATGCTTCTCGAAAGGTTGCACACACCGTACCATTCACAGTCCACAATGACTCAAATGAAGATGAACCGCGCACATTAACCAAAAGCAACCGAAGGTAGAAGCGTTCGCCATTCTTTGAATGTATTGTGTAAATTCGTCCCAATGCATCACTTGAAAACACACCTGGATATCCATTTGGGAGTTCAAGGTTTTCCCTCGCGTATACTGAAAGATATTTTCAGTTGAAGTAAGTGCTTCGTCCAAATGGGTTAAGCAATGATTGGCCCACCAGAATCTATTAGGTCAGCCTTCAAAGAATATAGATTTGGCGGCATCTCTGCTGCTGTATCACCTGGGCTACAATATTTCGAATTTGTTGTACTCATTGGTTGCTTTTTGCCAAGTTATACTTTTGGCGACGTAGACACGGCTAGCTAGGTGCTACTCAGTTGTATACAGAGACAGCTGAAGCCATCTGGGTACTCTAGGCATGCTTGTTTAGGTGATTAAAAGAGAAAAAATTTGAGTTGTTTTAATATCATGAATGAAAAAATTGAGATACAAGGCTTTTATTCTAAAGAACATGAGTTTTAAGATTTCAAATAGTTTTGCTCTACTGAGTCCAGCTAAAATTTATATTTTTATTCAAGTGCGTCGTTTTATTAAATGGCAAATTTATTAAAAAACTTATAATTTATTGACACTATTCTAGTTTTCCCTGGAAATAGGAAATTGGTAAAAATATTTGGAAATCATTTTTGTCTGTAATTATATTTGCTGGCCTCTTGATCGAATTTTTTTTGTGTAAATATTCTCGAAACGAAGCAAAAAGGAAACTTTTCTTTCATAAAGCTTCTAGCTGTTCAATCAATCAAAAAAAAAACACTTTAATCAAGACCACAAAAATTATTTTGAAAACAGTAAGCCAAAATTTTAATTCGCCTAATTTTATGCAATTGCCATACACGTCACTAAAAGACAATTATGTTTTAAGAGTATTCTTTACTAAATTAATCTTGAGCCTAACCTAAAAATTTAATTCAATGTACTCATTTATACGTTTTTGCTTTGCAAATAAATTTGCAACAATACCGGTCCAGATCAGTTTTCTAAAATTAAGCGGCAATGACAATTTTTTACAATAAACCTTTTTTCAACAAAAAATCGGGCACCTTACAGCTCAGGTATATTGATTGATTGGTAAGAACTTCATATTTAAGCTTTTCCACAAATTGGGAGATCCTAGCGATTTTTAGTCGGAATCGGTAAACCGGAAGTAGCAGCTTCCATAGAAGCTTTCTCGTTTTATGCAAACACTTTGAGAAGTATATAGTATTAGGAAAAAATATTAAAACCAAAATATTGTAAATTTTATTTCAAACAAAATTAGTTCAGATCATTTTTAAACTTTTACCGGACATGACGAGTTTTGATAAAAGAAACTTCTTTTCTCCAAAATTCGGCATCTCTACAGTCCAGGCGGATTGACTATTCGGAAAAAGCTTCATACTGACATTTTCCATTAATTAGGAGATCGTTGCGAAATTTGGTGTAGAAATCAGTGTGCCGGAACTGCAGCTTTAATGTGAACTTTTTCAATTTTTGCAATGATGTTGAAAAGTTTAGCATTTACAAAAATGAACAATGAAATAAAAGATTTAAATAAATTTAAAGATTAAATTTTCAGCTCTCCTTGTTGGTCTTCTGAAATTTAAATTATGGTCGGTTCAATGTACATCTTCTATTCTTCTATACTTTTGTATGAAAATTCTTAAATGTCGAAACAGGAGGGAAAAATATAAGAATTGCTATTCCACATTTTAAAAATAATAATAATTTTTTGATTTTTCGCTTAGAAATCGCTTAGAAGAAATATTTTTTTGTTCGTTTTTGATCAAAAGCGGGTTATGTTCTGATCTGATTGTATTTTAATTTCTGATTAAAAAATTTCCAGCATTGGTAAAAATTAAATTCCGAATATAACAAATACAGAGAAATATAAAGGAAAGGAAAGAAAAACAGTGAATGAGCTTTAAGCTCAAAATGGAATGCATGGTTTGTAAAGTTACTGAAAATTATGAATGATGAATAATTTTTGTCTTTTGCTGATTAAATCAAAACATGAATTTATATTTTAATGCAAATGGTAAGAAATTGCCAAAAGCACCTTGCCACAGAATATAGAGTACTTTATAATATATGACATTGCTACGTAAATGAATTTATTAATTATTTAAGAAAAATTAGTTAAATACATTTACAATAACTAAAAACGAAACTGAAGAACATACGAATGAACGAGAATGCCTTGGAATTAACTATGATCAACATAACCTTAAACATGAATTTCAAAATTTATATAATTAAAATGTTTTTATCATTATTCAAGCATATCTACTTACATTTATTTTGATCATTCAATTAAAGACGGTTCAGTGTTACGTTCTTTTGTTCCTTCTTACCTTCTGAAATTTTTTTAAACCGATTTCAGTGGTTAAAAATGACGTTTTTTTATTGTGGTGAATTTTTTCAGCCACTTCGATTGATTTAAAAAAAATCGGAAGGAAGGAAGGAATGAACACTTAAGAACTTTTTGATAAACTTTAATAAACTGAATTAATTTCGTTCTCGTTTTTATTTAAAAAAAAGTATGTATCACAAATTGACAGCTAGTCATTTTTGATAATAATAAATTTTTGAGATTTTCATCAAATATAAGAAAAAAATTCGATTTCGAACTTTCGATAATAAAAGATCAGAATCCCACTGATACGTGACTAGGAAAATAAAAGAATCTTCTATTTTTGATTTCTTCTATTTGATTGAAGATGTCATTGAATCGTCGTGAATGTATTTTGACAGTCTTAAGGTCCGGTTTTTTTCGCTTTAGAAGTCAAGAGTTGTTTAACCATGGGGATATCTATGTATACATTCGTCGGGTTATTTGTATGTATACATAAGTCGGGTGTTGGCCACATTATATAGGCTCCTAAAAAACGAATAACGGTTTACTGATTTCTACAAAAATCGCTGGGATCTTCCAATTTGCGAAAAAAGCTTAAGTATGAATTTGCATCCCGATCAAACAATCCATCTAGGATGTAAAGAGGCCAATTATTTGTTGGAAAACAGTTTTTTTGTCAAAAATCGTCATTTCCGCTTAAATTTTAGAAAACTGAGCTGGACCGGCATTGTTTCAAATTTAATTAAGAATCTTTTAGTTCTTAATCGTTTTTCTTGTAAATGATGTAATTTTCCAGTGAACCGATTTCGGTCAAAAATCACTACGAGCTCCTAATTTATGAAAAAAAGTTTGTTTTTCACCCCGATGAGTCAATCCGTCTGGGCTGTAGAATATCATCAGACATTTAATCTGCACGGCATTTAATTACATTTCCCGATTAATTTTAATCGTATCACGAATATAGAAATCCCAGTTTTTATAAAGTGCTTTCTAGACTGTATTAATTACTTTTAATGCCAGACCTCGTTGTTTCGCCGATGAATACTTATAATTAAAATAATGAAAACAATGGTTAGTGATGTATTTAGGGTTAAGATATTAATTGGTCTAATTGGTAACGCGATGAATGTTACAAACCGGCATAACCTAACCTAAAGACGATAAACATTGAAACACGTTCGATAATTGTCGTTGCTCATCAATTTGTAGTAGTTATAATTGAAAACAATATAAGAATGTATGATAAATCAAAAGCACAAGTGTAATTTGACATATTTTGTTCACATCCCTGAGCTTTAGCGTTGGCCAAGTGGATTGCTTAATAAATTTCGGTGAAGGTAAGTTAAAATCAACTTAATCGTTAATAATTCTACATATGGCTCAGGTTAATTAGTTCAATGTGTTACTTTACCACTAGAATCTGCCGATGTTATTTACATAACTTATTTCATTAAAATTCGAATTTGCAACTTCATTTAACTTGGTTTTGCTAGCGTTAGTGCTGATTATTATCGCTTTATTAATGCTAAACTATACCGACTTTCGCTTTATATATAATTAACAGCATTGCCAAACGTATTTTTTTAATTGGATTTATGAAATTTTAAACTGATCTACTGAATATCTGGCAATAAAATATCGCATATCGATTGTCATCTTTTACTTTTAAGTAATTTTAGTCTTGTAACTAATCCGAAATTGATAGTGCCTAAGCATTGAATGCAGTTTGTTTTACGAACAAATGTCGCGATTAATATTTGAGTGTGGTTTACTTCATTATCGTGCAATGATCATATTCTTAAAAAATGTTATGATGTCACAAGATTAATCGAGGTTTCGGATAAATTTATGTAATTCGAAATCACCTTTTACTTTTTAAAAATGATAAAGAAATTCAAGGTTATTCGTTATATCTCAAACGATTTTCAGTTATAAGCAAACAACTTAAGTTTATACATTTTTGTTAATTAATCAACTCGCACTTTTCTATACATACCACAACTTTATACGCCCTATCAGGGCCACAAATTAGTATATTTCTTGTCGGTAAAACATTGGAACATGAATACTATATAACCTACCTAGTTGAAGAACTAGTGTGACATATTATTGTAATTTACTCTTAG
This sequence comes from Nephrotoma appendiculata, assembly GCA_947310385.1. Taxonomy (NCBI): domain Eukaryota; kingdom Metazoa; phylum Arthropoda; class Insecta; order Diptera; family Tipulidae; genus Nephrotoma; species Nephrotoma appendiculata. The sequence continues at coordinate 248,787,767 of OX371224.1, forward strand.
TAAATTTTATAATGGTTTTTTGAGATTTTAATAAGATTTTAACTAGAACTGAAAACTGTATAAAGTATTAAAATGAAGAATTAAAAAGCGATAAAACCCAAACATAAGTGGTCCAAAAATATTACAGCACACCAAAAATAGTCGTAATACTCTATTTTTGCAAAATTATAGAAATTGAGGAAATGATGTAACGTAAACGTATCACAACTTTCATCATTACGGAATAATTGGATAGTGGTCGACATAATATGAAATATGAGTGGATTCGACGTAGCCTGTCATACAATTTTAAACAAAATGTTATCAATAAAGCTGCTGGTGACGTAATAGAGCATTTAATTTATTTAAGTAGCGTCGCGCCCCTTTACGGCCGCCTGTTTTCCCACGTTAAACTATCTAAATTTTTTACAATGAAGCAGCTACGTGACAACCTGAAAAACATCAGTAAAAGCTTGATTATCCGGTATCCAATTAACCAGAACACTCCGTTAACCGGAATTTTAATTTTTAGGATTTTTGTTTGCCTTTTTCTCTTTCACAAGGGAAATTTTTTTTATTATTATTCGGGGATTCACAGAAAATATACTTTCTTTTACTTTTTCTGTTTTATGCATGCTTAGTATTTAATTTCACGATAGTAGTTCAATGCCTTATTAATAGTAAATTAACACTAATTTTAATAAATAAAGAAAAAATTAACTTTAGTAAATCCATAAATAAATATTAATATGGCTTCGCCCAGCAAAGAACCAACAAACAGGAAAAGAAATATGTTATCAATCAGTGATAAAATTGAAATGATTAACAGATTGAAGAGAGGTGAATCTCGAGAGCGATTGATGAGTTTTTATAATATTCGCAGTTCAACTTTATACGACGTAAAAAGTAATAAAGAAAAATTGTTGGTTTGCTTCTAAAATGGAAAACGATAAATTCGCTAATACTAAGAAAACAATGCATAAAGCTAAACTGGAGCAACTCGATTCTGTTTTATATGAGTGGTTTTTGTGTAAGTGAAGTGAAGGAATGCCAATAATTGGTCCCATCATCATAGAAAAAGCTAAATATTTCTATGACACTTTAAAAGTAACTGAGCAGTGCGTATTTTCATCCGGTTGGTTAGCAAGTTTTAAATCAAGGCGCGGTATTCGAAAATTGAATATTTCAGGTGAAAAGAAAGCAGCAGATGAAATCGCAGCAAGCGATTACTACACAAAATTTAAAGAAATTCTAAAGAAATATCATCTCACTCGTGCACAGGTTTATAATGCTGATGAAACGGGATGAAACGGGGGTGTTGTGGCGATGTTTACCAAATTCTACTTTAGCTGGAGCAGGGGGAGCTGCTGCTATACTGGCTTCAAACATAACAAACAGCAATTAACAATTCTTCGGTTGCAATTATTGGTTATTGGCTCGATCAAAAGCATATTGACAAATATTAGCGGCTTACCGGTAATATATAAATCCCAGTTGAATGCTTGGGTGAACCGAGAAATATTTATTAACGGTTTAAATCAAATTTTATAAGCACACAATCAAAAATTTTGCTATTATTAGATAATTGTAGAGCTCACTCTTCAACAAGTGAGCTAGTATCGTGGATGGTGGAGATTTCAACCGATGGATCAGAGCATAATTTAGAACTTCAAATGTCACTTTAAAAAACAGTTTTTAAGACTACTGCTGATTCAATGAAATCGTTTCAACAATCTTATAACATGAAAAATGCAATTATTAAAGCAGCGTTTACCTGGACTGAAATAAAATGTTCAACTTTAGCAAATAACTGGAACGATCAACCCTCGAGCTCCTTAAACTACATCAACCATTTGAGAGCCGCATGTTCAAAAGTTCGAAGAACAAACTCTTGCCAAGATCTGTACAGATATTTGTGGAAATGTTTATTGCAGTCCACCAGCTAACACTTTTCTGCTTGTTACACAATAGTTTTTCTCTGCTTTAGAGAGGGATCAACTATAAAATTCCACAACCCGCTTATTACTCACTTGCATATGTGATAACACTGCACCTATTTCTATATTACTAGCATCTGTATCCAAACTGAATATCCCAACTGCTCGGGAAAAATAAGGATGCCAAAATCGGAATGCTATACATAATTTCTTCTTCAATTCTTCAAATGCTTTTTAATGTGCCGTGTTCACTGAAATGGTTAAATTTTTTCGGTGAGGCGATTACTTAAATCGTCACAAATTGTCAGTAGTAGGGGCATAACCCTAGAAAACTTCTTAGTTGATTAATATTCTTTCATGCTTAACAAAAAGTTAACCTCTTCCCTGAACAGGCTGTATTTCCTTGCATTTAACTAAAATCCGGTAATCCCGGACAGCTTGTATAGTATTTTCTTAAAATTTTTGACGTGTTTATCAAATGCGGCCTACTACAGTGATGTCACTTAGATAAGCCAGACATATTTTCTAATTCAGACCTGTTAGAATTTGCTCCATTGATAACAGCAACCCTGAACGCCTTATTAGCAGAAGTAACAGTAATTCAAAAATAGGCTGGAATACTATTGAATTATTTATATCAACTGTCAATGAAGAGGATGAGTGCGCCTTAATAGAGGGAAAATTATCATTTACTATTTTTTGTAATACAGAGAATAAAAACATAAACAACTTTTATCAACACGTCAAGCAATTATTGCTGAAGTTAATAAAAATTTGATGGCCGCAGGGTAACGCAAAATAATACGCAAAAACGGAATGGGAGCTTTTTAATCTGTTCTGGGGCCTAGGCACTCCTCCCAACTCTTTCGCGGTGCGCTTTTCCCATCTTACTTTTTGACGTTTGCCAGCTAATTTGAGGACGTACGGTTATAGGTCCGATTTTCGTAGAACCATCTGCACATTGCCAGTATTGGCATTATGGAATATGGGTCGGCCGATGAATTTTGCGAATCCTATCGGCATTTGAACCCGGTCCAAACGCCAAAGCTTTAACCACTGCGCTGCTTGGTCGGTATAATCTGATTGTTACCTTAAAAAAAAGAATAGCGCAAATTTTTTTTTATTAATTTTTGTTAACTTTTCATCATAACAGATATCCTAAGCGATAAAATTAAAATGATGCCAAAAACTAAATTTGCCTTAATTTTTAGCGTTCGTCACGAAAATCAATTTGTATATTGTAAATGTAATTTTGGGGCCATTTTTCGCAGAGCCAACAAAAACGTACACCCTTTTTTATAATTTCGACAAATGTAGTTTAAGCCTATAGTTAAAATATTATTGTAGAGATTACAATGTAAGATTATCCATTGACCATGATCTTCATCGAGCGCACAGTTAAAAATTTAAAATTACGATTAGCTGAATGTAAATGTGTATATGGAAATTTAAAACAATTTGCGACTGATAATAAAATACCTGACAGGATTTTATTTTAACAATTCTGATTTATATGTTTTGCTTAATTTGTGTCTCTGACTTTGAAATATTTGTCATTGGCGGCTTTGAAAATATTGTAGTTATTTTTTTTATTATAATTATTTCAGTTGGTGAAATGTATACGTACTCGTATGTTGTTATTACATAAATGAATTTAAATTGCTGAAATTGTACGTTAGCTGTTTGTATAATAATGTTTGATCTTGCTGGTTTAGTTGTTTTATTAACATTTTAATAGGGAAGGAAAAATGATAACGATATTCGTATGAGAAAATTTATTTATTTTTATAGCCTCATACATGATAACATGATAAATTAAACCAAAGCGATAAATTTGTTTTAAATGTCTAATAAATGTCTATTTTTATTTTCAGATTTCAACGTAATACACGGACAAAGTATAACGGATAATATTAGGATACCTGTAGTTGTAATATGGGGAAAAAAGGATATACCTGTTTAAGGACAACATTTTGCTGTTTTAATTTACTTATATGGGTATGTACGCGTGTACCATCTAATATGAATTAAGTAACGCATTTTTTACATAATTGTATTTCATAGATATGTGGTTGTGCTTTTCTTGGTGCTGGACTATGGCTACATTTAGGATATGCCGGTTATGCAACGCTGCTTCCGACACATGATGCACTAAGTGCCGGATCATTATTTTTAACAGTAGGTGTTTTAAGTTTCATTGTGTCATTCTTTGGCTACTGTGGCTCGTGGTTTCAGTCTAGGTGCCTTGTTTTTATGGTAAATTTATTTTATTATGCTTTTCTATAACTTCATTTTCATTACCATAAATATGTTTTATTCCTTTGCAGTACATTGCATTAGTTGTACTATTATTTTTAAGCGAATTTCTTCTGGGAGCTTTAGTATTTTTATTCCGCGGTGGAATATCGCGTGTGGTAGCCGATGAACTAAAACAAGGAATTGAATTACATTATAATTCAACAGATCGGGGTGCACTAGCAGCACCATCCGTCGCAGCTATATGGGATCATTTACAAATAGAAGTAAGTGTATACAATAATTACTCAAGTTTCATAATTTGTATTAATACATTTTTGTTTTGTAGCTACAATGTTGTGGTGTAAGATCATACGAAGACTGGTATGATATTCGTGCATGGCCTAACGAAAGATGGGTGCCAAAATCATGCTGCCGTAAATTAGAAAGTGTTATTATTATAGAGGGATCGGGTGATGACAATACCGAAATTGATTGTCACAAGGCAGCCGATCCAAGCGTTTGGTGGAGTCACGGTTGTGAGCAAATGTTACAAAAATGGTTTATGGATCGATTACATATCGTGGGTGGTATAGCACTCGGAATATTAGCGGTTCAGTTAATTGGTCTAGTCTGCTCAATGCTATTGTATTATACAATAAAATATAATCAAAGTTCGCATACGTATAAGTCATATTCGCCAACAATTGAAAACAATCCTAGAATAAGAACATATTCAGACGCCGAGTAAATGTTCGAATATTAGAAATAAGTAATTTAAGACTAGTGTAGTATATATAAATATAATATAAATAATTGTTAAATTAATTTTTAAAGTTAAAATGAAATATTAATAATATTTATAAGATCAATTTATCGATCTTCGTTTCTTTTATTTTTTAATATAAAGTACAAAGATTCTCATCTGATACGCTAATATACAAAAATCGAAATTGTTAATTTTGTTTTATTTTATAGTAGCTATAAAACCGCCTTATTTCTCAACAATAAACCGATTAAAGTCGGTATCTGTATAATTCTGGTCAAAAGCCAAACTTGTAATAACATTATTATGATGAATGCATATGCACGTAACCAAACAAATTAATTGTTATGTTTTAATAATTTATTTCCATTTAATGGATAGTCTCTAATTTATTTTGCATTTAAAATTACAAAAAAATAAAGAATATTATAATGTGTACAACGATGTTATTTATATTGCAATGAATAATCAATTTTCTGGAGGTAGGTACATATTTCGATAGTTTATTCCTAATGACACAGCGTGGTACCTAAATCTGGTGTGCAAAACTACCACTGAAAATTTAAACCGGCACAATCAAAACCACGAGCCCCAGTAAAATATCCAGGAGCAGTGGCAAGCTATCCAGCTAGCTATAACTGCAGAAGCGGAAAATACAATTGGAAGAAGATCACCTTTCGGTTTCACTGTAGTTATATTATAAAAAATATTTTTGGCTCGTTTAACCGCTTTTTATATCTCAACATTTACCTATTCTGTTCACCATTAATCTTGCGCTTATTGTGGAAATAGCACATAAGTACATTTATAAATTTGATATAATGCACAGCACAATCTAATTAAATTCACACATCCTCCCGATCTATTGGTACACATCCCCATATACTTTATCATCGAACTCTATTCCGAAGTCTTGCCTTTACTTTCTCCTTCTGTCCTTGGGCTTCCTTAATTTTCTTACAATATAGATAATGCCTATTGATGTATACCACGATGAGATATCGAATTTTTTGGTAGACGTTCTGGGGCCCTATTATGAAACCGTTCGCATTCCGCATTTTTTGCGATTTTGCGGATGCGATCCGCCCGTTGCGTTTGTATTATGGAATGCGATTATCGCATATCGTATTTCCCAAAGGGAAATTTTTATTGGGAATTTTTTTAATGTCATTACAACATCTGTCAATTCTTATAACCTATATAACGATTCGCAGTGTTTTTGCATTTATTTATTCTATCAATAAATAAAAATATTAAATGGATTGTGTTGCCTTATATTTAAATATAAACTGTGAAGATGATGAAGAAGGTGATACAACGTCAATATCAAAAAGAATTGTTTAACGAAGCACGTCCAAACCCAATTGAATTATGTGACAATATTGAATTATGAGATAATAAAACTTTAAATTTTACTATTATCACTTTTATAATAGCTTTTTATTATTTAGTTAAAAAAATTCTATTAATAATTAATTATTTAAAAAAATAGAAATTTAACGTGAATGAACGATAAATATGCGATATTCGACTGCTTATAAGCATTCGCATTTGTCAAATATAGTTTCGCAAAAATCCGCCATGGCATTTTGTAATATGGCGTTCGCATCCGACTTCGGGCGCATTTTTGCGAAAATATTGTACTGTAATACCAAAATGCGATATCGTATGAAAATGCGAAATCGCATTTTTTTCATAATAGGGCCCCTGCTGACAACTACACCTTAATATCAGCCTTTAGTGTCTCAATCACCGTAATGAGTTGGTTTATACCACGGATGGTAAATTCTGGTAACGGTGTATTTACCGGCTAGATATTTCAAGAGAAAGTATATATAAATTTTTCAAACTGGTGACGCCTCCAGCCTTTGCTGCTAACATCATGGTTGGACCTTTCATGACGCAGTCAGAATCTAGCTCTAAAATTCCATTGTCCTGAATCTATCTTCGCATCAACTGATTTCCACATATGACAACTAGTTAGTAGTTTTTGTTTGGTGCAGCCTCACCCAAGCATGTTTAAAGGTGAAGGGTTGAATCTTGTATGACATCTTCACTTCCGTCATATCATATGGAATGTGCTACTGGATGTTATTCAGATCTTGTTGTAACTGCGCTGGACTTAGAAACACTGGTCTAATTTTACCCCTGTGAATATGTTTGCTGGTCTCTACGCAGGATTAATATTATGTGCAACGTGATATCAATAAAAGATTGTTCTTCTTCCCTAACTATTTCTCTTTCATGTAGGCTCTTGACTTAATGCTCATGAAAGAGGTTGACTTACACTTTCATCTTCTCCTGGCTTCTGCATTATTTTCAATTTGCTCTGTTTGTTCATCATAGGCATCCGCAAACCGATTATCTAAAACCCCAAAGAGATCATAGGCCAAGTAATCGATTTCATCGACTTAACCTCTTTTCGAGGTGATAATGGATTATAAGTTTCCACTCGGTAAACTAAGCTGTGCCTTCGACATCTCTTTGCAATAAATTCCTATGTTATCTGCTAATGGGGTCGCCTTCATTCCTTCTTCTGCTTTACTATTTATCGATATAATGTTGATAAATAGTATCGTCCTAATTACTGAACGTCGTGAACAGTTTTTCGGGATTTGTTGTTCTGGTGATCTGGTACCAGTTCCCTCATATGCTTTAGCATGGTTGAACGTAGCAGTTGTGTTTGATAGTTTCTCTTTCAATCTTAATCAGTAGCATGTTGACTTTGTTAACAGGCCGCTTCACTTCCTTGCCATTTTGCATCTTTAACTTTACAACCCTGACGATACATCCTCCCCTGCAGTATCCGCTACCCTGCCTAATACCCATTGCGAACGTGGGAGATTCATCTCTTTTATAAACACTAACTCTCCTTCCTTTTGGGCTGAGCTCCTGCTATTTTACTTCTAATCGCAATGTGGGAAGATAATCCCGTATTCACTTTCTCCAAATTTCTTCGCTCAGCCTTCCTTCTACCTTCTATCTTTCATAAAGGCTGAGTATACCTTAAAATCAATATCGTGTTCGTCCGTGTCGCGCTTGAAATACTGTCACAGAACTTCTTGAACATTCTGATGTGAATGGGCAACATAATTACCAGCTTGCTAGCTGGCCAAACTATGGCCCGATTACAAAAATGTAAAAATTCTATAGCTGCAACTTTACAGAAAGTGCTAACATAAACTGTAAATTTTTAACCGCTGTAATTTAATACGTAAAAAATTGCCAAGTTGTTATGGACGCTTTTCGAACATCCAATTTCAGCTTACTCAGGATAGCAATCATTCATTCAACCAACATTATATTGATTGGAATGACTCCAGCTAAGACACAAACTGTTTCGGTTGAGACTATCTTATACGCTTTAGTTATACCAGTTAGAATCGCCTTTCGTGCACATATTAGTGTTCTTCGATGCTGTTTATTCTAGGTCATGGATGCAACCACTAAGTGGCCGTATATCTTAGCAAGGTAGTTTCAAACTCGTTATGGTGGTAACGTTCCTTCCACCATAACAATCACCAAAGGTGGTCTTTTAATTTCAAATGTACCTTTCAGTGGGATCAAAAAGGTTTTGGAAGACGACAGCTCCATTTTGTTGCTATTACGCCAATTAACCATCCTGTCTATGGCATTCTGCGCTACCCTGAATACTCAGTCTTGAATTGCCGGCAAAAAGCATGACCTTGTCGCCCAAGGATTCTTCTTCTTGGATATTATCCTGCATACTACTTTTGAAAACTATATTCCAGAGGTGCGGACCCAAAATTGAACCTTGTGGAGGACGTTTATTTACGCTTTTGGAAAGCGTACTATTGTTTGACACAACGGTAACAGATCTGTCAGAGAAATATCTGTTAATGATCGAATAAAGATCTATTGGACAGTTCATTCTTCTCAAACCTTTCAGATACATACAGGAATACTCCTACTATACATACTTTTGCTCTGACTCTTAACTATGGTGACCCTTTTGACCATAGCGTCCCCTGTTGACATATTTTCTCTGAACCCGAACTGCTCATCGCTGTATTTCCCGCTACTTTGGAATATGCTCAACAATCTGCCGATAATCAATTTCTCGAGTAATTTACCTAAGACTAGCAGCCGCATGGTTGGTCTGTATTTTTTCATGATTATTACTTTGCCATCATTTTGGAAAAATTGCTCCAGATAAGCATTCAGGAAGCTAGTAGTCCTTGGTCTAATTACTGGCTAAGATCTTTGTATTTCCTCGACCTCGATGTTGTCTAGGCCTGGCGCTTTACCTTTTTTCATGGACATAATGGCAACCATACCTTTTTCACTGTTAAAGTATTCCACCCGATTCTTGTGTGGTGCTATATGGACATTTAGTAGTGTCTTCCCAAAATGTTGTGGCCTGACCATCATGGTATGTTTTAAAGTTTTCCTGTGCTGAATTTGTACACGAAGAACCACGGTTCTGTATTATCAATAAATGATTTGATTCCCTCTGATAGAACTTTCAGAGTTTATTAACTCTAGTACATTGGATGGTAAGGTCATTTGACCACCACAACTGATTAAATATTGTAGCATCATCATCTCAAGTATATGTAAATTACCGTGACACGGCTCTATTAAACATCGCATTGAGGAGTGTGCACTGAGCGGGCGACGCTCATATGTCTAGGAATTCCATAAAAGATTGACTTTCTGTATAAGCTAACAATATATGGCGTAATATGTAGAATTATAGTGGAAGGGGCAGTATCTGACCCCTTCTAAATAACATCTGGTGTCCGACAGGGAGGTACGCGTTCGCCTGTGCTGTTTATTCTGGCGGTCGATTACGTTAACAGAAAAGGCCAAATTCTTCGATATGAGATGATATCATGCTTCTTAGCGAAAGACCAAATAATATCAAAGACAGTTGTTGAACACCGCTTGGCGTAACTCGAAATGTCTTGGTTTCAAAATCAACAACAGCAAAACAAAATTGTTAACAATACCACGGAAAATCCCTACAGCAAATTTCGAAATAAACGACCACAACTTTGGCAACGTGGAAGATTTTAAATATGTCGGGTCAATTATAACATCAACGAACCATATTGAGGCAGATATAAAAGCCAGCAAAGCAGCCGGACGTTGAGTCTTTTACACACATGACACAATCGAAGTTATGCGATCAAAACAGATTCCAATCCATTTTCAGCGACACACCCGGAAAAAATTTAAAGGCTAAAGCAGTCATCCACCTGAAGCCTTACGTCCATCCTATATCCCTTTTTGCTACCTGTAAACACATTTGTGCATTCCTTTCAAACTTTGTGCATTCCTTATAAAACACTATAAATGTATACACAATTGTGTTGGTTGTACTTCAAATCAAAACTATAACACTATAAATGTATACACAATTGTGTTGGTTGTACTTCAAATCAAGCGAAAAATTGTATCCAAAACGCCATGACATATTATGTTTTTTTATTCACACATTTGTGTGGTTTGGACTTAAATTGAGCCAAACAATTTTTTTTTAGGGATATACCGGCCAAAGTGCCCGGTATCTTTCACTGAATTAGCAAGAGTTGAATGCAAACTAGATCGTCTAGTTTTGTTGTTGGTTGTACTTCAAATCAAGCGAAACTTTGTGAATTCCTTAAAAAACACTATAAATGTATACACAATTGTGTTGGTTGTACTTCAAATCAAGCGAAAAATTTTATCCAAAACGCCATGACATATTATGTTTTTTTATTCACACATTTGTGTGGTTTGGACTTAAATTGAACAAAACAATTTTTTTTTAGGGATATACCGGCCAAAGTGCCCGGTATCTTTCACTGAATTAGCAAGAGTTGAATGCAAACTAGATCGTCTTCACAAAACTCAACATTATTTCACCGATTGAGAACTCAGAGTAGAGTGAGTTGAGTACCCATCGTCGTCGGGCTGAATTCATGCAACGGGACCAACGCACATCTACTAACAACTCCTGAGGAAATGTTCGCAATGCTTACCTACAAACCTAAATTGACTGCAGAAACGACTTTTTCAACAACTGCAGGAATGCGGCTTCCGGGTGAAGGTAACCAAATGTAAATTTTTTCGCAATGAATTCAAGTACTTGAATATAATCGTAGATGGCCAGTATATCCATCGAAAATCGATGCAATAACTTCGATGCCGGTCCATGAATACGTCCTCGATCGTTTTTAGGAGCAATAAACTTCTACGGAAAGTTTGTCCAATAAATGCATCAGTTGCGATCTCCATTGGACTGTTTCTTGATTACAAATATCAAATATGAATGGCCATACGAATGTCAAAAATCATTTGACAAATTCAAACGCATTCTCACCTTCGAATTACTCCTCACTCATTACGACCCTTCCTGTCACCCTTCCTGTCAAACTCTTCGATGATGCTAGCAGCACGGGTAATAGAGCGTGGATTTCTCCTCTCTATCCAGATGGAACGGATAACAGTCGCCAAAAAAATCACGGTCAAGTGGAGAAAAAGGTCTTGGGTTTGTGTACGCAGTCAAGAAGCTTCTACGGTACAACTACGGGAAATATTTACACCGGTAACCAACCACAAACCTCGCTTCAGCATTTTAAAAGAACGGGATCCCCATATACACCGCAAATTGACTTCATTGGTGGACGTTATTACTAACGTGGTGAAACTAAATGCCCGAACAGTTAAAGTAATCGTAAATTATTTGAAATCCGCCTGGCCAAATTCGAAAGCTGAACTTCCAAACGACGACAAAATGGCCAAGTTTTACAACCGACACCCGACCATATGTGTACTGGTCTAAAATTGATAACGGCATCACAAATCTAACGCGCTCTCGGAGTTAAAGCGCCAAGAATGACAAACCACCTATCAAGATACTTCTGCAATCATGGCCACATTCAGTTCGTCCTATGGAAGGAATGCATACCGGCAATGCTGGACCACTTAACAGAAAATGGTACCTGGTCATTGTTGTTTCCCAATCGATGTTTCTCGACGTTCACGAATGCACTAACATCTCTTCACGTCGAGAAAATGAGCAAATTTTCCTCACATTATGGCAATCCGGAAGCATTGATCAAATTGGGACGACGGGACTCAATTCGTCAATAAACAATTTAGTGATTTCTATTGTGTTCGAGGAATTAATCACATTTTAACGCCGCCCTACGACCCGATGTTGAACGGGCGAGCTGAACGATTTGTTGACTCACTAAAAAGAGCACTAGCGAAGGGGGAGGAAACCTAACACAAAAAATACTTACCAACGTACAACAAACAAAATCACCAGCAGAACTATTCATGGATCCAATTCGAATAGAACTCGACTTGTTGAAACCTCCTGAAACAGTTCAACCGACATCACGGAGCCCAACCTCCAGAACCTCCAGGCGACAATGTACACGCAAAACTATATCGCCGTAACGAAAAATTTTAGGAATGTAGTATCATCAAAAAAATGAATCGACCGTGGTATCTATTCAGTACGCCTTATTGATATGAATCGCACGTCACGGTATTCTGCCAACCAATAAGAACTTCGCTAGACCGAGAATAATAATACCGAGGCCGATTAATTATCATTGAATCTGATTGAGGCACTGAATTCGATATCAGCAGTTGATGTAGAGACACCATTCAATACATCGGACAGTTAATCATTCGATTTCGTGGAATTCCACGATTCTTTACAAGGCCCATAACGACCATATCAACAGTGATGTATATCCACAACAACTGAACAAGCTCGTCCACAACGATAACGACAACCACCTACTCACTTAGCACACTACGTGCAGCCTTAAGTTGCTAGAATATCACGATTGTAGATCAAAGAACTTCTATTTTATTTTCATAGGCGTTCATTTGCGATTGTGCACCTTGCACCTATTTAAAATTAAAAGTAAAAAAAAATCATATGACATTGGGAGCGTAATAGGAGAACACATATGATAATTCAAATCTATCACAACGACTTGGCTGATATTTGTAAATAGAAAGTGCGGGGTACAAGCTCAACAAAAACAAAAATTATAAAAGAAAGAATCAATACCGCAAGTAATAATATGGCATCAGAAAATGGCGTTCAGAAAATTTAGAAATTTGTAAATGAAGTTTCAATATGTAAACTTTCATTTGATTTTGTATCAAATTTACAGATTGATATATCTCAGAGCAACTAGGCTGGATACCTGCGTCCTTCCTGTGCTGCCATATCCCTCTGTTAAATTTGGATTATCGAAGTACTCTGTCAAACAAATGAACATAATTAGACAGCTTCAAAACTATTAATATACAACAAACACGAAATATATAATGCTTAATAGAATTCAAAAACTATTATTACATGAATATCGTGAATTTGATGAAGCTGTTCTCGTTGAAAGCCCCTTCGCTGAGGTAACCGATCAAGGAATTGGCATACGGCAAGTTGAAATCGGAATTACGGTATCCAAGATAATCATTGCCTCAGACATCATAACAGAAAGTGATAATAATTTTGGTGAAAATCGTGGCAATTTAAAATATTTAGTTGATCCTGAAATTGAAAATTTGGAGTTGGTCACCATTTTACCGTTGAGAGCAATCAAACTGAAAGTGTACTACCAATCAAATAGACAAATTTTACGCGTATGTGTCGGCCCGGAAAAATATAGATATTTTGAATTTGGCGGGTATTTACTACGAAACATGTTTTGGAGTTTGTGGCGCGATCGTATACGAGCAATGAAATTTTCCAAATATATTGAATCAGCCTCCGTCTCAAATGACAAAACGGATACCGAAATGTCCGTACAATTATGTCTAGAATCGTGCAACGATGAAAAATCTTTATCCCAAGCGACTACAGTGATGAGTGTTGTGAATGAAACGGGCGAAACAACAATGTCACAGTTAACACCCAAAGTTTTAAAACAATTTATACAAGCTTATAATTTAAATTATCCTAATTCTTCAAGTTCAAAATGATCGTCGAGAGATGAAGTAAAAAATTCAAATTAATTGTGCGTGCCTTCACTGACATCTATTATTGGATTTATAAATTTAATCAAAAATATGCAAATGTTCACACGATCGTGTGCTTATGTGCATTACTTTAAAATGAATATACGTTTTCGGTTATATAAGCCGTATAGGTGAAAGTTAAAAATATACCTCATAATAATAATCGTAACCAAGAAGAAATTAACATTGAAAATACGATAAAAGTTACTCAATTAAACTTTTGGAGTTTGGTTATATAAAGTAACCGAATATTATGAAATATTTTGGTGACAACTTTTTTTTTCATCCGGCGTCTCCGGCACAAACCCATTAAACGATTGATAAGTGAAAGTATGGCCACCCGATGCAAAATGGTTCATTTTAAAAACATAAAATAGTTCTTTGTACGTCACATCATAATTACGAGTATTATAAATTGCATAATAATGAAAGTTTTTATATTTCTCGTCAACTAACTCGCTCTTACTCTTCTATTTACTTAACAGTGCAGCTCAAAACATTACAAGACGTAATGGAAATAGCGATTCTTTTTGATCTTACACCACCAAGTAATATAACTCGTTCAAGGCGACCAAAACGTATGTGCGCGGCGCGACATTAGTCGTTAAACGTAATTCGTGTAGTGCAGAGTGAAATAAAATTGGTTTAAATAAAAATGTTAAATAAAATAAGTTTGTTGTTAATTTTTATCGCTCTCTATATAATTTCAAACCAACGGTCAATCGTTAATTCTTCACCACAATTCGGTGGTTTTGAAATTATTAAAACAATCCAAACGCCCAGCCCGTACTATAACAATGAACATGCCGAATTCAATGGTGAAGATAAATTATCAAAAGTGATTTCAAAGTATGATTATACCCAACAAGGCTATGCAAATGTTCTCCAGGTAAATGCTTACTTAATTTATTAAATTGTATATAACTCTACAAAAATTTTAATTTTATGATTTAAGCCACGACCAATTGTTGATACACTCAGAGAACAGGATAAATATGGGAATAGCGGTGATAAAGGTGTAGCCGTCGGCCGTGCATTAATCGATGGATTTGAGAAACTTTCCAACTTCTTAAATTCTCTTGTTGATGTTAGTTTGTTTGTTTTCGTGTGATGCCAGTTAGTGTGCTAATAATTTATTACGTTTATTTATAGAAACCTGTGAATCTTACATATACAGCGTCTAGGGCATTGACTACCAAATTAAACAGTGTGGGCGCACAGTTAGTAGGACTGGAATAAAGGATTGTAGAAAATAGGGTTATGCAACCCAATTATATAAATCCTTAAATTCAGCCATGGTTAATTTTGTATATAGGATTTTTATTATTATCTATTTATTTTGTTAGTGGTTAAAACTTATTTTGTAGTTTATATAATAATAATTAAAATTTAAATGGTAATTTTTATTTTTAATGCAATATAAGAATTTTTGGAAATTATTTGCCTAATCCTGGGGGCCTATTATAAAACTTTTCTCACCTTCGAAAAAATCAATATCTAAAAATAGAAACGTAAATGAAATGTTTACTGTTGAGCAAACGTTTAGCATTTGTTTTTGACCTGTCAATTCAATTTTAATTTTATAAAAATACATACGTTAATTTATTAATTTGTTTACTATTTTAGTTAACTTTAGCTTACATCTCGATAAAAATAGTATTAAAATTTATTTTTAAAATACAAAATCTTATATATCATTCAACACTTGTATACGATATGATACTCGCCACTTAAATACCAGTCGAATTTTGACGTAACATTTTAATAAAATCCGCCGCGAGTCGAGTTTCTCGACATCAATAAAGTTCATATTACCAATATTCGCGGCGAGTGGATTTTTTCGAAGGCGAGAAAAGTTTCATAATAGTCCCCTGTTCAAGCACCATAATATTTCGCTATATCGCGTTACGATTAGATATTCGCTGTATCGCGCTACGATCGCCTTAGTGAGGAAAAGCAACATCGAAACTTCGCGCTGTATATTCAATAAATCAGGCCAAATTCTTGAATATGCAGATGATATCGTGCTTCTTGGCCGGAGACCTAGCGATATCAAAGACAGTTTCATGCCGCTCGATCGCTGCGCAAGAAGACTTGGTTTGGAGGTGAACAGCAGTAAAACCAAAGATTTAGCAACACCTAGGAACATCTCTATGGCAAATCACGGAATTGGCGACCACAATTTTGATGGCATCGAAAAATTTAAATACCTCGGATCAGTTATAACATCGTCGAATGATATGCAGGCAGAAATAAAAGCCCGAATCGCTGTCGGACACCGAGTTTTCTACACCCAATCAAGATTATTGCGATCGAAACATCTATCGCAGTCTTGTAATTTCGCACTTTATAAAGCACTCATTAGACCTGTGCTGACTTTCGGAAGCGAGAACTGGACCATGGCCTCTAACGATTGTAGATTATTATCTACCTTCGAAAGGAAGGTAGTCCGTTCAATCTTTGGTCCAATTAAAGTTGCGAACAACGAATATCGGATTCGTATGAATCACGAAATAAACAACTCCTCGGAGGCAGCGATATCATCAAATACAATCGACTGAGATGGATCGGCCACCTTACAAGGTATCACAACAACGGATGATAAATAAAGTGTTCCACCAACAACCAGCCGGAGTGCGTCGTAGAGGAACACCACGACTACGCTGGCGTGATGACATCGAACAAGATCTACGAACATTAGGATGCCGAAACTGGAGGACGAGAGCAATGGATCGAGATGGATGCAGGGCCTTAGTGCACGCGGCGAAATCCTTTCATGGAATGTGAAAGCCAGAGAGAGAGAGATAGAGTTACGATTGGTTGTTCAGCGCCTTTTCCAACCACTAAGTTGACCATGCACTCGCCTTGATAACTAATTTTAACTAATTGATTGATAAACTTACGCTTAATATATGCCAATACATTGCAATAACTTACGCTTATTGCAATGTATTGGCATATTTAAGCCTCCAAAAATTTCCTCTGGAGGGACAACCCTTAAAATAACGACTATTACTCTAATTTCTTCTTAAAACTAAAATTATATAAATAATCGGTCATGAACAGCAGGAAATCAGAATTGAAAAGCTGTTTATAATTAACCAAATTGCAACACCAATCCACATCTTAAATGTCACTTCGGGTAATCTCCACTCCCGCATTTAATACAACATCCCAGTGCCAATAGAAATCTATTTTAAATCCATCGAATTACATTCACATCCTAAAAAGCTGCTTATTATAATATGGGCTATTATAATTATTAACTAATGGTCCGTGGCCACCGTCCAAACCAAATATTTTATCAAAGAACACGATATCGAAAAAATCCGCCCTATTACGAAACAAACAAAATTCGCCTAAAATATATAAAATGGAAATTTTTTTACTCTAATAATGGAAAATAATGTCACTTAAATGACTGCCGTTTTCAGCTTTGCAATGATAAGCTCCTTTTAGAGCATTTTCCATAACATCTTTCAAAATTTGTGGCTGTAGCGTTCGAATTTCTGCAACAATGTTGGACTTGAGTTCAAGGATTGTCTCGGGCTTGTTCACATGTACTCGCTCTTTCAAATAACCCCAAATAAAATAGTCGGGTACTGACAAATCTGGCAAACACGCTGGCCAATTAATTTCCGAATTTCTGGAAATTATTCGCTTTCCAAAATATTGCCTTATAAGTGCCATTGTGTCTCGGGCAGTGTAAGCATTGGCTACATCTTGGTAAAACTACATCTCAGGTCTGTTTTCAAGAACAGGACGTATAAAATGTTCTATCATAAACTGATACCGCTCTCCATTTACGGTTACAGCACTTCCATCTTCATTTTCGAAGAAGTAAGGCCCAATGGTATTTTCAGATGTAACGTCACACCATACTGTACACATAATGGGGTGCAATTGGCGTTGATGAATGTCTCTTGAACTTTCAGAACCCCAGAACCTGTAGTTCTGCTTATTAACAAAGCCATTCAAATGAAAATGAGCTTCATCACTCATAATCAGATTTTCAATAAAGTTGATTTCATTTCTGGCCAACTGTTGAAACTTAACTGTAAAATTTAGACGTTGCCGATGATATTTAGGTTTTAATTCTTGCACCAATTGCACCTTATATGGGAATAACAGTAAACGAGACATTGTTAGCTGAGCAGAACGCCTTCTGGTAGATGTTTCTCGTGTTTCGTTAACACTTTGCTCTACACGTTCAATATTTTCCCCAGTGCGAATTAAACCTGGTTTACTGGTTCGAAGCAAATCTCTTACGGTGCCATGTTGGTGGTGACAGTCAACTAAGCAACGAATCATTGCTTCAGAGGGCGAAATTCTGACAGTAAAATGGCGACGATATATGCTTTTTGCGTTAAAATAATTGATCGCTGATTTAAATAATAAAATTTTTTTATTCTGGTTCTTTGTTCAATTGTGAATCTCTCCATTATTTATTCTCCAGGTGTTATTTTTATAATCTGAAAAAAAAATATAAAAATGAAAAAGTTATTAAACTTTTAAACCCCATGGTAACTGTTGGCCCACCCTGTATATGTAGTTTTAATGTTCACCACCAGGGAAGTTTTAGTAAATACTTTTATTTTTAATTGTTGGCAATAGAACTATAAAAGTGATTTTTGTTACTTTAGTTGTGTTGCTTTCGCTAATCCGCTTAGCTTAGCTAAGAAATGTGAAAGCAACAACTTTTGGATTTAATTTTTTAATGCGTTTTAATTTTTCTGTATTGGTTCATTTTCTTAATATTTATTTTATTTTTTTTTTTATTTTATGAAATAGAACAAATTAAATTCGATATTTTGCTATCAAATAACAAATGCTAAATTATTCTACAAGATAAATTTTTCGAGAAAAATAGAAAAAATAACGCCTTGCGGTAAACACCATAAACATAAAATGATTTTATTTCCCCTAATCCTAAAAATTTTTTTCTTAACATTCTAAAACAATCGGCTTGAATACAATGCAATTGTTGTTGTAATATTTTGAAAGCAACACAGCTTTTGACATCGCATTTTTCTATACAAGACGAGAAATTTGTTACGATTTGTAAAATATTCAATAATGTTCTAGCACATTACTATTTAAGTGAATATATAGTATTTAATTGCATTTTTACGTTGTTTTAAAATTCAAAATGTAATTGTTACCGACTAATGAAATAAATTTAAAAAAAATTACGGCAGGCTCTGTTCGGTGACATATAGCCGCAGGGGTTGTTAAGCGTAGAACTACTCTACTCATATAAAGGTAAGTATTTTAAATTACTAGAATTGGTATATGATACGAAAAGTAACAAACCGATGAAAGAAGTTGGAGTTATTTTTCTAGTGAATGACAAATCTATGTAAGTATTTCCTAATGTACTTGGATATATAATTAGTCGGAACCATATCTAGATTGAAATGATGCTTCATAAACTCAAACGCTCCTTCATTCCGATTAACATCTACATTAAAATCACTCATTAAAATTATTGGAACCTCTTTATCCACTGAAAACCGTATATCAATTAATTTTGAACTTTCTGTGTATTCCATTAATGCCGCAAGGAAGAACATATTTAAATCGACCTCTTTCGCATGCGGATGAATGTAAATGGAACCAAGAATAAATTTTGACGATCCAATCAAAGTAACATCCACCACTATACAAATATCACCAACTGAATTGATCAACTGTCTTCTAACATTAATATCAAGCTCAATAGGCTGACAATCTACTACACTATTGATATTTCTATAAATTGCTACTCCACTTGCTTTGCGCTGTTTATTTATCAATTTCGAACGAAGCATGTTGTTCATGTATGCGATTTCAATTCAAATCCTCTAATTTTAATCGGTTGATCTTCGTACATCCAAGTCTCACTCAGAGCAAGAAAATCAGACTTTGATAATATCTCGTCACTTTCAATATCTAAGTGATGAGCTACTAAACTTTGGACGTTTAAGATA
Organism: Nephrotoma appendiculata; assembly: GCA_947310385.1. Lineage (NCBI taxonomy): Eukaryota > Metazoa > Arthropoda > Insecta > Diptera > Tipulidae > Nephrotoma > Nephrotoma appendiculata. Next base: position 248,807,647 of record OX371224.1, read on the forward strand.
ACTATAATCAATAGTTTTTTAATTCATATTAGAAATGTGCCAACAAGAATCGTAATTTTAACTTGTCATAACTTTTGACATAATTGTCATATTTGTAGAAATTTATTAGTTTAGAGTCAGCCTCGATCTTTCCAATGAGATATTAACCACGTTTCTACCATTAATAGTTTTGAAAATATAAACGTGTACATCGAAATCGCGCTCGCGTTTTCTTAGATTGCACAATTGATGGATATAGTTCTACGTCAAAAAATCTTTGGTTGTTACTTTGAGCACAATATTTATTCCTATTCAGAATGGGAATTGCTTGCACCAAAAAAGACCACAAATTATTTAACCTAACAGACAAGGCTCTTCCACCTGATATCTGTTGTTTACCATTGCAATCTACTTTCTCTTTCTATCTAAATTTGGCAAGATGGAGTCTGGTGTGGTAAACTTGCCAGAATTTGAATTTAGAAATCATTAGGCTTTCGATCACATAATCGTGGGTGGTTCACTGACAAATTGAATCATTTTTCCACTTTCTGGTAAGTCTCGAATCAACTAAGCGATTAGATAAATAATTTTAAATGATTAGCTCTACGAATTTGGGAATTTATTTTAGAAAAGTTTGGTCAAGTAACTATAGGAAATAACTCCAGTTTGACAGTAAATTTTCATTGTATGTCGAACTGAATTGAATTTAATTCCCAGATTACTTGAATGAGTTCGTAGTCTGTACACTGACCCAGCATTGAAGCGCGTTCGCCAGCCACCTGAATGAATAAAAAATCTTATTCTACTGGCGCTATACATCCCATGAAGGGATTTGGCCACCTCAACAATGCTTTTCCAGATGACTCGATCGACAACAAGAGAGCACTAGACATCAATAGTTTGAAGGTCCTGTTCTACGTGGTCAACCCACCGAATAGGAGGTCTTCCGCGAGATCCTTTTTTCAGTGGTGCCGAGTTTAGGGCCTGTTTTATATTACGATTTTTTGAACGTAGAACGTGTCTCAGTCTTCATGATTTAATTGTTCTATTTATATCATAATTGTTCAGATCATCTCAAAATTCAGTACATTTCTCCATCTTTAATAGGGCCTATCATCATACGCACTACACTTGCCACATTCCTAATGTTTTTCGAAAGCCTCCGAGAGTTTGCTGTCTACTATCACCTTGCTTTAGAGCCATTCATTAATGTTTTATGGTTATCAATTTTGAAGGAATGGCCAAATGTGACATGATACGCCATGTGTCCTCTCGATGCAGTCATATGCTTGTTGAAAATCTATAAATAGAATTAAATTCGTCCTACTTTTCTAAAATAATCGTCAAAGAAAAACTATTTGATTGGACGAAAACAGCATTCGGATACGCATAATTTGTAACGCAGAACTTGTCAGCAACTAAGGTGGCCAAAGCCTTGTAGCCGGTGTTGAGCAAAGCTATTCCGCCATAGTTGTTACAAATAAGTCGGTCCCTTTTAATGTGTTGGATAAATCAATGCTATTTTTCACTCGTCTGGGATTCTTTTTACGAACCAAATCGATGAAACCGGCTCAAACATACGATAGAAGAGGAAATTGCCGCCGTTCTTGAGCATTTCGTTACAAATGCCATCCTCACCAGAGGTATCTGAATATTTTTCGATTTGGCTATGAGTCTTCGCACTTCATCGTAAGGTGGAGCTGGTGGAGGTGTCATTTCTACAACAGGCGTTTTCGGAAATATCCCATGGTAACTTTTGAGTAACTTGCTCACAACAAATTACCACATCTATTTCCGAACATATAGAGTGACTTTAGGGGAATTTACTTTTAGTTGTTGTTTTAATTTCTGTCTTTCTGTCAATTACATGTAATAACTATTACTTTGTTGTATAGCCAGGGTATCTTGAGTAACTTTTGCTAACAACATTAAAGAAATTAAAATAACTCAAAATTTACGATGCTGGCTGTTCGGATAACGCTTGTGGTGGAATGAAAACTTAAAATTATGTTCTGGTAACACTTTTTGTTTTGGTATTGTCAATTGAAAAAGTATTGTATAAGTATGTATAACCTCACTTCCGGTTTGATAATCAACAAAACTAAACGTGTTTCATACTTGGTGTATTTAAATCATTTATTTTCTGCGCAACCCAACAGGTTATGGGCCCAGAAAAAACGTAATTATTTTGGAAATTTTATACATTGAGAGTTGAGAGAAATATTTTATTTAATTGTTGATAAAAAAAAAATCTTTGAAGAACTTGGCATTGGTCGATCGTCTTAAAAGTAGGGAAAATTTCGATGAGTGGAAGTTTGCTGTCGAGAATTTGTTAGTGCTGGATGGTTTGGAAGAGTGCAGAGGGTACTGAAACCGAGGTGGATAAAGTTGCTCAAGCGAAAGCAAAACTAGTTCTGTTGGTTGATCCCAATTTCTATGTACACATCAAAGAGGCCAAAACTGCAAAAGATGTTTGGCAAAAGTTGATATCAACGTTTGATGATTCCGGACTTACAAGAAGAGTTGGACTTAACGAGAAAATTAACGACTACAAAACTTGATCGTTGTTCATCGGTCGGTGAATATGTGAACAAAATTATTTGTACCGCTCATAAACTTAACTCGATTGGAATGAAGGTGTATGACAAATGGGTGGGTAGTTTATTGTTAAGTGGATTGCCTGAAAAGTTTCAACCCATGATTATCGCGGAATAAAAATATCACCTGATGCGATTAAAATGAAATTATTGCAGGATATCGATTCGAATAGTAATTCTAATTGTACAGTTGATATGTCAAATTAAGCAATGCCTGCGTTTAAAACAAAAAAGATATACAAGTCCAAAGGACCAAAATTTTATGAATGTGGGGATTTGGTTATATATAGAAATTTTGTCAGCAAAAGGTGACGAAAAAAGTAAATTTGTTTAACATGTAACTTACGCCATTCAAAAAATTCTTAAGAAGAACCATTGGTATGTCGACTCAGGTGCAACGTCACATATGACGAAAGGCTTTGATTTGTTTATTAATTATGTCGAGTTTAAAGAGGAGGATTCTGTAACTGTGGCAGATAATAGTAAATTAAACATACTTGGTAAAGGCGATGTTGTTCTTAAAGTTAGTGTGAATATTGAAGTTTCTGAAGTTTGTGTGCGCGATGTTTTGTGTGTGCCAAATTTATGTGCAAATTTGTTATCATTTGGACAAATGATAGAAAATGGGAATCAAGTGCATTTTGTAAAAGACAAATGTTTTATTTGTAATATAAACAATCAGTTGTTTGCGGTAGCATTTAAAATTGAAAAAATGTACAATTTGTGTATATGTACTCCTTCTTCAGGTCATACTTGTTGTTTAACCGTGAGTAAAAATTTGTGGCATCGTAGACTAGGTCATACAAATTCCAAAAATTTGGAGAATCTCAAATCTCAGTGCACAGTGGAATTTGACAAGAAAACAAGTGATTCGTGCATTTTGTGATTGGAAGGTAAACAGTCAAGAAAGCATTTTAATGCATCGACGGGCATCACAATTGATATTTTGCAGTTGATTCATGCTGATGTGTGTGGGGTGAACCTACGGAAAATCAATCATTTGGAGGTGCAAGGTACTATGTGTCATTTTTGGATGATTTTTCAAAAAAAATTATTTGTGTATCCAATCAAAGCAAAAAGCGAAGTCTTCGAGAAATTTTTAATATTTAAAAATATGGTTGAGAATCAAACTGATAAGAAGATTAAGGTGTTTAGAATGGATTGAGGTACATAATTTTGCAATACAAAAATTAAAAAGATGATTTCAAGATAGCGGTATAGTACATTAGACTACAGCACCTTATAGTCCACAACAGAATGGTAAATCGGAACGGATGAATAGAACCATAGTCGAAAAGACTCGGTGTCTTCTTTTGGATGCTGGACTTGAAAAATGTTTTTGGGCTGAGCTGTTACCACGGCAGCATACCTTATCAATCGTATACCATGTATAAGGGATATATCAAAAGACCCCTGAAGCAGTTTGGACAAAGTTTAAACCAGATTTGTCACATTTGAGAGCGTTTGGATGTTTGACAATGGTATTTGTGCCCAAACCTAAACGATTAAAGTGGGATGTTAAATCTATTAGATGTATCATGGTTGGCTATTGTGATAATAGTAAAGCGTATTGATTGTATAATCCTAAATCACAAGATATACTCATCAGTAGAGATGTCACGTTCCTGGAAGATAAAAAAAAATCAGAGGTAAATATGTCAACAAAATTTACTAACGATATTAGTTCTTTCTCAGATGATCAAGATGCAGTGGGGAATTTATTTGGAAATCCCGATCATAATGGGAACTGTTCAGATCAAATCCTGGTTGTTGATGAATTTGATCATGTGATGCCAGAATTAACGAATGATATTAATGAATCTAATGTATCTACATCGGAAAATGTTTCTGACGACGCAATGTTTGAGACATTAGTTGTTGATTCTGAATCAGATTATATGCCTTAAAGTGAGATCGTTATTAACGAATCAGATAGTTTACGTCGAACGATGAGAATTTCAAAACGTACTGAATTCAATGGTTTTGTTTCGTATTTGGCGATTAAAGATGATTATAATGATCCAGAAACGTATGATGAGGCTATGAATAGAAATTATCATTCAAATTGGAAAGCTGCAATAAGTGAAGAATTTAATTCATTAAAAGTCAATGATACATGGGAAGTTGTGGTTCTTCCTAGTGGTAAAAAACGTTGAATTCAATGTAGGTGTTTTAAACGAAGCGAGATGCAGATGGTAAAATCTCACGGTATAAAGCAAGACTTGTAGCTAAAGGCTGCAGTCAACGAAAAGGATTTGATTTTGAAGATACTTACTCTCCTGTTATAAGGTACAATTCTCTACGGTATCTGCTGTCATTGGCTGTAAAGTTTGACCTACACATTGAACAATTGGAAACGGTAACGGCTTTTCTTCAGGGTGAATTATCTGAAGAGATATTTATAGTCCCGCCTGAGGGAATGAACATATCACATAACAAAGTATTTTGGTTAAAAAAACTATATAAGGTTTAAAGCAATCTTCGAGAACATGGTATTTGAAGCTGAGTGAGACTTTAAAGAAATTCGGTTTAAAGCAATCTGATTATGATCCATGTGTATATTACAATAATGAATCAAGTGGAAAATTTTTGATAATCGCAGTATATGTGGATGACATTTTAATTTTTTCCAGTAAAAAAGATGTATCTGGTGAATTGAAATGTTGTTTAAAAACACATTTCGATATGAAGGAGCTTGGAGAAGCGAAGTTGTTTTTAGGATTGAATTTATATTATATGATAAAAAATTGGAACGTTAAGTATAGATCAACAACGGTATATTTCCGCAATTTTGGATCGTTTTGGAATAACGGAATGTAATCCAGTTAAAACCCCAATGGATATGAATATTAAACTTAGTACAGAGCATTGTCCAAAATTAAAAGAAGAAACATATAAAATGATGAATATGCCGTATCAAGAATTAATTGGAAGTTTATTATACGCAGCATAAATAAGTTTGCCTGATATACATATATTATGCCGTAAATTTTTTAAGTCGATTTAATAACAATCCTGGTATGCAGCATTGGTTAGCTGCAAAAAGAGTATTGGGATATTTGAAAGATACGATTAATGTAAAACTTACTTACAAAAAAAAACGAAAATTCTGATATAGGTAATTGGTTATTGTAATGCCGATTATGCAAATGATCTAGATGAACGAAAATCAGTAAGTGGTTACATTTTTGTTTCGCAAAATGGAGCAATTTCTTGCGGGCTTCAAGAAAACAAGCAACAGTTGCATTGTCAACAACAGAATCGGAATATGTATCAATCGGGTTTGTAGTTCAAGAAGCGATATGGCTTAGGGGATTTCAAAGAGAGATAATGAATAAATCGCCAACTACATTGTTGTTATATGATAATCAAAGTGCGAGTCATCTTGCATCAAATGAGTGTTATCATCCCTCCCAAAACCAAGCATATTGCTGTTCGGCATCATTTTATTAGGAAAGTCATCCAAGACGGTTCTATAAAGCTAAGGCGCATGTAACAACAGAAAATATGATTGCAGATATTATGACCAAGCCGCTTCAATTCTGTTTTGATTTTTCAAAATTAATGGGTTTAATTGAAATTTAGTTCTATTGGGGATGTTGGAATGAAAACTTAAATTTATGTTCTGGTAACACTTTTTGTTTTGGTATTGTCAATTGAAAAATTATTTTTGTATAACCTCACTTCCGGTTTGATAATCAATAAAACTAAACGTGTTTCACACTTGGTGTATTTAAATCATTTGTTTTCTGCGCAACCCAACAGCCTGTCTATTTAAAAGTGATGGGAAATAATTTCCCCACACTGTCAGGGCGATATTTGTGTCCATTTGTAACTGTCCAGATTCGTTGCGAATAGCGCTACTACGTGGATAGAAGCCGGTAGCGATTTCTTTTATAAAAAAGTATCTGTCTCTTAAATTGGTAGTTTCCATTTTAAGCACTTGTTGTTTGTGTCGTTCACGTTTCGTCATTCTACACAGTCGGTTGGAGTGTTTTGTTGCACCCATGTAGGCGTTGTATGATTGTCTTGTTGATTGATAGAGGTTTTGTTTTCGTACGCTATCCTTTCCTTGAATTGAAGCTACACAATTCTCATCCAACCACGTCTTTCTATAGGTTTTGATGTATTTTTATCTAGTTTCACCGTTGAAGCAGTTGTTATCGCCAATTTTATTATATTCCACTGTTCTTCCGCCGAATGGATAAAGTGGTTGGCTGTCCAAGGTTTCTGATATACTATAGCTATAAGTTGGCCCGGGTTACTTGATTGTTTAATGCTTTGGTATTCCAATGTGAGATTCATTGGAATCGGTTGTTATACGCGGTGGATAGACGAGGATGTGGTCGATTTGATTGACCGTAACTCCATCATTTGATTTCCACGTCCCTTTGTGGATTCGCTTACGTGGGAAGTATATGCTGGCTACAACCAGAATTGGAGAACTGGCTCGGTGTGCGCATTCCTTGGTTGTTTGATGCAAGGTGTACTGAATCTGAACCAATGTTACCACGAGGAGTACTGTCTGTATTGTTGATTTGCGCGGTAACAAATATTTACATCATGTTGTGGAATTTTGTTTATAGAACTTTCGAGAGGATCGTAGAAAGTGTCTTTATCGGGTTCAGATTTTACTTCCGTTGGGGCATATACAGTCTGAGTACGTAGATCCAGTTGTTTATGGATCTAAAATCTGTTACGAATAAAAGGTTGCTATCAGAAACCCAACTCCAAAATTATACCTATCGAAGTTGTTGCTTTGACATAGAGTGAATCCATGGCAAATGTGATCGAAAATGTTGATACAGATTAGCCTAGTTTCTTGTAGTACAATTAAATCGGGCTTCAACAGAAATGCCTGATGGAAGACCTACCAGTTGTTGGAGGCCCTGTCCGGGCGGTTTATGCTGAAAATATTCTATGTTCCAAATTTTAAATCATTGTCATTATTTCGAGTCCAAGGTCTTTGTTGTAGATCCGAGTTTATTCTCCGAGGCTTTTGTTGAAGTTTCATAATAATTGTTTTTTTCAGGTTGAGTTGTTAGCCCAACGCAAACCCCTTGTAAAAGGAACAAATCCCTCACACACGGTCTACTTTTGGTAGTTATCGGTGGCCGCCGCAAGGAGTCGGTGTGAGCACTTGCTGAAATTGCATACAGAGATAATGCAGGATGTGTTTCTCGGTAGTTTTTCTGTTTTCATTCCAACCTGACCACCAATTATGATTAAGGATTAATTATGACTAATTTCTGGTCAGATTTGAAATATTCGAAAATTAGCCGGTGCCGCAAAGTGCATGATGTACATCTCACACTCTAAATTATTATATTAACATCTAAATTATTATTTTAATTCTTAGTCGAAGTACTGCAATCTTTCAGAAGCGCGGTCTAGGCCATTACTATCTCTGACTACAATCCATTTACATACTCTATCTCTCTAAAATTGTTTGCTTATTTTAACAAACCATATGAAAACACTCTATTTCTTATTTCCAAAATATGTTTTCAATTTTATTCATAAGTAAAAAAATAGTAAACTTTATAATTAAATACTTTCTTGTATACAAACAAAATAGTAAGAAGGATGGATTCAGTTTAACTTGTGATTGTCATAATAAAAAAATAATATGCCAAAATATGTTGTACACAGTAACAAAAATATTTTCAAAATTCATTTGGCCTTTTTCTTCTCCTTTTCCTTCTTTTTCTTGTCGTCCGTTGTCTTCTTGGATGCCTTCATTTTGGCATAGACTGCCAACAATAACGTTAATCCAAATCCACTTAGCAAGAATAAGATCATGTATGGATGATCATTGGCCAATGCTAACCCAATCACGCTGAATTTTTTCAAATAGACAACACTAAGTGTCACCAAATTATCGCTAAAAAATTTCAAATACAAAGTTAGATTCAAATTGCATTTTGTTGAATCGTGTTACTTACAATGGTGTGGATGGTTTAACTATTTTCTCAGGGGTTGCATTTTTATAAAATTCTTGAGCAAAGCTTACAAAACTTTTAACATCGTATTTAGAAATTTCGTAGCGATAGAACTTGCCCTGGCGAATGCTATAAATTCAAAATTAAATTAAATTAAAAATATTAATGGAACCATTGTAAACTAATACTTACAGTATAAATTCAGGAACTTTTTGCACTTTAAACCTTTCTGCAGTTGCAGAACCAGTGGTTCCTTTATTTATTCGGGCTACATTCATACGAGTTTTTAAAGCTGCACCAACCGCTTCCCAAACGGCCGATAGTCGTTGACAATCAACACATTCTTGTGTGTAGCTGAAAAATTTTAGTTATTAGTTCATTAGCAATTTATTTATTATAAGTATTTACAAATGATCTATAATGTTTTTATCATTAATAAAAGATTACCGCTTTAGAATAATATATGTACCTATATTGATTTACTCATAGTTCAATCTTAGAAATTTGCTACTTCTCGATTTGGAAACTTTTATAATATCCTTTCATAAGTTAATCAAATCGTTAGGACCAGAAATTATGGTAACCTTACTTAGCTTACAAACTGATCGCTTGATCTCTCCAGCTATACGCTCGTATTTGTAGAAATGTAATATTTAATTTAGCCTCACATTCTATTTTGCAAGCCCAGTTTAATTCATTAAAGAATTTAATGTCAATACCAAACATGTCTTCAAAAGCAATCGTTTTAAAATATGAGAGTACGAAAATAAAACAACAATATCGATCGAGTCTAACTATTTCATTCACAATGATTCTAATCAAATTTTTTAAAGCACATCATTTTAATTCAAGCGACATGATTAATTTGCAAAGAACTTAATATTTATTACCCGCTAATCATTGGAGTAAAAGTTTTGGTTTCTGGTTTGGAATCTTATTATTTCATAATTGATTCTTCGATTTTTAAGTTTTAAATTATTAAACGTCAATTTCCATTTCTTAACACAAAAATCACTTTACTCTTTTCATCATCATCCCAAGTTGGGCTGTGCTGATGATGTGTTATCGTTTTGTTAGCCTACGAGCTCCTGGTTTACACGATTTCATCCAATTCTACCCCCAAGGATATGGACGAAATTAGTTAGCAACGTCTCTCTCTCTCTCTGGCACTATATCCCATCAAGGGATTTGGCCGCCTCAAATAAGGTTTCATAAGCATATTTTCATTTCGGATAATGAGTGATTACTTCATTGATCCTAAGCCAGCCGTGAAATTTTTGCCTTGTACCGGGAATCGAACCCGGTACCTCCGGTTGCTGGAGCTAGCATGCTGACCATTTTGCCACCGGGGCGTCAAGCAACGGCAGTTAGCAACGTCCCAGAACATCAAAAATCCACTTCTTGGATGTTCGATAAATAAATTCGCGCTTGGCTTTCCCAGCCCGAGCTTTCGACAGCTTCACTGTAAACCTATGCGCATTGACCGTTCCTCTTGTTAACCTTTTTGACGTAACGAATGGTGGTTTTTTCTCCTTCAGTTCTGCAGGACATATACCATACATTTATCTGTAAAAATCGCAGTTCTGCAACATCTCTGCAGTATTGTATGCTGTCTAGATCTTTTGTAAGTTTAGGGTTGCTTATTATTCGGATGATACGTCGCTGATTCCTATCCAGTAACTGACGGACAATACCATGTGTCTTTTATATCTGGAGAACTTGATGCGGTTTGAAGGACCTTCTGCATCAATTGGGGAATCCAGAACCGAAGGGTTCGTGAAGCTGACTTGACCAATGCAACAATGTCTTCATTCGATTTTAAATCGTTACTAATTTGAACACCATGCAGATGTATTCGCTGGGTCGGAACCCACGAGTAAATGGTCTTTTAAAACAAAAGCTTATTGGTTGTTACTTTTTTTACGCGAGAACGGCCATAATTGTGTTTTATGCTCGTTAAACTTCATCTGATTTCTTTTTAGGAAGCAAACGCATACCACCTCGTTTGGCCTTCTAGACAATAAGGAAAGGAATGAAATGATTAAAGAAGTTAGTTGACTCTTCTAAAATTTAATTTTTGATATTTAGGTTAAATTCTTTCTAAACCAATAGGAAAATCCATTGTCGAAATTATTCTGGACACTCTGAACATAAGTTCGTAAATTTTTACTTATACCCAGATTTTTGATTAAAAAATATGTCTACCTAGAACACAGAAAGTATAAACACGCCAGTCGTTTATTACTTACAATTGCACAAACCAATCACCCGTTGTCGAACCGGTTGAGGCTTGAGTTAAATGTTCGAATACTTCATCGGTTAGTTCTTTCACAACTGGATCTTTGTTTAAATCGAACGTTGTTAATATGGAATCTTCTTGTATCGGACCATCATACAATAATGGTACACCATGTCTGAAGAAAACTAGTGCTGGCTCCTTAGTTGGACTGTACAATCTTACAAGTTGACTGTTAAATGCTTTTACCACTTTCGCTTCCAATTTTTCACGTAATTCATCTTTGTTGGCAAATAGAATTTTTTCAATTTTATCACATTGCTCGCAATTCTTCTTAGCTGCAAAATTAAGTAAATTGATCATAATTAGTCAGATGGCCTCGAAAGCACCGACCGGGTGGACGAGATTAAAGGCAGACCTACTAATATGTAAATCGAGAGATATACATATTATTTCAACAGGTGGGAGAAGTATCTATGTGGCAAATACAAAAAAAACTAAAAATATAACTAGAAAAACGGAGTTAAGGAACAGTGATTTTACTAATTTATCAAAAGAATCAGATTGAGCGTACACATGTTTGGACAATCATAAGCATTACAAAGGAAAATTTTACAGTTAAACAAAATCATCCTACTCACAAAATAAGACCACCAAATAGGTTTCTCTTTTAAATAATTGAACTAAATCATCATCACTAATTGATTCTAATTCGGCTCCATCACAGTAATTTAGTTTTGTTATTAACATTAAAATTACACAAAAAATTAATTTCATTTTGTTTATTTCTGGTACAATTCTATGATTTCTGCTTCTGGGCCGAATCTACACTACACGGTGACGGATACAATTGTGCGGTGCACCAACAAAAACAAATTGGATGTTTGTGGGCAGAAATTAAATGGAATCGCGTTCCACATAGCAAAATTGAGACATATTCCATAAACACAATTATCTCTTTACTATCTTTAATGCTGAGCGGCGCATGATAAAACTTTCGATAAAATTTCGACCAGTTACTATTTCGATGTTTTATTTCTTCAATCAACTGTCACTCGATCGATCGATATATTTTTTTTCGCATAAAAATGGTGATGAAATAACGTGATTAGTTTTTCCTAATAAATTTCGACCATCGGTTTTTCATTATTATCCTGTTATTAATTATTAAACATATTTTTGGATTTAGCTAAATATTTATAAATTAACCTTTTCTATTCTAACGTAAGTATAGTGCGTGTTTTATACAATTTAATTTTCATGTAAAATAAAGTGAGGTTATCGAATGGAATTTACCTAAAATTATTTTGTTAATAATTCAATTGCGTATTTAAATGGTTCGAGTGTGATCAATGCCAAACGAATTTGATTTGGTTAGTTCATTGTGTAATGTTATGTGCAACTAAATGTGAATGTTACATAATAAAATAATCCTTGTTGACTGACAGTTCGATGCTCTTTTCAACAGGAAAACAACAAAATTTGCATTGCAAATTTAAAAGAATATGTTTGACCTATTAATGTCTAAATGATTGTCTTAATTTATATTATGTTAAGTTCAATATTGTTCATTTTGGTTGCTTAACATTTACTAGATATGTTTGAGAAGACCTACCAATCAATCTCACAGTTAAGTTTGAAGATTTATATGGTGAAGGAATGATTCGAAGACTATTGTGATCTAGTTATTGGTCCTTTCTCAAACTCGAAATTATTTCATTGATCTTCTACCGCTAGTCAATATTCGAACTTGTCGGTTATCGTTCTTACTATTTCTTAATATTCATATTCAAACGGAAGTACGAATTCCACTGACTAGCGAAAGGTTATAAATTTCACTTCGACAATGAATATCAAAACACCTCAAGAAGTAGAAACCTTAATAAAAACATCGTAAACACATCAAGTGGCAAGCTGTGCAAAAACTGAACTCACCGAGGTAATGTGGTCTCTAGTGGAATCATGATCTTGAATTCTAGAGGAGGGTTGTTCGTAAATTTTTAACAGGTGCAAGCAACCAAATGATTGTACAGCCAACCGCTCTTCTCACTAAATTCGCTCAGCATACACTCTTAGTGATGGCCCAATTACTCACCAGATTAAACAATATCCTCATTGCGAACATTAGCTATACCTAATAACCTAGTTCTGCTACAACAGATCGTAAGCGACTAGTTTGGTGGCCAGAAGCAGTAAACAAAAATTGCCTCTTATCTATCTTAGTGCAATAGGAGCTTTTAAAACCTGCCTTTCGAAGCTTTTAGCTTTATTTACATATCAAAATTATAGTCGGTTCTAGGATTATCAAACGAAAAATATTAAATCAAATAAAACCCTACAGGCTGAAATAGTCAAATTATCAATCTTTATGATAAAAACAACGAGTTAAAGAGAAATATCTCTATGAGGAACGGGACCAAGTGAAGAAAATATATTCTCTCTTCTCCGTTATGCATCTAAATGGTACAATGACGAATGGACAACAACGATGATTGGAGCTAGAGTAATCGGGCCTATGCTCACACTCTAAAATTCTCGTAATGGAACTAAGCACACATGAATATCAGAAGAATATAATATATACAAGAAAAATGAAATACTCAAAAACTAAAACAGCCAAACTGCATTGCTGTCATAGCCGGCTCGGTCTTCTATTGTATGCTGATCTGGAGGTACTAATGCTTTTTAAATAATCTAGGCAAGGAAAACATAATTACCTAAATGTTTTCACCTGGCCACTAATATTCTACATGGGAGGTGAGAATATTACGTTCAATTGTCTCGAACCCAGCGTTGTCAATTCCAAGAGCAATTTAAATCGAAGAATAATAACCTGGATAAACACACGACGAAGTAGGTTGGGAAACAACACAAATTAAAACGTTTCTTATTTTCGGTCATCTAGATGGAGAACACAAGTTGGAGGCCGAATCATCCCGGTTTTGTATAAAAAAACTCCCGTTATTTAGGAAATCCCGGTTTGAATTTTTAAAATTTGACATAGGACATAGGGCTCTAATGATTTTTTGACAAAATTCAAAAATGAGTGATATAAAATTCTAGAAAATGGCTGATAGGGATGAAATTTGGTCATTTATATAATCCGCTCCTTCGTGCGGCACGCAGTGCGGCATGTTTACTGATCCCGTCCCCGAAGTTCAAATCTAAAGTGCTTCGGAGGGTGGCCAAGCGACGGGAGCCCCGCGACCCGATTTATATATCCCGATCCTTAACTTTTTTACTGTGTACGGGTTTTACTGTTTTAGTTTTGTTATATGTAGTCGTTTTTTATTTTTCAGAAATTGGAATTGCAATTTCAATTTTCGAAAACCATCAAAAACAATTCGACTAATTCTAGAGCGGGTGTCAATATATTTTGCATGCACTGTTGTTGTAATTTGACTAAAAATGGGAGTTCAATTTTTACCGACTCCGATTCCGATAAAATAGCACCGACTCCACGAAACCGACTCCCGCCTCTAGCTTCGCGGCCTTGGATTTTTCTAGTAAATTTTTAGGCAAGATATTTTTATGTTAAAATATTATTAGTCAGGCCGGCCCGAATTAATAAAAAATATTTTTTTCAAATTCAAGAGTTTCAAGACTGAAAAGAAAACCGGGATTTTGAAAACCAGGATTTCGAAAACCGAGATTTCGTACCCCAGAGCATGGTCTATTTAACGGTTACTTAATCCAAAACGAACCTTTGCAGATACGACACAAAGCGAGTGAAACATCTGAACATATTCAAACCTTTAAAAGATTTTTCAATTACTATACATTGGGCCAACAACAAATCCATTATTTTACTTGCAATAATGATATTTATCAAGGAACTATATCCTCTATTTACGTGATAGGCCAACTGGAACGCACAATAGATCTAAAGGTCAAAGTGCACTGGAATTTTATTCCACTGTCCACAATGGCAAAATTTTTCTTAAGTGGTTGAACTGAAGAATGGGGTGCTGTAGTAAAATATTTGAGTACAGATTTTGTTCGAAAATTGAGAGTTGAGAGTTTTGCTGCTGTTTCACTTACTCTCTCTCTCTCTCTCATCCCATTAAAGTATTTTGCCTCCTTAAATGAGGTTTCATAATCATATTTTCACTTCGGATAATGAGTGAATAATTCATTGATCCTTATCACCACCAGGAATCGAACCCGGGACCTACGGTCAGAGCAAGCATGCTGACCACTTTGCCACCGGGGCGGCAACTTACTAGATGCACAAAATTAATATTATTGTTGATTGGTGTAAATAATAATTAAATTTTATATTTACATCTATGTAGTGAGTTGTTGAAATAACAGAAAAACTCTCAAGTCGCGGTTTTCGAACAAAATTCATATACTGATGAACAATTCCATTAAAAAAACGCAATACAACATCTTTGATTCCAGGCATTTTGATGAGCGAAATATTAATAGATCAAACATTAAAACCCAGTCATAACTTTCTTTCTGATCACCCATCAGGGAAAAATGTTTCGCTTTTTGAAACCTCAAGCTTGCTTTAATATTTCCATTTAGATAGAACTTCAAATTTATATTTAATATAATTTTACTTAGGCATTTAGCATTCTTATTTTTGAATTCCCATAATTTATTGAGGAAATTTAAGAGTTGTTGGTTTTCCAAAAATAAGGCCTATAGAAAGTAAAATATCCATAATATGCCAAAATAAGGGAAAATGAAGAAAATTCGAATTTTGAATAATTTTATAATAGGTAGGTCTTTAGGTATTATTAGGATAATTGTAATATTTTTTTCCTCAAACGTAAAACTGTCTGTGATGGGATATATGACATTCAGAAGCATCTGGTGCTACTTCACAGTAGGTTGTTTTTTTGTGAGTCATTCTTAGAATTTAAAGCGATTCCATTGCTAAGGCAAAAAGATTTTTGTTTTGTTAAATAATCTACTTAGGCAAATGGTATTCAGATGTCATTAATGGGACTTTGGGTCAAATGATTAGATAGTTATGCGTGATTGCAAGCAGAAACTATTTGTTTTCTTTTTTACCAATTATAAATTATTTTAAATTAGTTTTGCCATCAAGAAAGGCTATATAAAAACAAAATAATACGGTAATAATTTCATTTCAGAGATACACATAATTTGCCATGGAAGAATACGCGAGAGAACCGTGCCCCTACAGAATAGTCGATGATTGTGGAGGTGCTTTTGCCATGGGCTGTATAGGTGGTGGTGTATTTCAAGCAATCAAAGGATTTCGCAGCGCACCTTCTGGTTTCAATCGTCGCTTATTAGGAAGTTTAACAGCCATAAAACAGAGATCTCCAATAATTGCCGGTAACTTCGCAGTTTGGGGTGGAATGTTCAGTACAATAGACTGCACACTTGTACATTTCCGCAAAAAAGAAGACCCGTGGAATTCGATAATAAGTGGAGCAGCTACAGGTGGAATATTAGCCGCTCGAAATGGTAATAAAATCAATAATAATAATTTTAACTTTAAATTGTGAATTTATCGTAATTGTAAATAAATTTCAGGTTTACCCGCAATGGCTGGCAGCGCCCTTATTGGTGGTGTTCTTCTCGCCCTAATCGAAGGTGTAGGAATATTATTTACAAGATTATCAGCCGATCAATTCCGAAATCCTACGCCACCAACAGAAGATCCCGCCGCACTAGGAGATCCAGGGCAAGGTTTTAGTTTCGGGCAGCAACCAAATTATCAATAATTGTGTTTTTTATAAACAACAAATCCACTAATTAGTAATAAATTACCTGTCCTGCAAAATAATACAGCTGTATTGCCCCCGTAAATAATCTGTGTGAATGCGTTTGAATCACGAGATATGACAAATTTATTGTGTATGCTGTGCAAATGGATAAAATTGTGTATATGAACGAAACTTTATTTTACTCGACAAAAAATAAAATAAAAATAGATCGAATTTTCTTACATTTGTAATACATAATTAAATTATACCTTTTATTTCGAAAAGGGCTGTTTATAATGAATAATTCAAATATTTCGGCCTCGACACAATCATACAAAAGCTGTTATTATATTTTATCAATTGTGTCTTCCAGAAATATGATTATGATTTATAAACCTCCTAAATAATTTAAAATGTTTGAATTTTTCAGCGATAAAATAATTTTAATATAAACAATTAAAAGGAAATAGCTTTTATTATATAAAATTCTTTTTAATGTGTGAGCTTTAAAATTATTTTATCCTAATATAAATCGAAAAATTTTAGACGAGCAACTCGAGATTCTAAATTCCCATCTGCAAATAATTTATTTTATTTTTACAAAGTTTTGTTTTCTGAATCGTGATAATAAAAGAGAAACTGATTAAATTTATAAAATGCGATATATATTGATTGTAATTTCAAATTAAAAAAATATTTGTTGATTTAGAATACAAAAATATTTTCTTGTAAATATATATTTCTAATTTAATTTTAAAAATTGGGAGTGTTTAATTTAATTTGTAACTATCCGAGTGATTTGTGGATATTTACCGTTTTTAAAACTTGAAAATATTTATTCCATCTGGATTAATCAAATTGTAACGCGCTATAATCGAACAGCCAAAGCGCAGCATTAAAAGTAGGTAATAATGCCAATTTACTTTGTCGGGAAGAAAGTAGTTACTTCTATTCCACTGTAAACTGTCAAAACGACTGGTAACTAACTGTCAATAGAATTTTTTAGAGTAGAAACTTTTGCTACAAATTTTCAAAAATGGAACACGATATTCATTCAACAGACGCAAATTGATTGAATGGACTGTATGACCAAGTCTTTCGTCTACAGTCTTTTTACACATAACAAGAAGGAAGGATATGAAAGGTAGTATCTCCTTTTATTAAGGACGGAACGATCCGAAGAAAGAAGGAGAAAGGTTTATTGGTTAACGATAACATTGGTCTTCAACAATTGCTTTATTGCATGCATGTAAAGATTTCGATTTTTTTCAACCATCGTGACTTAATAATTGAATGATGGGCTTATTGTTAGCTACATCTGTAACTCGAAAATTCGGGTTTCATTTGAAACGCGATATTTTAAAACTCGAATTATCAAAACGTGATATTTCAAAATGCGATACGGTACAAAACGCGATACAGTACAAAACGCGATATGGTACACAACGGGGTATTTCAAAACGCGATATTTTAAAACACGATATTGTACAAAACAAGAAATTTCTAAACGCGATTTTAAAAATCGATATGAGCGGGAGTTTAGGATCGGGTTATATCAGACGGGTGAAGGGGAAATTTAATTTCAGTTGATAGGAATTTAAAAATCGATAGGAGCGGGAGTGGCACTACCGTTGCTTCGCAATGCACATTTTGTACCATATGCATATCGCGTTTTAAAATATCGCGTTTTGTGCCATATTGCGTTTTGTACCATATTGAGATTAGGGAAAGTATAGAAAACGCTATCAGTGGAAAAAAATGAAGCTTGCTTTAGATCATCGAGCAATAGCTATATAAGAGAAATCAAGTAGTGCAAATTTTATAAGCAGGGTTTTCCGAGGTTAATCTTATTTTATAGTTTTAATATATTTATTTATGTTTTAATATTTTTATTACAAATTTAATTTTTTTCTATATTTAATTCATATATACGAATCTTATAAGCATATCGGCATAGTTATTTTATAGTTCATTGTTTTTGTTGGGCTTATATCGATTGCCAATAGTAAAATACATTAACCTCGGAAAGTCTACATGAGTCCTCTTATGTATATTTTGCTTTATGTTCAGATACACCCGAGACACTCCATTTTTAAATTGATAATTTTAATATTAATTGTAGATACATTTATAGTTTTTATATATTAATGTAATATACAAATAATATTAAACTTTCTAAGATCACTTTTCATAGATAATTCATAGAAAAGCCCGACTAAACTCTTTCATAGTAATAAATTTTTCCGCGAGAGCACAGGGGTACTAGTTGTAGGGGTATTAATTGTAGAAACGTCTCAATCGCGTTTTAAAATATCACATTTTGAAATATTGCGTTTTGAAATATCACGTTTCGAGCGGATCCCCGAAAATTCATAATGTACATTGTTCACATTTACTGAAATAATATTCCCACCATAATTAATATCCTGTGAACCATTACACATTGAAAAGTTTTACAATATTTATTTAAAATACATATTTAGAAAATGAAACAACACCCTAATACCATATATTATAAAGTATATATATACGCTACTAAGTGGACGAAAAAAATAATTTGACTCTACCCTTATTGAAACTGAAAGTAAAAAAGTTCAGTGCACAATTTTTTTCAACACTATATTCTACCCTTTTCCATACAATTCAAGGATAAAAAAACGGTCAAATATTTTCCATAGAAAAATTGGGTTATGTCCCTTCTGTTTGCATTTTATATTCTGTGCTAATACTCCCATCACCATAGGTTCAAATAGATTACCTGAATCTAGAGGTTATGCAATTGAAACCAACTACTACACTATTAAGTAAACAATTTTAAATCTGTAATTAAATTAAATTTCAAATAATTCGATAAGAATCATAAACTTTTACTATAACGAGTACAAGGTATAGTCACAGAATATATGAAAGATGCCTTTTGGCAAATTTTACTCGATCCACAATCCAAGGACAAAACGGCATTTACGGTTCAACGGCCCTTATATCAGTTCCGGGTCATGCCTCTCGAGCTGTGCAATGCACCCTAAACTTTGTGCCGTCTTATGCACCGAGTGATCCGCAACCGGTTACACGAGAACGTCTTCGTATATTTGGACGATGTTATGATCACCTCGGCGACTCTACAAGAGCATTTTACTTTACTTGAAGAAGTGACATCTCTTGTGGCGGCAACGGGACTAACTATTAAACTGGATAAAAACCAATTCTTTTTGAGAGAATTAAATTATCTGGGGTACGTGGGAGGAAACGGGTGCCTCCGTACCAATCCACAAAAGTGTCAGGCCATTTTGGATTTTCCAGTTCCTAAAACATCCAAACAAATTCACCGATTTTTCGACATGTGCGTATGGTACCGTCGTTTTATTAAAAATTTTGCAACCTTGGCCTCGCCTCTCACAAACCTTACGTGCAAGACGAAACAGAAATGGTCTGCACCTGCAGCATCCTCCTTCTCGACACTTAAACAGCCCTTCTCCTCAGCTCCGGTTTTAACATATCCAAATTATGAACAACTCTTCTATATACAGTGTGACACCAGTATACCGTCGGCGTGGGTAGTGTACTTTATCAATTGGATTCGAATGGCGTCGAACATCCTATAGAGTACATTTCCTATAAACTAAATTCAGCACAAAAAATTATTCAGTCACCGTCCACCGAATTAGAGTGTTAGCCCGCGGTAATGAGCGTAAATTTTTCGCCCTTATTTAGAAGGGTATCCGTTCACAATATTTACAGACCACGCTAGCTTATAGTGGCTGATGTCCCAAAACGACCTATCAGGACGCCTGGCACGGTAGAGACTACAGCTGCAGTGCTTTGACTTTCAAATAGGTTATCGGAAAACGTAAGCAATCAAAGGATTTCGAAAGCCCTATCAAGAGCTTTTTGCGATTCATTGTCGACAGTTTTACCTGATAATAAAGGCAACACTGATGTTCCTATTTTTCATATAGACTTAAGTTCACCTGCATTTCTGGAAGAAGATTATAGAAAACAAATCAGGCAAGTACAACAGTTAGACAATTGTCATCATAATCTTACTGTACGTTCGCGATGACAAATTATTAATTGCTCCTTCTTTCGGCTTTAGGCATCTGGACTCAGATCTTCCTGACTGCAGGTTAGTGGTTCTGCAGTCTTTAACCCAGTCTTTATTAGAACAAGCTCATGTTCAACCCACCTCCGTACATATTGGAGAAGCTAAAACCCTGGATCGTCTAAAACGACAGTTGTATTGGCCTCGAATGTCTCGTTGCGTTACAGATTACATTTCTAACTGCATCAAATGACATCGATTATTATTCGAAATTCGTTCTCGATACTGACAAACAATTTATTTCAAAAAACCGGACATTGTTGTCAGCAATTCGCTCGTACCTGCATGATCACAATCATAATGAATGGGATAAACACTTGCAGGAGGTAGCGGCGGCGCTTCGAAATGAAATCGATTATATCACTCGGTTTAGATTGTAGTCGTATTATTTTCCCAGCGTTATGAGATTTCTCGGGTGTGGGTCGTCCTCACGTTTGTAACGTCGCGATTATAGACAACGTTCTCTGCCCTCATTTATAAAAAAATCCCAATAATTTATAGTTGGGGAAATTCTTTTGGCACAGGTACGTAAACGAATGCGTAAACATCTCTGATGGTGATCTCCCCACCTTGGATAAACCGCCTATAAATAAGCCCCGCATAAGCCTCGAGGAGTCAGTTTTTTGTTTAAATTCGATTACGATAATATCAACAAAAAAAACATACTATCGAACATTGCTTTAAAAAAAACGCATAATAAAAAATGTTATGTTATTTTTGGTCCGGCGATAAAGAATCTCTGGTACAAAATCTTACGGGTTTTAAAGATTAGGTAGGAAAGCGAGTGGGGATCGCGCTTGGCTTAGTGTGTCGAGTGAAATAATTTTAATTAATACGAGTGTTTATCCAATCGAAATCCAAAATTAATGGAGTGTTCATTTTTGGCTAATTTAAGTGGTGGGACTGATGTAGTTAGTAGTTGAAATACTAAAACATTTCTTGAGAATTCCTGTTAATTTGTATGTACAAAAAAAAAATCGCAATCAAAATGTGTTTTGGCAACGGGTAAAATATTTGACGGGAACACGTCATTTTTAGGATCCTAATGGTGGCTATACTAAAAGAAATATCAATAAGAATAAGCTTTGTAGTAATTACACTGTGCTAGTTGAAAAAAGTGACAAGCTGGGTATCCAATAAGGAGTAAACCTAATTCGAGTATGCTGAATTCAATGGAGCTAGTCCCATTTCATAACTAGTCCTCATTTTTGAGATATCGGTTTCAACATGTTTCGGCATTCCAAGAATTTGTCAAAATATACACTTATTTTCACGTTGATAATTGAACCATTAAGATTTTCGTTTTGCTTTCTTCAGCAAAGTTGTTGCGCAAACCAAGACAAACAACTTTGCCGAACATGTTAAGACCGAAAAACCACATTTACATTCACATTTTTATGTTTTTCTTTTAATTAGCAAATCACAATACGATCCAATTGCTTGTATACAACTTCGAAGAATTATGAAATTGCATCAAGAGCATCATTATATGTATATTGATAGCGCTACGCAACCAATGAATTAAAATGTACTGAGATGTACATCGCAAATATTAAGTTGAGTGTTCCTGGGGTCTTTACCATGCAAAATCGCTGAGATTTTCTATTCTCTTCATAAGACTAAATTTATGAATGTATGTGTAAGTATGTTATACACATTTTGAAACTCTCAGCATATTATCAGGTCGAAATGTCAAATTAAAATACACTTTTAAGGCTATGTTTTGTCATTTTAATGTACACTTACAATGTTTAGACGTCGACATAAATTGTCTTAATTATAAACCTTAATTATATAAAAAAATGGGACCTGTTTTAAGTCTTAATTCTTAACAAATTTTCTGACTTAACAAAGGTGTTTTAAAAAAACAAATTTAATTTCAAAATGACACAAGAAAGGCATATTTTATGTTATTTTACAAATACATTTTTTAACTCATTTTCAAAATGACACAAAAATGCGTATTTTATTTCACATTATAAACATAAAATTTACATTTGTTTTTAATACACATAGCCCTTTCCTGGCCTGCATACACAACTGTGTATGTTTCTTTCAATTACGACAAACGAATATGTCAAACATATACATA
This sequence comes from Nephrotoma appendiculata, assembly GCA_947310385.1. Taxonomy (NCBI): domain Eukaryota; kingdom Metazoa; phylum Arthropoda; class Insecta; order Diptera; family Tipulidae; genus Nephrotoma; species Nephrotoma appendiculata. Next base: position 248,830,282 of record OX371224.1, read on the forward strand.
CAAAAAGACACACTTTTAATGCCATTTATAAACATACTTCTTAAATCATTTTCGAATTGACTTATGATATGCATTAATAAAGTCAGCTTTTTTTATTTCATTTTCACTACAGATTTTAAGTAAATTTTAAAATGAAATAAAAACGGGGAAAAAAATGAAATAATATTTTAAAATGAAATAAGTCAGGAAAAATACCATTTTTAAGTCAGCCTTTTTTAATTCGGGGAGCCTATTTATTATACCATTCAATCAACTTTACAAGCACAATCCCAATTTACTTGGTTGGTCATAGTGAACCTCCCTGACAAAGAAAGTCATCCGGTATACGTATATTTTTTACCATTTTTAAATAATGGAATTAATTTTTAAAAAGTTACATCTTATGAAATTTCCTCACGAATGTTGTTGAGGCGTTCATTCGTGATACAGGGCGTACTCCGCATGTTAAGATTCTTACTAATTTTGGAGTTAGCCCTCATCAAATTTTATATGAAACTGTTCTTTGTTTTTATAGGTAGGCTTCAGTGGGCTGGAAACGCCCATAGCTTGTTAATTATTTTGACTTGTTTTACATCAGGACCGTTTTCATAATTTGCTCTTGACAAGGTATCAGCGATTATATAATTTTTGCCTTCTATAAATTTTAGCCACTAAGAAAGTACATTATTCTTGAGTACATTATTATTCGAAGCAATTGTATAGGATGAAATTTTAAATTCCCACAATGTAAATGTTAATATACACTAGTTTTATGAGATATTATTGCTTGAGTTTGAGAATTGTACCCCACTACATAGAAAATAAATAAAAAAATAGTCATCCTCCTTGTCTAGCCGATCGTCTTTTAAATTGAAAAAAAAAAAGATATTTTCGCAACACAGTAATGAATTTAACGTCTATTTCCAAACAACATACAGTTTGTCTAATTGGTATCCAGGAAAACTAAAACAAACCCAAAACCCAAAAAGTTTTCGAAATACTTTAGATCAAAGCGTGAAATTGTAGGGTACCCCCACCAAGATGAATTATAATAAAGTATACCATCATCAGTTTTAAAGAAGTATGCAATCATTCATTGAACACCGATGTTTCCCGATCAAAGGAAAATTATACCTATTTTTATATCACGTAAAAGATTCACCATTTCAAGTTACAGAGGGATCTCAACTACTTCATCGATCTCTAAATTGGGCAGTGATTTTTCAACAAAAACGCATTTCAATTTTTGGTCAAAAGTGATCCTCACGTCCAGATGCAGTAAAACAATTTGGAGGCGAAGAACTTAAAGTTTTACTTGATGAAAATCCGTGTCAAACTCAAAAAGATCTTGCAGAACAGTTAGGAGTTACTCACCAAGCAATACTTCGATTGCTTGCATGCAACGGGACAGATACAGAAGGAAGGAAAATGGGTTCCTCATAAACTGAGAGAAGGAAACAAAAACCCAAGAGTTGACATCTGCATGAATTTGCTTTCTCGGTACAAAAAAACGAGTTTTGTGTACAAAATCATTACAGGTGATGAAAAGTGGATTTTGTGCGATAATTTTAAACGCAGAAAGTCATGGGTTGATCCAGGCTGGAAATCAACATCAGTTGCAAAAATGAATATTCTTGCCAAGAAAGTGTTACTGTCAGGTGTGATTGGAAAGGAGTCATTTACTACGAGCTTCTGGAACCTAGTCAAAGTGTTACAGCTGAACGTTACCAGGCCAAATTGATCAAATTAAATGATGCTCTGGAGCAAAAAAAAAAACATTTACGGGCCAAGGAAGGTGAAGATGATAATATTACTGGAACTCATCTTTTTCTTCGACTGGGGCGTTCAAGAGCATGCGGCTCCAGACATGGCTACCTCTGATTTAAGTGTTCGATTTCATCATATTTAGAAGACCAGTGGTTCACGAAAGTTGAAGATGTGCAAAAATGGCTAAATCATTATTTTGCTTCGAAACCACCAAGTTTCTATCGCGAAGGCATTCATCATCTAACTGATAAATGGCAAAAGATCATAGATAATAATGGTGAATATTTTGATAATTAATCTTCGTAACAATTATATTTTCAATATAATTGAATTTGACCAAAAAAAGCAGAGTTCCTACTTGCACATCTAACATCTACATTTTTCTCTTGTTTTTATTAAAGAAACCCGATTGTGAATATGACAATAATATACCTTTCCACGAAAATGTGGCGCGATCTCCATATAAGAACAGATGGCTGAGTTATAATCGCTGCACTCTCGAAAATAGAGGAACTCTTAGAATTTCAGAAAACCTTTCATTTCATGTTCTGAGAAGGAGGCCAAGTAATCACCGACTGTTGGTGTTGTCTCGTGCAAGAGAATACTCGCATTTTTACTATACTTGTAAATCACTTTGAATTTTCTTAACTAATATAATTAATGAATTATGTAATCATGCAACTGCTCGTCGTGCTTGCAACCTCTTTACTCTCTCTCTCTCACTCTCTTTTTGTTATATGCAATAAGTTGGTCATAATTAATTGTTGGCTTCCCATTGCTGCCAACACCTTCCGTTTTTGATGATCCACTGGTGATGATACATCGTAGAAAGATCCGGAGTATGTTCACGAGATTTACATTGTTACAATATCGTAACAACTGTAATTGTAGAAATGACGTAATAGTTAACTATGAGATTGTCCCAAGTGTCAAAACATTGTTAAAAACATAACCACAGAATTAAGATAAAAAAATTTATTGTTAAAACTGAGATTGCAGTAGAATTTGTTAGATTTGCGTAGACAAAATAAATTATGAACTTTCTGACAATGCAATGTTTTATTGTGGTACGAAGGAGTTTGTGTCGTGAATTTTCGTGAAACTTGTTGTGAATTTTCAATATAAGTTTCAAACGGAGAAGCAATTCTGGGGCAGATTCTATTAATTATTATTGCTAAAGTGGTCGGAAGCTGAGTTACTGCATCAGTTTTAATTTGCCGTTCATACGGCATTTTCTAGTGTGATGGAAGCTATCAAATAATCCTCATTTTGGGCAGCGGCCTGTTTTCTAGAATTCCTGATAGAAGATACTCGTAATTGATTCTAGTACCATGGGTGTCTGTAATCTTGACCCAAAGCGTGGTTTTCTGGAAGTGATGGTTGCCGGTACTTTATCGTTGTGATAATCGGTTTGATGATTTTCTTTGTTGTTAGCTGTCACTATTTGAGGTTAAGAATGTTTGCCTTATGCAAAATTGAGAATTCTTTAATTTAAAATTTTTGCCTTTAAAGAAATTTTTACAAGAATTTGTATGCCTTAAACGCAAAATCTGTAAATGTACCGTTGCCTTAAATGTCATAGATCAGCTTAATTTTAAAGGCGCCTTTATGTTTGCGTTCGTTCGTTCATTCAAACAATTTTTTCGACCAATCGAGCAATATCTCCAAAATGACGATTTTTTTCTTCTGCATTTTTTTCACAAGAGATGATTGAGATTGATCGAAGAAAATTATTTGAATGAACTAACGAACGAACGCAGCCATAAAGGCGCATTAATTAAGCTGGCCGCCAATACGTTTAATTTTGCGAAAATGTAAACCAATCGACTATGCCATGCTTTACCATATACGTTTTACAGTGTACGTATGCTGTCAAAATATTTATTTTGAAAAATTCAACCCTGGTTATGAAACGTCAATTTCAGTGTCGTTTAATCACAAGAACACATCTAGAGTATTTACATATAGTTTTTTATCTAATTTATTTATATATCTACGATTTTAAACGAAATTAGAACTTAAGGTGTTGTAGATTTTGAAAAATTAATTCGAAATGTCTGAAAATAAAACAACAACCGACGGTAAAGTGTAAATTATTTGGGACAAATAATAATTGAAATTACCCGTATGTACATGTCTGTAGGTAGTTAAAATTACAACTTTCTTTTCTTATTATAGCTCGAACCCGAGGAGATGGAATGGAACAAGAAGCTTTATTTAATCAAGATACTTTAAAAAAATTGTCACAAAGTTCAATGTCATCAACGTCACAAATTTCGAGTTATCAGCAACCAAGTATAACCGATACATCAGTGTCTCTTCCAGCGATAATACCAAAGGGGAAAATTTTCAATTTAATACCACATTTAGTTAGTCATCACACAAACTCACAAAAACGAATTAATTTAAATAAACGGGAACCAAAATTTGTTCCTTTCGAGCCATACAAAGCGGCCATAACACCGATATTTCCGATTAAAAATAAGATCAAGCCCCCAAAACTTAATCGAAATAATTTAGATCTAAATGTTTTAGTCTCACAAATGTCCGAAATGAAAACTATCGAATTGAACGATACAATGGTTGGTAAATTTGAAATAGTTCAACCAGAAAAATCAACAGATTTACAGCGGCTAGAAAAAGAAATCTTAGAATTGAAGAAAGAGCGAGATTATTTTTCGAATGAATTAAAATTTCAGAGTCAAGTAAACTCGGAACTAAAAAAGTTGCTAGTGGCAGCTGTGGGCGAGGACATACAGACAAAAGTTAATGTCCTCACAGAAGACAAGTTGCAGTTGGCGAAAGCATTGCTAGATACTGCTCAAAATTTGTCATCACATACTGTAAGTCATTATTCTTGAGTGATTGATATCGAACTCTAAAAATACTTATATTTTTTAGGAGCAAATTGAATTTCTAGCAGGACAAAGTGAGGTTTGGCGAAGTAAATTTTTAGCTTCCAGTTTAATGGTCGAGGAATTGGCCCGCTGGAAAGCATCTCTGACTCAAAAAAATGATAAACTATTTGCCTCAAATAAATGCCTGCTTGAATTAATATCACATCTACGTGAAATGCAATTAGAAATTTTACGAAATATGAAGTTTCTTACTAATCTCAAGTCATTCAATATGCCGTCAAGTAATATACTTGATCTAACTTCTGAATTATTGAATATATCGCAACAGCTCGTTTTACATTCTGGAATGCCCGGAATGCCAGATGAAAATTTAAATATAAATACTTCAAATAACATGACACCAGCGGAAAAATTAGCGGTTGAGGCATTGCAGACATCTACTCAGCCTCTTATGCCAATGCAGGAAGCATTCAAAGCAATATTTGGTAAAGCATTTTTATCCTTGCCATCGGTTGGAAATAATTATGATGATAATTCTATTAATGATTCGAATTAGGATTCTTTCTATGCTAAAACTCGATTGTATATAATGTTTGTGCATATTTGAATATTAAAAATGTAAGAATTTTGTCGAAACAAGAAATAAATAACGATTTTGCAATATTTAAAATAAACTTGGCGCTATGTATTTTGACAATTGTTTGAAATTCTCAAATAGAGATGTCGGCAGTTGTAGTCCTGTAGCCATGACATTTTATCTGTCAAAATAAAACGTGTAGTAGTGGACGCGAATTCTTGATTTCTTGCTGATTTTAAAAAGAAAATAATTAATTTAGCATGTTAAAATGAGTCAAATTATCGAATTAAGTGACGATGAAAATACCAACATCTCCTCTAATGATGTCGAGGTTATTGAAGAATCGAGTGTTCCAACTATAAATTTGGATTTTTGCGGTTTTGATTCTGTCGAAGAATTTTCTAAGGTTAGATTTTTATTAGTACATAATATAAAATTTCAATTATCGAAAACTTGTTAATCTATATTTCTAGGCTGGATTACAATGTATAGTTGATGCCACAAAAGCATCCAATGCACTGCCATCAGGTGCTTCTAGAGATTTATATTCGGCCTATCCAGCTTTTCAAAAAATTCTAAATACTCAATCTGAACGTATATTGAATATTATACAAAATGTTATCAAATATCAAAATATTAAGGGAAATATTCAAAAGTAACTTAAATTAGTAGAGATTTTCTGCAACTGCCAATTAACTAAATATTTTCATTTATTTTTAGACGAGACGATGATGAAAAATTTGAATTATTACAGGAGTGCAATGATATTATGTTAGAGCGGATAAATTCTAATTTAGATGTTCTGGCGGGTATACGCAAAGAACCTGAAACCATTCTGATTGAAACTTCATTACAGCCATCTTCAACCAGCTTTAAACCTGTAAACAGCAGCTGGAATGATATTGGCAATAAACAAGCAAAAATTGCAAGAATTCCCAGGTTTGTTAAATTTAAAGATTTTTTAGTAGGTAAATTGTAATATTTGGCTATCTTTGTTTATCAGGTTATTGACGGCTAAAAATATAATGCGTCCACAAACATCCTTTAAAACGCCCGTAGATAACAGTAACAATACACCATTCGAACCGAAGTTAAAATATAAACCAAATTCTATAAAGCCTCTTGCTATTCTACCCGAATATGCAGAAAGCGGTGAGATCGAATCTTATTTGCATCCTTATGAATTTGAATTAAATAAATTTGAAGTACCGAAATCACAACTGAGAGAAGTTATACCAGTTCCGCCACCAGAAATTGAAAGAACACCATTAGAATTTATTAGCAATGTGGAGCAGTTAACATCACTAATGGACGAATTAAAAGATGTTAAAGAAATTGGGGTTGATTTGGAACATCATAACTATCGTACATTTCAAGGTATTACCTGCTTAATGCAATTATCGACGCGTAAAAAGGACTATATAATCGACACGATAACTTTAAGAGAAGAACTTCACGTTTTAAATGAAGTTTTTACAAAATCTGATGTATTAAAAGTATTTCACGGGGCTGATTTTGATGTAGAATGGTTGCAGCGTGATTTATCTTTGTATGTTGTGAATATGTTTGATACGCATCAAGCGGCCAAACGTATCGGAGTCGCTAGACTATCGCTAAGCTTCTTACTTAAACATTATTGTAACATAGATGTTGATAAAACTTATCAATTAGCCGATTGGAGAATAAGACCGCTTCCTTTGGAGCTAATTTCGTATGCTCGAGGTGATACACATTATCTTTTATATATTTATGACCTAATGAAAAATGAGCTTTTGAAAATGGGCAATGGACAGACAAATTTGCTTGAAAGTGTCTTTCAAAGCAGCACAGACCTATGTAAAAAGGTACTAATATTTAAATTTTGTGTAATATTTTTATAATATGAATGAATTTTCTTATTTAGCGTTACATAAAACCTCGAATAACATCTGAATCTTTTATGGAGTTGTATCGTAAATCAAAGAAAAACTTTGACAATCGTCAGATATATGCTTTGAGACATATATTTCAATGGCGTGATAAAATTTCCCGTCTAGAAGATGAAAGTTACGGATTTGTTTTACCCAATCACATGATGTTACAGATAGCAGAAAGTTTGCCAAGGGAAATTCAAGGTATACTAGCGTGTTGCAATCCCATCCCGCCTTTAGTACGACAACATTTGATTCCGATTCATCAGATTATTTTAAAGGCTAGAGAACAATCTGTCGTCAAGGTACGTAGATATTCAATAATTAATACTCGGTTGAATCACAAATTACTTTTGAATTTTAGCCTATCGTGGAACAACAAATAAACATAAATAGTACAACTCAGATCCGTGATATAAACAATTCGCTGTATTGTCCACATGATTTATCGTACAATACCGATTTTCGCGATGATTTACCAACATTATTGAATAATAAAGTTAAGAATACAATTGAAAATCCTAAATTACTATTGGCAGAACCAGTTTTAAGTGTGTTTGGTTATAAAGAAGATTCAGATCTTAACGAAAAAATGGCAAAAATAAAAAAAATTAAATTTGTTAGTCCGTATTCACGCTATCAATGTATATTGCCTTTTGCAGAAGAAGAACGCTTAGCTGAGTTGAGAAAAGAGGAAGAGTTAAAACAACAGAAAAAATTAGAAGAACCAGCTATGTCTGTTGTAATCGATCAGAAACAACCACTGACAGAACCAGAAATCGAACCAACATTAAATCAATTAAAACAGAAACGGAAATCTGAACAACCCATTGAAGACTTAGTTGAGAGTAAGAAGCCGAAAATGCATGAACCCCCAGAAACTAGTAGTTCCGGCAGTGAAAGTGATTCGGATGATAGTGAGGTTATAGAAGTTCCGTTGCCAAAGCCTGCGCCTATCGTGATAGAAGATGATCCAGCAAATGAAAAACCTGAGAATTCCAATAAAAAAAACAAGAAAAATAAGAATCGACACTCAAAAGAACGCTATATTACGAAAAATGTTACTAAACAAGGATCAAATCAGGCTGTCTCATTTGACTACTCGAAGGTGGACTATAAAAGATTCCAAGGTGGTTCGCAAGGAAGTTCCCCAAACAATGGGCAAATCAAATCGAAATTTAATGCTAAGGTAATATTCTTAATATTTTTTAATTATTTTATGTTATTAATATTACAAATTTAATAAAATTACAGAGTGGAAAAGGCAAGAAAGACATGAAACAATTCAACAAAATGTTTTTGTTTGGCAGTTTAAATAAAAAAGGTGGAAAATAAGGAGCTGAAATGGACCAAAATTTTCAATAATAATGTAAAAAATATAATAAAAATACATTTGTATGTAATTATATCGGTTTTTATAAAATTGGTTTCTCTTTGTAAAAATTGAAGAAATTGATTTTAACTCTTTATAGTTTAATTTTTTTATGGAATTAAGCCTACAATTAAACTTCACTGTAAGCGCGATTTACATAATAAAAAAATGCTGGCCCAGCAAAATATTTGCTGTGTGTTTAGAGCTGCGCACAATATACATTTTTCGCATTAGGTGAATTGAGAAAGAAATATAAACTGCCATAAATAATATTTGTTGCCATAAAATATACTCGGGTCGATTATATTTTATAGCAGTATTTTTATTTTATGGCAGCATTTGCTCAAAAAAAGACAAAAACGCACAGCAAAATTTTTGCACGATGGTATTCTTTTCTTGTCATACGAAAATTTTAATATACATACCAAACTCTTCTTTTTTTGCTGGGCCAACATTTTTTTATCATGTAAATCGCGCTTAATAGTGCCAACGTTTCAAATACAATACCTATATATAATTATTTTCAGGCCAGAAGAACAACTGAATACAAAATAAATTTACAATAAAAATCAATTATAAAATATTTTTCAAAAAACTCGGTAATTACAAAGTGTTAATTTTTATAAAAATGTTAAAAAATAGATATAAAATTAAAAACAATATAAATCAAAATATTTTATATAATAAATTGTAAACACAGAAAAATGAATTGCAAATAAATTGAATTTATTGCTTTGAACTAAAGGACCCCGCACAAACCTTATGGAAATTGAATTTCCGTCAAATGATTTGAAATTTTCAGAATAGTTTCTTCAAGTCATGCTGATGTAAAGTCTCCATGGGCACAAAGTGCCATTTTACGGCGGAAAAATATGATGCTTATAATAATGAAGTTTTTCAACTTTCCATTGCTTAAAACTCGGCTTCAACAGCATCTAGGCACTTTGTGTCCATGGAGACTTTTGATCAGCATGACTTGAAGAAACTATTCTGAAAATTTCAAATCATTTGACCGAAATTCAATTTCCATAAGGTTTGTGCGGGGTCCTTTAGGGATTTTCTCGCCTTTTTTAGTGTGAAGTGTACTTATTATCAATTTACCTTATTATTGACCTGAGTTTGGTAAACTCAGGAAACGTTTATTTGAGAAATTTTTGAGTAGGTTATAGAATTTAATTTATGAGTGAAATTCAAAGTAACTAATTTTACAGTAGAATCTTGATTCTCCATAACGGCTGATATGTGGTTATATAATATTTTGTTTAAATTAGTATCCACGTGTGTAACGTGTGTTAAGCATGATACATATCAAAAAGAATCCCGAAAAATATAGTATATAATCTGATTGCGCTTACTTTCAAAATATGTACAATCGTTTGATCAAAATTTAATATCGACCGTTTTTAATTTTATCTTATTTATACTTACTTTAGCCTTAATACCTATATCAACATTTCTAATTAGTTTTATATATTTAATATTTGCTTATGTAATGATACAAAATGATAGTTTTAGTGTAAATATATGCATTTCTAATAAAAGAAATCAAATACAAACTAATTTTAATAAATTCTTAGGTGTAACTTCATTCAATATAATTTTTAAATTTAAATTTTTCTATTAGAATTACAAAATATTTGATTTCTTTTATTAGAAATACGTGTGTTTACACCCAATTATGATTTTGTATCATTACATAAGCGAATAAGCCGATATTTAAATTTTCTGCTCGCTGCTGCTGCTTGGTGTGTTTCATCCTTAAAATAGGCTGCCCTGCCATTTTAATGGTAAAAAATGAGAAATAAACTAGATAGGTTAGGTTAGGTTAGAGTGGCTGCTATCGCACACTTAGGCCAATAATGGCTCATTGTGATACCACAGGATCCAATCTCCCCTTACTCCCGCTGAAACCAACCAGAGCTACTGATGTAGCGTAAAATATCTCGCACCCTACAGTCCGCGAGTTCAGAAAGGCTGTCCATGTTGTACACACCCAAGTACTTACGTCTTTTGTATGATAGTGCCGGACATGAGCATAGGAAGTGAACTCTCTTCCTCCTCTTCGTCCATACAACTTCTACAAAAGTCATTCGTCTCTAGACCCAGCCTTCTCGCATGTTCCCCAAAAAGGCAGTGTCCTGTTAGTATCCCTACGACCAATCCTAAATCTCGTTTTCCCAGGGATACAAGTGCCTTGGAGCGCCGCAGGTCCAGTTTTGGCCAAACCTGTTTTGCTACCCTGCACGTGAGAGTGTTGGTCCACCTCTCATCTGTTAAGGCGATTGCCTTTTTACTGAGCGTCAATTTGAGCGCTGCTATAGGTCTCCCCAGACCTGCCCTTTCCGGTTGCATCTGGAGAGTCGTACCGTACCTAGCTAATTCGTCTGCCCTGCAGTTTCCCGTGACGTCCGAGTGACCAGGGCCCCAGATCATCTGGATACTGAAATACTCGCTCATCTCATTAAGAGATGATCGGCAATCCAGCGCCACCCGTGACTTCAGAGAAACCGCCTCTAGTGACCTGAGTGCCGCTTGACTGTCTACATAAATCGCGATATCCCTAACAGATACCACGTTATGCTTCAACCATGTCACGACTTCCCCTATCGCCACCACTTCAGCCTGGTACACGCTGCAGTAGTCAGGGAGACGAACAGAAATATTAACATTGAGCTTCTCACAGAAGACTCCAGCTCCTACTTTGCCGTCTAGCTTAGAGCCGTCCGTGAAAAATGTCAGTGCCTCGTTTTCCCGTATTGATCCGTTCCTCCAGGATTCCCTAGAAGGACAGATGATCCGGAAACCTATATCGAAGCACAACGTTGGTTTAATATAATCTAGATTCACCAGTTCTTCCCTTAGTGATCTAACTATCGTCGAGTGTCCCACCTGAAGAGACTTCCACTGAGAGACAGCCGAGAGCCTTGTAGCCACATTGGCTGCCATCTGCTTACCAAAAAATTCGATTGGAATAAGGTGGAACATAACCTCTAAAGCGCGTGTAGGTGTTGTCCTAAGTGCCCCGCTTATAAGCATACAGGCCGTTCTTTGCACCTTCTCCAACATCCTTATGTAGGTTACCTTTTCCAGAGCTGGCCACCACACGCCCACCCCGTACATCAGCACAGGCCTTACCACTGCGGTATAGAGCCAGTGTACCAGCTCTGGTTTCAAACCGCATTTCTTCCCTATTGCGTTTCTACACGAGTAAATGGATACATTAGCCTTATTCACCCTTTCTACAATGTTAGGCTTCCAGCTGAGCTTACTGTCCAAGATTATGCCCAAAAATCTCGCTCTGTCAGCAAAAGCCAGTCTAATGCCGTTCACAGTAGGAGGGCTAACTACCGGAATTTTATATTTCTTAGTAAATAGTACCAGCTGTCTTGGACGGGTTGATCCCTAATCCGCATTTGCCGGCCCATTTCGTAACGATCAGGAGTGCATTCTGCATAACATCCCTAATCGTTTCCAGATATTTGGATGAGACAGCTATCGCTACATCATCTGCATACGCTACAACCCCCATCCCCTCTTTCTCCAGTTCCAACAGCAATCCATTCACCACTGCACTCCAAAGAAAGGGGGACATTACTCCTCCCTGCGGAGTTCCTTTAACCACCCGCCTTCTAATGGTGGACTCTCCCAGTTCCGAGATAATAATCCTGCTTACCAGCATCTGATTTATCAACCTACTTATAGGATAATCCACCTTCAAAATTGACAATCCTTCCATGATCGCCTCCGTTTTTACATTATTAAAGGCACCCTCAATGTCGAGAAATGCTACCATACAATACTCTTGCGAGTAAATTGACTTCTCAATCATGCGTACTAGATCGTGCAGAGCTGTGTCCACCGACTTTCCCTTACAGTACGCATGCTGAGACATTGCCCAATTCCTCGGATCAACTTTTGTTCGAATAAGTACGTCTATCAATCTTTCCAAGGTTTTCAACAGAAAGGATGATAGAGTTATAGGCCTCAGGTCCTTTGGATAAGCCTGTGAGCTTTTTCCCGATTTCGGGATAAAAACCACTCTGACCTCCGTCCATTTCCTGGGAATATAGACCAATTGCAGACATCCCCTGAAGATAACCTCGAGCCAGGGGAGGATGACCGCAGAGTTCCTTTGGATCTCTGCTGGTATATTCCGATCCGGGCCAGCCGATTTATAAAGCTTAAAACCGTTCAGTGCCCACAGGATTCGTTTCCTGTCCACGATGCCATCCACATCTGTTAAAGGTGTTCCTCGATGAGCTCCAGGCTCCATCGAGTCATCAATGCTTCCCGGAAAATGGGTCTCAATGAGAAGCTCCAATGATTCCGCACTTGAAGCTGTCCATAACCCGTCCGGCCTAATTAAGTAACTAGGACTGGTTGGGTTAGTAGATAGAATTTTCCTTAGGCGAGAAGTCTCGGAGACCTCCGCCATTCTACAACAGAAGAGTCTCCAAGACCCTCTTTGTGCCCTCCTCAACTCTTTTTTGTATTTTCTCAGGTCTTCCTTATAGGAATCCCAATCTCGATTTTCCCTGGTGTTCTTAGCCTTATTAAAGGCTGTCCTACACGCTCTCCGATAGGTTCCCAACCCCGTGGTCCACCATGTCGGTTTCTGCCTGCCCCTAGGTTTTATCAGGGGACACGCAGCATTAAATGAAAGATTGCATGCCTTTGTGACAATATCAACCATGCCATCTAATTCCTCTATACTGTCGCCGGAAGTCCAGGAACCTCCAGCGGCAATAGTTCCTTCAACACCTCCCCATATTTGTTCCAGTTTGTCCTTCTGGGATTCCTGAAGGCTTTCCGGGCAACAGGTTTGATGTTGAGGTTATATGTAATATATCGGTGATCAGAGAATGAGTGCTCTTTCGCCACTCTCCACCCACTGATCATATCAAAAATTGTTTCTGACGCACAGGTTACATCTAGAACCTCCTGTCGATTTCTAACAATGAATGTTGGTTCACACCCAATATTGTAAACTACAAGGTTAGTATTTAATAAGTAATCAAAAAATAACTCACCCCTTTCATTAATGTCTGTGCTTCCCCAGATTGTGTGATGCGCGTTTGCATCACATCCAAGTATCACACCTACCTTTTTCTGACCTGCTTCCCGGATCAGTTCCCCCAGGTTGTCCGGTGGAACCTCCTTCTCGCGATCCATGTAGGCTGAGGTTAGCCATAGTTTTTCACAGCCTACCTCAGCACTCAGCGCCGTAACGTCCCCGCTACTAAATTGTCGAAGAAGAAAAATATTCAAATTATTTTTCGCTAAGATACACGATCTGATCTTTTCAGAGTTGCTTGAGTATAATAATTTATACCCTTTCATTCCGAGGTCACAGATCCTGTTATTATTAATCCAAGGTTCTTGGATTAACACCAAGTCCTTATCTGACTTAGTCAGTCTGAGCACGAGAGCTGCCGAGACAGCCTTCGTCTGGTGCAGGTTTATTTGTACAATGCTAATCATTGTAATCTACCTTACTCACCACTTCATGCACTCCCTGATAGTGTCATTTGGCTCGTTGGTTTGGTCGCAAACCCCCTCTCGTCGTGTGTTCGACGGGTTGCCCCCATCGGACTTCAGAGAGAGGAGGCTGCCTCCCATCACCAACTTCACTTCGTCCGAAATATCGGAACGGCTAATCTCTAGTATAGGCACTAGCGAATTTTAGTTTCCGTTTTAGTTCGAAATATTCATTTTTTTGCGAATTTCTCGTGGAAAGGGTTATAAAATTATGCTTTATGGTCATGATATGGACCAGTGGTTATCATGTCGTCTTGGTGTAGCCAAGGCCTATCTGGCCGTATATGCCACTACACATAACTATCTCTAGTATAGGCACTAGCGAATTTAAGTTTCCGTTTAAGTTCGAAATATTCATTTTTTTGCAAATTTCTCGTGGAAAGGGTATTAAAATTATGCTTTATGGTCATGATATGGACCAGTGGTTATCATGTCGTCTTGGTGTAGCCAAAGCCTATCTGGCCGTATATGCCACTACACATAACTATCTCTAGTATAGGCACTAGCGAATTTAAGTTTTCGTTTAAGTTCGAAATATTCATTTTTTTGCGAATTTCTCGTGGAAAGGGTTATAAAATTATACTCTGGTCGTCCTCAGCCCGCTTGACTGTTTCCTGCCAGGTCCGTTCTACGTCGCCCCCAGGCTGGTCTTCCGCGCCCTTATCGACCTCGTCTTTCCTATAAACTTTAAGAGTGATCGACCAGAAACCGAAGTTGATCACTCCCTTAGATCTAGCAAGGGACACCAAGGATTTCTTATTGATCAGCATGATTGCCAATCTAAAGCCCCCCTTGGCCTCCTCCTGCTTCACAATCCTCCATCCTTCCGTTGGAAGATCGGGATTACTGGCCCGGATAATCTCAATGATCTCCTCTGGCTTATCCGGCTCGGTTGGTAACCAGACGCGTGCTCGCGGCCTGCTCGGGATTTCCCCTCTGTTGACTGCTTCCAGCCTCGCGCCCGGCCACACCTCGCCTACCTCGGTCACTGCCCTTTTATAGAGATCGACCGATCTCTGGTCTGAGCACGCAGTTAGCTTAACGCGCCCTTGGTGCCATCCCGTATCTCTGCAGGACGGAGGAGATCCCGGATTTTCTCTAAGGATCCTCAAGAAAATGGAGTTTAGTGCATTATACACTACCCTCCACTTTTCCGACGTGATGCTCCCATCTTCCTGACCTTTGTCAATGACGGCTAGCACCAGCACGTGCTCCTTCAGGATTTCACTGAATAATTTCAGTTTCTGCTCCTTAGGAGCACCCGACGTCATGTCTGCTTGCACTTTGGCCCGCTTACTGCCTTCTGCTTCAAGCTCATCCTGGGACCTCTGTCTTTTAGACACAAGGACCCTCTCCGAGCTATCGCAGCCGACAGTTTTCTTAGCCCATGCTACAGATTCCTTCTGTGCAACTGTAAGCTGCCCCTCAGGGGTCGGAGCCAGTTTCTCCAGAACTCTAAATGCCGAGCGTCTCTCTCTGTACCGTCGTTTTGATGGGGGATCTCTCTCGGTCCCCCACTGTTCTGTTTGGCAGTTCCGCTTCCACCTGGCTTCGATGTCATGGTGTTGCTTACCCTTGCCTCAGTTGAGGGAGCCCCACCTTTCTGGTTAGAGTTACTCCCCTCTATAGTACTTTCCGGTTTTTGGTGGGTACCGGTCCCCTTGTTTTTATTATTTTTTAAATCTTCCATTTATTCCCACGAGTATCGGAGAAATACGTCCACCTGCGCAGAGATCCGTATACGCAGGTAAGGCTAAATACAACTGGAGGTCGCCAGGTATCCAGAGGGCTCCGTTCACGACTGGGCTTTGTTAAATGGGCCCCCAGTCTAGTCGATCATCAGCACGGGTCGCATAACACCTTAATCCAGCCCATTGGCTCACCGAGTACCCCGCCTTCCACGCCCCCCCCCCCCCAACATCCACTCACTCATTCACCCATCTATATGGATATCCCAACCAAATGGGACCCATTTCATTCAGGGGATTACCGTTTATAGGGTTCCCTACTCACTACCTGGAGGCTCGAGAGCGCAGGGAGACGTGACGCTCAGTTCACCGTGGTTGTGGTCGATGGTTTTATGGCGCCATCAATTCGCCTTTCCCTACTGGGTATCATAGGCACTCAGAATTTAGTGAACAGAGCTTAACCACTCCCCCGTTCTCTGAGACTCTCCTTCCAGCAGAGCTGCGGTTGGGGACGGCTTATTTAATTCACCGCTAACCTACCTATCGATAGGCCGTTCACAATCCACCACTTGTGACCCCCCCGATAGCTGCAGCTCGCCACGGGAATAAACTAGATATGTCAAAGTCGAAAATAGTGATGGTACAAGATTCCAGCTGAGTGGTTTCTGTGTTTGAACGATCATAGTTCTAGCCCATTAGTTCTATCGCATTTAAAATTATAGAGATCCAACGTTTGAGTTACTGTTGATGGAGAAGAGCGCTATAGTGTGAAATTTATTAAAAATTGAATAATAATGAAGGTTAGCCCTTAGCGTAGCGATAGTACGATCAATTACGCCCGTTTAGAACGTGAAACGGCCATATTCAGTAATAATTGACACCTGTATTTTTGGTTTCTTGCTGTTTATTCGGTGCTTCCACAGTTAATGCAAAGGTATGGTTGGTTCGGCTTCAGCGAATCTTAAGATTGAACTCAATTTTACTAATAATTCAGCGAGCATATTGCCTCAATATTAGAATTACCAACTATCTAGCTACCCATATGAGTATATCTCTATTATACTACTAGCACAATGTGGTAGGTAAGACGTATTTAAAGTTATTAATTAATAAGTTTAGATGGAATTTGAGAGGAAGTCCATCAAATAATGTAGAAGATAAAGTTATTAGTAAGTTTAGAGGGAGTTCGAGAGGTAGTCCATCAAACAATGCAGAAGATAAAGTTTTTATTCTTTACTAAAAGATTTAGAGCTGATATTCCACTTTATGTAATGCGTATATACTTCTGTTTGAAAAAATTGCGTTGTTGAACAAACCCCAAACTATAACCTCACCTTCCATAATAACCATAATTAGAATAATTTCTAAACCATTAAGTTTTATGAATGAAACATATTTCAATTTGACCACAGTGGTGGTTAGAACACCATAACTGTTTTTTCGAATTTATATAGTCCAAATAAAAAACCAATTTTTTTTATCTAAATTAACACCTAGGGCTTTCATCTGGTCGGACCTCCTAATTAATTTTCCAAAAAAGATGAAACTGACTGATTTCCATGTTCCCGCGCTTGTTACAGATCGGATCACCTTTAATACGAAATCCAAAGCGAGAGATTAGGTAGATCCAAATCTGATAGTTTCATATTGCTATATGGTTTGAAGTTTGAACATGTAAGGTTAATGTTAAGGTGACCACTTTCAGTACATTCAGGCTATCAAATAACCTAACTTAAAGAAGACCACGACTTCTATAAGATGCATAGTTTTTAACTTTCAGCAAAATATTCCCAGATACCAATCTAATTAAAAAATAAGTTGATTTGATTTGCTGAAAGTACGAATTTTTAATTCTAGCAAATATATTCATGAGCATATGTATGCAGAAATGGATTGGCACTCTAACATCATGCTCAATGAAACTAAGCCATCTCTCAACAAATAGATTGTCAAATTTGGTGTTTAAAGCTGAATTTGACGAAATTTTGGGATTTGGATGTAATGAATGAAAACAGGCCGTTTCCTAACCGGTAACTTTCCATTTTAATTTGTAGAGCTGGGCTAGGATTCTAATAAACTAAGGCCAACTTGTATTTGGATTTTAACGTGTCTTTTTGGTGGTCAAACAATTCGACCATTCTGAATGGAACTTGGCCATATCCCAAGAAATTATTGTCAAATCAGGTATGCAGAATTGGGTGGGGATTTAAAAATGAATTTTAGAGAAGGTGTGGAATTCGGCCGTGCTTGGAAATTTCTTAACTAATTATGTTCGAATCTGGTATGTTGGGCTGAATCGAGAGTCCAACATTAATCCTGGATGAAGTTTTGGTTTTTTCTACAAAATAAATTTGAAAATAATCAACCAAATAATTAGTCAGTTCCTACATTCACCATAGCTGAACCAAGCTTGGCCTTAACCTGATGACCCAGTCAAATCCCGCTTTACCAATGGATGAGCAAGTCGTTGAATACTATTTAGAACTCAAATCAATCGATATTCGTGCCTTACGTTTCCATGCAATTGCGAACGTGTTTCGAGAAATATTGTTGAGCCAGGTAAATTCTTTTAAAGAAAATAGTGTCAGCAGTAAGCAGTCTAAAAAATAATCAACATTAAAAGGCCGAGGGATATCACATCAAGAATTTACTTGTCGTTACAAACGTAAAAGAAAAAGTAAAAACAATTTTCCAACACATATGAGGTCTCACCCCTTTAAACCAGTCTACAAAAAAACATATATTTTATTTATATTATTTAAAATTGGATATTAAGTATACATTTTTACTGTGCAATATCGTGCTCATGCTCAATGCTTATGCATTAATGCATAAGCATTAATGGCATAAAATTATCTATCCAATAAAGCTATTTTCACTGATCGAAAAGTTTTTCTTTGTTCTATTTTAATTTAAAATTGTGAGCCTCTAAAAAACACTCTTTAATGTACCGATCTCGTTGGGATTATTTGACTATTATGCTATGTGCATATTATTACATTTATCATGTTATAAACATTTGTAAAACTGAAATAACGTTAACGGTAATTTAAA
This sequence comes from Nephrotoma appendiculata, assembly GCA_947310385.1. NCBI lineage: Eukaryota > Metazoa > Arthropoda > Insecta > Diptera > Tipulidae > Nephrotoma > Nephrotoma appendiculata. Next base: position 248,849,025 of record OX371224.1, read on the forward strand.
TTTGGAAAAAGCAGATGCATATTTTTTTTGTTGTAATAGCTGAAATTGATTCAACAAAAAATAAGTAAAATTTATTAACTTTGTTGAATTTAGGTTAATTTTGAGACGGCAAGACTCAAGACTCCCATATACAAGGACGGTTGTGCGTTTAATTCAAAAAACCTGGTAAATCGAGTTCTTTGTTTAATAAAAGAGTGCAACTAGAAATAGATTCCGTACCTATTTATCATTCAGTAGTAGAACACAAAACTTTTTACAACAGATTTTTCCGCGCTAAGTTAAAACGGAAAAACCCTAAACCTTTTAAATTTTTCATTTTTATATTTACCAATTATTTACTAAGTTCAGTTTTAAAGTTTTTTACTGTACTTTAGAAAAGTTTTGGATTAACAAATTAAAGAAAATGAACTGTCATCGCATCGCATGATATCTCAGAAAAATTCGGATTCGATAAATATGTACATACCTATCAAATCTATCTAACCACACCCTTATTTTATGAACCGACGTCTATGCTTTATACTGGTATTTTCATTTTACATACTCGTTTAGTATTCCATATATATTTTATTCATTTTATATTTTTTTAACTCCCCTTATATTCACTGAATATAATCGATTGTCAACCATTTTGGATTAAAGATGTAAATTCTATTTTGATTGGTGATTAGAGAGTACAATACAATATACCTTATAACGTTTGTGTTTGCTGCGTGTTAGGCGCGGCTACAGCTTATCAAAGATTGATTTAACTGAAGAAGGCGTTACTTAATTCTGTCTAATTAAATTTATTAGTCATCATCATAAATATATCCCGTGGTCCCCGCTTATGTAAATTTGCACACACATTTTGTCTTAAAAACGTCTTATCTATGCACGCATAGTTATCACAATAATATATTAGAGGGTGAATTTAATAATTCAACATTTTTTTTTATAATTTACCTATATATGGCACATCTTGTGTTATTATAATATAAAATAAACATCAGATTAGTAAATACAAATTTTTCTTCAAATTTAAAATTCTAAAATTTAAAAATTCAACATTTTTATGGAATACGAACGCACTTTATTTTTCTATCTATATAAGTCCTTCTACGAGAACGAAAATTCTTCATTCGGGCGCCAAATAGCATTTTAGGAACGAGAAGCAAAAAAATAGTTTTTTCTACTACCTACATTTCTCTTTGATTGAATATTTAAAATTTCTTTGAAGACCTGAGCCTATGTTTAAATGTTTAATGACATGATAACAATTAATTTGGGGTCGTAGAATATAAATTTATCATCTTAATTAAATCATGGCTACTGCCAAGAAAGTTATGGCGTGGCAACATATTATGCCATCTGTTTGGTCGATTTGGCACAAAGCAAAATGATGACAAAAAATTTTTAAGTATTATTTATTTAAATATTTATTTACGTTTCAGCAGAGATAACCGATTTCTGTTATCTCTGGTTTCAGTTATCAAATGGTTTTAGTTGTTTTTATCATAAACAAATTTAATTCAGTCTTACATTTGCAGGAAGAAGTAAATAAAATAATAAATAAAATGTTACAAAAATAAAATAAATAAAATAAAAGGTAACAAGTATTATACATACATCTAAAAATTATTTAGCGTTGAATAATAAAAAACAATTATTTTTTTCAGTTATACACAAATGCACTTTACATTTAATGCAGACAGTTCTGGAGCGGGATGTACATCCAAGTCGTTGACACCGATATGGAATATGATTCTTCAAATTTTGGTAGATGGTTAAAGCCATCGAAACGGATATCTGCTTCTGACTTTATTTCGTCAAAACGGCAAACCAAATCCCGATCTAATTGTAAAAGCTCTTGTAATCATTTTCTATTATGTATTTGTACGTTGGCCAGACTATGGGCAACATTGATTTTTATATAATCAATAAGGCTCAATTTATCGTTGATTGTCAATTTGTTACATTCGCATTGCTTCTTATATTCTAGATAACTAGGACACACCGCAACAACAATAAAAGAAGCCATTACATGAAATGTCCATTTATTGGATTTAATAAATATTGGCAAATATAATATTGGGTACTAACTCTTATGTTCGTAAAAGAGATCCACACCGCCCATCCCACCATAGTATTTCTTTACAATTGTATAGGCTGACTAATTTGGACAAACATTTTTATTTTGGTCTCAACGTTACACAGTTTCCACACGAACATGCACTAATCTGTTATGTTGCCACTTCACCAATACAATATTACCATCTCGATTAACAATTTCTTCAGCACTACTCCGTCCTTGTTTTTCAATACCGCGTCTGTAACTTTGGATTATTAAAACTATTAATTCTAGTTGTGCCCTGGAGTTAATTTGCTTTTGAGAGAGCATTTCAAATAATTGATAACTGGAGAAAAAATTGTCAAACACAGTGTACGACCTGGTAGTTTAAGGCGATTTATCAAATGAAGCACCACTGTTGAGCCAAGATCTACACGCACTGGTTCAAATGGACATCGTCTCCAAAAAATATCTTCTTTTCGTAGATTTTATAATTACTTTGCCGATCTATAAATTGAACTTCATTATGGTTATTAAATTGCGAATATCTAATTTGATCACCGATTTGATACGAGTATCGTCGCAGAAAGTGAAGGCGGGATTCCTTCACCGTTTGCGGCGATACTCGTATCGGCCTCATCAACATCAATCTTACTGAGGTTAAATCTGTCATTAACTTCTTATATATTTTTAAGACATCAGCCTGCAAAGCCGTCAACAAAGCCATCAATACCTTTATCCGGGTCAATTTTGGGGTTATCTGCCATAATATAATGGGCAGGTTCTTCAAATGAGTAAAATTAATTTTTTTTTATATAATACTAGAGGCCCGTGCGACCCATGCAAGCATGGATCGGAATTTATGATTTGATTAGAAATAAAAGATCGACGGTCAAAGATTCCTACGGCTATGAACTTTTTTCACTGAACCCTAAAAGCATGCCAAATATCAACTTTCTACATATTACCCTTCTCGAGTTGAAAAAAAGCTACGGACATTTGTGTCTTATTAATAAGATTATGCTACTTGTTACGCTTCTCTCGATTTAGCAACAAATGTTAACATAGCCATACAAATCAGTATATTTGTCAACATTTGGTCATGTGGTCATGACAATTTTATAATTTATCCAAAAACCAAGTGAAAATTATTTCTAAATTTTATCGATGATATAACTAAAAACTGTTAACACAACCATGTAAATATACTAGTTTCCGAAAAACTAAATCATAATTACATAAATAACCAAAAAAACTTATGGTTTTCAACCATAAATCACTAATATTTATGGTAAATTCTTTAGAAGAATTGAAATGAGATCAATTATTTTGTGATACAAAGAACACGAAAAGCAAAAAATGGTTTGTTTACATTTGTTTAAAGGGAAATCAAAACAAACAACAACAAAACATGGTTTGAAAAAACACTTTTAATTACACCAAATTCACTTTAAATTACACAAAAATTAATATTATTTATAATATTTAATTTAAATAAACACTTATAACGCACGTTAAAATATAAACACCAAATTATAATGCCGATAATGAAAATGGCGCGCTTTTGTTTCTTTGTTTGTGACATTGCCGTTTTTTTTGATCACAAAACAAATCCTCCAAAAAATTAGGATTTTGAAATTTGATCATTGATCAAAAAAAAAATAAAAAATCAATTATTTTCTACTAAAGAACACAGAGTAAAAATGTATAAAAAAATATAACAATAGCTTAAACAAATAAGAATATGGCTTGGCAACATATATTACCGCAAGGCCCCAGAAGGTTAAACTTAGGGCGTAAAACACTTTTAAACACGCTGTAAGTGTGAGCATAATGGTTAAAGTGATTAATTGGTTATCATACGATTACATAATTACCGGTTATTCAACATAATTACCAGCTTCATCGGTAAGTATGATAATTTATTTAAAAAAATTCACTTTTACCAGTGATTGTGCATCACCAAACCGCTTTGGCTAAATTAATAAATATGAAAACTATTCGCCTTTTAATGCAAAGTTGCTAACATCTGACGGAATATTTTGGAACTAGAGCGAAAGGTGATCGACTTCTCAACATTTAATTACAACTATAGTTTTAATGTCATACAAAATTTCAAAGATGACTATGACGAGTGGTAAAGTGATTTCAATGCCATCTCTCATTAAATTTTCGAAGCCTCATTTTGCTACAAAATATGTGATAAACTGATAACATATGCGTGGAATGAATTAAATATGTGAAATTTAATTTTATTAAAATGTTTTTTTATTTTTATTTAAATCATATTTTGACAGAACTTATCGTCTTTTAAAATTGGTGTACTTAGGTTGTTATAACGTTATCTATACAATTAAGTATAGGTAATGCGACCTTGTTAGTCAACAATTCGATATATGCGCCTTTCTACGTGAACTATCGATCGTCTTCAACGTCAGATTTAGTTCACTTGTTAAGCAGAAATTGCGGTCGAATCATCTCAATCCCAGCATCTGCTAGCTCATTAACGATCATAAACCCCTTATCTACCATCATGGAATCTCCGGGTGTTACCTTATGTAACACTGGTGCCTGTAAAATTAATAAGGCCGAAGGGAGAAATTCCTATCAATAGTTTAATTGTATGGGTACTTTTATACTGAGAATACGTGCAGATTCTGCAGGTAAGGCATCGGAATGGAATGGTCTTTATTTCCATACAATCTTAAGCGATTATTGTATTTAGAAAGTTTTCAAAGCAAACAGGCAAACTTTTTAGATTTTCCTCTATAGTTTGCCAATAAATGCAACATTCTATAGGGCATTCGATAACAGTTGAACACAATCATTAAAATATTTTTTACGTGTTTTAGGATTCAGCTTGAATAAGTTAGCAGTTTGCACGTTAGATAAATTGGTTTAATTTCTAAAGGTTGTAAGACCAAACCGGACAAGTGGTGCAGTGGTTAAAGCTTCGGCACTTGGACCAGGACTTACTGGGTTCGAATCCCATCAGAGGCTAGATGCAAATCGAATTTTCATAATCAATTACAATCGGTGATGTTAATAAACACAACTAAGACCCTCTGATGGAGTGCAGAATTCAGCGCCGACCCACCGTCCATGTCAATGTACAGGTTGACATGGAGCTTGCAATGTGCAGGTGGTATACTGTAGTTGTGTGAGTAGGTGAATGGGTTAATGATGTGGCGTGAATCCGTGGTATCACAATTTGCCAAACAAATGGCTTAAGTGTCAACCACTGAAACCTAACCACTGAAACCTAAGACCAATTATGTATACCATAAGGAAAAACCGATGTTAGTACTTTCAGAAGTATCATAGTACAACAATCGACTATAGTGTTTAATGATTCTATGGTCGTTATTCCTGCCATTGAATTCAATTCTTGGATTGTTTTAATTTCAAATGGTATAAGTAGTTACACTGTATATCGTCAGTTACTCGTATGCCTTTATTGAGTGTCTTAAAGTTATGCTGCACTCCAATAGATCTCTGTTGTCTGAATCACTGTATAAACGGTGGAACCTAAGCCCATATGTTCATTTCAGTGTTTTTTCTCTAGAATCCATTGACCACTACAAATTAAGTATAGGACCGATATAATTACAAATTTGACATAATATTATAATAAATCTATACATACCACAGTTTAAAAACATTTCTTTATTTTAGTCGATTATATCTAGCTCAAAATGTTATGGGACACTTTTTTGCTACTGTTTATGTTAACCGCGGAAGATTCCTTGTTGGAAAAGCAAAGCTTAATAGTCTAGACTTGGTACGTTTTCTTTGCAAAATAGGTAAAATTATTTGTTTTTTTAAAGTGACGGCTGCAATTTGAAAAATATTTGGAGAAAGATTTGTCCATTTTTACAACAACTTTCCACTTCAGCTGCTCCTTCCGGTTGTTTATAACTTTAGATGGGATTTTCTGCAACGAAATGCCTCCGAGATTTTAGACTATAAATGTGAATAGTAGTTGTCAACCCATTATAAAAACTAATCAAAACGGTTGAATATTCAAACAATTTTAATACTAATGAAAGTGTAAATTAACATTTTTCATTAATTCATTAAAATATGTTAACCAATGTTATTGTAACATAAATACAACACATTATGTAAAATACTTATTTTAAAAATACTTATTAGAATTTTAATATGAGCTATCAAAGCTTTTGTACGAACTTGTATCTAAATAAACTTTACGCAGAATCCGCTAGATGTTACCCATCGTCAATTCGACTGGGTAATATGTAAATTGTTCAATTAGTTTACAATTAATGTAACAAACAATGAAATAATAATAAAATAGAATGAGGTTTTTTCACGTATAAACAACAGTGTTCGCTCGCATAGGAAGTGGCGCTAACTAAGCGGTGATTAAAAGGCCAATCATAATAATGGAGTGGATTCCAGGATCTAAAATTTTATGTTATGTTATGTTATTTTTGTTTTTCATTACAAATTCCAATAGCAAGCGGGGAAATAAAATAACATAACAGCAATTTTCGTTTTTTAATTTTTTTTTGACATGCTTCTACTTTGCTTCTACTCTAATGTATCAATATGCTTTTCTAAATTCAAAACAATAGTTAGTTCAGTTCTCTCTCAATTTTTTTTTCTGTGTTTACAATTTACATTATACATATAAAATATTTTGTTTTATATTAAGTTTTTAATTTTATATCTAGTTTTTAACAGTTTTAGTAAAATTATAACTTTGTAATAAATTGTAAGGTTTTCGTAAAATAAAATTCATAGTTATTTTCTGCCCTGAAGATAATTGTAAATACATATTTGAAACGTTGGCACGGTAGCAGTGCATTTTATTGTAGGCTTAATTTCTAGTTTTAAGCTTGAAATATAAAGAATTTAAAAAGCCTAATTACCATAATAACAAATTAGTTGCCCATTTAGAAAAAGCGCAATTATAGTGGCTAACGGCTTACTTAGCTCTCCGGGGTGTGGTTTGGCGAACAAGCGGGCCTATCTAATAGTGTTGTGTAATATAAGTATTCTGTGCAAACCATGATTTTCAAATTCGGCTTGTTTGTATTGAAGAGTTCTTGTTGGAAAATCCGTCTTTCTTATTGATTTATGTACAAAAAAGGTATAGAAGGTGATTTTCTAAGACTCGAATATACTCATCGCCGTTCATTTTAATGGGTGGAAAGGATAAGGTGAGGGTACCTACTGAAGAGAAAGCCCTCCATACCATTAAACTACCATCACCAAAACTCCGCTTAGAAAAGTGCTTTGAATCTTTTCTATTCCTCTAATAATATTGAATACCACCTGGCCCGTCAAATTTAAATTTTTCTCATCGGCAAAAACCACCTATTATTAAAAAATAATTAGTTATCATAAAAACAGAATATAAGATATGTTTTCAATTACCTTTAACCAGTCACGACTCGCATGTTTCTCCTAACAAAGCCAACTCACGCAGCTTTGTGCCGTTGCAATAGCTATTTGGTACTGACATCATTTTGCAGTGTTGTAGATGTCCAGCATCTTTCATAGCGCGGCAGATTGTGCTTTAAGACACATTTAATTTAGCTCGCTTTTCAGGTGCTTAATACTTTTACAAGAATTTAACGGTCTTACTTATGAACTAACAAGAATTACTTATGAACTCTTTTTTTTGGGTTTCCTGTTTTGTTGGTGCCATAATTAATTGGATAGTTTAAAAAATTAGTAACGCAAGTTGATGGCGGTTTAATCTTGTTCCGATTTGTAGACAATAATCGTAATAAGAGCTTCTTCGAAAAGGGCTTGAATTTTACCTTTTCAGACTTGCCCCGTGGCATTGCTTTTTCCAACACTTGTTTATTCGGAAGATTAATTGATAATTTTTTTTTTAAAAGGTACGAGCCTGAGAGAGACAAATGATCAAAGGCTACTGTCGTTTCAACCCAAAAAATGATTTTCAAAAAATGTCAGATCAAAAAATGTTGATCTAAATTGCCATTGCATGTTCTTTTCCAAAGAAACATTGATTTATTTTTTGATCGAAATCTTTTAAAAAAATCTTTATTTTTTCGTAGATTTTTTCGACACATATAAAATGTTATGTCACAGTAACCGAAACAAAAACAAATATCGTAGTTTTTCTTAGCTCGTCAATCAGCTCGTCATTGAAAAATATGTACGTCATCGAAAAATATGTTGTCATATTCTTTACCGCACAATAAAATTGATTTTTCTTGGAAATCGAAAAGAATTTACCAATAATTTATGAAACAAAGGAGGTTTGAAACATCTGATTATCTCGATAAATAATTGAAGTAATACCACAGGTAATACCCTAGACAGACACAAACTAGCTAATCGCGAATTCGAGATTGCGTAGTTATTTTATTCAGCCTGTCAGCACACGTTTTTGGCAAAACAGGATTACTGCGTTTATAGAACAAGATGATTACAATCGAGTTGTAGGAAGAAGATAAATGTGAAATATAAGAAAAAATCAGTATTATTGTATGGGGCTGGGGAACATAAGTCATTTTCTTTGAATGTATACAGAAAAATTGTTAGATTGTATGTAAATTAAATGTTCAAATTTTTTAACTGTCACAGAAATTATTTATTCATTTAGTATATTATATTAACTTATTGTAACTTATTCGATGTAATTCATAATCGGCAAATACCCATTGAAATTGTTTTATTTCATTAATTAAATATGAATTTGAACGTTTGCAGAGTTAAAAAATCGGGTTTGTGTCTGTCACCATAATTATAAAATCGCGATTTTATTTGTTTGACATAAAGGGTTATCCAATTCAAGCTTGATAAAGTAAACTTAAAAAAAACACACAAAATATTCGGAATGTATTGTAATTTTTATTTCATTTTACAGATTGATCCTTGCCATTTTTAGTTAAACAAGATATCATTCAAATGTCTTCCACAGGACTTCTTACAGGCCTTGATTCTTTTGAGGTAATTTTCAATGACTTTTCGGCACATTTCGGGTGGTATCTCGGCCATTACCTTATGAATATTAGTTTTCAATTCGTCAAGAGTTTGAGGATTGTTTGCGTAAACACGATCTTTTGCGTAGCCCCACAAAAAGAAATCCAAAGGCGTTAAATCACAGGATCTTGGAGGCCAATTGACATCAGCCAATCGCGAAATCAAACGTCCAGGAAATTTCTCTTGCAAAAGATCTCGATTTGCTCGTGTTACGTGACTGGTTGCTCCATCCTGCTAGAACCACATATCGTCAAGATCATAATCTTCGATTTTCGTAAAAAAATAATCGGTTAACATGCGGCCATAGCGCTCAGAATTGACGGTAACGGTTCGTCCATGGTTGTTCTCAAAAAATACGGCCCAATCACACCACCAGACCACAATGCGCACCAAACAGTGACTTTTTCCGGGTGTAATGGCTTCTCTACAATCAATTGTGGATTTTCTGAGCCCCAAATCCTACAGTTTTGCTTATTAACGTATCCACCAAGCGAAAAATGAGCTTCATCACTGAAGAAAATTTTGTTCGAAAAATCAGCATCAGCAGATTTAATAATTTTAACGCGTTGGTCGATTGTTAAATGCTCCATATTCTTAAATGGCAGAATGTCAACTAAATAAATGACAGCGTACTTGACGTTTATCTTTGACAGATGTCGGTATACAGATTTCTACTTTATCAACCTCGAATTGGATAACCCTGTATAATCGCGATTGGAAGAAATCACGATAATTTTTGTGTCCGTCCACGGTATAAGTAACGGGTTTTGTTTCATAAATCGGTATGTTCGAACCTAGTTAACTTTGGAATAAACATTTTAGAGTGTTTCAATTGGTTTAAAAACCGCATAAAAATCAAAAAGTTAAATATTGAGGTAAAAAAAATGCCAAACTTTTTATCTGCTCCAAGAGCTGATGAAACTTTTATATGGAAAACATTTGGCTGACAAAAATATTAGTTGTAAACAGAAATTTCTCATGTACAGTAGGTGGCCATTCAATTAGCAACTTTTAAAAAATTTAGTTTTTCGGGGATTTCAATATCAATAAAATTCATTTAACAAATCAATATCATTTCGTTTACTAAATTAAGATTTTTTTTTTTTTTTTTTTTTTTTTTTTTTTTATTGTTAACTATGCGATCTGTTTTGGGGCTCAAGGCTCACCCTGCTCTTCCGCGGTTATGCTTTTAACGTCCTTACTTTACGCCTTGCGGCCAACTCGAGGACGTACGGCTATAGGACCGATTTAAGACCATCTGCACATTGCAAGCTCCATGCCAGCCTATACCAGCATGGAAGATGGGTCGGCCCAAATTAAGATTTAATGAATAAAAAAAATTAAATAAAAGTTTAATAGAGGTACTATTTAATATTTAGTCGACATTCCTTTATTCTTGAGCAACATTTCAACTCTTTGTGGAAGGAGTATGGAACGAGTTTATTATGGTTTTTTAAATAAGTGGGTCGTTTAACCATATGATTTTAATTTCCTTAATCAATGTTTGTTTGTCTGTGATATGTTTTTCTGATAACTGCTTCTTTAGAACAGTCCAAACATTTTCTAATGCGTTCAAATCCGGAGAGTTCCCAGGCCAATCAAATAGCGGTATGTTTTTGGAAGTCAAATAGTTTTTAACTGATTTGGCGGGGCTCCATCCTGCTGAAAAATATAAATTTGCCGACGGCGAAACAATTGAGGGAGTTTTGGTAAAATTAATTTGGATATACTTATCAGCATTCATAATGCCATATACTACTTGAAGAGGCCCAGGACCTTTTGCGGTGATACACCCCCAGACAATGACAGATGTTGGATGTTTAACCTTTTGTGCATCACAGTCTTTGTTGAAACGTTCATGTGAGCGGCGTTTAACAAAAATAATTCTCCCGGCAGTCATTTCGACCGACGATTCAACTGAGAAACCAACCTGAAAATTTGTTCGTTTAAGAAAATTTATAAAAATGAAATAGCAAACAGGAATTTTTACTTATATTTTTACCAATCTGACACTGAGAAGTGCTTATATTTCCGTCCCCATGCAATTCGTTTAAGTATCATGTTGTGCGTTAATTTTTGTTTAATAGTCGGACGGCATTGTTTTAGTACAAATTGCTTAAATCGGCGTCGCAACGTTCTTTGCCAAATGTTGATATGTGATATGTTTCGTACCGACATTTCTTGGTGGAAATTCATTTTACTATATTTAAACACTTCGTTTCTTTTTTAGTTTTTTCCACAAATTATTTTTTTTTTTTTTTTTTTTTTATATATTTTTCACAATTCATGCCATTAACATGTTTTCGTCCACTTGGACATCATCAGATGGACTGAAGCAAAACAATTATAATTTTAACAATACATATATGCAAATATTATTATACTCAAAACATTTATAGTGTCCCGTATTATAATTAACCACATTCACAATTAAATTGTTTGAGAAAATTGCACAAACATTAACCAAATCTCAATGACGGCTGGAGTAACGGAGAAGAAGATAAGTTGGTTTGGTCATTTAGTAACATGAAATTGCGGTCATTTTTGTGTTTATTTATTTCCAAACTTTCTAAAGCGTTAAGTCTGCGGCCTTTAGATTCAAAATGTAAAATTTTTATATCATTTATATTAAATTTATGTTGATTCGTCCTTAGGTGTAAAGAAAAGTTAGAATTAGAATTCACACTTTCATGTTCTTTACACCTGACGGAGAATGCGCGTCCCGTTTGGCCGATATAAATGGATTGGCAATCTTCACATCTTAGTTTATAAATTCCAGAACGTTTCAATGGATCAATTTTAGGTTTACTATTACTAAGGAAACCCCCGATTTTTAAATTGGAGTAAAATACTGGCCGATATTTTGATTTGTCCAATTTATGGGACAATTTACGACTTAATTCGCCAATAAAGGCCAATCTACAGAACTTCCTCTCATTAATTGCGTTTATTCGTGGATATACACGATCAATTACCAATTTTCTGTTTTTCTTCTTTATAATCGTATCTACCATTTGATCATCATATCCGTTGTTACGTGCTATTTGTTTTATTGTAATTAGTTCGGTTTTATAATCTTTTTGGCTCATCGGGATGGACAACATACGATGGATCATCGAATGGAAAGCAGCCAATTTCTGACTTATTGGGTGGTTGGAACTTGAATGAATTACAGCATCACTGAATTTTACTCCAATTTAAAAATCGGGGGTTTCCTTAGTAATAGTAAACCTAAAATTGATCCATTGAAACGTTCTGGAATTTATAAACTAAGATGTGAAGATTGCCAATCCATTTATATCGGCCAAACGGGACGCGCATTCTCCGTCAGGTGTAAAGAACATGAAAGTGTGAATTCTAATTCTAACTTTTCTTTACACCTAAGGACGAATCAACATAAATTTAATATAAATGATATAAAAATTTTACATTTTGAATCTAAAGGCCGCAGACTTAACGCTTTAGAAAGTTTGGAAATAAATAAACACAAAAATGACCGCAATTTCATGTTACTAAATGACCAAACCAACTTATCTTCTTCTCCGTTACTCCAGCCGTCATTGAGATTTGGTTAATGTTTGTGCAATTTTCTCAAACAATTTAATTGTGAATGTGGTTAATTATAATACGGGACACTATAAATGTTTTGAGTATAATAATATTTGCATTTGTATAAGTGTTACTTAATCTTTAATTTTATTTTATTTTTAGACGCTTTTAATGTTATAAAACCAATTTTATATCTGTTTATAAATACATTCACTTATACAAATAACATAATTTGTGTATTATATGTATTGTTAAAATTATAATTGTTTTGCTTCAGTCCATCTGATGATGTCCAAGTGGACGAAAACATGTTAATGGCATGAATTGTTAAAAATATAAAAAAAAAAAAAAAAATAAATAAATTTGTGGAAAAAACTAAAAAAGAAACGAAGTGTTTAAATATACCAAATGTTGATGTTGTATTTCTTTAAAATGCCATTTATTGAAGTCGTTGATCGTTTACGATTCTGCAAAGTTAATTTTAAGATGATTCTGTCTTCCCTTCCGGATGTTTTCCTTTGTTTTCTGCAATTTTCCCTGTGCGGTAGAGCTACGACCTCACCATTTTGGAGTGTATTCTTAATTCTGGACACAACATGTTTACTGGTTCCAACTATTCTGGCAATTTCATATTGTTTTAATGATGAATGTTCCAATAAATCAGCAATACGCGGTTTTTTTTGTCAATGTAATATCTGTTTTTCGCCCCATAATGACAGTACAGCGAAACTCTCAAAAATCACTTACTAAACGCAATTGAATATTATAAACTATAGCACCAATACAGAACCACTAACACAATACTTAATGAAAAAATAATTACTCCTCATTTATTACACTATTTGAATAGTAATGTTACATATTGTTCATCAATCGCTCGTATTGCGAAGTACAAAAAATTAAAAAAATATTCAAAAACAAATTCAAGAGAAATAACGGTAAATAATTTTGTGCGTCATAAACAACGATTAATATGTGCTATAGATTAGAAATAAATTTTCCAGAAATTTCTTGTATTAATAGTGGAATTTTAGAAAATGAAAAGTTGCTAATTCAATGGCCATGTACTGTACATATTTTGAGAGAAATCGCAATGATATACATAGATAATCGATTAATATACTTTTATACGCTATATACGTTCACAATTACACATAAAATATGTTAGCCATGTTATTGTCAAAATTTTACCGAATCGAAACATATAAAAAGTTAAAAAATATTTACCAAGAATACATATTTAACTTTTTTTTAACTTTTTATGCTGTATTTAAACCAGTTGAAATACGCAGTTAGTTATTTAGAAAATAAAAAAAAAAACGATTGGATATACGCAGTTCGAATACAGTGTTCGCACATTGGAAAATTAATTTTCTATTATGCCAATCACAATTTTTTATTATTTTAGTAGAACGGACATACACAAAAATATTTAGAAAAAATTATACCGGCATAACTTGGCCCAACAGAAGCGAAAGGGAAGATTAACTGTCGCTGAAGCTCTTTTAAGTGTGTTTTTGTTTGGATAAAACGGAAATAAAGGAATAAGGTTTCCTCCATACAAAAATGGTTCGCCCCAAATATTAAAAAAAAATTATAAAATTTGGATAATTCATGTATAGTATGTACTTATTTTCATTATTAGTGTAGATTTTACTACAAAGGATTTCGTTGTTCAATTTTAAAATGGTATTCTGTCAATGTTCTGTATAAAATGAAATCGTAGTGCCATATATAATTACAACAAAAGAATACCCTCGTTCAAACCAACAGTTTATAGGGTTTATGTTCCCCTACATACAATACGAATTTAATTAAAATTTCCTCCATAACGTTATAAAGAGGGTTAAATTTACATTTTTATATTAAAATGGATGACTACAAACAAATATGGTTTCTTTGTAATACGCGAATTCGAGGGGATAATCTTTCCGGCTTTAATTGTGTCGATGATAATAAGATATTTTAAATTATTATACCTACGGAAATAACCTCCAAGTTCACTGTTTTACAAACGGTTTGATGAATTTAGGTTTATGAAAATAATACTGATAACTTATAACATAAATCCAATGTTTAAATTTATTTAAAGTGTTGCCTGCAGTCTATATACCTCCATCCTTATACATTTACAATTGAATGGTAAATCATCTGTGTTCTATATAAGAAGGGCACAAGTAGTTTTTATTGATTTTATATTGCGACATAATTTTGTTTTGAATCGCTTTGACTTTTTATGATATGTGCCCTTATAAGAATTTGAATATTTCCCTTTCTAACGGTTATATAACTACAAAAAATTAATGACTTCTGTAGTTTTTTGCGGGGAATTCGAATATTTCAAAAAGTTGAATTTGTCATATATCGACATATGCTATATATATAAACTACAGATTATTCGAATATTGAATTAGAATCGAACTCTCTCTGGTTGACCTCCAATTTATGGATATAAATTTGTCAGTTTGAACACATCGTATGAGGTCCGGTGTTGCATTTTATTTTATAAGCTAGCGGCATCTTATCTTTAATTTATTTATAAGCGTGACTAAATGTAAACAAAAGACAATATGGCCTGGTCGTATAATTTAATAATAAAATTTGTTCAATAATCTATATATGTACAATAAACAAAAACAAAACAGAATTAAAAGACTAAATATGGCAAAACTGCTAAAAATCACATTCGAATTTATTAAATTGGATTTTTATAACCTCCATATAATAGAGAAGCATAAAAAACTCATTAATAAAGGATATGCCGCCATAAAATGTGCGATATCCTTCTCGCAAGAATCGTCTCATATCCGAAATTTTATGGATGTAATATAGAAAATTACAAAATACACCACGCCTTTAGCAATAATAAATTTATTGCTTGCTATACGGAATTTTTTCAATTAAATATCACGAATGTGTATATCACTGGGTAAACATCTTGAAATTCACAGTCTAATAATTTTAAGAATAAGACGTATATATGTATATATAAATCGTACACATATAGAAAAATTTGATTATTAAATTCGCTTTTCAGCTACATATTTGTAAGATATCATTAAGGCAGTAAGTTCCAGAAAATTTTAGTTTTCTTTATGTGCAGTGGAATTTTCATATTGTAATTTTTTGTATTTATGACTTGGGCCGCTCTAATTTTACGCGATAAGGTAAGACTACCATGAATCGCAAGTAGCTTATTTCTAACTAATTATAGTTGTTGATGATAGAAATCGCATTTATATGCGTCAAATACAATATAATTCACTTTAACCACTTGAATGATTTGCCCGAGCGTGACGCGGGCGCATAGTTTGATTATTTTTTGATTTGCCCGAGTCTATTGTTAATTTGTTAAAAAATGAAAAAAAAACATTGTATTCAGATTACTTGACTAAACCTGGGGCGGAATCATGGAATACGACCGGAAAATTTAAACGGATTTAAAAATATTTTCAAACCTATTAGATTAAAAGTATTCAAATTTACCATGATGGATGCAGACTGATGTATAAATGCAACTTCTATAATATTTGAAGAGCAATGGCTTATCTCCTACAAGATTTTCGAAATTCATTGTTTACCGGTACAACATTTCCGTTTAAAACTGTTCGATTATGAAATAGTTGTCGAATACAAGTTTTATGTTAAACTTTCATTTATTTGAGTTTTCATACAAAATATCTACGCCAACTTTGACCATTTTTCGAATTTTTTGTGTTTGTCCATTGAAATGTTTTCTAACAATTCATTTTCCGGTCGGATTTCATGATTTTGCCCCTGTGGCCTGTATACATCAAAATAATTATATATTTCCGCAATTTTTACATTTTTAAAATACAAAAGACTTCAATGCCATCTCATAAAATGAAACGGCGACGAACCTGGGGCAAGAAAAATGAATTTCGAAAATCTTGGTTAATCTCCACTATTGCTCTTAAAACATTATCGAAGTTGCATTTATACATCAGTCTGCATCCATCATAGTAAATTTGAATACTTTTAATCTAATAAATTTCAAAATATTTTTAAATCCGTTTAAATTTTTCCGGTCGTATTTCATGATTCCGCCCCTGACAATTTTTGGACACACTGTCTCGAAAAAAAATTTATAGTTTGGTCCCTGGCCCTGCAGTCTGATGAGACGACCGAATCTTGCAATATCTTATATACAAAAATCAATTAGCTTGAAAACGGAACCGTTCCAACTGTTTGTAATCTCACTTCATCGAATAAAATAATCCCGCTTTACTATAAATCGGATTTATATGTCTGAGATATGGCGTTCTTGCAGGTTAGCGTGCTATGGTAATTCTTTGTCGTATTTCCAGCCATCCTTTTTGATACTCTCTATGTCACGAATATGGTCAATGTGGAAAGGGCACCAGATATTTTCAGCATGCAAGTTGGAATCTGATGTATGCGAAGTACAATATCATTAAATTGTCTCAATATCTCCTGATAAGTTGAGACTGAGGATATTGGAATCACATCAAGTAATTAGGATGTCAACAGCTTGTTGTAATATAGGTGTCGTTGATGTTCTCTACGATTTTAAAGGTTTTATGGACATCTGCAAACATTAGGACCCCTGAATAATGAATTACTTGGGTGATCCCACTAATGAAAATGGTGAAGAGCAAGGGCCAATATGAGAGCCTTGAGGCACGCCACAGGTGGCTGAGATTAATCCAGACCTTTTGTTCTCCATTTTAATGTATTGAGAGCGGTTGCCCAAGTATGATTTAAAACCAGGTTACAAACGGACTGCAGAACCCAAATTTGTTCAAGCAAGGTTTTCATTTAAAAAAATGACTGATGGATTCAATAGCGTGCTGTAATTGGTGAGTATACTGTCAGATTGATTGCAGTTGATCTTTTTGTCATAAAACCTTGTTCACTTTGTGATATGTATCGTGGTACAATGGTTCTGAATGAATTGCATATTACTAGCTCAAATTGACGTTATACTCGTACCTCTATATCATGAAACATCATTCCGTGTTCCATTTTTGAATATTGGTGTTACTTTTGTTACTTACAACTTCTGTGGCACTATTCTGGTTTTCCCTGGGAATAGGGAATTGGGAAAAATATTTTCATAGCATTTTGTTCCAAATTATATTATTCTGGCCTACTGAAGGAATAAGCGCAGGTTTCCACCAAGGTTATCTTTGTTATTTTAACAAAGCGATTCACACGAATAGTATACATCCATTAAAATTCGTGTCTCAACACAAATTTTTTTATGCACACATATAAGAAAACATTGAAAATAGCAACCAAAAAGTACTAACGCTTATAGATGTTTTTCGATTATATTTTTCCATTTTAGTACTAAAACATAAAATTTCCTGAAGGAAACTTAATGGACAACCTGGTCCTTAATATTCTCCAGCGAGCAGCTAAAATTCCAAATGCATTTTCAATTACTCATCTGCTTCTTGATTGACGATAATTGATAATGCATTTTCATACTCCAATTTCCCAGTTGATTTTCCAGGTTACGGTGTAATCATATACCGTTTCACCCCGAAAGCTTCATCACCCAGGAAATAATAGGGCAATACAGGACCATCTCTATAAATTTCTGCGTCTTTTGCAACATTTAAACCATTACTTGCCAATAGTTTCCCTAGTTGCGAATCCTTAAATACACCTCCATCACTCTGACGTCCTTGGGATCCAATATCCATGTAGACAAACCGATACCTATAGTCACAGACAGCTAATAGTATAATTGAAAAAAACTGTTTGTAATTATAGAATTCGGAACCAGAATGTGGTGGTGTGTGCATTGTAAAACGTAGTATTCAAGATGAATGTTTATAAGCATTCAAAATACATACCTTTATTTCGATGTGCTTCCCGTCAATTGCACCAATACAATTTGGAAAGTTTCACCGCTTTTGAAAACCTTCGACAACCAATCGAGACATTCGTGAATTGCTATTAATGTGTCACTTATTATAGCACAAGCGGTGGCCATACCCACTCTAAAAGCATATGACAGTGATCTCTGGCTATTACCACTTGCTAAATACCTAAAACCATATATGTATTTATAATTTATTTAACATATTATATCCATAGTTATTATGATGTGAACCTTAAAGTTAGCGCCAGTCTGGTGGAAGGATTAATGCAGGTTCGATAATTGGTATTTTGTTTTGAAATCATAGGACCAATTACCTTTAGCAGCTTGGCAAATGACGCTGGAGACATTCTGGTATAATTAAAAATGATTCATGGTCATTTAGAATCATTTTGTTAAGCAAATTATGACCCCCATAATCATTTCTGGCTGCTTCACTAAATATAGGTCGAACCCACCATCTGAGACTGTTTCTCTTCTGCTTCTCCACCAACTCACTTGCTTTACTACAGATGACAGACATCTACAGATGACAATTGCAATTGCGGCCGACCGGCCGTACAAACATCTGTTTCATAGTCTGAATCCATTTTATTAAATTTTTATTATATAAAAGCAAAATATTTATACTATATATGTAATATGTTTGTGTAATATTGTATTTAATATAAATAATTTTGTGGTTGTGAGTAAACAGCTTTGACTTGCAACGTCAAAATTTTTCTAATACATGAAAATATTACATACTAACACTATCACGCAAAAAAAATTCCTTTTGTTAAAATAACAAAGATAACCTTGGTGGAAACCTACCTAAGTTTAGTGCAAAAATTTTCGAAACAAAGAATTAAGCTCGATTTAGATGAAGAAAAAATGTTGGCCCAGCAAAATGTTTGCTGTGTGCTTAGAGCTGCACGCAATATACATTTTTCGCATTAGTTGAATTAAGAAAGAAATATAAACTGCCATAAATAATATTTGTTGCCATAAAATATACTCGGATCGATTATATTTTATGGCAGTATTTTTATTTTATGGCAGCATTTGCTCAAAAAAAAGACAAAACGTACAACAAAATTTTTGCACGATAGTATTCTTTTCTTGGCATACACACGAAAATTTTAATATACCAAACTCTTCTTTTTTTGCTGGGCCAACATTTTTTCATCATCTAAATCGCGCTTTAATTGGGAAACTTTTGTTCCACAAAATTTTTTTAGGGAAAAATAATTCCCAATATATCGTTGTTTCGAAAATATTTACACCAAACTGATTGCCTCAGTAGACCAGAAAAGTACAATTTAGTTAAAAATGCTATGAAAATATTTTTCCAATTCCCTATTCCCAGGGAAAGCCAGAATAGTGCCACTGGGGGATAATTCCTTGGTTCAGCGATTGTTTCAAAAGGAGGCATACGAGGAATTACCTAATTTTTTAAATCTTTTAATAATGAGGCTAGTATAATATCCGGGCCGCATCCATCTTTAAACGTTTTAAGAGCTTTATGTATATTATAGATTATTAAAGGTCGAGGCACATAGTTTTCGGTTCGTTCCGGCCTTTAAGTTGAATATGTCAAGATGTATGGAAAACCGAAAACATGCTCACATTGTTAAGTTAAACGCGGAACCGAACCAAAACAGTTGATCAAATTTCAATAAAAACTGAAACAATAACCTCAAATTATTTATTTTGGCGTTTATAGTTATCGTTTTTTTGTCAATGTGTAAATCATCACTCATTATCAAATTAATTGATATATGATATTAAAAGTAATTGATTGAATTGAAACAATATTGTGAGAAATAAAAATAAATCAATTTATCAAATAAAACAAAAACAACTCAAAACGAAACGAAAGCTATGTGAGTGAGAATTTATAAAAAACATTGAAAACGAAACGAATCGATAAAAAACGAAAACTATGTGCTTAATGCTGTCATTTGATTTAATTTATTTATCGATATCTTCTGCAGGGATGACTTGTAGATCACAAGATTTTTGACCTTCGAATGTCATATGTTCCGGGTAATCGTTAGTCTTACGCTTTATTTGAAAGTAGGCCCAAAAGATTCCCCGAAAATACTGCGACAAACAATTATGCGATAAACAATTCATTGAAAAACAAATATGAAAACTATAATTTTACAATAACCAAATGTGCGTGAAAACAATTTTGCAAAAAACAATTCATCGAAAACACAATTCATCGAAACAAAATTTTCCACTGTAAAGTTACACTGTAAAGTATCAGTTTTTAGGAGGGGGAAATTAAATTTTCCCGGAAAAACTTTCGATTTTTCGGAATTTTTTTATTTTATTTTTATTAATAACTAGCTGAGTTACCCGGCGTTCCACGGGAGGTATATAATTCAAATACCTGGATTGTTATGCAATAATTCTCTCTTTACATCGCTGTAGTTGCAATCACATATGAAAAGAAAATTATAAGTAGCTGAATTCAGTAACGGGTGCCTCCGTCAATGCATCCAGGCGAACTTTTATATTGATATTATTGGACATCCTGTTTGTGAGGATAGTTAGTTAATTTTGGTTTGGTATTTGTTACCAATTGCCAAATAATTATACTCCATTTTTACAAACCTTCAACCAGATCAAAGTGAATAATAAATATAAAGATATTTTAGTTAATAAATTTTATTACAAAGCCTTTTGATAAACAATATTTTTGGTTTTTCCATTTGGTGTGTAAATAAATAAATTTTTTGGCGTTCCCACTCTGGAGCAAGCAACATACAGTTGGCCATGTGAAAAGCATGAATTTTCCAAAATAACACCAGCTATTTTCAATGATTACACCTGGGCTTTGTTGATTGTCATTGCAAAAGCAAGGCGTAATGGGAATTGTAGTCGCTTGAAATCAAATGGCAAATCGGTGGGAATCATAGGAATGCGTGGAATTAGCACATCTTCTCCTTTACTTTTACCGGTAATAATCGTTGCTTCAATCACATTCGGCATCAATTTCTTCACACAAAGCCGTGTTCCGTTGCACAATTTCGGTGAATCTAAATTTCGGAGCAGTATTATTGGTGAACCCTCTTTTAAAAATAGTATGTGTGGTGGAATACCAGGTGGCTCCAAAGAATTAAGAAACCCTATTGGATAATTGACGGATTGATCCACATCAGTAACCGTGTCGATAGATTTGTATTTCATTAGTGGCCCGGGTAGTTGCGATTGAATTTCATTATTTAATTTATTATCGCCGTCATTTTTGGGAGCTAAAAGTGCACGTTCGCACAGCCAATCATGATTTTTGAAGTTATTTGGCAGATTTGGGATATTTGCAATACTTTCATTACCACGTCCTGTATTGATGGCAGCATTTGACAACAATTAGGCGGGAACGATATCGCACATGTTACAGGGTCATTTGGCAATTTCCCGTTACCCATGTCCAAAAGCTGCCTGGCAAATGTTTTAGCTGTACCATCGTGATGTAAATTCACACGCATGTTTGTAGATAGATAGCTAACTAATTGAGAACAACGGCATCCGAAACACAAATTAATATTAATTTATTCAAAACGATTAAAACTACGTCCACTTCGATACGTTTTACCGCGAACTGTGGTTGAAAATGACATTTCGAAAAACAAATGGAGTTTTTTCAAACTAAGGCAATTTTACACGTACAATAATTTGAATCCAAGGATGTTTCTTGTAGACGATGCTATTTTCAAATATAAAACGCTAGTACTTTTCAAAGTAAATCAGTATACGTACAATATTTTTTAGTACCTTTCCTAGAATTGATTTTATGAAACAATCATTGATTATATAAACTAAATAAAATAATAAACTAATGGCGTTTAGTATGAAACTACTATTTTCATTAAAAGCCGCCGGTTGCAATAGTGGATTAAAATAGAATGTTTATTATTTCTGAAGTTATGTGAAAATTGGAACTCGCTGACTATGGTACATTTCAAAACAGGATATGATAAATAGGATATGAAAGAGGACTTCCGGATTGGAGCATGTCACTAATTTCATATAACCCCTTTCCTAAAGTCATTCCCGTCAAAAAATCTTTAATAAATTGAAATTTTTGAAAAAATTTGTACCATGGCCCCTAGACCCCGGGGTCCAGCCCCTTTAACAATATCGTAAGATTGGTTCTGAACATGCAACATTTGCATAGTAAACATTTCATGGCGATCGGTTGAGCGACTGAGACGCCCATTCGGAACAATCAAACAAACAGGAATTCATTTTTATATACATATATAGATACGAACTAGCTAGGTACGGTACGACTCTCCAGATGGAACCAGAAAGGGCAGGTCTGAGGAGGCCTATAGCAGCGCTTAGATCGGCGCTCAGTAAAAAGGCAATCGCCTTGACAAATGAGAGGTGGACCAACACCCTCACGTGCAGGGTAGCAAAACAGGTTTGGCCAAAACTGGACCTGCGGCGCTCCAAAGCACTACCTAGTATCCCTGCGAAAACGAGGGTTAGGATTGGTCGTAGGGATACTGACAGGACACTGCCTTTTTGGGGAACATGCAAGAAGGCTGGGTCTACAGACGAGTGATTTTTGTAGAAGTTGATTAGACGAAGAGGAGGAAGAGACGTTAGATCACTTCCTATATGCTCGTGTCCGGCACTATCATACAGAAGACATAAGTATTTAGGTGTGTACGGTATGAACAGCCTTTCGGAACTCGCGGGCTGTGGAATACGAGATATTTTACGCTACATAAGTAGCTCTGGATGGTTTCAGCAGGAGTAAAGTGGAGATAGGATCCTGTGGTATCACAATGGGCCACTACTGGCCTAAGTGTGCGATAGCAGCCACTCTAACCTAACCTAACCTAACCTACATATCTAGATAATTGCTTTGTCAACCTTGCAGACACAGATCAAAGAGTTTTTTCTCGCTCTTATCGCTTCTTCTGATAGTGCCACAAATGTTAAAAAAATCAACTTTTGGAAACATAATTTTTTTTTATTGTAATTTTAATTCATTGTATACCTTAGAGGATGGGGGCTGCCCCCAAACTCCCGCTTTTCCAGAATTTATACAATTCTTCAAGTGTCAAATTTTATTTTGAACTAAGTAAAAAAAGAAATTTTAAACATTTCAAAATTTTCCTAGAAAAATTGCAAATTTTCCCGGAAAAATTACTTGTACTGTCGAAAAACTGTTAAGACACAATCCTAATATCAAAATTTTTATAAAAATAACACATTTGTTCGTATTTTGAAAAAAATAATACGCATTTTTGTTTTTAGTCAAAATTTGATTTTTCGATGAATTGTTCAGTGTAGAATTGTTTGTATTACAATTATTCTTCTCTGAATTCATTTCTAACAATTGTTTGTCGCACTTTTATGATTGTGTTAAATTGAGTTGCCCATAATGTATTTTGGATTATCCCTTATTTTATCTTGAAGACAAGATTCACAACTTTTGAACTTCGTTTGATAGTAGATTTCATATCGTTGGTTGCATGTTGTGAATTTATGTTTACCAGCCTCGGTTAAATGTTACTTTGAGTTTCTCTTTATAAGCCTTGTCTTTTTTATTTTTCAAATTTGTTAGTTTACTATCGTACCATGGAGGATAAAGGTTTAGTCTTGCGGCAGCGGTGGGAGCAAATAAATCTATTCCGTTATAGAACAGTGTGTGGAATTTATCTGCATTTACATCAACGCTGTTCCTGTTTATTTTATCGTGCCAGTTCATGTTTTTAAAGTATAAATCCAAGTTCCTGCGTCTCGCGCATCAAAACTTCCGATCGCTTTGTGGTTAATATCGTTGATGACGAATGGTGATAATGATTCGTATATAGTATATTAAACAAGTCACACTTAGATTAGAAATGACCATGGTACCTATCTATGAACAGGTACTAAATTTCCGAAGACACATTGGTGGGTAGAATCTCGCCAATTTCATCATTATATAGGTCCAAATAATTGATGGAAAATTAAAATCACCCGTAATTGGAATAGTGGATGGATTGATTTAGTTGTTTATTTCTACGATGGTGTCGCGGGTTTTTATTTTTCCATTGGTAAGCAAAGCAAATTACTTCTCTCGACAATTTTATGGTCCAGCATTACTTCTGTGGAATTGGAGCAGAAATCCCTTTTTTTTTCTTTATCGTTGTATAAACACGGTTGTTATCTAAATCGAACTCGACCATTATTTCTCCATCGCAGCACCAAAGATGACCATTCGCCGGCTGTTCTAGATATTTCCAGCTTTCATTGTTGTAAACAAATACTCTGTTTGATGTTTCAGTATGACGCTTTACATAAGATGCTGGTTTATACCGACGACCCATTGCGATGATCAGGCGTTCATTATTTAACCGACACGTTAAAAGGGATGTTTAATATTCATTTCACATTACTAGATTTTAAGTTTTGATTTAAGTTGAATACGTTTTCTAGTTGATTATTATTGCATGAGTTGACACATCCAGAGTGAGCTCGAATTTTTATAGATGTCTTCCATGAAGTATAAGTGAATATTTGAAAAAGATGGATGTGCTCAATGCAGTTTGTTTTATTCTTATTATTGATTATATCACAATGTGTTTATTCTCATCAAAACTATATATGGTATATAGTTTCGATACAGAATTAATTTTCTTCAAATAATGGCTATTGATGTCAATCTTGCTTTTCTTTAGAAACATTTTCAGCATGCATTCATCTAATTTGTCATACATGTCTACACCAATTAGCAGAGATCGTCCGGTAGAGCTTTGGCTTCTATCCAGGTTGTTACTTCTGGGACAGCTTGTCCATAGGACTTAAAAGGGATGACATCTAAGAATTGGGAACAGGTTTCACAATTTACTATCATTGAGGTAGCGGCTGATTTAGACAGTTTGCTCGTAATTCTTAAAGCTAATGATGAAGAAGACGTTAGATGTGCAAGTTGAACCTGGATGTTGGTCTGCGTTCCACAATGAACATGCAGACTAAAGGTTTTTCGTTTTTCCTCGGTAAATGGATTTAGTAGCTACTACAAAGAAGAATCCTCCATTTACTTCCCAAATTGTGTCTTTTAACATAATAACTTTGTATCGGGCAAACTCAGGATTGGGGTATTTATGGGCAAAAATGTCTCCGCTTCTGCGTTGGTGGTTGTATATGGATCCATTACGGGGGAAGGTGGTTCGACCCAAGCTTTTTAAAAATGCCTACCGCTAGCACTACTCAAATTCTTTTACCAGTAAACAAGCAAGCCAGAGTTTGGGATTTACAACAGAGTTAAAAGATTCGCCTAGAATATGAATTTTATAACAAATGTAATCGTGTTTTATTCCATTAGATGACTTGAGGGTGATTCTTTGTGTTGCATAAACATCATCTGGACTAATCATTTTATCTGTAACTGGTTGCACTGCCCGTGCGATTGGTTATTATGGTTTTCAATGCTTGGCACAACTGTTGTTACTGAAGATGGCGTAACATCGACAGGCGTAATAAGAGTTCTTGATTGAATTACTCTCAATTTTAGAAATTTCTATTTTTGAACGACATTACAATCAGACATATGTACATATTACTAATAATGAGGTTAGTTTTTAAAAGATATTCAAAAAGTGACTCACCCCTATCATTGATGTCCGAGCTATGGTGTGCGTTTGCGTCGCACCGTAGGATAACTTCGTCCTTTCTCCTTTCTGCATCACAAAGAAGTGAACCCAGTATATCTGGCGGCACTGGCTTCTCCCGATCTATATATGCGACTTCAAGCTAGAATCTTCTACCTTCCATCTCTATGCAAACCGCAGTGATGTCCCAATTCCAATACTGCTGAATTAGAAAAATATTTATATTATTTTTTACCAGTATACATGATCTGCTCTTATCAATCCCACAAGCATATAATCGAGTGTACGCCCTCGCTTGCAGGCCTCAGATCTTGTTATTACTGATCCATGGTTCTTGGATGTCTTATCTCCTCCACTGACTTAGAAAGTCTGAGAAGTAGCGCCGCCTAAGCGGTCTTGGTGTGATTTAAATTTATCTGCACAAACCTAATCATTGTTAACAATATTCACTTACCTTCTTACGACAGCCATGCTGCAACGGTTAATTGGACCTGACGAAATCGACTCTCTCCTCTGCCTCACTCTCTCCCCAGTCCCTAAATTTTAGGAGGTCCACTTCTCTCCCTCAGAGTCCAATGTGTCCCCCTTCCACTCGCCTAGGAATAGTCGACCCGCAGTTCTGTAGTTAACCCCTCACTTGGGTTCGCTACTAGTTGCAATTTTAATACCGCCTCTGGAGAGGTAACACTCGTCGAGCTTCTTGAACACCTTAACTATTATTAAACCGAAGTCGAAAATTATTACACCTTTCGTTTTTTACAGGGAAGCCAGAAATTCCCTAATGATTATCATAATAGATAATCTTTCCATGAAGCTTCAATTACAATTAATGCAGTGAACAATAATTGAAGTATAATCGGAATTTACCTGTTTTCCAAAATAAAATGTAACAACAAGCAAATAACGTCAAATATCCCGGCAGACTCTCGATGCCAAGTTAAAATGAAAAAGAGTTGAAAACCAAGTTTAGGATAATGTACTGGCTCATGGATAAAAATAATGAGTTTACAAATAAGAAATTGCTAGACAAATACTAAACCTAGTTTGTTCAAACAATACAATGCTTCCAAAACTATGTACTGCGGAGCATTGCAAATGCTCGATGGGACATAAAGAAATATGATAACCTTGTTAAGAACTTAAGATGGAATACATTATTCCTTATCATGATGCGAAATGATTTATAATATATAGCAAATCAGCTGTATTATAGAATAATAATATACGGTAATAATGATAATAAAAAATCAATTATTTTTATTTTATTATCGTCGAACAATTTCTCAGTAGTGTCATCTACATTTAAAAATAATACAAATTTTTATAGAATTTTACCGGAACCGTAAAAGTTGCGGTTTGCTCGAAGACACATTATTTGTAGGTTTATTATTGTTTCGTTAGATGGCAGAATATAATAGAATAGATGAATTGCTCGAAGGATGACGCTACATAAACAATTTTTATATTGAATACGGAAATTTTTTGTACTTTTATTCTAATAAGAAACATGACTAGCAGCGCTTAACAAAACAGTTATTTTGCGGAATATTTTTAGTCTGGATTCTAAAACAAAATGTTTCTTGGATAATACATATGAAAAGGCTTTTTTATATTATTTTTAATCATTTGTTGCGTAATTAATGCATAATGCATAATTAATGATTTATTTTAATTCTAGTTGTAATGCTAAATGAAACATAAACTAATATTTGCTGTGTTCCATTTGGCGTGTCAAACTATAAATAAGTACTTATGAGTAGATAACAAATTGCGAACGGGTTGGAAGACCTGTTATGAAAAGCAAACTACTTTGGGAAAAAGCATGAGTGGTTGACAAGATAATTGAATTTTTTTAGATTCTCCAGTCTTGTTCATTTGAACCAAGCTACCAAACACTTGGTAACTGGCTATCATCCAGAAGAAGCATGTCTTATTTTTTTTTTGAAAGAAGTGCTTTAAAAAATAAGTCAAAATGAAACATGATGATACAGGCACATGGGTCAATCTGACATTGTAGTCTCGTTATTTAGAAATTATTATAGTCAATTCATTTATTCTAACAATTTAAATTACAAATATTTTATTTACATGAGTAGTCAGAAATATTTGTGATCGATCAGTTTGCAACATAGACGGAACATAGCAATTATTGTTTGACAGTATCGTACCAACTTTTCGTAGAATTTCGGCTTGATTTTTTATTACAAGTAGAGAATATTACGTTACAGAAACAGGTCACGTTTTGACTGGAATATCGACTGCGTTTTCTTCGTAGTTGCTACAAGATATTAAAAGCACTCGTAAGAAGAAAACCCATCAATAATATTCTATAGAGAAAGCTAAATTGTTATACTGTAAGGCTCAAAGGGCGTTTTGTAGGTGAATCGGTTTAAACATTAACAGTCATGGCATGCATTTGCGTTATGAGTTGTGTTTATCATATGGTCACTCAGTAAAGATTGTTGTAGTCGTATTTCGAACTTGAAATATTACAGTTGCTTTTTTGCCACCAAATAATTTTTTAAAACGGAGCGGGCAAATATGGCCTGTATTTATAATAATCCGAGTTCTCAGAATTCCTTTTTCTTTCGTGTTTGAAATATAAAGGGTATAGAGAACATTAAAATACAAATTTTGATTGGCCAGAATTTTCATTCGCCAACTGGATATATAAAGTTAGTACTGGATTTATTTATTAGTACTATCGCTGTTGTTCTGCTACAAATCTACATTTATAAATTTAATGAAGTGAGATTAAGTTATCAGTATAATAATTTTCTTTTCCGATCGGTCTCCAATACGTTCTTTTAAATTAATTCAACCTAATTAAAATGTAGTTTTAGATTTTATTAGTTCCATTATTAAGTTTTAAATACAGTTTGTTTTTGGATGAGTTCTTTACATTATCTTCCGGCCTAGTGGTTAAAAGTTGAGTGTGCGACAGGCAGTATGTCCTGTTTCCCTTCTCCGTTTGGCTATGGTTCTTGTGGCACTGTCGGTTTCGATCACCAAACATTATACATACAAAGTCATAAGCAACATTTCACAATCTCATGGAAAATAATATTAAATAATGGCAGAAAATTTAATTTTATAAGTGGTACATATTCCAAAACACAAAAATTGTGTTTAGGACGCGTAATGTAATGCATATCTTAAATGTTAAATATGTAATTAGTAAACAGTTGTTTTATAGATGGAAAATGTTTCTTATCTTCTTGTACCCCTATTTTGTCGCCCCTCGTCTCATGTTATCGGGTATAATAATTTTTATTCTCAAAGGGATTAATTTTTACGCCATACAATTCTTTAAAAGTATTATTTATTTAAGTAGTAATTTAAATTATTTATCTGTATAGAATCAGATGAATATTGAATATTTTAAAATAATGTTTACCATGTATAAATTTAATTTATGTGTAACATTATCCTTTTAAAAAACCATTTGTGTAAAATTAATCAGAGTATTATTTTCTTACCACATTCCTCTTCACCATCATATACATATTTTATTCATTTACATACATAATGCACACCCTAATTTATTTTGTGAACTAATATAAGCATTAAAATCTAAACATGGCTCCCGATGATACCAGATACCACTCGCTCAACCTCATATTACATAAAAGATAAAATATAATTTTCTTATGCGCTATATACTTACTCGTATGTACACCGAACA
Organism: Nephrotoma appendiculata; assembly: GCA_947310385.1. Lineage (NCBI taxonomy): Eukaryota > Metazoa > Arthropoda > Insecta > Diptera > Tipulidae > Nephrotoma > Nephrotoma appendiculata. The sequence continues at coordinate 248,878,769 of OX371224.1, forward strand.
CAAAAAAAAAGAATAATAATAATAACAATAATAAAGCAGCCAATAACATAAAAATGTCACAAAAAATTTATTACAAAAATCCTTACAGTTTTAGTGCTACAGTAACAAAAAAAAAAGCTGAAATATAAAAAGAAATCTGTTTCTTATCTTTCCAACCATTTTGAATAAAAAAATGTAACATAAAAAGTTTATTCCATATTTTATGCTATTTGACATTTTTTTTTTGTCGTTGTTATAGGTTTTGTTGTAGATAAATCTAAAATGAATTTTCCTTCACTTCTTCTATACAGTTACATAAGAAGCTGAATTTAATTTATTTTCTTATCTCGTTTCAGTAGGTTTGTAATCCTCGCAGTACTTGATATAGTGATATGGGCAGTATTGTGTAATTTCAAGTTATCTGAAATAAAAAGATAAGGTGGATGTTATCAAATTAGAAAGCGCCAATTATTTGTTTCGGAAGTGGACACAGTGCTCGACTAAAAAAATTGAAATTAAAAATATTTTTGCTTTAAATAAAATATGAATATGCGCTCCCTTTTCCAAATCAAGACGATAATGACTTTTTGGAGGGCTCCTTATGCGGTTCCTTCTGACTAAGAAAGGAGTGTCCGAATATGTGTATCCTTTTAATTTCCACAATACGTACATACATTCAAATTATTAAAACGGATTTGGCCATTGTTTTGAGATTCGTTCCGCCTTATATGTATAATGTGCCAATAACCGACGGTCAGCAAAATGACGTGATTCCAATTGCAATTACTTGTATGTAAGTGAAATTTTTTGAGAACTCTTTAAAAATTAATTTATAATATAATAAACCTACCATTAGGGAATACTGCATTTCCGTTTATTTGATCAAAGTTCAGTTGAGCAGAAAAGAGCAACGGATATCTTCATCAAATATCTGATGTGTATTAAAACGTGTGGGGATCTTTCATTACCACTTTAAATTAAAGTGGTAATGAAAGATCCCCACACGTGGATGTCAGTATGTATTATAATTTACCAACTGTGGTATGCAACATCATGCTTAGAAATATGCGAGTATGGTATAGCTAAAATAAAACCCTGAAGCATTCAAGTTCAAAAAAATAACTTCAGCAACGAACAGTAAAAAACTGTACACTCTGTCAAGAAAGTAACGGGAATTGGACATTAAAAAAACCGTTTAAAGAGATTGTACAACTGTCCTGTATCCTGGCATGAAGTTTGAGTGCGATCTGTCATTTAGTTTGTTTACAGTGCTGTATTTTGCCAGTTCATCTCAAGTGTGTTTCCTAATTTTTATATAATGAATATCAAAATGAGAAAAGCAAAAGAGGAAGAGAAAAAAGTCAGCTGGAGCCATATCAAGTGAATACGGTGGTTGTTCAATGATATATTTGTTGAGTTTTTGGCCGGAAATCGTTCACAATGATAGCCTTCAGAGATTCATGAGTTTCCTTTCCATAAACCTGATGGCAGGAATTCCGAGTGCACAACTTCGTGATAATCACAGAAAACAGTCAACATTACCCAACCGATAAACGAATACCATTCTACTTAAAAAGTCTTAACGGATATTTTACAGCAAGCAGCAAATTAAAGATCACTTGGCCTTGAATGAAAATTAAATAAAGGCATTCAAAAAAAACATCGATCTTAATATTTAAAATGTTTATTTTGTAATTAATTTTACCTCTCTCTCTCTCTCTCTCTGGCACTATATATCCCATCAATGGATTTGGCCGCCTCAAATAAGGTTTCATAATCATACTTTCATTTCGGATAATGAGTGATTAATTCATTGATCCTAAACCAGCCGTGAAATTTTTCCTTGTCACCACCGGGAATCGAACCCAGGGCCTCCGGTCGCTGGAGCAAGCATGCTGACCACTTTGCCACCGGGGCGGCTAATTAATTTTACCAGTGGAGAAAAATCTGCAAACTATACGATTTTCAATATGAACTTTTCTATTCTAAATTAATTTGATCAACATTTGGTCAAGTTATTTACATCCAACGATAATAATGAAACCTTGGAATTGCTGAAGTTTCAGAATGTTAACCAACTAAATATAAATGGCATGCAGTAAAGCAGTGATTAACAAACATATAAATCTAGTCACTTGGTCAAGATCTAATTAGCGGAAGATACTTAAACAACTTTCAGAAGTATGTGTTAAACTGACAACAGACATTTTCAAAGCTATAATGAAAACTGAGCATTTTCAAGAGTATTTGGAAGCACTTCCACTTGTTTTTGTAGTGCAGAACTTCGACAGATTCCTAGCTGGTAGATTTTTCACATTGATCACGGATCCCGAACCGGTGACTCATATATGTACTCGTATTGAAAAAACGAATTCTACCCAAACTCGTTATCGTTTAATCAGATGGGCAGTGCTATCAAATTCATATACAGATGACGTTGAATACATCCCGGAAAAATTAAACATTTTCGACGATTTTTTTATCACAAATACCAACTACAACTGAAGAACGAGAATTCGAAAGCCATAAGATTGAAGATGACATCAATTACATAAACAAAATAAAGATGAATGACCTCTAGTTCTGCGAGAAGAGCGTCACATTCGAGTCTAACAAAGACAAAGAAATTACTCACATTATTAACGCAGTGAAAGAAGGTCGGACACAACAATTGTACCAAGATCCACAGTTCCATCCGTATCTACAACGCCGAGACAAACTATCCGTCGAACAACATTCTCATGTGGCAAGGAAGGATAGTATTACCTACAGCATTACGCAAAGCGGCACAAATGTTACTAAATGTGCGCAATGACTCGTTATTATATTTGGTGGCCAAAACATGATGCGGAAATTGAGGAGCTTATCAATAACTTGAAAGTTGTCAGGAAAATCGAAACTGCCAACAAAAAGTACCACTGTATACTCATGTAATATTCCAGGCCGAATCTGTGAACGAATTCACGTCGACTTCGCGCTTCCATTTTTTGGTTATCGTAGATGCGTTTTAAAAAATGGTTAGAAATTTACACAGTGGCAAATATCACAACAAACATATTTCAGAAAGCACTTACCAGTTTATTCACTTCGAGTGCCGTAAGTAATCGTCAGTGACAATCGAATCTCGTTCACATCGCAGGATTTAAAAAACTTATGTGAGATTCATCCAAACGTTCATAGGTCGAATGAAGGCAAGTGAGTAACACTTGCACAATTCGATACAATTAAGCCATCTGTAGTATGCAATATCAACAGACATAATTTAAAAAATCAGCTGTATTACGATCGAGGTAACCTCAAAGAAAGGCATTTTAATCCAGAAGATGATGTATGGGTTTGAACAGATAATGATTGGAAATGGAAGTCGGGAACAATCGCACAACAAAACAACGGCTGGCCATTTAGTGTTAGTTTTTACGGATCAAAGTGTCAAATGTAGACACGCAGATGCAATTGGAGAACGATACAACTCACAGACTGAGGAGTCACATAGGAATCAACATCAACCACAAGGTTTTGCAACTTTTAGTGCTTCAAAACAACAGAACATCAGTCCTGAAAGTAGACAGGTTTCTGTACTTGCGTTCGAATCAACAACAACGGCAGCAGATTCATCACGCAACATGGTGTGGTGGAACATGATGGCTAAAGGCCTAAATGAATTATCCAGAAATGAAAACTTCTTGTAATTGTTTCCGTGCATTCCAAAAAGCCCGGCCCGCAAAATTTTATCAAAGTCGTCAAAGCCGAAGAACATATTAAAAGATGGCTCCAAGCTTCCCGACTCCTACCGGATGACCCTCTAAATAAATTTTCCCGAAATGAGTACACATCAAAATAAGTTTTCGTAATAGAATACGCTCCCCCAGCTATTAACCTGGGCCCCACCGGACGACTGCCTGAATGGATTTGCTCGAAATTACTACCCATCGCAATCTACTCCTGGTACTCAAAAGTTCTCCATCACCTAGTTTTTTATAAAATTCTAACGAGCCAAAGAAAAGTTAAAGAAAGAGACCCGGGCCAACCACTCTGGCTTTCGGTGAGAATACAGAATTGGGAAAATATGTTCATACCATTTCTGTCTTATATTGAATTTTTCTGGCCTACTCTAGCCTTTCTGTTCAATTTGAAATTCGAGGAACCTTAATGTAAATCGCTTACAAAACAGTCATACAAGGTGAAATAAATTTGCAAACTGTAATAGCGAATTAACTACAGTGCATTAGTTGGCCCAGCAAAATGTTTGCTGTGTATTTAGAGCTGCACACAATATACATTTTTCGCATTAGTTGAATTGAGAAAGAAATATAAACTGCCATAAATAATATTTGTTGCCATAAAATGTACTCGGGTCGATTATATTTTATGGCAGTATTTTTGTTTTATGGCAGCATTTGCTCAAAAAAAAGACAAAAGCGCATAGCAAAATTTTTGCACGATGCTGTTGTCATACACACGAAAATTTTAATATACCAAACTCTTCTTTTTTTGCTGGGTCAACATTTTTTCATCATCCAATCGCGCTTAACGGTATTTTGGAAGTAAAAATATTTTTTCTTTCATGTAAACTTTTAAATATTCATCAAAGTAGCACGGTTTTTTCGCCGAAGCGAAAATAGTGATAGTTAAAACATGTCGACCGGGTTATAAGTGATACCTTTTGAAAAGGCTACTAGATCAAATTTAAAAAAAAATATATTTATTTGTGAGTAGTGACTGCTAATAGTGAATAATGTTTTTTTTTTATTTAACCTGAGCAGGCAGTGCACTATCAAAAAATACTCTATGTTTTTTATTAAACCTGAGTAATTTTACTCTGCGGTTTTATTTGAGAATTTGGCTTACACAGTTCTTAAAATTTTACTCAGAAATGATTGACAGTGTACGAAGAGTGTGCAAAGTAAAAAGCATTATTTAGTCAACAAAACATCATTTAGTTTTTTTATATGTGTGAATAAACATCAACAAAAATCCAACAAATTTTTTGGATTTTATAATTGATCCGGGATCAAAAAATAAACAGACAAAGAATGTAAACAAAGCCATGTTGGATCAACAATTTACGTCAAATTATTGATCCGGGATCAAGATTTTTGTGCCACAGAAAACGCTATAAGACATAGTAGTGATCATTAGAAATTTATCCCTCAAATGTCTGAAAATATAGGGCAGTACGCGTGGAAATCTACAGGATCATTCGTAGGTATTTGTGTCAAAACACAGATACATTTTTAAATTTTGCCGATTCTCTCCACTTATGTTAAAAATTCATTGCTTTATAAAATACTGCGAAAATATTATCACCATAAATAAAAAAATTTAACTAACCATAAATTCTGATAATTTATAAACTCAAAAAGCATATTTCCGGCCCGTATAGACAATTGTATATGTATATATTTCAATGAAACAAAATGAAAAAAAAAAATTTTTGAACTCGAAAGGGTTATATCACAATTTACCGATCCATTCAATATAGTGGTCGGATTGACTACAATATCGATAGTATTAGTAGATACATATTTAAATAACTCGATTAAAATGGGTTCTTCACTTATTTGAGAATGTGAAATTGCTAAAATCTCGTAGGAGGAAATAATATTTTTTTTTCAACATCACGGAACTTCAAAATTCCAATTTCCAAGTCTCAATGTTAGGCTCATTGGGTCTCGCCACACTTTAATTCTTTCAGCGTGATTCTTTTCTCGTTTCCTTCCCCTTCACAAACAAACTGTTTTTAGTTTGTTGGTGAAGGGGAAGGAAACGAAGAAAGAATCACGCTGAAAGAATTAAAGTGTGGAACCGCGGATTACAATATTGAAACATATTCGCCTTATAAGGTATGCAAAATATAGAAGAGAGTCCTTGAGGATCTCTAGCAATGGCATACAAATGAAAACATGAATATTGAGACAGCATAGTTGATTTGAATCGGATACCAACCAATATAAGGGTAGACTTTGTGAAATCTATTGGAAGATGTGGGGGAAAACGTGCGAACAACTCTCTGGCCCTAGAGATGTAAATATGTTCTCACCCACGCTTTGAGTAACGCCTAATTTTTTGTTTTTAGTGCTGGTTATCGAAAACCATAGACCAGAACTTATGAATATCTCCTGGATGGACGGTACAAATTTTGAAATAATCAAATTTCGTATAATATTTCAAATTGTCAAATACGTAGCAAAGTTAATTAGAAATTAAATTCAGTTTATACACTTTTAGAAATCATTTTGAGCTAGCTAAAAACTCCGCGAAATTAATAAAAACGACACATAATTTTGAATGTAAATTCTTAAATAACGAATTGTTTTGTTTAATTGTACTGTAGATGGATCACGAAACATAAATAAATAAAATTTTAGAATTAGCAATCCAAACATGAAAATTCGATATAACGCGAAATTCAATTAAAGCCAGTTAGTATATCTTAGGCGTTTGATTTAATTTGTTTAATGTTAGTGTATTTTAACGAATTTTCTGATTAGTGGTATTATTAGTTGGTATTTTATAAAATTTTCATAAAAATGGGCAAAGGAAAAACACCAACAACCGAAGAAATACAGGAATAGAGAATAATCCTCTAAGGATTGCAATCTTTCGAATCGGTAAATTGCTAAAAAAACTAGGCAGATCACGAATGGTTATCAACAATTTTATGAATGAAAACGAGAATTATAGAATTATAAAAATAATCAGAAGCTAAAAGCTCCAGACAATACAATTCCTAAGAATCGTTATTAAAAGGGCCGGTTGGTACCCGCCGCTTTCAACAAATTTTGCGTCAGAGCTACCGTGTAAGTGGGTCAAAAGGTTCATAAAATCGGTTTTAACGGAAGCACATAAAATCAATAGATTAAACTTTGCCAAAAAATACATCTCCATGGGACCAATTTGGAAAAATATTATCTTCTTGAACGAGGAAAAGTTTAATTTAGATGGACCTGATAGATTCAAAGATTACTGGCATGATTTAAGATAGGATCTGAAAGTTTCTATGACCCAAAATTTTTGAGGCGGCTCCTTAATGATTTTGACCACATTTGCCTCTTTTGGGAAAACCCGTATGTGTATAATTTTACAGACAAATGATTACATACAACTGTTAGAAGAAATTTTAATAGATTTTGATTTAAATCAACCAACATCGAACTGGATTTTCCATCAGGACAATGTTACCATTCACAAACCGATGGAAACGATCTATTGGTTTAGAGAGCGATATATCGAAGTTTTGGATTGGCCGACATATTCTCCTGATTTAAATCCATAATTACTAAATTTATGCGCCGTGGCATGAAAGGTTCATGATAGTGGGAAGCAGTACAACAACTTAGTTGCGTTGTATAAAGCCGTTGTACAGGCATGGAAGCAAATATATAAATACCGAAATGCCGAAATGAAATTGCAAGGATTGGTAAGTTCATACCGAGTAGAACTTTTGAAGTAATTACATGATTAATTGCAAATGTTTTTATTGATATTATTTTATTTTAAAATTACACTAAAGCCTCGAGTTGCGTCTTTAATGCGTTCCATAAGAAAGCAACGCAACTCGAAAATGACGCAACTCGAAAGTTCGTTTGTTATTTCAGTTCTCAAATATTGTATTTATGTATAAAAAAAATATTTTGTCTCTGTCATTATACTCGTCTATGTACTCAATTTAACATGGAAGAAAAATTCCAGTTGCATCGAAAAACGATGCAACTTAAATTTATAGTATTAACACTTTTAGCGACGCAAATCGACGCAACTCGAGGCCTTAGTGTACTGACTTTTATTGAATTTCGCAGTGTATAAAAACTACTTTTTATTATAAATTAGCAAAAAAAAAAAAAAAAAAATACAACTAAAATTATGTTTTCATCTTAAAATGTGTACATATATTTATGAGGGCAAATCAATATATTCGTAGCATCGACACCAAAGAGCTATATATTTAGAGAAATTTAATTTTTACTTTTCAACATAATCTCCTCCAACAATAATGCATTTATTACATCTTTCAAATAATTTATTTAAACCGTCGAAAAAAAGTTTTGTTTTGGTCTTCAAAATAACCTTCAGTAGCGGACATGACTTCATAGTTATTTGAACATTTTCGGCCCCTTAATTGTTTTTTTAAATTTGGAAACAGAAAAAAATCACTAGGGGCCAAATTTGGACTATATAGGGTGGGTGAGGGATTCCTTCAAAGCCGCATTCAAACAGAGCAGTTTGTGCAATTTTAGCCTTATGAACAGGCGCGTTGTCGTGGAGAAGTAAAATCTTACTTCAAACTTTACCATGTCGTTTCTCCCGGATGGCAGCCTGCAATTTGTATAAAATTTCCGCATAAAAGTTGCCTGTGATAGTGGCCTTTTGTGCCATATAATCACTTAAAATTCCTTCTACATCCCAGAAAATTGTGGCCATAACCTTCCCAGCTGACTGTTAAGTCTTAAACTTCTTAGGGGGAGGTTCATCACATTTTTTCCACTGCATAGATTTTTGTTTTGATTCCGGATCCCAATGATGAATCCATGTTTCATCGCCCGTCATGATACTGTTTATGAAATTATCAGGATCGTTTTCTTTCATATTTAAAATGTTGCTTGACGTTTCGTCACTAATTTTTTTCTATTCCGGGGTTAGCAAACGGGGAACCCATCTTGCACTAACTTTTAAAAGATGAAGATGATCATGCAGAATTGTAAATGTGGTACCAAAAGAAAGCCTGAGATTTCTCAATAATTCTGCATCATTTACACGGCGGTCTTCTAATACAAAATTTTCTGCCACAATAACGTTTTCATGCGTGATGGCTCCTGTGGTATTCCCTGGCGCTCATCATTTTCTAGCGATACTCTACCACTATTGAATAATTTAACCAACTTCGTTACTGTATAATATTTTGGTCCACATTCACCATAAACTTTTGACGTATAACCAAAAATAAGTTTAGCGTATTTTCATCTTGACAAAAAAATTTAATTACCGTAAGATATTCAATTTTATTCATTTTCTATTTTTGTCTAAACACGTGTTGGAAAATTGACGTCCAGAAATAAATTAAACAAAATAAAACAAAAGTTGTTTCTAGATGTTTCTTGTAGATGAAAAATAAACAAAAAAAAAAAAATATGGTGTTCTCTTTCACTCCATAATTACATACCAATACTACGATTATATTGATTTGCCCTCGTAAATCCCCATTAGAAACTGATACTAGATCAAGCTCAAACTCTAAGCCTTAACATTCATATCAAAAAATTTAAGGGTGTCTAATTGAATTTCGCGGAGTGTATAATTGGTTTGCCGTGGACATTTGTAGTATTGGCAGTTCAAAACAATTTTACGTAGACGAAAACTAGGAAACCGTTAAAACGTGTTATCAATTAATAAAAACTTTCAGGGTACCGTATTGCCCACCTCTGGAGCAGTAGTTTGCCAGATCTATTTGTAAATGCTTGTTGTTGAATATATTTACCTTGTCATTATAAAACTTGATATATTAAATGATGAACTTTCTAACATCTATCCAACATAGTAAAACCTATCATACTTATATCCCGTTCGCTATAGACCCGGTAGATTGGATGTTCTTTATATGAAATTGTTTTTGAGGCCCCATGGAGAGCTCCAGGATTGACTGGAATATTGTTTGAAATACATCAAAAATGCCCAAAACATAATTTATTTAGATCGCAGAAATACGTCCATGCTTTACCTTCCCTAAAATGTCGGCTTTGCTCTGTATGTATTCTAGATTCCACGACACAACATTTGGAATCGTGTCCAATTTCATAATTTCCTTTCGAAAATTCTATTTGGAAAATTAATACACTACTAATAGTGTAATTATTCGATAATTTATTTAACACCAATTTCATAATCATAAAAGGACAATTTTACACGGGAAATATCTTCTAGGAAATATAACTATGCATGCTTATTTATGCAGCAGTGCAAGGCTGAAATTCGGTAATTTTCGAAAAAATAAAAAATTAAAATTATTTCGAAAATAATTTTAACACTATTTTAATGAGCGATCTCTTTTGAGTTGTCTCTTTCATAAGTATATCGATTTTGTCCCATGAGCACAGTGTATAATACACAATATGTCTTTGTATTTGTATTTTTCTTTTGTTCGTATTTGTGTTATTTTTACGATGAACAGTACCAAAATAACGCGATTCGGGCGAATCGTTTTAATTGTTATAGTGCTTATTTCCTTTTCTCAGCACACTAGGTCTGCTCTCGAGCTGTGGAGTGTCATTATTTAACATGGTAATATATTTTATATTTAATATTTATTTTTATCATAAATTAATTTTACATGTACAATTTTATAAGTAAATTTATTTTAAATTTCATAAATTTTCAAAATAAAATATTAATTTGTTAATTATAAAATACAGTAAAACCTCGATTTAACGGACTAATAGGGGAGTTCGTTAAATCCGATTGTCCGTTAAATTCGAATGTTTTTAAATTTAATAAATTCGAGCGAATTTAATCTGGGACGGAAATCAGGCATTTATTATGTTGGGATTGAGTATATTGGATGAAAATGGGATTTTTAAATGGTTTATGGAAGAAATTCTGGAATATGGCCACCTGGGACGAAACGCGATTAATTCTTAGCCGATTATGATAGGATTGGGTATACTGAATGGAAATGGGATTCTTAAATGATTTTTGGAAGAAATTCTGAAATATGGCCACCTGTGCCACTATTCCGGCTTTCCCTGGGAAATGGGAATTGGGAAAAATATTTTCATAGCATTTTTGTCTAAATTGAATTTTTCTCACGTACTGATGGAATTAGTTTTGTGTAAATATTTTCGAAACAAAGTTGATTTTGAAACTTTTGTTCCAAAAAATTTTGGTGAGAAAAATAATTCCCAATACATATATCTTTGATTCAAAAATATTTACACCCAACTAATTCTAACAGTAGGCCAGAAAAATTTAAGTTAGACAAAAATGCTTTGAAAATATTTTTTCCAATTCCCAATTCCCAGGGAAAGCCAGAATAGTGCCACTGGGATGGAATAAATAATTTGACAAACAGGGGGCAAATTATGTAAGCATTACGAGTACGACTTACGAGTTTCGACTCAAACTAATTATGACAAATTGTCAATGAAAACAAGAAAAAATAGATAGTACGATTTTTGTCTCGAATTTATAAATGTGTACGACTAAAACAACAACAAAAAGTCGAAATTACGACAACTCAAAATGCTTTCAATAAAAAGGCCTTTGACGTGATTTGTCGTAATTCGTAATTATGTAACCATTACGAGAATGGTTACATAATTCGCCTCCAGATCCTAAAACCCGTAATCATAAATAAAATTACGTGCAAGCCCAACAAACAAACAAACAAAGGAAATAGTAAACATTTTGTATAGTCCGAATTTTGATAAACAGCTTCGTTTTCGGAATTACTAAACACATTATTTCGGAATTTTATTCTTCATCAATTTTTTTAACGATAACTATAAAAAACGAAAATAAATATTAAACATAAAACTGACCAAAATCTGTATTTTCGTAGAAAAACTGAAAATCGTGTGTCCTATTAGAAAAACTAAGATTTTCAGATAACTTACTAACAAACCAAACACAATACTACTACTATATATCTTTCCGGTTAAACTCATTTCGTTTCACACGTTTCGGGACAAAATCGATATAAAGAAAATTAACATATTTTCAACTGAAAATGCATAGAAAATGGTTTAACGGAATGATCAATATTTACCATTTATGATCATGGTTTTCGAACGGGCTCCAAAATTTAAGTTCTGTGCTGATTGGTTCGCCTAAGTCATGTGAAAAGGACATTTTAAAAATCACAAAAAAATCGGTAATGAACATATGTTCAACTGAATAATGTATAGAAAATATTTTTTCAAGATGATCAATATTCATCATTAATGATCGTGATTTTAAAACCGGCATGTAGATTTGAGTTCTGTCTTAATTGACCTACCTAATTCTATATGTAATTTGAAGAGGGCATCTATGAGATCACCACGAGGATAATTGGTAATGAACTTATTTTCAGCAGACTAATGTATAAAAAATTGTTTTTCTAATATTCGCAACCAATGCGGTTTTATGTAGGTCCATTTTATTAATAAATTGAAGTGAAACTTTCTTGACTGCAAAGTGTAATTCTAAAATTTTATAATTTTTTCGGGCTGATTCTTTTTGTAACTAAATAAAAAAAAATTTGGGATGGAATTATGTAATTTTGCAAAGACAAACACTTCATAAAAAAACCATTTTGGGATGGAAATTTTAGACCAAATTCTTATACATGAGGAACCGAACTATTTATACCGGAAAAGGTTAAGCCTTGTGAAACAAATGTTTCTAAGATTCAGATGTATTTCAGAATAAACTTCAGTTTAGAGAGTTCTTGCTTAGATAGATAAGTTTGTGCGTCTGTGTGTGTGTTGGTCAGAAACTTTCACTACCGTATCTTGAGTATCTCTCAACTTAGAAAATATGAAATTTGACTTGATAGTTTGAAAGAGCTTCACAACGGCTATATTTTGATATTCAGATTTGATAAAACGGTGAAGGTGAAACTACAGTCGGTTTTTCCTTCTATGGCTGACTCGTAACAAAATTTTAAACAATCTCACCATATTTTGTGAATTAGTAATGTAATAAGGATTCACAGAGATTATAGAGTAGCGTAAGGTTTAGCCGACGGTGAGATAATCACTTTAACATAAATATCACACTATTATATACACAATTTTCACTGTCACTCAGCACTCTAAATGTAACATTGCACGACCACTTTTTGCAAATGTAGTCCAAAAATCACTCCAACAATATTGTTCAAGAATTTCGTAAGATGCGACGGTTCATTCACAATTTTAATACACCACTTAATACATGAACACTGATAACACAATAAGCTAATACACCTTGCATCTTAACACTACGAATTTTATCTTAAAACTAAACGACAAGAGAACACTTTTTTTTATTTTTGATATAAATATTTGTTTGCGCTCCGCTTTTTTAGAAACCCAAACGAAATACCCAATTTATAGTATACGAGTCGAGTACGTACAGTTTAGAATTTTAAGAACAAATAAAACCTTAACACGACACGATAAGCATAAAGGTTTCTCTTTAAATTTTATTTATTAGTTTATGAATTTCACACATCAATAAATAAATAAACTTTGTTTAAAACCGAAATAAAAAATAATTATAAAGAAATATATGTGATGTTTTAAGAATTATAATTTTCTTGTAATTTGTCATTGTTTTGTAATTTGTCTATACGTGTGAGCTTCAATTTGTTTGTAATATTGACTCATTAGGTTAATGAATTGAATTTAGTTTGGCGGCTAGCTGTTAAAAATGAGTTTTGTTTGAAATTAAACAACAACAAAAAAATGATTTATGTAATTAAAATTTAATGTGTTATAAATTTATAAACTTATCAAATTCTGTTTGTTTTTGGTATACGATGTACAATAAATTTATAGGTACGGAAAACATATTTATACGTTTATAGCGGTCTTGATTACAGGAACGAGGAATTGTAAAGGATATCCACAAATCGCACAAGTTTCACTTTTTCCTTCATTGTACAGTGAATATACATATTTAAATGTTTATAACCTCACACTGTTTGGGTCAAATATTTATTGGTTGTACACCATGAAATTATGCACAGCCTAACAACAAACAAGATATTTAGTTAGTGTTAAGGATTTATGGTGCAAAGCCAATGCCTATGTGCGGTCAAACAACGCGCAAGTTGTGAATAATAAATAGATGCTTCTGTATTCGATTTTTATTGTCCTAAACCCTTTTTTTGTTTGATTTTATTACGCAAATATGTATGTAGTCCTTTTTGTATAAATAAAACAACAATTCGTTTCCTTAAATGTGTTACCAAAATAAAAGAAAAATTAGAGCAGCTAAAAGGAGTTTCACTTTCAAGAATTATCTTAGACATAAGTTTTACTGCATGTTATAAAATCCAAATCGGTTTCGTAGAATTTTTATTATGTGTAGTTATATTTGGTATAGTCAAACTAGATGAAAATATATCTACACGTATGACCATCTTATTAAACATTTGAGTGACCGACGTAACGTAATATTTTTTATGATCTTTCGTTCGAAATTTATCTTGAATTTTGTTTAAATATAGTGTTATGGTATTTTATTTTTAAAGGATCCTAAACACTACCTATAAGAATATTATGAGAAACTGTAAAGCGAACTAGAAATAATTTAGATAAATGCCGGATATAGCATTTGGCGTAAAAATCCACTATCTGGAAATGTTAGTCTTTCGGTAAGATTGTAGTTGCTAGGTAAAGTTCCCTTTTTATTGCCCACATAATTATAGGGAATTATAATATTAACGGATTTTTTGCATTAAAATTCAGCACTGTATTGCAGAACTATATAGCTTCTCCTTTGTGTGTAAATAAAATCAAATAAAAACCTCTTAACGAGGTAAATGTTCGAGTGACGAAAGCCGAATTCAATTCACAAAATTTCTGATATCAAATTTGTTTTTTGACAATTGCATTCGATTTGTCAACGATTTTTTGGAATGTTAGTGCATTCAGCGCGTTGTTGTTGAACATTCCGAAAAATCGTTGGCAAGTTGTTGTTTTTGACCGGAGCCGCTCGAAACGCGATATTTCAAAACGCGATATTTCGAAACGAGATATGACAAAACAAGAAATGGTACAAAACGCGATATTTCAAAATGCGATATTTCAAAACGCGATATGGTACAAAACACGATATGGTACAAAACACGATATTTCAAAATGCGATATTTCAAAATGCGATATAAAACGCGATATGGTACAAAACACGATATTTCAAAACGGGATATTTCAAAATGCGATCTGGTACAAAACGCGACATGGTACAAAATGCGATATTTCAAAACGCGATATTTCAAAATGCGATCTGGTACAAAACGCGATATTTAAAAACGCGATATGGTACAAAACGCGATATGGTACAAAACGCGATATTTCAAAATGCCACATGGTACAAAACGCGACATGGTACAAATCTCGAACTTTTAAAACGCGATACTTCAAAACGCGATTTATGGTACAAAACGCGATATGGTACAGAATAATTTGCATTGCGAAGCCACAGGAGCGCAACGACCCGCATGATATCACTAGTCCTATACTCCCGCTTTTATCGATTTTTAAATTCCTATAAACTGAAATTTTTTCTAAGGAGCAGAGCGACTGGAGCGAAACGACCCGCCTGATATAACAACGGACTGTCCTCCCGTTTCTATCGATTTTTAAATTCGTATAAACTAAAGTTTTTTTTTTCCTAACTAAGGAGCGAAGTGCTTACCTGATATAACCCGATCCTATACTCCCGCTAATATCGGTTTTTAAATTCCTATAAACTGAAATTAAATTTCCCCTTTTCCAGAATGTACATTGCGAAGCGACCGGTGCCGACCCGCCTGAAATAACCCAATCCTAAACTGCCACTCTTATCGATTTTTAAATTCCTTTAAACTAAAATTAAATGTCCCCTATGTGGATTATAAAAAAAAAATTGAAATAAAATAATTGAAATAACAGTAAATTTTTTTATTTGTATAAAAGTTATGATTTGGGGCGTTAACCCTCAATCTTAAGGTAAACAATGATTTAAAATAATCATAAAAGCATTTGTGCTTCGTAAAAAGAAAATATATTTTCGCGTTTGGGTTGTCTTTTAAGACCATTTGCTGCATTTAGGGCAACTTGGGATCATTGAGAGCTAATTGGGGTCGTTTCTGGATATTTTCATGGCCATATTCGTAATCAGCATTCTAAAGTACCTTAGTGGACCGATTTTCAGAATTTTTAGAGGTATATAACCTATTCGGAAGCATAACCACGCAGTTAAAATTTTCAGCCGTCAATTGATATCAGGTGCAAATTGAATGAAAAATTTAATTTTATTAAAACCTTCAATGTTGGGCATTTCTGTATCTTGGACACTTTCATTCAGTCCCTTGAAATTTCATATTTTTATTTTTACAAAAATGGTAAAAATATTCTTTATATTGACAACCACTTTATATTGTAACTTGGACACTTTGAAAATTTTCGTCTAATCTTTAATAAATTATCCTTTGTATATTGGACACGAACACGTTTGTTCAATATCAGTAATTCGATTTAATGATAAAAAATATCACGTTTTGTACCATATCGCGTTTTGTACCATCTCGCGTTTTGTACCATCTCGCGTTTTGAAATATCGTAGTTTGTACCATCTCGCGTTTTGAAATATCACGTTTTGAAATATCGCGTTTTGAACCATATCGCGTTTTGTACTTTATCACATTTTGAAAAATCACGTTTTGAAATATCGCGTTTTGTACCATATCGCATTTTGAAATATCGCGTTTTGAAATATCGCGTTTTGTACCATATCGCGTTTTGTACCATATCGCGTTTTGTACCATATCGCGTTTTGAAATATCCCGTTTTGAAATATCGCGTTTTGTACCATATCGCATTTTGTACCATATCGCGTTTTGAAATATCGCATTTTGAAATATCGCGTTTTGTACCATATCGCGTTTTGTACCATATCGCGTTTTGAAATATCGCGTTTTGAAATATCCCGTTTCAAATGGGACCCGTTTTTGACAGCTAGAAAGATAAATGTAAACAAACACGCCAAATGCACTAACATTCCGAAAAATCGTTGACAAATCGAATGCAATTGTTTTTTTCGGCACAAATTTGATATCAGAAATTTTGTGAATTGAATTCGGCTTTCGTCACTCGAACATTTACCTCGTTAAGTGGTTTTTTATTTGATATCAATGATTTTGGCACGGCAAATTGAAAATGAATTGAATTGCGATTCGTTATATAGTTGTCAGTCAAAACAGTTCATACACACTCGATAGCACACAAATGGCCGCTACGTGCTATTGTGCCTTAAGTCGTATTCATACGACGGATAAAAATCCGGGATTTTTCTATTCCATCGTTTTAACCAATTACATCACGTAAATTATACAACAGACACGCTTTTTTCATACAAAAAAGTTAAAGAAAAAATCTGGGATAGAAAAATCCGAGATTTTTGATACACATTTCTTCATACACAGACGCGCGGCATTGAAATTACGAATAGCGAAAGGCGAAGAATGAATTACGCATACTTTAGCTGTCGGCTTTGTGTTATGGAGTGTACATGATTCGTTCTTCTTCTCTCGATATTCGTCACTCCAGTGGCGTGCGTCTGTGCATGAGGTACAATGCTCTATTCCACACTTGATCTCACAGAAATCAGAACTTTCTTCTATTCTTTCCCCGTTTACCTATGATACTGGTTTTAATTGCGACTTAAACAAATTTTCGGTGAAATCACACTAACACAAACATAAATGAAATAAAAAAGACGGGAAAGGTTCGGAACCGAACTCTATAAGCATTTTTGTTGCCTATATAGTAATAACAGTATTATTATTCCGTGTCTAAGAAAAAGAGGTTCTATGCAGTGTGGTTTGTGTATTTCAAATATCACAAACACCCACATCCGCTCACACCCACACCCACCTAACCCCATCTTCACCCAGCCCAACCGACCCCAATCAATCACAAACCACGCCACCTAAACATTACTACCACCACGACTCACTATCTAATTCAAACACCCAAATCCATCACCCTACACCGCACTACCCATGTTGAAAAGTAGTAGGATCAGGTCTCATCATTAGGTTCAGATAGGTAGTTTTTTCATTATGTTCAGGACGATAGCCTACATTCTATGGTGTACTGTTTCTGGTGTGTGGTAGACGATTCTATTTCTTTATTTTGCATGCATTTTTCAATCTTCATTTTGTAGTATTTTAGTAGATTTTATGTCAGAATCCTTTACCACATACCACAAACAGGTCATGCCGGGTGTGATCTTATTACACACCCGGTTCTCGTAGGCTATCGGCTGAACATTTCTAGTTTAGTTTTTAGTGCATGTTACAGAGTAGTAAAAATTTAGATCAGATGCATGTGTTTTTGGTAGGAATTCGATTGAGTAATTCAAATTTTTTTTCCATTTTTCTTGCTGTTTTCTCACTAACCGCATGCAGCTACCATTCATTTTTGATTCCTTAAACAATACAATAAAATGTACATATTTTAGTGTGTCAGTTAGAAACAAAAATTAATGGTAGCTACCCTCTCGCTGATATTCTATCTTCATGCGATGGGAGGGGAGATAAGATCTGTTTTTTAAAGAAATCATCATAAAGATTAAAAAAGTATCGATTTTATGCAAGGAGACTGTGAAATGTTCAATATTTTTGGTGATTTTTCCGATCACATCAATTTATCAGTTTTTTCATTTTTTTTGTTATGAAAACAGGGTCATTGGTAAAAATTCTCTTAGCAATGATAATAATATGATGTACATATTTATATTTGTTTCATTGTAATACATTGATTCACTATCATTATGAACCGCAACGGACCGATATTAGGGTGCATTTGAGCCAAAAAATGAAATTTTGCAAACAATTAGGGTGGCTTTTAAGTTATGGAGGTCAATACTAAAATATACGAGTTTTCTGGGACAAACGGTTGATGTCGTATTGTAGGTGAGGTTTGTGACTAATAATCCTGAAAATATGAACCAAAAGTCTTGGACTATTTTTTGCAATTTGGCCGGCCGATTTCGCATTTTTCCGTTGTTTGCCTAATTTTTTGAAATTTTTTATATGCTATTTGATAGCTGGCGTCAATACCTTTCCAACGATATGCAACAAAAGTTGCTTAGTTTTTGAAGTACTACAAACCCTGAAAACATGAGATCAAATGAAAAAAGTACGGACAAACATATGTATATTCCAAAGTAAGATTATAGGGTGACGTCATAGAAAAATTTAAAAATGTCATAACTTTGGTCAAAATCATCCGTTTTGGACGTTTGAGGTGTCGTTGAACTGTATTGACGTCTACAATCATAATTTGCTAGTTAAAAAATAATTGGGGCACTTTTTGGGACAGTTATACCAGAAAAACTGATTTTTTGGGGCAATCTTCGGAAGGTCATATCTCCACTTAATGTTGGTAGAAATTTATGTTTTTATACAATTTTTTATTTTCAAAGGGAAACAGTTCGAAACTTGCTGTATATATACTTCGTTTGACTTCCAGCACAGTAGGTGCTTTCGTCACTCGTTTGGACTGCCGTCCAAAGTGATATATATTTATTTCGGTTGATGATTTTTACAAATTTTAGAATTTTATTTGTGCTACAATTTTATGTTCGATTTTGTATTTTAAGACAAACAAGCTTCCATATCAGGAGTTTTGTGATTATTCGTAGTTTTGTTAAATTATGTCACATTGCATGTCCAGTTTTTTTCACCATACACAGACTTAAATGAATGCCGCCGCACTATGATAGGGATGTGATTGTTAGGGAACGATAAGCATAATTGAAAACGAGGCGGTTTGTTGATCAAGCGACCCGTCCTCGACTTGAGTTGTTCGTTTATGCTCGGTGAGAATGTTATTCGTTTGGGTTACATATAGTGCTGGACCGTGTTGTTTCTGATAAGGAAGTTGCTTTTGATTTAGTTTGTATCTCCGTTGACCTGTGGGTTGGTGGAGTATATTTTGTTTCGCTTTATGACTGAATGAATTTGGATTGACTAATATACTTGCTTGATGCCATGAAATTCGTAGTAAATCGCAAATTCTGTCCGTATACACGAGTTTGGCTGACGTACTTTGGAAATTGAAACGAAACGAAGTTCTTAAACCGAGTATAAGGTTAGTGGTATAATGACCTTACCCATAGTTTGTTGTCTACACACATTGGATTGTACGCTGTGAGCTTATATTGAAAACCGAGTATTTTGGGTAGCTCGTCAAATAGAGCTGATTCAAGTTGTGCGCCTCTGTCGGTAACAATACCGATAGTACACGTCTGTTTTGCTTACTTTTAACGTACTTTGATACTTTGCACCTTTGGCATGGTATGCAGTTTTAAACCTTTGAACGTATTTAAAAAGTCTAAATGTCGGCATTGACCTGCCAATTGCCAAGTTTAATAGCCGAATAAGCCATTAATAATTCTCAATCATAAGTACCGCAATGGGTTTCGGCGTCGTGTAGTTTTCGCGAATAGAAGAAGAGTAACACTGCTTCTATTGCTGTGTTCGATGCGTCGACATAAATTGCAAATGCTTCGATCGTTCTGTCATTCACGGTATTATCGGTTTGTCTTTCTTTTTGCGGTCTTTTAAAATCTCGTATAATGGTGTTTGGTCATATGCAATTGAAAGGAGTTTTATTCTTAAATGTTGTATAGACAATTTTATGACTGGAAATCCTACTTGCTTATTGATTGGTATTCCCGGAGCCTTTAGATCGTAGAAAGTGATTCAAAAGTGAAATGTGAATGCTAATGGAACTCGGTTATTTCTTACTCAAACTTGATCAGATTGGATGTAATTAGGATTTGAACAAGAACTTTTGACAAAGTTTAGACTCTAACTAAGGGGAAATTCGATTTGTAGGATAAAAGTTGGATTGATTTTTAAAATCAATTCTAAATTCACCTTTCTGATTGAAACTCGGCTCATTATGGTCGAATTCATTTTTGGTACTAACTGAAAGAAGAAGACTGTTATCTTTCAAAAATTTATGAAAATGATTCGCATTCTTACATAAATTTGCAACAAGGTTCTGTAACCTGCTCATGCTGAAACAAACTCAGCAATCTTAATCCTTTACTTTGACAATGGGTTTGAACATTTTAAGCAAAAGTCTATAATTATTTTTTGTACAAACTAAGGCGTATTTTGATTCTAAAGTTTGGGCCACTAGGAGTTTCACCATACGAATAGTAAATAATGTAAATTACAGATGTTAATATGAAACAATCTATTTTTTAAATTTAGATTTTATTCATTAAAATTTTAAAATTAAATTTTTTTTTTCAGATTATATCGAACTCGACTGAATTGCACTAAAATACTTTTAGAGTAGTAGTATCGAAACTTCCAACACTGATGAGTATTAAGATCTAAACGTACTTTAATATTCCCTTCTGAAACCTTTTCTAATCTAAAATTGATCAAGAATTTAAAGATTTTAAATTAAATTGGCAACAAAATTGATTCAATTCGTTTTTACAGAAATTTTTCAGAAATAATGATGAATTTTGATAAAACAAAAATTGTACACCTGCATAAATGCGTCTTCTGTACGTTTTACACAGATGAATTTATGCTTTTGAAATTTGTCTGAAATCGGTATTGCTTCAAATAATAGAAGCTTTCCCGATTTTTACATAAAATAGGTTTGTATACGAAATTTAAGAACAAAATAACATTAACTGCTGGTTGGTTTTCTGGGTTGCAGGACTGCTTTTACCAAAGTTCTGTTAAGTTTTATTTTTCCTTTTAAAAATCAAGTGAAGTGTGTTCGAGATTTACGTATATACGAGAGACAATAAAATCGAGTGTTCGCATGTGATGTTGATGGTAAATTTTTTTTTGTGTCTAAATAAAACCTTAATTTGCTTACCATACAGCACTATACTCGTACACTAAAAAGCTTTTACGTCCGATAAGATATTTTTATTAACTTTAAAATAATACACTTAATTTTAAATGTCATTTAATTTCTCGTAATTTAAAGCGTATGCAAATCGTTGTGCGAGTATTAAAGTGTCCTGTAAACCATTTTTATCAAAATGTAGTCCTACTAATTTGACTATGCTCTTTTAGAATCTCTTATCAGAATCTTCCTATCTATAGTAGTTTCCAAAACATTTTTTTATGCTGTTGTTCTATAGACCACAACACAATTTCACACTCAAAAAATGTGGCAGTCATTCTGATTAAATTGATAATCTTTTTCATAAAACAACCTTCAATATAACGCTAATAAACTGTTTTATTAATTTGAATAATATTTGACAAAAGTTTATCAAAATTTTTTCACAAACATGGTAATAGTTTTGAAAATTTTGTTTTCGTTTTGATGTAATTTTTTATTCGATTGATAAAAGATTACATCGGTTTGATAGAAATGACAATTTATTTAAAAAAATGTTACTTCATTTTCAGGAAGTTTTTATTCGTATTATAATTTTTTTTAATTTAATAATATAAATTCGTAAATTGAAAAATAGTTTTATTTATTTAATGAAATATATTTTCTAATTGATTAAAAATGTCATTTCAATAATAAAATAATTTTTCAATTTGATAGAGAATTTTATTGGATACATAATTTAGTTTATTCAAATTGACGAGCTATTTTTTCAAATAAATAGAAGATTTCTGTTAAATTTACGATTTTTAATTTTTGTTAAATTGATCAGTAAAATAAAATAAATTTTCTTTTCAAATCATAGATTTATTTAATTCATTTATGTAATACATTAAACCATATCTAAAATAAATCATTTCTAATTATTAAAATAAAATTAAATATAACTTAGTAATAAAACAATTATTTTATTTTGTTAATTTTTAATATTAGCTATATGATTTAAATAATTCATTTTAACCTTAAATAAAAAATCCCAAGTTTGAGCCTAAGGCTAAAAATTTATACATAGAAGATGGGGCTTGAAATATTGCTTAATGCCTAAATAAAAAAGCTTAAGCTTAAATAAAAAGCTTAATATATAGTTTAAATAAATTTTAAGGTTATTGCCTAATTATTTAGGTAAAATTCGAAATAAAACGGAAAGAGATTAACAAAATTAATTTTTTTTTCAAATTAACGCTGTATGTGTAGTTCATCAAAATTAGTTTATTAGCACCAGGCGAGAATGTGAGCAAAAATGTGACAAATGTAGAGAATTCACCAAAAACAAGGCCAGGTGGCAACCACACAGGTATATAATGCAAAATGTCTCAGCCTCTATAAATCGTGTGCTAATTTCAGTGAATATGTTGCTAACGTTTAGCGAATCTGGAACTCTATTTCTGAACATGATTTGAAAACGAAAGAACTGTATCATTCGAATTTTACTTGAACAAAGAAGATTCTTGATAAAAATTATTCTAAATCGAGTCCCTTCATTTACGTATCATATTCCGAAGTAAAGCTCCTTAAGTCACCCAATATTATCAAATAAAAATATATTTATGAATGGTGTATACAATTTTATAATACTTACTAACTTATAGTCGTACGGTTTTTTATACTGCACCCATTTCTGCAATATTTCTGCCATTGAATTACAGTTCGAAGTTTGTTGAATTCTGTAATTTCTAATTGCTGAGTTCGGCCCAAATACAGTTGTCTTTAGCAATTTTGCTTAAATTTTCTTCTATACATATTTGTTTCAATATTTGACTGAGATAAACGACTCCGTTTGTTGTTTTTTTTCTTCTGCACTCTTTTCTTCCAAACAGCATTTTTTCTTAAACCTGCATTCTGAAGCAATCTAATTTGGTTAAAATAGTTGGAATAAATTTTACCCATGGGTTTTCTCCTGGTACTTTAAAATAATACACCCCCTGTAAATAAATAATTTTATATAGTTTTTTATACTATACTAAACTTCATCGAATTTTATTAAAGTAAAAACATTTACCATATTTTCTTTAGGGAAAAGCGTGATCGCTTTCGAGGCAATATTTTTTGCGATTTCCACCAACATTTCAATATGGTTGCTAATCAAATATTGAGAAATTTTAGTCGCTAACAAAAATTACGTAACATATCGCTTAAAATATTATTTGTTTTGTAAAACGACACAATTTGGAGCCCGGTGTGGCTTTCGTTAAATAAACCACTGATATTCAGATTCGCAATTTTGTTAAGGTCATTATGACTAGAAGCTGTGCTGATTGGTACATAAATGCTGCTTGTTGCGTTTGGAGATAGATTCAAGGTATTCTGTCCAGCATGTGAATTATTGTGTTCTTTTGTCACTGATTTATTTATTTCGTTGGTTTGTTGCAAATTTCGTTAAGTGATAATCCAATTTAATTTGAACTCCATCAGGAATTTTTTATAAAATTCTTTTTTGAAATTATTTTTTCATTAGCCTGAATGCCTCCACGTCTACGAAATTTTCTGTAAGAATAGAAGAAATAATAACAATTATTAAATTTGCTTAAATGCTTTTTCTGATATCGTTACCTTTGCACGTTTGAATCAATAGTTCTAAATTCCACGATTTCAGCAATTGATAAAGTTCTTCCCTGGATTAAAAAAAAACTGAAAATGATTAGCATCTGAGTTTATAATAATGAATTCGTTTGTAGTTGTTTCTAGGCCATTGCTGATAAGGTATTCATCAGAATCACAGGGTCCGTCTTCAAATTGTGGCATGCTATCGGCTTCGACGTCGATTCCAGAAATATGTTCGGCCATTTTGTAGAAATGACATACTAATTTATATTTATGTTATTTATCAATATTAAATTAATATCAATTACTAATCAAATATATGTACTTACAATTCGTTAATAGCTTTATGGAGTAAAGCAAATAAAACACTTCTCACAAAACCTCTATTTTATAAAAATGCCCTCATACGAAACCAATATTTTTTGCTGTTCAGTTCGATGGTATGATGTTAAATGGTTATACTGCATAATTTTACAACACATTTGCAATAAAAATGATTAAATTTTATTAGATTAATAAAATTTTCTTAAAAATTCAATAAAACATCATCAAATTAAATAAATTCTATAACATAGGTGGTCTTTTTGATAAACGTCTCTTAAATGGGGTAAAAAGCGTCTCAATTTGATAAACATTTACGGAAATTTCATCATAGTTTAATAAGAAAATTTGACAGAACATTTATTAATTTTAACAAAATATTTCACATGTTGATGAAAATTTTTATCAAATATAAATCAAATACATAATCAAATGTTAACATTCGTTATTTTTACTACATTTACTACTACAGGATTATATTTTTGAAATCGAATAAACGAGAGAAAAAGTTTCCGAAATGAAATAAATGTGGATTTTACCAATAAATTTAACAAATTTTTATTCAATTTAATAAATTATTTTATTACTTTGATAAAACTAATTAAAATTGATAAATTAGAGTTTGTCGGCATACTGAATCAAATTTTCATCAAATTTACTTCCTTTTTTTGAGTGCATGTTTTTTCTTCGTCAGTTTTATGTTTAATTGTCCTACATCATGTTTTACCACAAAATAGTACAATTTTCTATAGCAACTTAATAACTATGAGTTTTATTCTTATATATGTCCCATATATCCCAATACGTAAAAGCATCAAAATGTGACAAAGCCTGTGCTAACAATTATACAAAATTTTCTCTGGAGTCAACCAGTAAACAAATCCACTGTGAATTTGGGGTATTGTCTGACCTAGAAGAAACGATATTTTATACAAAATATGTGACTATGGTACTAGTTAAGCGAAAAATAACAAGCTCGGAAGCGTCGCGAAGACGAAATACGATTAATTAGGCCCGTTGTACATTTCAGCTAAGCTAAGCGAGAAACGTATAGTTTCTATTAGCATAGTTTAGCTCGCCACAGTTCATTCCGCTGCACATTTGAACTAATTACATCGCTTTACATCGCTCACACATACATTTCAATACAAATAAAATGCTGTGCTTGCCAAAATATTATTAGAATCACATAGGCGGGAACAACAATACTCAAATGCCATCCAAATTTTAATATGTTATAAATATGTACACAATATAACAATGTATGCGTGAGCGATATAGTTGACTTTTGTAATCCAAGCGATATAGTTGACTTTTGTATAGGAACCAAGCGCACATTTTAGTGGAAAAAAATATTCGATATAATTTCTTGTAAATGCTAGAAAAACGTACGTTCAACTTTTAATATTTTTTTAATCATAGCAGACGTATGTGCAACTTTGATTTATTTTATTATGTTTACAAACAACTGGACATTTCGCATTGGTATTTGACGTTTCGATTTGTGTTAATTTGTCGCCGTTTATTTTAAATTTGAATGAAATACATATTTAATTTTGAGTTCAACAAACAAAAATGTTTATTTTAAAGATGATCAAAAATCTACATACTACAGCTGGTTCCGAGTACTGACTTATATAATTCCAAATAAAAATACTTAAATAATTGGATCATGTACATATACATGTATTATAAAATAAATATAGTCAAATTATATATGTAGGTCAAAGCATCCATTCATTTTTTCAATCAAAATATAAATATGTTCAGAATTTGATTGTATCTTTCTAAATAAAAAAAAATCGCTTTGAAAATAACAAAAAACATTTTATCTGTAACTCCATATGTACTGATAAAATTTTGTCTAAATTTAGTTAGTTTTTATGTGGATTGCATGCACAAAATTTGTATAGCAGTTTGGCTGCATACATGCATTTTGATTTAAACGGAAAAAATTATATCGAATATTTTTTTCCACTAAAATGTGCGCTTGGTTCCTATACCGAGCTATGTTACAGCAAGTTCTTTCCAAAAATCAAAAATAAATTGATTTTTTTGTGTGGCAAAGAACACGATACGCGATTGATTTTTTTTTGTTAATGAGTCTGTAAAAAATTGACATACGATTTTCAAAATTTTATATTGACAGTTTATTGTTAACAAATTATCAACACAATTTTTTGTCAACACAATTATTTTAACACAGTGAAAACGAAAAATAAAATTATTTCCTATGTCAAATGCTCACGGACAACTAGTCGAAAAGTTATAATGTTTATGTTTATATTTTTGACGTAAACATATTTATGTGTTTGTAAACTTCAAAAAAAAAATACAATGAAATATTGAGATTTTTCAAAATTGATTGCGATCAAAAAAAAATCAATTATTTTACTTGGAAAGAACGTGCCACGGTATTTACCAAACATTTTTGATCTCAAATCAATTTTTTTGATTTATAAATCAATTTTTTTTTGGAAAGAAATTGTTATTAGTTTGCATCGCTCAAAACAGAAAAACATAGCTCGCATAGTTTAGCTCAAGTGTGTATCGTTCCATTAAAACTCTTTATTTACAACCAAGTGCGATGAACATCGCTTAGCTTAGCTTAGCTGAAAGGTGCAACGGGCCTTATTCCCTTGGCAAACAATAGCTAAAAGTATGTCGATCGTTTTTTCTAAGCACATTATTCATATTTCAGCGAAAAATCTACTTGTTTAAAGCAATTTTGACCATATCACTGGTGTACCAAAAAAATCGACGCAAGGGTTTCGCATGTGAAAAAAACTGTGAGTAATAAACATATTCAGAAAATTCGAGAATACATTGAATCATACTCTTGCATCCATCGATTCACATTCTTGCGAGATAATATACGCAAAGACAATATCTGGAGGCTGGCTTTTCCAAAAAAATGTATAATTTGTTTAAAATGAAAAATGCCATACATTAAATACCATACATATAGAAAACTCTTTAATACAGAGTAGTACAACGTAGTACAATCGTTTTTCGTTCCTAAATAGGATTTATGCAACACATGGTGTACGTATCAAAGTATTTCAAATCCAACTGATCAATAAACTACAGCAGAATATTTAAAACACAAGGGACTCAATGGAAGCGCCAAGGAACGCAAACGACAGGTAAGGACTTCGCTCAACTTGATTCAATTGTGGAAATTATTTCATACGATTTGCAAAACATGTTTAATCTACCAAAACGAAGTGCATCCAACCTCTTGTATAAAAGAAAACTAAATTTGTTTAATTTAACAGGTTATTGCCACATAAACTGCGTTACATATTGCTTAATTTAGTATGAGAGCCAAAGCGGCCGCTTGGTCGCAAATGACATTGCCAGCGCCTACAAGCTGTTTTGATGATAATCCTACTGTGAGAATAATTATTTGGTGGTCGGATTCCTGTGTTCCACAGAATCGGAGCCGTATAACGTCTCTAGCTTTGTTGTTATTTTGTGAAAATAATGAAATTCACAGATCAGTCATCCAACCTTTTTCTGTACCAGGACATTCGCGAGTTCAAGAGGTAGATGTAGTTCATAGCGTAATTGTGCAACATCTTAAGCACATTGAAAATCATAGCTCTGTATCTCTCTTGCAAGTTGCAACATTTAAGAGCCATGGACTATGACAATGTCTACTTAAAACTAATGCAGATGCATCCAACAGATTTGATCAATTATAACCAGGCCAGCACTATGACTTAAATTTAGCTCCGTAAAACTCACAGCAGAATAACTGAATTATTATATGTAAAAGATGCTATCAGGAATGTGAATTATAAAAAAAATCGAAGACGCAAACTGAATTTTGACGCATAGCGGACAATTTAAAATATGATATTGGACAGTTTGCGTCCTACGTGTAGAACCGAATAGCGATGCAAAGCGGGACCTTCGTGTGATTATTACAATAATATTATTACAACAAAATAAAATTAAAGATAAGCGTTCTTTCTTATACATACAGTACAACCCTCCTATATTAAGTCTATCAATCATAGGTGAGTAAGTAGTAGGTGTTTTTTTTAAATCTAAATTTTTTTGACAAAATTGTTGTAGACATGATAATGTCGGATATAATAAGAAATAAAATTTTATCTCAATCCAAACCAAAATACAAATTTTGGATAAATTTAATAATGAAGAAAAAACAATTAGATCCATCAAAAATATAGAAGAAAAGATTAGTCCGAGAGCAAGTATAATGAAAAAATTGGAACACGTAGATGACTGCTGAGTTGAGTGCAACCTCAACTATACCTCTAGATCGTCATTGAGAGCAAACCATGAGCCAAATAACACAAAACGAGGTCCAGAAAATCATCATTATCAGCTTTTCTTTCTATAATATTAAAATCGACAAATGTAAAACATTTTAAAATCAAATCAACACCATTATTTAAAAACAACGAATTCCAACCCTCCAAAGTATTATAAAATGAACCAGCTACAAATATTAAAGTAGTTCGCCGCCCATATTCCAGAATTCAGCGGAGCTGACACAAAAGACAACCAATTGAACTCAACCGGTTTTTAACCATGCAGACAGTATTTATGAAACACATATCAATATAAAAAATCAATTATTCGACGAATTAGTTGCATTTACGCATTTATCACAGAAAGATAAACGATTGTCTAACATTGCGAAAAACGCTTGAAATTTATTTAACAAAATATTCCATAACAGAACTGGAAAGAAAACTTTTTGAAAACAAAACAATATATTAGCGAGACAACCAAAAATTATGGATACAGACTTTAGGTTGCACTCGACTAATATAAGGCCAGCTTTAAACACAAATGCGGAAATTTTGACAAGATTATATACAATACCTTAATGAAAAATAAAATAATAATCACAAAGCCAAAAGTATCACTAAAATTTTAAACGAAACAGAAGAAACTGAGCATATGTTCAACTCGATAATAGGTAGGCCAACAATACAGCAAAATGAATCATCAATACTCGCCCTACCAACGATCGAAAGTCAACAAGTATATCAAAGATCATATCAAATCAGATGTAACTACTGACAAAAGTTTAATCATACTTGGGACATTTGCCATACTAGACTAAACACAGAGAGAGTAAAGCAAATATATCAACTACCGCCGAATACCTGGAGCCATTAAAACAGTCCCATTATAACAGAACAACGAAGAAGTTACTACGAAACGCCAAATTTTAACTAATTTCAACACTCAAACATATACAATTAAACAAATTTCGAAAAAAACATCAGAAAGAACAATCTGTTATGCCAGAAACAAGTAATATATTTTCCATCAGTGGCACTATTCTGGTAATTTCCCGGGAATAGGGAACTGAGGAAAGAATTTACATATAAATTCTATTTAAATAATTTTTTTCTATCATTTTTCGACCACAAACCTTAGGGTAATTTTTTTGATTGATTGATTGATTGATTCTGAATGCACGACCAAGTTCTTACACAGGAGCTCCCGGGTGACGCCGGGCCCACCGTACACTCTTTTTTACATATAACAAAACCGAAGGATTGGATAGGTTAGTTAAGTGGGACAGAATCGGCCCGGTTACAGACACCTAGGTATAGCCGATAGTTAGTAACACAAAGACAGCACAATACTAATCTACTAAGGAAGGATAAAGGTTTAATAGGTTTAATGGATAACGATGGTATTGGTCTTCAACAATTGCTTCTCTAAATCAGCAACCTGAGAAAAAAATTGTATTATTTCACGTACATCTGGAAATTTCCTGAAATGTAATTGTAAATTAATGCAAAATTTAATTGATTAAATCGGCACAATTGCAGACCCCTAAATAAAGTTGATAGTTATTAATGCAATGACAACACCATTCTAATCTACACAATCAACAATTAATATTTGAAAGAAATATTATTTCACGTCTGTAGATTTTCTGAAATTTAATTCTAAATTAATATTTTCCGGCTTCCTAAATATAATATAAACATTTATTAATTTAATCCTCCTGCAATTACACGACTTACAATAGGATTTCCTGAAACCATAATTATTTAAATTATATCAAACTTAGTCTAAAATTCATTAGTATTTAACCCTTAAATCGAAAAAAAAAAAAAAAAATAAAATAATAATAATAATAAAAATAAAAAAAATAAAAAAAAAATATATATATAAAAAAAAAACAAAAAATTTCATATGTAAGGCATCCCAAAGGCAATGGTTCCCGGAAAAATATCAATGTTATTCAATACCAGATTAACTACCGGATAGGATATTTCAAACAATTTTAATTTAATTCGCAAAAATTTCAAATATTTTATTAGTTTTGTTCACCAAAGAAGAGAATATTCGATTAATTACCAAGTATAATTATCGTGCACAGGATATTTATATCATGCTCAATGGAACTTTACTATTCCTCAACCAATAACTGTTAAATATGGTACGCAGAATTGGATTGGCACTCTAGCATGTTCAATGGAACTAAGCAAACTCAAAACAAATGATGATCAAATTCGGGGTGCAAAGCCGAATTTGACGAAATTTTTGGATTCAGCTATAATGAATGAAATAGGCCGTTTCCAACCGAAATTTTCCAGTTTAGATTGTAGAGCTGGGCTAGGATTCTAATAAATTAGGATCAACTTGTATTGGGACTTTAATGTGTCTTTTTGATAAAGTTCTAAAATTCGATAATTCTGAATGGAACTTGGCCATACCTCGACCAATTATTGTCAAATCAGGCAAGCAGAATTAAACGTGAATGTAAAAATGGATTTTAGAGAAGTTCTGGAGTTCGGCCGTGCTAAGCAATGTCTTAACTAATCATGTTCGAATCTGATATGTTGAGCTGAACCGGGATTTCAACATAAATCCCGGGTGAAGTACTGGATTTTTCAACAAACAAATCCGAAAATAATCGGCCAAGAAATTTTCCTATTCCTCCATTTACACGTCAAAACAACCAGTTGACAGATGACCCAGCCGAACTAAGCCTCTCCCAAATTAATGCTAATTGCTAGAATTGCGATTTGCTAGAATTCCAATTAAGCCCAAAAATGATTTTATGCATCTTCCGCAGTATACTGTCTCAATCAAACAAAAACGATCATGATTTATGTGAGGTGATGACACGAACGGAAGATAGAACCACGCGGAAGGCTTTTTACACAAATGGTGCATGAGGAGGTCGTTGATTAGGATTTAGAATTCAAATCAATCGATATTCGTATATATCATTCCCATGCAAAGACGAACCTGTTTCGAGAAATATTATTGAGCCAGAAATTCTTTTAGATAAAATAGTGCCAGCAGTAAGTAATTTAAAAAAAAACAGTCAACATTAAAAGGCCGAAGGATATCACATCAAAGATTTAATTGTCATTACAAATGGAAATAAAAAATTAAAAACCATTTTCCCTTTGCCATGCCGTAACACATATGAGGTCTCATCCCTTTAAATCAATCTACAAAAAAGTCATGAATATTTATATATATATATATATATATATATATATACACATATACATACATATATACACACATACACACATATACATAAATAAAATAATGAAATCATATTATATATGATTTCATTATTTTACCCATGTATATGTGTGTATGTGTATATATATAATATTTCATAAATGAAATAAAATACCACTCGTGGACCAAAACCTGCAAGAAGCGTCTGTTCACCATGAGGTGCGGCTTCAAACAGCGTCTGCTCCTCAGGTAAGAGGCGGCTGAATTTCTTACCTGGCAGTAGGTATAAAATGCTAGGGGAAGGCCACCCCGATCAAAACACCGAGATGAATGAGGATAATGTAAACTCGTTTACGGCGCAAAGGATGATTACCTTAGTGCCGGCGGCTTCGGGGAGTGAGCAAGCGGGCTCCCAGCCGTCGTTAGCAAATGACCGCAGTACTCCAGTAGTGGAAAACTTGGCTGCTGAAGTATATATGGAACTACAAGTGAAGCAAATATATTTGCAGGAGAAATAGGAGCTACAAGTCAATTTTTATTGGCAAAACGAGGAGCTCCTATGAACAAGGCAGGCAGCGGTAACTACAGCCCAGGGGCCGTAGACCCATTTAAAAGTAGTAATATGTTCCAGAGATCACCTCCAAATATCCAGAGGGACATTTCTTTGCCTTTGGATCTTGCAGGGCAAGGAGAGAAAATAATGCCTGTGACGAAGGTATTACAACAAAAATCCAGATTATTTCAATCGCCTAAGCCTCGTAGTAGCTCTGTAGGTGAGGAAACGCCTGGCTTATTTTCGGACAATAATCAGCTTGATGCCCTTATTCTGATGGGAAGAAAAATTGATCTCCTCTGCGACTACATCAGGGGAAGAAGTAATGTGCACCACGAGATAAAGAGGCTTGCCACGTCGATCAAAAACCTTTATATCGAACACTCATATAAGAGTGCAAAATTAGCGGAGGAAATTGAAACAACGCAGACAATTGCAAAGTTGGCTAAGCAGATAACGGTATGCTGCGAGACTCAAACTTCGCCAACCATCTCAAATCCGAGAAACATGGAAGAAAGGGTAGTGCCGTTGGTAGCCGAATTAAAAACGGCACTTAATACCAACAGTAAAAGGAGAAGATCGCATGAGCCACATCCAACTGTTGGACAGGCCCAGAAAAAGGGAAAAAAGAAACCTGGTGAAACCCAGGATCTAGGAGCCATAAGTCCATGTGAAAACCCAGTAGACCCCAACGAGCCCGACAATGAGGAGGGCCCCGAATGGCAGGTGGAAAGAACCAGAAAAAGGAAGAAACGTGTAAGGACTCCGCGTCCTCGCCCTGATGCCATCCGGATCACAAAGAGCGGATCGTTGTCTTATGCTGAGAAACTTAAAAAAGTGAAGGGGGATTCAACTTTGAACGGCCTCTCTGATAAGGTTACTCGCATACGGAGGACAGCAAAGGGTGAACTCCTACTTGAGTTAGGCGAAGACATACGCGTAAAAGAAATTGGATTCCAAGCCGCGTTAGAAAATTCACTTGGTGCGGATGCAACAGTGCAAACGTTAGCACCGAAGGATGAGGTTATGATCGAAATTAAAGATATTGATGAGGCTACAACAAAAATAGAGGTGCATAAAGCCATTACGGATAAGTTTGCTGATGCACAAAATCTGCCGATAGACTGTATCAAGTCACTGAGAGCTGCCTACAGAGGTACCCAAACAGCAGTAGTGGCTGTGCCAAAATCGGTAGCTAAAGTTATGAATGCTGAAAGTAAGGTACGTATTGGTTGGGTAATCTGCCGAATTCGTGCGAAAAAATTGCTCTTAAAGTGTTACAAGTGCTGGCAGTATGGACATATAGCCAAATCAGATAGGTGTGACGTAGATCACTCTCGCCTTTGCTACAAATGCGGAAGAGATGGTCATCGAGTAAAAGAGTGTAAGGAAGAAGCAAATTGTGTGCTTTGCCAAACCAAGACGAACCGTAACCATATAGCAGGCAGCGGTAGATGCATAGCTTATGTGGAGGCCTTGAAAAAAGTTCAGCGTCTATGAAGTTCCTCCAGCTAAATCTAAACCATTGTGAGGCTGCACAGGATGTATTAGTACAATCTGTGCATGAAGCGAAAGTTGATGTCGCAATTCTGTGCGAACAATATCTAAATATGGAAGGGTGTAACTGGACAACTGATGCAACAGGTAAAGCCGCAATATGGGTTTGTGGCAGACGGGCAATACAGGAGAGGGCTAGTAATTCAAACGCAGGATTTGTGAGAGCGAAAGTGGATGGTGTGCACATCTACAGCTGCTATGCACCACCTAGTGCCACAATAGAAGAGTTTAAGCATTACTTGGACCGATTGATTGCTGATGCTCGGTTGCGAAATCCTGTAGTCATTGCTGGTGATTTCAATGCCTGGGCAACGGAATGGGGAAGTAAAAATACGAATGGAAGAGGTGTTGCACTGCTCGAGGCATTCTCCTCCATAGATGTTGTACTTCTCAATAATGGTGATGCACCGACTTTTCGTAAAGGTGGTGCACAAACCTTAGGGTAATTTTTTTGAAAACAAAATAAAATTGGGAATAACTTTCTCTGATAATTTCGCTATGGAAAAAATTGTCCCAATTTACAAATATTTACATCAAATTTTTTTTCTCAGTAGGCCAAAAAAACTGATTTATAGATAAAAGCTATGTAAAATATTTCCCCAGTTCCTTATTCCCGGGAAATTAGCAGAATAGTGCCACAGCAAAAAACCAATATTGACACACAAATCAGCAGTAACAACTAACCATCAATCCTGGTAATTAATAAACTGGGAAGCGTAAGTTGTAACGAAGTTACTCATCAAATAAACGGAAACACCCTGTTGAAACAATTATACAATATAAATACAAATCAAGCAATTCAAAACATCCTTCAAACTAATTTACCTCAATTAAATGATCACAAGATTACAGTGACAACGAGGATAACAATTTAAAAACGAGAACTAAATCATTGGCAACTAACAATTTAAAACAAGCACAAAACCAAAGCAACGACATAAATCAATCAAAATCAGATCTTGCATTATATCTAGTTAAGAAGACAATGAATCCATTTATTCATCAATCAACCAAACCAAACCAAATCGTTCAATTATCCCAAAACGTTAATTCAACAAATTCAGTTCATAAGCAAACGAGCCAAGAGCGAGAGCGTATCGCAGACGTTCATATAATATAATCAATCAATCAAAAATATTAATCACAAAACAAATTTCATTCATATAAGAAACTTTTGTGACGTAACTGTAATTTTTCTGAATATTTAAAACTACTAAATTTCTCATATCATACAAAATATTTTAACAATTACGAAACGTAGCAATGTACATAAACTAATACCACAATTTTTACAAAAAAGTTATATGTATGTAAATTATAAGTAATCTAGGTTAAAATAAAAGTAAAATGTTAAAAGATATCCAAACAATCCATAAGAACATTTAGATGAAGCATATTCCAATACACTATATTCCAAAAGAAAAATCTTCTTCAAGAAGATTTTACTTCTCCCAAAAGGGGAGGAATGTTGTGTAATATATCAGAAAAAATCGATCCATTTATTTGTTTTCCGCATTGTTAAGTGAGGTTATTAAAGTTTTTTATTTATGTAACCTTGTATCCTCATAACCTTGTGTACATTTAATATAAAATTAACAATAAACGTGAAATAGTCATCCAATAAAAATGTCAACAGACACAAAATAATTAACAGTGAAGAATTAGTTCAAATGCCCAATCCCCACATCACTCCGCAAGACAGGATTATGTTTTAGATTTAGAGAACGATCCACAATGCCTGAGTAAGCAGAAAAATTTACAAAAAATTTGTAAAATTGGACAACCAATTTTGCAAATTTCTTGTAAATTTTTCTGCTTTCGAAGTTTTTAAAGATTTGCGAAAAAAAGCGAGCAACTTTTAATAACAGATTTTGCAAAATGTTCGCGGCGTAATCCACTCATAATTAGCAGTAATGAAGAAAAATTTGATTAAATATGCATTAGGATTTCGTTATGAATTTATATTTGTTTTTTAATTTTCATAAACTTGAAGTTGGTTTCATAGAATTTAATAATTTTTAAGTTTTGAAAACCCGAATTATATCGTTAAAGTTTATTAGAAATTTGTTGAAGTACATATATATTTCTGATAATCTGTTGAATATCGACAAGTATTTTTTATTTGGAACCGAACCCCTATTTTGCTATAAAGTTTATGTCGCTAACAACGCGCTTTACTACGCAGCCTCTTGTAAGAACGTGTCGATTTCATGTACAATATGCAATCGTGCAGCACTGTATAAAATAAATAATTTTATTCGCATATAGAAATTTAAAAAATATTAGCATCCTTTAAATAATCGACTTACTCTAAACAAATAAATACGCTAAACTATTAATCATAAATTAAATTAAAAACTGATACACGCCGCAATCGAAAACGCTCGCATACCTGTTAATGTTTCATATTTTTATGTGACAAATTTTAAAACTATTTATGGTCTGTTTGTCTTTATACTCGTATATCTACACATTCCATGTTAAAGAACTAAGTTAGTTACTCTCTAAAACAAATTAAAATGTAGTTCAAAGAATTGTAATTTTTATTAGCTATTCTATGGAGTTATGAAATGCTATAGGAAGTCGCGCTTAGTAGGTCATCCGCAAAGCCATATACATTATAATTATGTACGTAATACTGATATGGGTTTCGTGATTACGTCAACAAATATGGATGGTTAAGTACCTGTTTATATATATAACAATATTTATACAGCAATATTAAATTATTTTTTTGCAAAAGGACATTAATTTCGCTCTTATATAGATTAATCTGATACTCATGCGATGCAGTTGTTAAACAATTTTAATTTAATATGGAAACGAATAATTATTTTCACATATCCTGGTATTAACCATAATTTTACTATACAAAATTAATGACTCGACGCATTGCAATTCCGTTGATTGTACTGCACGTCGCACTCGTAAACTAATGTTCAGATTATAAATTAAGGTATGTTTGCATATGTCAAAAAGATTAAAATAAACAAGGCCCATGAAGAATCATATCTAAATTTATGATTCATTAGATTAAGATAAAATCACTAAATTAAAATGCGAACAAAAATTAATTAACAAACAAACAAACATAAATAATTAAAAACGTAAAACATATTTTATATTTTTTGGTAATATTTGTTTTTTAATTAATTTTACCGATTCCAATAAAATTTGATACAATATTTAATATTTTTGGACTATAAAATCAAAAAAAATATTAATCGCATATAATAAAATTATAAAAATATAATAATACATGCTCGTAACATTAAAAGGAATAAATGGATTTGATACAAACAAATAACGAAACACTAATAAAATTACACATCATAAAATATTTGTTTAACAAAAATTAATTTATTTACTTGAGTTCAAAGTAAAATTTGGAAATAAAAAATTTGATAATTAAAATTATGGAATGTTTGATGCTGTCAATTAAAATAGAACAAACACTGTAATCTCGTAGAAGATAGTTTTAAACAAGAAAAAAATATTTTTATGAAAGGTGAACTTAGATGCATACGTTTAAATAAAATACACTGCAGTTCAGTTGAATAGGAACGTCGTGTTTATAATATTTCGTAATCGATCTAAAAGATTTTTTGTTACAGAACTAGCCGTTCCTTAAAACCGAAATCAAAATAGTAACTGTACGCAAAACAGTGTAAACACTCGTACCAATTATTAAAAACCCCAACATTATAAAACAAATGCCGCTTTATACGTGCCCATGACAACACACTGAAAATTATTGAGTTGATTTTGTTATAATTGTAGGTTTTAATGGAGGTTTCTACCAAATTTTTTGAAATTTTTTCGTTTACTGAAAAACTGAAGTGACAACAGCGAGAGATGCTTATCGAATGTGGAACTCGTAACCAAAAGTTCCATATCATTTGTATGAAAGTGTTTTTTCGTGTTTAAGTTATTTGGGCCTGCATACATATAAACCATATTTTTTAAAATTTTCTTGGTCATTTTATTCAAACTCTGAAAAAATTCCAACATAAACTAGAGTACAAAATACATCGATTTGTGGGTGCGCTCGGTTAAAACCGGAAAAAACTCGGTTTTTTTTACCCCGAAAAACCACAAGTGAACGCAGGAGTAATGAAATGTACGGTGTAAATATTTCACTTATAACAACAATGAGAATATCACTAGAATTTCGTCGTTACAACCGAGTGTCGCAATAACCAAATAGAAAAAAAAAATCAATGTATTGTTTTTATCCCAGGTTTGTAATTCATTTATCAGTAGCACTATTCTGATAATTCCCCGGGAATAGAGGGGAATGTATTTATATGTAATTTCTGTTCAAATATTTTTTTTCTGGCCTACTGAGGAGAACAGTTTGATGTAAATATTTATAAATTGGGAATAATTTTTCCATATTTAAATTGGCAGGGAAAATTATTCCTAATTTAATTTTGTATTCAAAAAATTTAACACTATAGCTTTTTACCTCAGTATGCCAGAAAAAAAAATGTTTAAATAGAAATTGCATATAAATTCTTTCCTCAATTCACCATTCCCGTGGAATTACCGAAATAGTGCCACAGGAGTATATTATCAACGAGATTACGAGATTAAAGGTGGATTTACATATCGTGACGACACAGCACACATAGATAAAAAAAAATTCTTTTTTTTCTACGATTTGACATTGTGCGCCATATTTAATTCTAGTAGCTTGTGTTTATGTTTGTGTTTATGTTTATATTTTATTTTATCGGTTTTAACTTTTATTATTTACATTTTATTTACAATATATGTACATATATTCACTTACAAATTAAAAAAAAATTAAAAAAAATTATGTGTCAACATATTGTTTACATATGTATTGTGTGAACACTCTCACGTGCAGGGTAGCAAAACAGGTTTGGCCAAAACTGGACCTGTGGCGCTCCAAAGCACTAGTATCCCTGGGAAAACTAGATTTAGGATTGGTCGTAGGGATACTGACAGGACACTGCCTTTTTGGGGAACATGCGAGAAGGCTGGGTCTAGAAACGAATGACTTTTTTAGAAGTTGTATGGACGAAGAGGAGGAAGAGACGTTAGATCACTCCCTATGCTCGTGTCCGGCACTATCATACAAAAAGCGTAAGTACTTGGGTGTGTACGACATGGACAGCCTTTCTGAACTCGCAGACTGTGGGGTGCAAGATATTTTACGCTACATCAGTAGCTCTGGTTGGTTTCAGCGGGAGTGAGGGGAGATTGGATCCTGTGGTAACATAATGGGCCATTGTTGGCCTAAATGTGCGATAGCAGCCACTCTAACCCAACCTAACCTAATCTATTGTGTAAAAAAACAGCGCTGAAAATTCGTCGAATATGTAAATCATCGATACTTCAGCGTTCGCCGAATTTTTTTGTGGCAAGCAGCTTCGCCGAAAAATCGACGGATATGTAAATCCACCTTAAGGCTGCATTTAACAAAAATCAGTCAACACAGTTTGCCAAACAGATTTCTTTTTTCTCTTTGACTAAATGCTAAAATTAAACAAATATTTCAATTTGAGTACATCAATTGTTTTGGTGATTAATGAAGATAAAATTTCACTATAATGATTCTCTTCAGTATCCGCTTTATTTGAATTTTGATTTTTAGAATTGTCACTCACTGTGTTTTATAAAGACTCAGTGTTCTTCGGTTAAATTACCACTTTATCAACCAAACAAATCATTCTTTTGTTATTTCTAAAATTTGCTGCTTGTTTACCAGATTTTTGAACGGAATTCCATCGAATACTATAGAATTTGTTGCATTCCATAAATTAAAAGAAAACAAAAGAGCATGTCTTGTCTGAAAAGCAATTCAAAATTTTTTGTGGGCAAACTATACTCTAGCCTTAGAAATCCGATTAATTCGCTGTGTCTACTTTTACACTGAAACCTATGATTGAAACGAATTTTTCGTTATCAAAAATAGGACGTTCTATCGGAAATGTCACAAATGAAGACGTTATAAATGAATAAAACTGTAATTGAAAAAACATTGTCTTCGAGGTTTTTGCAGATTTACCATTCGCAATACTACCGAAATAAAGAACGGTATACATTTAAAAAAATCTCCGTGTGTTTGCATGTGTTGTGTGCGTACATGTGTGCGTGCAGACTAAATGTCTGCGTTCACTCGAAAGCCCAGACGGTTCGTCTCATTCCTGTACTCTCAGTATATCACTTGGTGATCGAGTGGTTAAGGTGTACACAACCAAGTGTTATCAACTCAAAGTGCGTGAGTTTGAATTTTGTCAAAGTTCATAATTTTATTGTTTTTAACATCATCGATGTTGTCAGATCAAGTATTGCTCCAATACTGATTGAGAGTTGAATTTTAATATACTGTCGAAAATACTGACATTAACAACGAGCGTTAGTCATCCAGACAGGAGAAATAGGGGAGATAGGGGAACACACTTGCACAATACACGTACGTCGCTAGACCCTATTAAAGTTAGCCGACTCCAACCGAAAAATGTCGACAATGCAGATTCAAACTAATTAAACGAAAATGACCGTTGATTTTTGTCGGTAACATCCCAGCCGAAAAATGCCGATAATGCAGATACGAATTTTATGCCGAAATTTAATTATTTATATTGCAAATTTTCATTTTGTTCTTCCTAAAAACCAACTAAAAAATTTGAAATAAGAAATTTTCATTTGAAACAATAAAAATTAATATACAAAACCTAATTTCTCTAAGGATGTGTCCCAAACACCGACTTACTTGTGGACACCGATTATTCAAATAAGTCACCTCGCGAGCAGACTTATTTGAATAAGAAGTATGTCCACACAGAAATGTCTCCAAAAATGTGCCTTGACTAAATGTAATCTTGCAGTTTTTCTTTCAAATCTAGTGGCAACGACCAACATGTCAAGGACATTTTTTCTTCCATATAACAGAAATTGCATTTTATTTTTTTTTTGATATTACGTCACCAATAAGTCGGTATAATGAATTGGAACGACTTGACCGACTTATTCAAGATGGCGTCAAATAAGCAAGTAATGTCGATTTTCACTGAAGAAAAAATATTACCCTATGGTACTCCAACTGCTGTCAAAATGTTTCATTGAAAAAAAATAATACCCCGAGGGTAATATTTTGTTACTCCCGTGGTAATTTTCTATACTCTAGGTTTTTGGTGGAGTAGACGATTTTGTTGTTGTTATAAATCTATTCGCCATTTTTTTCTGTCATTTGTCAAAATATGCGGCGCGTTGGTAATTTGATTAGTGCGATTATAAAAATCAAATATAAATAATAAAGTAAAAATTAGAGAGTAGTAGAGTAGTAAATTTTTGTTCCATTGAAACAAAATGGGAGTAAAAAATTAGGGTAACATTTCGGGAGTGAGAAAAAATCAATGAAAATCGACATAAGTCTGTAATAAGTCGGTGTTTGGGACACAGCCTAAGTGCTGTATTACATGTTTGTAGTTAAAACTTGAAATGCATTTATAGTTAAATATTTGGAGATTTTTTTAAATTGCACGTCATCTAATAATTATCATTTGAAAGGTCAATTTCTATGTTGGAAGTCCGGAAAAACTCGATTGAATATATCGCACACACAAAATTTGAAAATTTCTAAAAATTGACCGTTTAAAGTGTCATGGCTGGAAATATATTCAAATGAAAGGTCTTATTGATGCTCACACCTGGAAAAATTTTTAGATCGATTTCTATGTTGGAAGCTTAGTTTGAGTTAAAACAAAATCTTGTAATTGTCCTAAAACTTCATTTTTTGTTATCCGAACTGTTCCAAAAGTTGATAGATCAATACGAATACAAGAAGAAGAAATAAAAATAATATATAGGAAAACGGAAGGACACGGATATCCGAATATTCATTTTTTGGGATCATGAGGACCTCGTTCGGGAAAAGTAAAAACCGATATTAAACTAAACATATGACGAATGGCTTAATACTATAATTCCAATTCAACTTGCAGCTAGGGCTACATAGACATTTATTTTATATCATTTTATTGAAATTCTTTTATAAAAATCTCGGTAACTATTTTATAACATTCAGTATATACTCTCTCGTTATGACAATTTTATTATTCGAAAGCTGCTTCTGTTATATTGGATCAAACTGTATAATTTATTGCCTTAGTCATATAAAATACAATTAAGATTATAATTAGTTATATAAAATGTTTCAGTTTCTCGAATGCCATAAATTCCAGCACAAAATAATTAGATATATTTTTTCTCTTATGTTGTAAACTGGATTCTTTTAAGCTTAT
Organism: Nephrotoma appendiculata; assembly: GCA_947310385.1. Taxonomy (NCBI): domain Eukaryota; kingdom Metazoa; phylum Arthropoda; class Insecta; order Diptera; family Tipulidae; genus Nephrotoma; species Nephrotoma appendiculata. The sequence goes on from OX371224.1 coordinate 248,921,092, forward strand.
TCTACCTAGCAAAGGCAATAAAATTCGAAGCGAACTGTATACAGCAGTGTAGCATCGTTACATACACCCTGGATTTTCCAATAAAAGTTAGCATTCTTCCTATACATATATAGTATAAGAAGGAAAGTAGTAAAAACTGGCAAGAAAGCGCAAAAAATGTAATAAAAAAACTTTCGCTCAATTTTCATTGGCTGAATTTAATCGATAAATTAACAGTACAGTTGCGTGCATTTTTAATAAAAGTGTTTTTATTGGATACAATTTATAAAATTGCGAGAGCGCATGTTCTAATTTTCTTACCCTGAGTTATATTTTTTTGCTCTCTTTTTCGGTTTTATCGAGCATGTTGCCTTTGTTGTTTTATCAATACATTAATCTATATAGGAATATGCTTTATTTATGAAAGAACTGGGAACACAAGGGAAAAATATTTTTTTATGACTTCGTGTTGAATACATAACTGTTTTTCTTCAAATATATTGTATATTGTTGATTTTTTTTTGCTTGCGAGGAAATGTAATATGTATATCCTTAAAAATGTATCGAGAATTATAATATATTATAAGGACGATAAAAACAGGAAGGAAGAAAATGAAACAAATGGTACAGAAATATATTATAATATGCTGTTAGCAGAAAAAATAAATTTAATGCCTTTTCTTTTGGGTGTGCTGAAACAAAAAGATAAGGAAAAATATATTTTCTTTTTATGTGCGCTAGGGTGGCGAATATATATTGTTACTGTATATATAGAAGGTATAGTCTCAAACCAGGCACCAAAAAGGATCGATAATTTACACTTGAACATTATTTTTTATTATATGATTTTTCCAGTTTAGAATTTAAATTTAAACCCATTTGAAAATTGTGATCGAAATTGGAATACCTTTTACTTTTGGGTTAAATCCCTGTATTAAATAAATTATAAAAAACACTTTGAAATTTATTAAATTTGACTTTTTATGTACATTGAACATACATATTTACTCGTATACATACAATATTCTGTTACATTAACTTTATTGGTTGGGGTTGAACCCGATTGCAGCATGAGGGAATGTTGTTTCAAATATATAATACAAAAAAAAACATTTACATTCCCTTTATGATCTTTTCTGAAATTGTAGCATACATTTAAAACTCGATTCTGCTCTGCGTATCTATAAAATACAAAGAATACTCATAAATAAGAAATTTCATGATTTGGAAGGATTTTATGGTGCATTCCTTTTATATTAACATGTTTCTGTTTTTCATTTAAAAATATTTTTAAATCAACGTTATGGTTGGGAAAATGAAACCGAAATTTGATCATTTATATATTTAAATATTAATAAGATTATGGTTTGTACTTATAATGAATGATAATGATGGTGATTATTACTCATAAGAATTGTGATGGAAATTACAGAACGAAAAATAAATTCCGTTTTGAAAAGTTAAAGTGAAAAATTATTAAATAATATAATGCAAACAGTTAAACCTTCATTTTTGAAGCTTATGCGGGGAATAAAGTATTTTAATCAATTGATAAAAATGAAATTATTATTATTATTAATATTATTACTGAAATTACTAAATGAAATTAATGCTTTCACAGTTCTCGGTTCCCATAACTATTATTATCTTTCAATTTTTGTCAAACACAAAAGATTCATCACTCAATACCAATGTGCTGTGCTACTCTGGTGAACAGTGAGTACTTCAACTAATTCAAGGAACCTGCTAACTTCCGTTTTAGGATATGTGATTATGAAACTAAGACCTATCTACATCGGGGGCTGAACAATCGTAAACCAAAGTTTATATAGCCATCGCCCTTTAAAAAACAATTAATACTCAAGGAGCCTCGAGCACAAGTAAAGCTTAGAATGGCAGTAACCTATGTTAGAATAGTGACGAGAACTCAAAACTAAGGCTGATTACTTCCATAAATAAAATATGTTGTCTTCCGGCAGGAAGGAAATGCAAACCAATTGTGCTTTTCTTGGTAATGAATACACAGTTTTCAGTAAAAATTTTCTTAGCATTATTGAAGCCTAAAGCAGGTGCAGATTCAAGCCCAATACATTTTAGACCAATTGTGGCTAAGGAATAATCTATACATTTTCACAGAGGCAAAGTTTCACTAAAGTGGCATTTAGATTAACCGTGCCTATTACAGGTCACAAAATAACGGGATCTTTTTGAAATCTCCAAAACAGTAATGTAAAGTATAGTGTTAACCCTTCGCAAGACACTATTGGTGGTGTCTATCACCAGATTATTAGAAGAACTTTTCAATGAAGTCAGCCACCCACCTCCTACTTGACTAAGATGTCAACAGAATCATGTGAAGTTAAGTGTTTGTTCTGTATGAGTCACTGTCTTTTTGTAAGAAGGCTGTATACCGTTTTAGTGATGTTTGGCCTATACTTCGTTACAGCAGATTAAATTCACTAAAAAATGGGAATTCCCGATTTTCATCTCTTTTAAATTCTATCGCTATTTCTTCTCTAAATGATTAAAAAATTTTTTGTAGTTGGCCTTGGAAATGTTGCTTTTTTTGTTTTTCATTAGGATGTCATATTAAAAAAAATCATTTTTATTATTACACGCGAATAAATCCATTCCAGTTCATTTTCCTTGTTTAGTTTTATTAAAATAAAAAATATTAAATAATATTAGGAGTATAACTTTAGTTTTTTGGATTTTTTGCAGAAAAACACGGTTACTTATAAGAAATGGTAAATATTATTTTAATCAAAATATTGTCTATCGTTATCTATGACTTTTGACCATCTTTCTGACAATTTATGGATTCCATCGAAAAAAGTTTGTGTGTCTTTTGATGCGATCCATTCGTCGAGCCATTTTTTGATTTCTTCGTGGGTTTTGAAGTGCTGGTCTTGAAGATCGCTTTGCATTGTTTGGAATAAATAGTAATCTGATGGGGGACAATCTGGTGAATAGGGAGCATGCGGTAGAATTTCCAATTTAAGTACTTCCAGCATATTTTTTACTTGTTTTGCGACATGTGGTCGAGCATTGACGTGCAGCAAAATCACATCGAATATCCATTTACACTATTTCGTATGTATGACAGTTTTGAAATGGTTTATAAAACTATGCCTGACGGGTCGAACGAACATATTGTTGGTTCTTGATAATCCTAAATGGTTTATATAATATGTTGGCATTTCCAGATATGTGGCACAGAAGTTTGCTCTTAAAACTACATAGAGATTTACCAAAACAATTATATATAATTTTAAAAACATACATAGAGAATCGCCACTTTCTGGTGAAATATGAAGATGAATATTCCGAGCTAAACAAGATTTCGACAGGAGTCTATTCTTTACCTGCTCTATACCGGAGATTTATCTCAATTAAACGATATTACCGTTGCAACATTTGCTGATGACACTGCAGTTTTCTCAGTAGGAGACACTATCGAGGAATCGATAACGAAACTTCAAGAAGCATGTGACAAAATCATAAAATGGACAAAAATGTGGCATATCGGGCTCAATGAATCAAAATCCACGCATGTGAATTTTAATAATCTAAAAATCAGTTACAAACCTGTACTCATTAACGGTCAGCAGATTCCGTATACAAATAAGGTTAAATATCTAGGGATGACCTTAGATACAGGCTCAAATAATACAAACTTTTCAAAACAAAGTGATACGTGGTATAGTTAACGCTCCGTTGTACATTAGGAATGACCTCCATAGGGACCTAAATATCCCAACGGTTCAAGAAGAAATAAAATAACTTGCAATAATTCATGTACAACGTATTTATCAACATGTAAATGAAGAGCTTCGTGGTATGTTGGACACTTCACATGCAGTAAGGCGATTCCGGCGAACGAACGATTTTAATTTGTCACGCATTGAGTGGCATTTAGACTATTCTATTGTTATTGCAGCAAAGTGGTATGAAATACGTTAGGAAGTACCAGATTGTTACAACATAATCTTGTGATGAATCATCAGAATAAGTTGTTGGACTTAGCTTTGAGTAACATACCTTCCAAGCATATTCAAATCACTACATAATAGCTTGTATGTTCTTTCAAAAATTGATCCGTTTCATCCTCCACTTCAAGTTGATGTTCGATTAAATAGATTAAAGTTTCATATCAGTTAATCTTCTACCATCGATTAGTTTTCGCTACCTAAGGTATATAGTTTGATTGAAAAGGTATACAGAAAATTGATTGGGACACTTTGTTTGATAATAAGAATTACAATGAAATGGTTGATGCGTTCTACAATGTGTTATTAGCAGCGGTATTAATGCCCCTATTATGGTACTCACCTCACCTCAACTCACCCAGAAATACGTCATAATGGTGACTTGAACTCACCGTTTTGAAATATTTGATATTATACTTGTTACGGTGAGGTGACTCTAGTGTCAAATATACTCACCAACAATATATTGGTGAGTTCATAGTAACCTTTGTACAAATAAAATCAAGATGGATGGCAAAAAAACGTAAGTTTTTTAAAAAAAATATTACATAATAATTTTTATATAGGGTTTTACAAAATTATAAAATTAAAAAAAAAATATTATAAAATTATTGCATAATGAAAAATATTTCTAGGCACAAAATAAGAATTTCAAATCCAGGTCAACTATTAAAAATGGTTGAAGAACTGGCAAAAAGTCCCGACATTGCTCGAGGTTTTCCAGATATTGGTAAAACGAAAGACTCTGTAAACCAATTCTGGCAGGAATTGTCCATGGTATTGAATAGTTTAGGGCTACCTATGAAAGAAATGTCGGAGTGGAAAAGAGTAAGTACCAATATTCTACATTAGTGTCCACTAAGTGTTCGTTATAATTGTGTTTATGCTTTTTTCTAATAGGTTTGGAACGATTACAAACGTAATCTGAAACAAAAAATAATAAATCTACAAATCCGATATATATTATTAAAATATATATATATATTATTAAAATATTTAGTTTCTCTGCTTCTGGTTTAGATATCCCATATTTACTTTTTGAATGTGAATGATTTAAATCTTTCATCCCATGTTGTGTTTATTGATAAAAATATTCATATTCATTTTAAAATATTTTTTTATTTAGGCCAGCAATAATTAATTGGTAATTTTGTAAATTTTCTGGCAATTGCAATGTAAATTTACAGAAATAAAAATTTCTCCGTGTTTCTAGAATTTCTGCTTCCACCTTTATAAAACACACAACAAATTATATATACAAATTGAAATTAACAATACAACATGTGAATATTTTATTTCAACTAGATTTTTTATAATAACAAAATCTTTATATTAGAATTCACAAGTACAATTATTATAAATTTTATTCAAAATTCTTTTTTCAACTGAACTCAAAAACTAAACAAAATTCCCTTTATATAATGCAAATTTTGTTATACTAAGGTTTCTAAATTATTTTATAAAAAATTAATTATTCTAAAGTTGGTATTTTCAACTTTCAATTTGCCAAAGTACGCAACCATTTTGCTCAAATTTCTGTCAATAATTTTTGACAACTTATAAACGTAATGTCATAACAACAACAAAGAAAATCAACAAAGTGAATATAAAACTAAATTATTTATACAATTAAACTAATTAAAATTATTTATTTGTTAATCCTTCTTTACAAAACAGGATAATTAGAGACAACACCACTACACTACTCCCCCCTCAGTGGGATACTTGCGCGAGCTGTATCTAAATACCACGACACTTCAAAATAAATAAATGTGTATAAATGAGGGTAAAAAAAAAATAAAATCAAAACAAATACAACAGCATTACCAAATAAATATGTGCGAATTTAATATGAAAACCTTTTTCAACATAAAAACAAATATGTTACAAAACAAACATATGTAAATGAAAAAGTTTTCAAAAAATAAATACACATCTTTACTGCAAAACTATATGTTGTATAAATTTACGAGGTGTTTTGACGACTCTTCCTGTCCTTGTACATAGTGTTTCATTATTCTTATTGGATAAGGGTAACTCAAAAGTTACTTTTTTTTTGTGATTACCTTTATTTACATCGTTTGATATTGAAATATTTCTATCTTTATTAACTAGATCATTTGAATCCTTGACCTGTTCGTTCCTTTTTGTTATAGGTGAATCTGTTGATTCTATGTTTTCACTATAACAAGGTTTGATCCGATCAATAGAAATTTTTGTACTTTTATTATTAATATTAACATCAAAATATTTGTCACTTCTCTTTATTACTAAATAAGGTCCAGTGTAAGGTGGTTGTAAAGCTTTTCGTAATGCGTCTGTTCTTATAAGAACATACTTACAATTTTTTAGTTCCGGACTTACAAAAATTTTTTCCGAATTATGCCTTGAAACCGTTTCGGGTTTAAATTCCGCAAAATGATTTTTTAATTTTGATACAAATTCATTCTGTGGAATATTATCATTCCGAGTTTCTACAAATTCGGCCGGAATTCGAACATTTGCACCAAATACCAACTCTGCTGGAGAAGCTTTAATATCTTCCTTGAACGTCGTTCTTAAACCCAACAGCACTGTAGGCAATATCTCCGTCCAATCAGACCTATTATGGCACATTAGTGCCGCTTTTAGCGATCTATGCCACCTTTCTATCATACCATTAGCCTGAGGATGATAACTAGTGGTTCTCTTACGTTGAAAACCCAACAAATTCGCCAATTCACTAAACAACTGTGACTCGAATTGCCTACCCTGATCAGTAACTATAAATTTAGGTACACCAAATCTCGCTATCCATCCTGAATATACTGCAAAAGCTACCGTTGATGCAGTGATATCCACTGTAGGAATAGCCTCTGTCCATCTGGTGTATCTATCTATTAACGTTACCACATATTGTTGACCGTGAGAAATGGGTAATGGTCCTACTATATCTAAATGTATCTCAGTGAACCTTTCTTCTGTGATTGGAAATGAACCAATTCCCGATTTAGTATGTCTAAACACTTTGGCTTTTTGGCACTCGATACAATTTTGTGCCATTACTTTCACGTCTTTCTTAATAGAAGGCCAAATCACCTGGCTTGTTAGCAACCTTATCGATGCTTTAATACCTGGATGAGACATATTATGGAAGTGTTCGAAAACAATCTTTCTCCAATCTAACGGAATAAATGGTCTGGCCTTACCCAGCGACTGGTCACAATAAATTTTAACATTTGAACCAAAAGCAACCGGAACTTGTTCAAACTTTAATTTAGAATTTGGCATGTCAATCAAATTCGACAATTCTTCATCTAAATTTTGTGACGCAGCTATTTGAGTGTAATCGATACTCTCTCCAATGATAATAGGTTCGATTCGTGATAATGCATCCGCTACACTATTTTCAGTCCCTGCTATATGTCGAAAATCAGTTGTAAACTGTGCTATGAAATCTAATTGTCTTCTTTGACGTGGAGAGGCTTTATCTAAATTTTGTCGGAATGCAAATGTTAGCGGTTTATGATCTGTAAAGATCACAAAATTCCGTCCTTCCAAAAAAAACTTAAAATGTTTAATGCCTAAATATATGGCTAATAATTCACGATCGTACGTGCTGTATTTGATCTGTGCATCCGTAAAACGTATAGAGAAAAACCCAAGAGGCTGCCAAACCTTATTAATTTGTTGTTGCAAAACTGCGCCGGCTGCAAAATCAGATGCGTCTACCATAATAGATAATGGTGCAGAAAGACTTGGGTGCACTAAAACAGACGCTTCGCACAATTTCTCTTTACTTCTCTCGAAAGCTGAAATTGCATCCTCCGTCCATTTCACTAACATCTTACTATTTTTCTTGTAACCTTTCAAGTAATTGTTTAAAATAATTTGATCGCCAGCCGCACCTGGTATAAATCGTCTATAAAAATTTAGCATTCCCAAAAATCTTTTCAACTGCTGCACCTTTTCCGGTAAGGGAAAATCTGATATAACTTTAACCCTATCTGGGTTCGGTAAAATTCCCCTAGCAGTAATAAGATGACCTAAGAAATGTACTTCCGCTTGTGCCCACACACATTTCTCTTGATTGATTACTAGACCAAACGTTCTTAGACGATGGAACACTTCTTCTAGATGTAATAAATGTTCCTCTCTAGATTTGGAGGCAACCAAAATATCATCTAAATATACAAAACAAAATGACAACCCGCGTAAAACCTGATGCATCAGCCTTTGAAATGTTTGAGCTGCGTTACGAAATCCAAACGTCATACGCACAAACTCAAACAGGCCAAATGGTGTTGATATGGCTGTCTTTGGAATATCTTCTAATACGACAGGAATTTGATGATAAGCCCTTAGTAAATCAATGGTTGAAAAAATCAGACAATTTTCCAATTGAAAAGAAAAATCTTGTAAGTGTGGAATAGGATATGCGTCTGGGACTGTAACATTATTTAATGCCCGATAGTCACCACATGGTCGCCATTCCCCATTTTTTTTAGGTACCATGTGTAGCGGACTAGCCCAAGGACTGTTACTTGGTCTGCATATTCCCTGTTTAACCATTTCTTCAAAATGATTTTTAGCTATTTGAAGTTTATCAGGAGCTAATCTTCTCGCTCGACAAGAAATAGGTGGACCTTTGGTCTCTATGAAATGCATAATATTATGCTTGATCGGAACTACCACTCCTGAGTTTTGAGTAATATCTAAAAATTTTAACAACAATTTTTGAAAATTTGGATCAATATTCTCCTTATCAACTAGAGATAACGAAGATAAATTCATTTTTGTAATTTGTCCTATCGATGAAATTGTGGTCATTGGATCTATAATTTTTCCCTGTTTAATATCTACAATTAAACCTGTAGCATTAAGAAAATCAGCCCCTAATATAGGTAAAGTGACATCTGCAATTATAAATGTCCAGCTGAAAATTCTACGAAGACCTAAATTCAAAGTTAATTGTTGTCTACCGTAGGCTGGTATTGTAGTACCATTTGCTGCATACAACTTAAACAAAGAATTTATCATAGTTTTATTTCTAAATTTTTTTGGTAAAACTGAGACATCAGCTCCCGTATCTATTAAAAATTTAATGTGGTGGTTTTTTTCCAAAATGAGAAGACGGTTCGATGCATTAACCTCATCCAGACATACCGCCGAATGCCGATGAGTCTCTAGTTTGACGAATTTGATGAACTAGCATTCGTTTTTGATATAAAAATGTCATGCATTTTACACCCCGTTACACACTTTTGTGCTTTATCACCAAATTTGAAGTGATAAAAACATTTGTCTCTTTGTTTGGATTTATCCCGCGATTTTGACCTAGCTCGAGGTAAAGATGGATGATCATACCTCCTTCGATTGGAATCTTCTGCATTTGCTTGTCTCATAATTCCGGCCACTTCAGTCAAAATATCAGTCTTGAAAGACTGTAATACACTATGAATGTCTATATTTTTTATTTTAACTGTTTCACTTAAATTTGGATTAATTGTAGTTTCTGCAATCGAACCGTTGGTACTGCATAACGTTTCCACTAAATCATCAGCCCTTTTTGCCAATGTATTGATATCCATATCTTGTTCAAACGGTGTTAAAACAAGCTGAATTTGTGAGGGTAACCTCTGCATCCACAACCGCTTAATGGAGGTTGCGGAAAAACCCGATGCATTAATTTGAAACTCCTCCAACAATTGAGAGGGTTTTTTATCACCAAGTGACAAACCATGTAAAATCTTATTCAGTTTAGACTTCTCCGATTCTCCTAATCCTCGAATAACCTCCTGTTTAAATATAGAATATGGAGTAAGACCTTTATCCCGTGTAATTAGATTTGCAAACTGGTTGTGTAACCGAGCATCTAAAGCACTAACAGCATGTGCATATTTAACTTTTTCGGTTCTAATTCCAGCAATTGAAAACTGTTGTTCAATAATAGCAAACCATGTTTCTGGATTTTGTGAAAACAATGGTTGTGGGGCTTTAAATGCCACATGTGCCACTTGCGTCGTTCTACGGTCATTTTCATCGGACCCTTGATCTAAACTAAACGAACTGGACTGATTTTGATGATCTTCATTCATTTCCCCAAAAGGGACACCTGAACTTGAAGCGAAACCAGCCAGTAACTCCCTAACCCGTGTCTCAACCATCATTTGTAATTGAGAGTTGGTGACTGTAACCGTTGTACTATCTCGTACAGCTCGGTTTTCATTTGCTGTAGATGATGAGGTAGCTCCTTCGGATTCCTGAGTAGGTTCCGGTGCTGCCTCTATCATCCTGAACTTTCGAATGATGTAACAAATGAATAAAAATATACACGAACAAGAAAACAAACTACACGATATTGTAAACATTTTAATATGAATGAAAAGAAAATAACAAAAAGTAAAGAATTATTCAATAGGTTTTTGATCGAAATTGTTGTTATACCAGAAACGAAAAACTAATAGAAAGTGCTTAAAATTAAGTAAATGCACCTTCTTAGCAAAAAATAACAAAAAAAAACGTTGGAAATATAATTTTATATGGACGAAATTTGACCCTTTGAGCAAAATGGAATAAAACGCATAAAACTTATATATTACAATGAAAAACAACTTTATTTAAAAAAAAATGTTTGGCAAATTAAAACTTTGAAAATACTTACAGTTTTTTTTTAAATAAAACCAAAAAATACAAGGCTGCTCATCCAATTCCGGGTTGTCCAAAAAAAATGAGGGTGATGCTGCTTACAGGATCACGTCGGGGTCACCACTTTAGTTTCTCTGCTTCTGGTTTAGATATCCCATATTTACTTTTTGAATGTGAATGATTTAAATCTTTCATCCCATGCTGTGTTTATTGATAAAAATATTCATATTCATTTTAAAATATTTTTTTATTTAGGCCAGCAATAATTAATTGGTAATTTTGTAAATTTTCTGGCAATTGCAATGTAAATTTACAGAAATAAAAATTTCTCCGTGTTTCTAGAATTTCTGCTTCCACCTTTATAAAACACACAACAAATTATATATACAAATTGAAATTAACAATACAACATGTGAATATTTTATTTCAACTAGATTTTTTATAATAACAAAATCTTTATATTAGAATTCACAAGTACAATTATTATAAATTTTATTCAAAATTCTTTTTTCAACTGAACTCAAAAACTAAACAAAATTCCCTTTATATAATGCAAATTTTGTTATACTAAGGTTTCTAAATTATTTTATAAAAAATTAATTATTCTAAAGTTGGTATTTTCAACTTTCAATTTGCCAAAGTACGCAACCATTTTGCTCAAATTTCTGTCAATAATTTTTGACAACTTATAAACGTAATGTCATAACAACAACAAAGAAAATCAACAAAGTGAATATAAAACTAAATTATTTATACAATTAAACTAATTAAAATTATTTATTTGTTAATCCTTCTTTACAAAACAGGATAATTAGAGACAACACCACTACAAATATATACAATTAAAAAATTATTTGATATCCGGGAGAGCGAAAGGATCTGACTTATCCCGTAAGCATTTTCTGATTTGAGCGACATAAGTGCTGTGCTCTTCCTCAATTTTGTCGTCGAAAAATAAATCGACGCTACTTATCATTCTTTAGTTACACAAATGCAAACACAATTTAAATAATTTTTAACACAACACAAAAACTTTATTTATTAAAAACACACGAAACCCAATATTGTGTAGTCAAAAATGTATGTTCAAAATGCTAAAGTTATAATATCGCCTACTTAAACAACTAATGGAAATTGTCATAATAAACAAAGGGACGCGTAGGGTCTGCGCGCACTACTCACCAAAATAAAAGCGAGCACCATAATACAAAAAACTAACTCACACGACTTTGATTGGTGAGGTGAGTTGCTCGGTGAGGTGAGTACCATAATAGGGGCATAAACCATAGTGCCAATAAATCGGTTTCCAACTTGGTTTTCTAGTTGTCTGATTGTTCTTATCATAGAAAAGAACAATATTAGAAAAAGGCTGCGTGTTTACAGTAATAGTTGTGATCGTGTAGTTTTTTCACAATTTAGAATTAAAGTGAACATTGAATTGAAAAGTTGCTTTCAAAATCATTTATATTGTCTGGAAAAAGAAATCAAATCTGATCCAAAAAAGTTTTGAAATTACACAAATTCGTTAAAAAATGGTACAAGTTTTCCATCTTCCATGTTTTTCGACCTATACGTAGTTCTTCTGACGGATCTGTAATTGCCAATTAACTTGCAGACAATTTTAGAAGTGTCTATAGTGCAATAACATCGAGCGTGACATTAATGTAAACTGATGAATTTTAAGATTTACTTTGTTCTGAATCAGATGTAATTAATGATTTAAAAATAAACAAAGGTGCTGGACCTGATTCAATCCCGAACTATACTTTATAAAAATCTAAAGGATATCATATGTAAACCTCTAACAAAAATTTTAAATTATTCTATCAAACAATCTTGTTTTCCTGATAGATGGAAGCAGTCTTATATAATCCCAAAATTTATAAAAGTGGAGATCAATCTGATATTTCGAACTACAGGCCATTTCTATTTTAAATTATTTCGCTAAATTATTCGAAAAGATTTTGCACAACAAATTGTTCGACTTGGGCTGCGGGCCAATAGTCGGGTAAATTGTTTACTATGGTAAAAATCGGATTTAGAACAAATTTTTCGATCAGTTTGTCATAGAGTTTTTGAAAAATAAATGAATTTACCGAAAAATTTACTTAAAATTGACTTTTACTCGACTATTGGCCCGCAGCTTTAGAAATATAATTTCTCACGAGCAGCCTGGTTTTTACCCACATAGATCCACAATTACGAATATATTAGAATTTACTGAGTTTGTTTTCGGTTCCGTTGACAATAACAGGCAGGTTGATTGTATTTATACGGATTTTAGCGAAGCATTCGATAAGGTCAATCGTTGTAAATTGTGCTCGAAACTTGTATCTGCGGGATTATCTCAATCAGATATAGTATTTCAGATATCTAGTCATATTTGTTAGGTAGGAGTCAATATGTATTGTTCAATGACCGGTGTGAAGTTTTTGGACACTTTTAATTTTTTGGACACTTTTATAATTTGGACAGAAATTTACGCTAGTGTCCAAAAATATTTTTTTTTAGAAATAATTTCGATTTTGGGTGAATATTTCTACACGTGAATTTCTAAAAAAATGTAAATACAAAAAAATTTTTGTTTATAAAAAACATCAAATTTTTGTATTTCACATATGTACATACATATTAAACTTTTAAGAGATTTAATCATCAGGAATATATAATATGAATTTTTGTATGAAAAAATGTCGTTGTAGGTTATGGTAAATTACACAAATTTCAGAGATTGGCTCCCATAGTGACTATATAGGTTCGAAAGGGGATACATTACGGAATTGAAATCACCTAATGCCATTTCGAAATGAGCCGTATGGCTCTCGTATATAATTTTTGAACATTTACGCTATCCGCGATTTTCATATGAAAAAATGTCGTTGTAGCTTATGGTAAATTACACAAATCTCAGAGATTGGCTCCCATAGTGACTATATAGGTTCGAAAGGAGATACAGGTGATTTCAATTCCGTAATGTATCCCCTTTCGAACCTATATATTCACTAAGGGAGCCAATCTCTGAGATTTGTGTAATTTACCATAAGCTACAACGACATTTTTTCATATGGAGATCGCGGATAGCGTAAATGTTCAAAAATTATATACGAGAGCCATACGGCTCATTTCGAAATGGCATTAGGTGATTTAAATTCCGTAATGTATCCCCTTTCGAACCTATATAGTCACTATGGGAGCCAATCTCTGAAATTTGTGTAATTTACCATAACCTACAACGACATTTTTTCATACAAAAATTCATATTATATATTCTTGATGATTAAATCTCTTAAAAGTTTAATATGTATGTACATATGTGAAATACAAAAATTTGATGTTTTTTATAAACAAAAATTTTTTGTATTTACATTTTTTTAGAAATTCACGTGTGGAAATATTCACCCAAAATCGAAATTATTTCTAAAGAAAATTATTTTTGGACACTCGCGTAAATTTCTGTCCAAATTATAAAAGTGTCCAAAAACTTCACACCGGTTGTTCAATGGACATAAATCCCAGTCTTTTACACCTACATCTGGAGTTCCACAGGGATCAATATTGAGACCTCTGGTATTTCAAATTTTTGTTAATGATTTGATTAATGTGATTGAAACTAATTGCTTACTGCATGCGCAGATGACTTACATATATATTTAAAGAAGTAAGAAATTTATCAGACTCATTAATGTTGCAAAGTGACCTTCATCGGGGTTTTCAATGGTGTTTGACTAATGACTTACCTTTAAATATAAACAAATGTATCGTATACCAGAAAGATTATAAAATTATTTTTGGTTATAATGTTGATGGCGTGTTGCTCTACAGGGACATTAATGTAAAAGATCTTGGCATAATTTTTGAGGATAAATTGAAATTTGATGTTCATGTTGATACAATATGTAGAAAATATATTATCCTAGAAGATATAATAAATAAATAAATAAAATAGTATGTTAGCATATCCAGATACCCTTAGCCATCTCTACGAATGGCACTCGAATATCAATTTATATAATTTTGTGTAGGGCAGTTTTGAAATGATTATAAATATATATATACCTGCCAGGTTGCGTTAACATGTCGTTGACTCTGGATAATATCTAAAGGTACATATAATATTTAGGCATATTCAGATATTCTTAGCAGTCTACCGTTTCCAGTTAACGGCCTGTGAATACTTGTTGCACTGTTAAGCACCGCTAGCTTAACACAATAAATTTCGGAATTTGGCGACCCGTTTAAACAGAGTTAAGGTCTCGTATATTGGAATTTTTGTTATTTTATGTTCAAATTAAATTAATAAAAGTTTGTTTTATTAATTTAAATTAAAAATATTTATGTTTTACTTTCTTATTAGAAATTTTAAAGAGTGTAGTCTTCTACTCTACACTTTTTGGCTGCTGTACACTTTATTTGTTATTTTGTCTATATTAGATATTGGGTATTAGTCATCGGTCTCATTTTGATTTTCGAACAGTTCTGGTTCTAGTCTCTACAAGTAAAAAGTTTCACTAAGATGTAATGGGATCCTCATACCGAGAATAAACCACATTCAGCCGCTTTAAGAACAACCATAATATCTTGGTGGAAGTTGAGGTATTTGGGTATTAGCCATCGGTCTCACTATGACTTTCGGTCAGTTCTGTTTCTAACTTTAGTGAAACAACTATGAAGTTAATAATTCTAAATTAAATTTGAAATAATATCGGTCTACATCATTTTCTAAAATTTAAGCGGAAATGACTGTTTTGACAAATAAATCGTTTGTTACAAAAATTCTGTCTCTTTACATACTTCATACTTCAGATTTTTCCGTCAATTCAAATATTCTAGTAACATGTAGAGGAAATCGGTGAACCGAAATTGGCAGCAACTCCTAATTAAAAATTTCTAGATTTTTAAAGTTTTTTAAACGAAAATGTTTTTCAGACAGTTTTTCCATTACTTGGCCTAAATTAGTGTATCGGAAGTGGCACCTTTTGTAGATGGCTTTTTAATTTTTGCAATGTTGAAAGATATAAATTTTACGAAAATCGAATAATAATCATGAATCTCTATTAAGTTTTCCAGAAAAGTTGTCATAGTAGATTTTCCGAAATTAAAGCCAAAATGAAGTTTTTTGTCTTCACCAAAGAGTTTTTACCAAAATCATGTTAAGTTCTATTTTTCTTAGAACTCAAATTTCGTCTTAGAAACAAAGAAAATTATAGTGAGACCGATAACCAAAAGCAGAAATCTCAACTTCCTAAACGATATTTTATGGATGTCTTTAAAGCAGCTGGATATGAGCCATTCTCGGTATGAGGATCCCATCCCATTACATCTTCCTGAAACTTGTTATTGATTTCGACTTGTTAGGTCATCATCAGGTGTATCTACTCGGAGTAGATACTCCTGATGATGATCTAACAAGCCGAAGTCGATCGAGTGATTTTTAAACCTTTTGTACAAGTTTTTTAATTAAAATTTACAAAAATTTAATTTTTGTTTGCGAAATATTTTATTAAGGCTGCGTACCAATCCAAGTGTAAATCGTTTACTACGGTAAAAATAGATTTTTGTACAGATTTTTCGATCAGTTTACCATAGAGTTTTTCAAAAATAATTGAATTTACAGAAATTTCATATTAAAAATTGACTTTTACCCTTGGATTGGTACGCAGCCTAAGTGTTAATGTGTTTCACCAAATACCTACGACAAATAGTGTGTAAAGCAAAAAAATCTAAAAGCAAGTAAATTAAACAAAATTAAACATTTCATTTATTCCAATATAAGGTACACAAAAAGCATAATCATAATTAACATAAATCACATTTAGGCTGCGTATCAATCCAAGGGTTAAAATCAATTTTAAGTACATTTTTCTGTAAATTCAATTATTTTTGAAAAACTCTATGGTAAACTGATCGAAAAATCTGTACTAAAATCGATTTTTACCGTAGTAAACGATTTACCCTTGGATTGGTTGGTACGCAGCCTTAATTCATTTTTATAGAAAAATTTTAACTTATTCTTAGGCACATAGAAGAGTATTAGTAGCTAGTATACGTTTTAGAAATATAGTTAGACTTTACAAGGTCACTAATATCTGATATTTTACGGTCAGAAATTTTTGGTTATTCGTATATGCTTGTTGTAACTTAAGATAAATTTTAAGAGTGGGATTTAAGTTTCCTATTATTTACAATAATTTATTTGTATTCTTTTATTATTTTCGTTTCCACTCAAAATTTTGAACTTCAAAAAAATTTAACATTATTTAGCCGAGTTTTGGTATAAAAAAGAGTTTGTCAAAAATTTTCTTTCCGCTTACATTCAGAACACCAATAGGCACTAGATGTGTTGTAAATTTAATTTAACATTTTTTGTGTTCAATTATTTTTTTATTTTCAAATGCTGTCGTATTTAAAATATTTGGAAGGAACTGGCTACCTCCTTTAGAAGATGATATTTCAAGTTAACCAATTTTGGTCGAAAATCAATGAAATCTTTGATTTCATATAATTGTGCTTCACAATAAAAAACAGCTTTTCATTTTATTTGAGATTTAATATGCCAGATATTTCAACTTGATTGTCCCCATCAGTGACATTCTAATAAAATATGGAATACACAAATTCTGTTCATGAAAACCGTTATTTCTATAAAAAGTTCTCTAGAATTTCTTTATAGAAATAACGGTTTTCAATAACAGAACTTTTGTATTCCATATTTTACAATTAGAATGCCACTGATGGGGACAATCAAGTTGAAATATCTGGCATATTAAATCTCAAATAAAATGAAAAGCTGTTTTTATTGTGAAGCACATTTATGGAAATCTTTCAATTTATGGAAAATCTTACGTATTCAGTACCGAATTTTGTTTGAATAACAGTTTTTTTGACTGGTGTTGTTGCAAAATCAATTTAGAATCTTTTAGTTCTTAGTCATTCTTTTCATAAATACTGTATAACTTTCAAAATATTTGCAAAACACGGAGGCTGCCGCTTCCGGTAGATCGATTTCTGAAGTTTAAAATTTCTGAAAGCAAGTAAAATTCAGTTCTACGCACAAGTGCACAAGGAGTTTAATGCAATGGGATTTCTGAAAGAGAATTTTCAAATTTTGGAAGGTAATTGAAACCATCATTAATATACCATTAACTATCAGGACCAAACTAAACTATCTAATCCCCTCCTAATTTTCTTATTCTAAAATTCAGCTTTTGTTAAACTATCAGCCTAGATCATCTTAAAATCGATAATACCCCAGGTATAGCTCGGTTTTAAATGATTGATTTCACACTGTCCTTCGTGCTCCGAATAGCTCGCACAAACTGCAAAATCAAAGAAATCCGATATAACCCGAAGCACCATGTTCATTTCTTTGATTTTAAGAGTCTGCAGTATCATGACTTGATCGATGAGGCAAACCCCAATTATTTTGTTTATCTTTTCGCAAAATAGAATATACGGTTCGATCCATTTATTTAAGATAAGAAGATTTAGAAGCGATATCACATATTTCTTTTAATCCATCTATAAATTTAATCAATTTAATTGAATTTATCTAAAGTGCCCAAATTTAATAACTTATACTATTAATTTTGTATACTGAATAAAACATTTTTCTTAAATCTAAATAATTAATCGAGAGCAATACACACAAGGCAATCATTTTTTTTCTACAAAGAAAACAACTTTTAAACTTTTATCATTTCCATTTATTAAAGTGTTTTTTCATGTTTTTCCTATCGAAATAAAAAAAAGTTGATTCAATTCTAACATGCTCGCTCCATAATATAACAAACCAACCCACACTGCTCCATCGATAAAATTTCATCATACATGTTCATTCGATTATGTTATATCGAGCATGAGAAACCAATTGTCAAGGAATCTTTTATTTGAAACGACAGCAGAAATAATTTTTTTTCATCCGACATTTTTCATAAAAAAAAAAATAATTGGATAACATTTAATGTCCATCCTGGATAAAATGAAATACATAACACAAAAAAAATGTTTTTTATTACAATAGAAATTGTAATAATAATAAAAAGGAAAATGTGCTTACGAGGGTTATATCATAAAAGAGGGTTGCCTTTTTTGTTGTGCAGAACGACAATAGAAAATATATAAAATGGAAGTTCTGGCAAAAATCAGAAATAGCTGAATGTGAAGTTTTCGAAGCGTTCGAATGAAATACAATTTCTCTACCTGATATGTTCTCTATCTATCGGCTCGCAAAATACTTAAAGCATGCTTGTCTACAAAATTTTTTATCTCCACCCTTAAAATTTCTTATATAAAGCACAGATATATAGCAGCCAGATAAGGACCAAGTTTTATTACATTTTGTCAATGTACACATACATACTGTGCAAATATGCTATTTATGTTTTGTATTCTGTATTTGATTTCTAAATAGGCAATAAAACCGAAAATTTATGATATTTTCGCTCTTTCTTCGATTCAGTGTATTTGTAGCACATTCCAAAATTGGGTTCGTAATTTTTAAAATTTAGTTGTATACAGCTTTGAAATATATCCTCTTCAAAAAAATCCAACAAAATTAGTTTCAATAGTATATGCAACAGAAAGTCGATTATGCATTATGCCTGTGGCTGCATGAATATGTTATATACCAAAACGTAGATGAAGGAGGCGTAGATGAAGAACTGAGAAGGTTTTTTCTGTCTGGCTAACATTGCACAGGTAACGAAACCATTGCATTTTTGACCAACAGAAGTATTGTTTAAGGACACAATTATTGTTATAACTTTTCGATCTTGGCCTAACATAAGTACGAAGTGTGAAGTGAAAAATTTAATTATCAATTATTGATTTATTTTTTAATTTATGGTTTATTAAAGAAATTAAGCGTCAATAACCATCTTTAAAATTAATAACCTTACACATTTTACTCCAATAAAGTCCAACAATAAAAGCGTTGTCTTGAGATGAGACCACTAATATTTTCGGTTACACATACAAGATTTCAGTAATTTTCTATAAAATACGGATAAAAAATTTATTTTCTTATACAGTGTGTACATAGATACGCGAAAAGGAAATATTTCTTAAATAAATAAAAACTTTAATGAATGAATGGATTTGTAAACCTGCTTAATAACGAATATTCATAATAAATAGGAACCTTGTAAATATTGTACAGACAAGTTCATCTAAGATAATTTTTCAGTTACAAAGAGCCTTATTGCCAAAACTAACAGAAAAACGTTCGAAATTTTGGATTATTCTGGGTGACAGCCAGATATTACTTTTACATTGAAGTAACGTTTTCAAGATGTTGCAAGTGGAGGATCTGAACTAATAAAACAACGAACTAATGAAAGAATTCAAAATTATAACCTTCTAAATTATACCATGGGGCGTTTGTAATGCTACGAAGTATCATACACGCGTTGAGCCCCATAGTTGGATACCATATGTCCATATGGGGATTAGAATCGCTTTGTATAGTAGAACCTTGCAGTCTAGAGAGGCTTTCGATTTTCTACCGATTAACCAGTACATTTTAGAAAATTTTATTTTTAATTGATTGCGTTTTGTTTCGATGTGCTTTTTCCATGTCAATCTTCTATCGATATGAAGACCGAGATATTTAACGTTTGTTTGTTGAGGAATTGTGATATTATTTAATTTTACTCCTGGACATGTACGCGTTTATTCAATGTGAATGTTACATTTGTAGATTTACGTTCATTCGTCCTTATCCGCCAAGTTTTTAACCAATCTTCTATTTTGTGTAGATGTTCTTGTAATTCTCTCGATGCTGTTTGAGGATTTTGTGTGAAAATAATATAGCTGTGTCATCAGCAAAAGTTAAAGTGACAATTATTTCAGTTATATACATAAGTCAGCTATGAATAACAAGTATAGCACAGGTCCCATTACACTACCTTGCGGTACTCCTGCCTTTATCTCAGTTAGATCAGTAGTGGCCGTATTTTGTTTCACCTGGAACATCCTTTGGGCTAAGTACAGGGTTATCCAATTCGAGGTTGATAAAGTAGAAATCTGTATACCGACATCTGTCAAAGATAAAAGTCAAGTACGCTGTCATTTATTTAGTTGACATTCTGCCATTTAAGAATATGGAGCATTTAACAATCGACCAACGCGTTAAAATTATTAAATCTGCTGATGCTGATTTTTCGAACAAAATTTTCTTCAGTGATGAAGCTCATTTTTCGCTTGGTGGATACGTTAATAAGCAAAACTGTAGAATTTGGGGCTCAGAAAATCCACAATTGATTGTAGAGAAGCCATTACACCCGGAAAAAGTCACTTTTTGGTGCGCATTGTGGTCTGGTGGTGTGATTGGGCCGTATTTTTTTGAGAACAACCATGGACGAACCGTTACCGTCAATTCTGAGCGCTATGGCCGCATGTTAACCGATTATTTTTTTACGAAAATCGAAGATTATGATCTTGACGATATGTGGTTCCAGCAGGATGGAGCAACCAGTCACGTAACACGAGCAAATCGAGATCTTTTGCAAGAGAAATTTCCTGGACGTTTGATTTCGCGATTGGCTGATGTCAATTGGCCTCCAAGATCCTGTGATTTAACGCCTTTGGATTTCTTTTTGTGGGGCTACGCGAAAGATCGTGTTTACGCAAACAATCCTCAAACTCTTGACGAATTGAAAACTAATATTCGTAAGGTAATGGCCGAGATACCGCCCGAAATGTGCCGAAAAGTCATTGAAAATTACCTCAAAAGAATCAAGGCCTGTAAGAAGTCCCGTGGAGGACATTTGAATGATATCTTGTTTAACTAAAAATGGCAAGGATCAATCTGTAAAATGAAATAAAAATTACAATACATTCCGAATATTTTGTGTGTTTTTTTTAAGTTTACTTTATCAAGCTTGAATTGGATAACCCTTTAATTTTCAAGAATTGCATGAAATTATATAGGCAGAAGAGTTTTAATTTTGTAATTTAATCCTTCATGCCATACTTTGTCGAAAGCTTGCGCAATATCCAAGAAAACTGCCGAGCAGTATTTCTTTTCTTCTAAGGAAAGCTTAAATGTATTTACAATTCTGTGCACCTGTTCTATTGTGCCGTGTTGCTCTCTAAATCCAAATTGGTGATCAGATATAATGCAACTTTCAGATAATATAGGTATTAGTTTTTGTAGTAGCATCTTTTCAAAAAGTTTTGAAATTATCGGAAGTATACTTATTGGCCTATACGACGAGACTTGGGTTTCGTCTTTACCTGGCTTAGTAATCATAATAGTTTGAGATATTTTCCATTTTTGGAGAAAGTATCCAAATCTCATCATCGCGTTAAAAATATATGTTATATATTTTATGCATCTATCTGGTAATTCTTTGATCATTTTTCCAGTTATTACATCATGACCTGGCGCTTTCTTAGGATTTATACTGTTTTTGATAACCGTTTTGACGCATTTTTATTTAAATTTTACTGGTTTTGATTTCGACTCGTAACTCGTAAACTGTGGTAGTACGCAATCGTTATTTTGTTCGTTTGCGGTAAACACCTTTCGTATAGATGGTTAGAGAAACCGATGGCCTTTTCTAAGTCACTTCTGGCCCAGTGACCATCTGGTTTTCTTATCGGTAAGTCCGATAGCTCTGGCCTTTTTAAATTTCTTGCTGCCTTCCACAGTGAGTAATCTGTTTTTTCTGTTGCTGTGAGCTCACTTAGGTAATTCTGTATTCCTAAATTTTCTTCTTCCCGTATTGCTTCTCTCAGAGCTTTAATAGCTCTATTTAATTTCCATTTATGCAGAGGAGATCGGTGATGCTGCCATAGTCGCCGAGTTACCCACTTCTCTGCCAATAACTTTTGAATGGTACTTGAAAGTCTTATATTTTTTCGGAATTTTGTTCTCCGGAGTAGCTTTTTTTGCAGCCCTTTCCATTATTTGTCTTAAGTTTTCTATCGCAGTGTTCGGTGGTTCATTTTTCAATGCTTGGGTACTTAGTGTTACTATTATTGGTGAGTGATCTGATGATTAATCATAACAGTCAACGACTTGAGCATTGTTGCGTGCTATTCCTCGTATTACACAGAATCTATTAAATCAGGGATTTTCTTTCTATCTGTAGGCCAAAATGTGGAATGTCCAAATGATCTAGGTTTTTCTCGTTGATTGCTTCGTAGAGTTGCTTGCCTTTGGGTGACGTCAATCTCGAACCCCATTACACATGTTTAGCGTTGTAATCACACCTTGCTAGAAATTTGATTCCCAACTGAGTGAAGAAATCGATAAATTGCTGTTTTTTTAATTGCGTGTTTCGGTGAACAGTAGACAGCTGATATTAAAAATTTCCCAGACCGTTCTTCCAAACTGATAGTGGTAGCTTGGATGTGATCTTTAGCATATTTCTGGAGCTCGTAGTGCTTTAATATTCTTTTTATTAAGACTGCAGTGCCGCCTTGTGCTTTTCCATCGGGATGTTTGGTGTCATAAACGGAATAGCCGGTAATATTAAAAAAATTTTGTTTTGTGAAGTGTGTTTCAGATATTAACTTGATGTCTATATTTTGTTCGATAAGAAAGGTTTGAACCTTGGCTTTATGTTACGAGAGCTCGTTCGCATTCCAAATAGCTATTTTTAGAACTGTCATTTTTGATTTTTGACTATAATTTGCATAAGCGTATTCATATTTTGCTTCATCATGCTCATTTGTATTCCACCATCATCATGAAACTTTGGATGGTCTCGGTTAATTTATTTATCATGGTGCGTGAATATTTAGGTCCTCTTTATTAGAATAAACTTTGGGTTTCGGTTTGTTACCTTTTAGGATATTTGCGTAAGAAACACCTGACTGTGCAAAACTGCTGGTAAACGTCTCCAAGTTATAATTTTGTGTGTTTGCATTGGTTGGTTTGGTGACTATTGTATTTTTTGGTAACATGGCCTACTGATTAAATTGCATATTGAGCATTCGTTGCTCAGCTCTCATTTTAGGGTTTATTTTTCATTTTAAGTCCAGATACACTGCGCAACCCCTATAGTTTGCAGTATGATTTTCACCGCAGTTATTACAACGTAACACAGATGGGTCATTGCGAGACTTGTCACACTATTTGTAGTCGCGGGGTTCACCACAAACTTCATTTAAGGTGCAGTATGGTTTCGTGTGTCCGTATTCTTGGTACTTCATGTATTGGACTGGTCCAGACCTCTTCTAAGGTTCTTCAACTATTTTTTACGATGTAACAAATATTTTAAATTGTAAATCTTGTGAACTCCTTTTGACTTTTCTTACTCTGGCTCTAATTCCAAACGGAACATTGGTTGAGGTACCTTCTCACGGTTTACTATATTACCAATAGATTTGGCATGGAACCCCTTTCGCAGCAAGTGCAGTTTGTATGTCGCTAACATCTACGCAGCTCTTCTTCTTAGCACAACAGTCAGCCCTTTTTGACTTTTTAGCTGGTATGTGTAATATTTTTTACCCTTCGTCAAAATGTTTAACTAGGGCTCTGAAGCCATCGATTGTTTGAATCTTTGTTTCGTTTATATTACCTCTTTTGAGCGGGGCAATATAAAATTTAGAATCTGTTAATGTAGCGATGTTATTAACCAGTTCATTATTAGATGCTTACCTTAAATAAATTGGAGGCGGTTTCTCAGTTTTCATATTCGGCGCTGCGTTGGAGTCCACGGCCTCTAAAATAGAGAATCAGTTGTTAAGAGGTATTTGGTTAACTTCAGTCTGTGCCACTTTGCTCCTGCCAGCAAACTGGGCAGATCTCGGGCTACGTTTTCTTTTAGATTGAACAGTGATATACCTATCTAATCCCGTTTGTACTAGATTATTTTCACACTGACCACGGTCACTAGAGTTCGTCGCACTGAGTTCATTACTATTGTTTTCGTTTAGCATTGTTGAATTGGCTGATAAATTCATTTTTTCTTCGCGGTTTTTATTTTTATTTTTAAACTGCGGTATAATTAATTTTTTCGAAGACGCACTTTTAATCATTGGCATAGTTGTTTTCTTTGGGCTGCGTTGAACTTTGCCCACTTGGTTTACACTTGCACTTGCAATATTTATATTTCTGATCGAAAAATCTGTTCTAAATCCGATTTTTACCATAGTAGACGATTTACCCGACTATTAGCCCGCAGCCTTAAAATTTAAATACAATTTGCGTGTGTCGTAAGGTTTATCTCATCATTTTTTCAAAGACCCGAAAAACCTATACCAAATACTAGGCACACTTTTGAATTTTTCTAGGTCTAAACTAACAGACAAACACCATTACATTGTACAATTAAAAGTTCTAGTAAGATTTAAAAATTTTACTTTATTATTTAAAATATGTAATATGATTTTGAATATTAACAAATAATCGCGAAATTATCAATTTTATTTCCTATTAGAATCTTCAATATTTCTTGTCGGAATTTATTTAACAGTGTAAGACTCTGTTTACGTAAACAATCCTATAGCCGTACAATCTCAATGGTCACGGCATAAAGAAGAATGTTGGGAAAACAAATTGCAAAAAATAAATTAAACAGAATTTAAAGACGTTTGAAAGAATTGGTTGATTCGAGCAACCCAATTTACATAATTACCAATTAATAATGTAAACAACTGAATTTGCTATAAAACATATTTCTCTTATCATAAAATGTCCAAGAGGTTGATTTCCATTAGTGTAAATCAAGAAAAACCGAAATGTGCAACCAGGAGCCTTACAGTGAATTCGACGTTAATTTGCGATCTTCCCAAATGAACATTTCGTATTTGTCGTCATAGTCGAAAAAATGTGATAAAACAAATTGACACATGCGATTAGTCAAGCCATTTGGTGTTAGAATTTGTGCGTTTACTACAAAAATATATTGTAATAAATTTCAGTGTTTTTATAAAACTAAAACATTTAGCGTTTGTTCATCAGATTCGCGCTATTTAAAAGATGAAAATATTTGCTTTTTGCTCTTTCCGAACCCCAAAAAAGGAAACCGAACTGAGTAAAAGATGGATTACGGCTTGCGGACGACTAAATTGTACATTAAAATGTAACGCGGTACTCTTACTCGCGGTACTTTTTCTCAGGTATCTCTAATTATTTTTAATTTTATTATTTAAATAGTGTAATAAATATTTGTACTTTTTGTAGCTTCCAATGGCTCGAGAAAAAATATAATTGAAAATTCCATTTCCCAAGCCGATAAAGACATAAATACCAGAAATGTACGTATACCCATAATGTTAACAATTATTTATTTTCCTTATTTTATTGATTCTAGAATTTGGAAGAAAATAGTATCCATCCTGTGCAATGCCTGATGAAATTACTGAGCCTTGCATTGAAAATATACTAACATCATCAACAAGTTCAAAAATGATCTCCACATCTAATAATAAATTATCGATGATCAACCAACAAAAGAAACTTGGTCATCTGCTGAGAAAATATCGTTTATGTAACAACAGAAAACGGAGGAAAATAAATATTTTGGAAATCAAACTAAATTCACAATCGTTCAGCATAGATGTTGTTTCAAAATTGAAAACGATTGAAATTTTATTCAGGCCTTTACATTGAACAGTTTGTTCAGTGTACAGTGTAACAGTTTGAACAAATTCAATTTGGATCATTAGCGAGGTGGAAGTAATGCAGACAGCTGTTCTTAGCGTTGTCTAGACTCCGAGTTGGACTACTAATCCAAGATTTATCTTGCAGATTTTCTGTGAGCATTTCATATGTCTCTTGAACGGTCAACACATGGATAATGTTTATGTATACGTCAAGTTTAAGGCGCTCATTTTATTTATCGAAATTTTTGTTTTGTTTCCACAAAATGTATAAAATTTCATCACTTAATTTTAAATTTTACCTGTTATCATTAAAAGCAACACCATAAACTACACTTTTATCACAAGATACATATGAGGACACCACACCACTTTTCCGATTAGAAAAATGTACATAAATAATACCAATTTTGATGTTTTTATATTAAATTTTTGCTAAACGAATTTTAATGTCCCCGATTATACCGTGGCGCTGTCCAAGCGAGCAATGAAAGAAGTAAAAACTGTTTTTGGGAAATACCTAGTTTTCAACCGCTTTCGTTTTCCTATATAGCAAGCATAGAAACAAAAGAGAAAAAAATAATAAAAACTTCATACATTTTTCTTTTTTCTTCTTTTGTCTACTTTAGCAAAACGATAGCCTTCGAAAATGAACGTCGAATTCAATAGTTAGGCCCCAGCATTTAGTTTCAATTTTTATGGAACTGCAAAATGCTCGGAAATATAAATTGAAAGAGGTGGACGTGTTTGTGTGTGTATCGTAGTGTTTACATATAATTATTTCTTTTTGGAGTTTTCTTCGCTCTCTCTGTGCATTTTGTATTCACATTACACACATCGACAATTGGCGTTATGTACTTTTGTTTGTAAGCAAACAAAAGGCACAAAATGATCGTTTTCTTGATATCCCGTTTACTATTTCGAAAACATTGAAAATAATATTTTAGTGGTTTTCTTTAACAATTCTGTAATTTGAAATTTTGTCGAAACTCCTGACTTTAAACAATAAAGTTGTCGGCAAATATAATTCAATTTATTTTATTATTAATTTTATTCATTATTTTTTTAACATACCGGAAGGTCAGGGAAGATCATGATTGTAACATTCTTGATCAGGGGGTCTATTTAATTACTTACGCTTTGAGAATAAACTCAATACAATTAAATACTTATGTTAATGATACAAAGACCTTTTGCTATGGAATGTTGTTTTTCGACGATCTTTCTGGTTGAATTCAGGTTATGTTTTAGTGTAGTTGTGTGAATGTTAGGTATAAATCAACCCTGCTTTTAGTTGGATGAATTTAAATATAGGTAGCTAAATGACAATACCGAATTTAAATTTAATTTTTTTACAATATAAACGGAATATTTAGGTCATCATATGTATGATAATGCTGTCGAGTCATTACGAACGTGAAGTCCCTCGGTTAGATGGTGTTGGGTGGGAAGATAGGGCAAAAATAAGGTTACAAACAGCATATGATGAGATGACCCGTAGATGTGAATTAAATAACCTAACCAGTCTTTTATGACTGATGCGGAATACATATGATGAATATTAGTATCCTTTACCTCAACCACAACTAACCCAAATTAATAAACTAACAAAATCTAATCTAGAATGTGAATTTAATTGAGACTAACATTTTAATATATTTAAGTAGTTAGAAAATGACTTTGCTGCGGTTCGCCCTAGTCGTTTCTGTGACTAACATCCTTTCCTAAATAACCTCATCTGTTAAGGATGCAGGCAGGGCTTGGGCCCGCATGATGCTGAAATATTATTCGCATTCAGATATAATTTGTTATTTGATTGTGGATATTTCAGGATTATGGTAACGTACCTAGGATCGCCGTTATGGCTGGCCTGTACGCCTCTATCATATCATATCATATCATGACTGCAAAATGCTCGGAAATATCGCATTAGATAAGCAGATAGTACTATCTACGAAGTTTTTGTACTAAACATCTGGCGTTTTTATATTTTTCCATGGAATGGTGTTTACCTGTTAGTTTTGATCCACAACAACTCAAACGTATATGCTTATGATTTGGGGCGGTTTTACTGAACTTAGGAAAAATCATACGCAAATTGACCTCTACCAATTTTTGTATACTAAAACATCCGGTCTCCTATAGTTTTTTTATTTTTTTTTTTATTAGTAACTATGCGATCTGTTTTGGGGCTCAAGGCTCACCCTGCTCTTCCGCGGTTATGCTTTTTACGTCCTTACTTTACGCCTACCGGCCAACTCGAGGACGTACGGCTATAGGACCGATTTCCGGGCTCCTATAGTTGTTCAATGTAACATTTAGTTCTCACGCTTTTAGTCAGATTATAGGCACCCATGTGTTCTCAATTCATGGTTTAGAGGAAACACTAATAAAAGAATTAATTATTTCTGGTATTAAACACATTCTCACGATGCGGTTACAACTTGTGCATTGATAATCCGAACTCTTCAAATTAAGTTACCGGACTGCATTCAAAATTCAAAGTTTAACTCGAAATAATTCTCTGCTTTGATGTTTGAAATAATCCACACGCATAAGAGTGAGGTGAAATAATATTGGCTCACGAAACACAATCTCGATTTTAATTTTAGAATTTACACTTCCTCCATCACAGGCTGCAGAACCCCCAGCATCAAGTTTTGTTCCATAAAAAGCAATTACTATAGAAGACGACTTGGATAACATTTCCCAAACATTTGAACATTCTATTAAACAACCATACCGTTATACCCATACGTGCCACCAGCTCTTAACTTTTTAAATACAATGTATCCGGCACAGTTAATACCCGAGATACCACTTCCTCAAGCAAACAAAGACACGACAATTACGGTTATTATAAATTTGAATTCAAATATTGAGTCGAAACTGCCAGAAAATCTTTCTAAATCATAGTGTTAAAGCTCTATAGTGGGAGAAACGATATTTAAAGAGCCCGATCGGATCACCGAGCTGCCCTTTAAACCTAACGAATTCATCGTTTATCGTAATCCAGTGCATAAAAATGGAGTCCCGTTCGTTGGTACAGGAGTAGGCTTTCTCTGCCGCTTTCAATGCGCATGTGAAAATATTACGAAATTTTTTTACGGCATTATCTTAGGACAAAGGGTTTTAAATCGATTTTTACCTACAAACGTTTTGATTAGTAATACCAGCGTTCCCCTAGCTTTTCCAACCACTCGAGTTTTTCGGTTGGTTTGGGTCTAGTACAAAATCAAAACACCAACTCCAAGGGTTGCAAACTCAAAAAAGTATGTTAAAGGTTTATTGTGTTAAAAGTATATTAAACCCAGTGTTCCCCTAGTTTTTCTGGAACGTCATATTTTTCAGTTAGAATGGGTCTAGTACAAAGTAAAAACAACTTTTCCAAATAGATGTAACCTCTTAGAAATATTTTGTTGGACAACTGGTTTTTAAATCGTATTTTATCTACAAGCTTATTAATCCCAGTGTTCCCCTAGTTTTTCCAGAACAGACGCGTTTTTCAGTTAGAATGGGTCTAGTACAAACCAGAAACACCTATCCCAAGAGTTGTAACCTCTTAGAAATATCTTACGACAAATGGTTTTTACATCGAATTTTATTCCTATCACTGAAGAAATGTTCACCTTCAGTATTCAAAAATGCGGGATGGTGTAGTCGGTAGTATTTGGAATGTTCCTTAGAATAAATGATTGTCCTGTATTGTTACAGTTCACATGAAGATGGAGTTGAGCCTTATAACTGAGCTCGCTGCCATTTGTTTATCTAGGGTATCTAGGGGTGTGAGATGATGGGGACTCCTCGTTTCGTTACTCTATATAATAGTTAATTTACCAGCTTAGTTTGCTATACAGAATGAGATGCAGATAGCTTTATCAGTGAAGGTAAAACCAATACTTTTTGGAAGGTCCTAGAAAAGTACCAACCTATTTTTCTGTAGATTCATATTTAAACCACAACTGTTAGTTCAGTTGGAGAGAACGAAACTTTGCATGCGTTCTCTTAAGGTGCAAGGATATTTAACGATTACACCAATCACAACCATGTTCCAATGAAGAGGCGATAATAGCCCCCTAGTAATACGGCGATTGCAGTGTGTCTCTACTCTCAATTCTCCCTCGCCACTGAATGACTCGTTCACGCACAGATTAGAAGGATGCCTGAGTGATCACCTCTGGTCTGACTTTGTTAAAGGCTATCTTTAAATACAGAAAATGTATAATGGAGTATTCCTTATGTTTAAAGGACTTCTCGATAAGGGTAATAAGGCAGTGGAGAGCAGTTTCCACAGATTTATAGGTAAATTCAATTAGATTCTTTCTACAGTACAAAATAAATACACCTATCCCAAGAATTGTGACATATTAGAAATATTTTACGATAAATCATTTTAATTTCGATTATTGATTTCATAATAAACTTTACATTATTCTACTTGCATTTCATTTAATTTTGCGTACGATATCGTTTAGTAATACATATTATTATTATTATTTTTTTTGATTTATTTATATTACGACTGAGTCTTGTACCCGTTTAGTCATTTACATTACATAATAAAGTATTTTGTTCGGCGTAATTAAGTGATTATCCCCAGTTTCGTGTAACTCCTCCTCAGATTTCTCGCCACAGTAAGTCTACTGACCTCCTGGTCGTGATAGGTCCAGTGGTTTGGTCCTTTGCAATCTTCTTCTTGGTGTGGTAGTCAGCATACAGCGTACGTCCAGATTTTCGAAACGTCCAAACATATGTCCATACAGATTTTAGGATTTGTTTGTATAGCAGCAGTTTGTTATGGATTGCTTGTTCAGATTGTTTTTTATGTGTTCCTTCCATCTAAGTTTAGCATCTAAAGTCATGCTGAGATATTCAGCAGTGTTTGTATGCGGTACTACTATCGAGTTTATCATTAAAGGTATATGATTAACTTTTAGATTTGTAAAGTTCACTTGGATTGATTTTGCTTCATTTAATTTGATTCGCCATTTCTTTGTCCAATTACATATCTAGTTAGTAGCCGATATACCAACTACAGAAGCAACAATGGCGACTTTTGCCGTCATCTGCAAAAGTCACCATTGTTGCTTCTGCAGTTGGTAAATCTCTAGTATATAGGAGATAAAGGATTGGCCCAAGAACACTCCCTTGTGGTACTAAGGCTGTTATTCTTTTTAGTTGGGGGTATTCATTCTCATACTTTACTCGGAAGTGCCTCTCTGATATATGTATATGATTTTAAAATTCGGAAAAATTGCTTCGGAAGATCTCGATGTAGTTTGAATTCTAACCCCTGGTGTTTGTCTTTGTCGAATGCCTACGCTACATCAAGGAATATAGTTGAGCATATTTGTTTGCTTTCTAGTGATTTCTCGATTACATCAGTAATCCGATGTACTTTGTTCTATAGTAGAATGTTTTTCTCTAAATCCAAACTGAAGTGAGGGTATAAGATTTCTTTGTTCGATAATTGGTTTTAATCTTTTAAGAAGAACCTTTTCAAATAGTTTTAATAATGTTGGTAGCAGAGAAATTGGCCTATATGAAGCTTTATCATTCGGAGGTTTGTTCGGCTTAAGTACCATAATTACTTCTGCAACTTTCCATTGTCTTGATACATATCTTAGTCGAGATGCTACATTAATTATATGCACTAGTTTCCTCAACGCTTTCTCCGGTAACACTTTTATTATCTGACCTGTTATAAGATCATATCCAGGAGCCTTATACGCATTCAGATTATTCTGGATTTTCCATTTTAGTTTTTTCAATGTTATAGGTGTAATTTTTATTTCATCCTGTTTATTTATCGGGGTGATATTTTCGAAATAGGTACAAAGGGCTAAATGTCGAAGGGCCGAATGTCGATGGGCCGAATGTCGAAGGGCCGAATGTCGAAGGGCCGAATGTGTCGAAAGGGCCGAATGTGTCGAAGGGCCGAATGTCGAAGGGCTGAATGTCGAAGGGCCGAATGTCGAAGGGCCGAATGTGTCGAAGGGCCGAATGTGTCGAAGGGCCGAATGGGTTGAAGGGCCGAATGGGTCGAAGGGCCGAATGGGTCGAAGGGCCGAATTTTTGTTTTGTTTTTAGAAATATAATTTTTTTTTGTTGTTTTATAACAAAATAAAATATTTTAAGAAAATTAGAATATTTTTATATTTTTTTATTTTTCATATTTTTTTTTATAGAATATTTTGTAATTTTTTTTTTATTAAACACAAATGAATTTCTTATGAATTTATGTATTTTAATATTTTTCATCTTTGAATATTTATGAAATTCCACGTATCCGGTCAGCGATACATTTTGGTGAAGGAAAATTTTATCATGCGCCACCAGAGACATTCGACCCTGTTTATCAGCCTTCTGATAATAGATATATGGTACAAAAAATAAAAAAATAATTAAATTAAATAAAAAAATAAAAAAAATATATTTCTAAACACAAAAAAAAAATCAAAACAAAATCGGCCCTTCGACCCATTCGGCCCTTCGACACATTCGGCCCTTCGACCCATTCGGCCCTTCGACATTCGGCCCTTTGACACATTCGGCCCTTCGACACATTCGGCCCTTCGACACATTCGGCCCTTCGACATTCGGCCCTTCGACATTCGGCCCTTCGACATTCGGCCCTTCGACACATTCGGCCCTTTGAAATTCGGCCCTTCGACATTCGGCCCTTTGATATCATACCATATTTTCCTCTTCCGTTTGTTTCGGGTAAGGTTGGAATGTTTCTTCAAGGTGATTTGCAAACAAATCTGCTTTTTGTTTAGCATTTCGAGCCCAATTTTCTTTATTTTGAATTGTAGGAACCTGAAGTTTGAGTCTTTTAAGATTTTTAGTTGCTTTCTATAATGAATAATCAGTATCTTTTTTACCCAGTTAGAGTTATGAGGTATTTGTTAACTGAATGATTTTTAATATCTTTTATTAGGTATTTTAATTTGTTACACAAATGGTTAAATACCCTCTTATTTTCCGGGTTTCGATATTTTTGCCAATTCTTCCGCGCTTTTCTTTTATTTTTAAGAAGTTCTCTCACTTCCTCTGGATAGCTAGTATTACGTTTCATTTTCGTACTATATTATTAGGAGTGCTATCCCACGCAGCACTTTGGATATTATATGGATGAGTTTATCTAGTTCGTCTTCTATTTGGGCTGTTCCCTGTATTGGGTTCTGCAGACTAATTCTTTCTGTTAGCTGTGTTTGGAAAAGATCCCAATTGGTTTTGAAGCTCGTTAATTTCAGGTTGCTCTCTTTCATAATAATTGTTTGCTAATTATCATAATAACTGGTGGTATCATAATAATCACTATTCTCTATATGGAAATAATTATCTGAAATCCCTCTTGTAATAAAAAGGTCTATAAGATCTGGAGTCTTACTGATATTCGTAGGCCAATAAGTTGGTTTACCGCCTGAGTGAAACTCGCATTTTAGTTGTTTGCCTGCTGCGAACAGTTCTTTTCCTTTAGCAGTCGTTAACCGTGATCCGAAATTGGTGTTTTTTGCATAATAGTCCCCTCCAATTAAAAAGACACTTCCTAGTGTTTTGAGAAGAGTAGTATGATCTACTTGTTTGAGATTGTATCTTGGAGGGCAGTATATTACTGAGATACTACAAGTTTTAATATTGTTTAATTGTATTTTGATTGTTTTGACTTACATGGAAAGTTTCTCGACTTTCAGTTCTTCGTTATGTTTTATATAATCTTTTATGAGGATATAGCTGATCCACCTCTAGCTTTGTTCTCTAGATGTAATGCATGGTAGCAATTATATCCTTTTATTTTACAGAATGAAGTTTTGGTGAAATGGGTTTCTGATATAAGACATACATATATGTATCTATATTATGCATGTTTAAAAATGTATCTAGTTCTTGTATGTGATACAATAGTCAGTTTGCATTCCAGGTTACAATTCATAATGTTTTATTCATTTCTTTTGTTTATAATTCGATTTTATATATTTTATTTAACAAGGTTTTCTTCTACTCTTTTATTGAAATTAGTTTGTGATTCCATTTCTTCTAGTTTGTTCCTGCAGACTTATTTCCTGCGAAATAAGTCTTTTGTTGAAGTTCTTTAGATTGCTCAGTATGTCCTGTAAAACGAGATCCACTTTTAACTGTTTCTGCTCTGATTGCCGAATTATTTGTGCATAAGTAACGTTTTCATTTACTCGCGCTCTTTGTATATAAAAATTAGGATTTGGCGATTTAGACTCCGTGGCAGTACTTTTGTGTATTATTATAATCTTGGCAGTTTTTACATTGAGGTATTAGACGAGTAAACTTTCTCGGTGTTTCTATTTTAACTCTGAGGTTGAGGATAGTCATAATATTATAAATATTTTCGATTTTTTCTTGGGTGTCGAAAGTTAGCATGAATATTGGGAGGCCTCTTCTCATGATTTCAACATTTCCCTCCCTGATTTCTCGTCTCTCTTTTCTGATGATGTTGACTGCATCGATTATTTTCAGGCCTTTGTTTTGCAAGTCCTCAATAATTTCATCTTTTGGACAAGTTAGAAGGAGATCTCTTGCCATTACTTTAATTGGTCGATCATTTTCATCCTCGTAGGTATAGCCACTGGTGACCTTGAGATTTTAATTTGTTACCTAGAGGTTTATAATCTTCAGGCTCTGTTGTGTTTATTTTCCAAATATTATTACTGAGCGATATTACCTTTGAGTCATTTAGTACTACTTCTTTCATCAGCTTCTGAATAGTACCGTAATTTGCTATTCCTAGAATATTGATCGGCTATGGAGCCTGTTTCTTCTTTTCTGGCTAATGCCAGAGAGTGAGTTTTAATTGGTTCAACTTCTGGTGATGATTCAGCTTTCCTCTTGCTTAGGTTGGTTTGTTTTTTGGTTTCTTGTTTGCTCTTTTGGATTTCTGTAGTATCCAATTGGTTTCCCTTTCAAGCTCATCTTCATCAGTGTGATATTCGTCTTGATCTCTGAGTACTTGGAATTGGTTGTTCATTATATATTACTGTTTCCTTTAGCATAAGGTTTTCATTCTTTAGCACGATAACTTCATTGTTCAGCTGCGCAATTAGTTTTTCAATTTTTTCAAATGTATTTATTAACTCCGCGTTGTTTATTATAACTGTTTGTGCACTGAGCGTGGCTTCAGAAGTTGGCTTGAAGCTTTTATGCTTGATAGAAGAGGTATTGTCATTCTCATTATTAAGTTTACACAGTGTTGTGCTCTCTGGCGGTGGAGTTGTTGGTGGTGTTCTATGAAGTGCTGTACTTCTTCTACCAAAGGGCCATTCATTGAATAATGACAAATCGGGGTGGGATCTAGAATCTAAGTTCTGACCCACCTGTGGCCCTATTCTGGCAATTCCCCGGGAATAGGGAATAATTTCTTTTTGTAGCAGCTATTCCCCAGACATTTTTCCCAATTCCCCGTTTTCCAAAAGTTAATTCTGGCGATTGGGGAATACATTTGCGGGAAAATAATTTAATTATTCGCGGTCGACACGCGATCGCAATAAAGCAAGAAAATAGAAAAGTCTAAAAATAGTTTACTACGTTTAATTGGTTTTTGTTGATATTTTAATCGAATTTTACTTAACAATAATTTTTTTTATTAAGTAAAAATTCCATATTGATATTTCCAATTAATATTACCAGTTTTCAGTATAAATTTACAGTCAAAATATTGCTATAAGTATAAAATACAATAAATTTCCGTTCAATTATATTCCCAGTTAATTTTTAAGGGAATAAAACTGCTACAAAATTTAAAATTTCCATTCCCCAGGAATTACCAGAATAGGGCCACTGGAGTATGTTATTGTTTATACCCGACAAGTCATCTTTTTGTTGGCTATCTGCTATACTGTTTCTCTACTTTGTAGGGATTAGATACCAGAACCCTTCGATCCAGAGTACATTGCCTCAGGATGCGCCACATGCACACTTAGAAATTTTGCTGCGATTTGTAATGCAACCCTTGCATTGAGGCTTATACGATGCAATCGTGTATCACATTCTGATCCAAAGCATGCATTAAAAATATTTATGATGCAGTTGCGTTAAAAATTACTGCAGTAGTGCATCGAAATAAAATTTCTATATAATCTGGGGTTAACTATTTTTTGGCGAATTTATAATAATTCGCTAAAGCATTGTGTTTATTTTAAGTATAAACTTTAAATATTGTTCATATATTAGCAGTGTAAGGACGTAAATTGATTTACGTCAATCGAGTTGGATCTGTGGATTTTTCCTTATACTTTAAATACAAAATAATATAAGTGTTAATACAATTATTTGGGAATTTCTAATGTAGTGTGCTTTACTGTTTAAAGCATTGGGCTTTCCAATTTTAATGCCACTTATGATAAAAAATGATGCTTCCAAATGGATATTTAAATTTTTTTTATGCAATGTGCTGTAAAATTTTAATATAACATGTATCAATTTTTAGAAAATATTCCGTTAAAGTTTAATGTAAACTATACAACAAAAATTAATACAATTAGCATTAATATGTGATAAAATGCAACTTGTGCATTAGTTTGTAATGCAAGCTTCCGTAGGATGAATATGTAATGCAATTTGCATTACATAGGTCATATTTTTTCAACTGTGTGGAGGCTGTCAACTAGCACCTCATACATATTATGGTTTTATAATTAAGGCTGTCATTTAATTGTTTCTCGCAGATTTAATAATATTTCAAATTTTTCAATTTGTCTGAATATTTGTGTCGATTCAAGAACCTTCTATTTTTATTTTCTTCTATGCTGCTAATTTTACTAGGAAAACTCGATGCATTTAAGCAAGCAAATTTAAATAAAAAAATTTAAATAATAAGTATAGAAGAAAATATATAAATAGAAGATGTACAAGGAATCGACACCATTATTTTGAACAATTATAACAATTTATTTTGCCCGAAATAATATATTTTACACTGTCAAATATAATAAAGTTTAAACTGGGAAACATTATTGTTGGTTTTAGGACAAGTGAGGACCAACTTCAAGTCTGTTTGTGAATTGCCATTTTTATCTTTGCCTAAAATGTATACTCTGCAGGCAGTCTGAAAGTCATCTTTTTCCATATTTTTTATTCCTTCCAAATAATAGGTTTTCTCAAGGCCCTCAAAATAGGCATTGTTTTCAATGATGACCTTTTCGATAGACCCACATTTCTTACCGCCCAACTATTTCTTCAGGTTTGGAAACAGGAGAGCTAAATCTGGAGAATATGCTGGATGGGTAGCAGTTCGTAGCCCAATTTATGGAGTTTTACCATGGTACCACGTGTGTACCCGTGCATTGTCTTGATGGAACAGCACTTTGTCTTCGCCAAATGCGGTCGTTTTTGCTTCATGTAAAATGTGATGTACCCGCTCAGTTGCGATGCCTACAGTCTCAGCCACTTCACGCACTTTCATTCTCCGATCGTGCAATATCATTCGGTGATGGTTTTTCACGCAAGAAATAATGTTTCTTAATCAGCGCACGAAGTTCATTTTTTTTAATTTTTGATAAAATTCTCGAGGTTGTCTGCTTTCAACGACTGTCAAACACAAACTAAATGGCGCAGCCTGCTCAAAATTTGACAGTAGTCTGTTGATAGATGGCAATTGACGGGAGCAGTGATGACTTATCAAGTGCTTACTTATTAAGTTTATCTAGTGCTGTTCAACATGAATATTCACATCGTGCCGGCTCATTTCGGTGTAAATTTAGCCTAAATCTTCTACATATTAAATGTCCAGTCATGAAATGAAGTTGGGTTAATTTTTTTATGCATACACAATGTACATATTTATACCATATTATACAAAACAAAATATCGTAAACGTCTTAAAGATTTATGTCTCTAGTAATAATATTCTTTTATGTGATTAGAAAACAACGAGTGTGAATTTATATACAGAATACAAATATAAGACTATATATAAAATTTAGCCGGAATAGATTAAGTATATACTTTATATACATAATGAATTCACTTCTTAAGTAGAAGTTGTTGTAAATTTTTATTACGTTTATATTCAAGAATTCTAAAAGATTTTGGAGATTCCTTATATACGCTGTACACGAGCTAGCGTTGAAATAAGAGATGACTATATAAAAATTACTCTTGGATTCTTAATTTTCTATAAAAATGTTTTATTTACTTTGAAATTATTTTATCTTCTAGATCCATACAACAAATAAACAAAGATGGAAATACGCGTATATATAGATTATTAACAAAGGGACCAGCATCATTGTAATAGTATATTTTTCAACTAAATTACCCACCCACTTTAAATGTGAGCACAAAAAATCGATAATGGAACACCCTTATGCGAGTTGGATGTTTATAGGCACAGATGTGTTTTTTATATATTGTACGAGTATTCGATATACGATTAGTCTAATTGCCAAATAGTAATAATTTTTGAGTTTCGGATAATTTGTTATATATCAATCAAACGTATAGCATAACAAAACCATTATAGAAAATTGGCTATAAATTTTAGGTTCTAAATGTATTACTCGTATATACCAACCAACGAAGTGAATTCTAAATAATTTTTGACATTTATGGTTTTTTTTATTATACATTTTTTTGAAAGCATATATGCCGAATTTTGTAAATATATATTTTTTACAATACCTTTCTAAAAATGATACCACAAATTTTTTTTGAAAATGAAAATTAGAGCTCAACAAATTATGGGACTGAGAGAAATAAAAAACAATAAGTGATAATTTCTATTGAACAAAAATGGTGTAACTTACCAACGTACCAAAAACTTACCAAAAACGACCGTGTGAAAATTGAAAGTTAATGTAAAATAAAAATGCAACTAGGACATAGGGTGGTAGCCAAACTTAGTCGTGTAAAGGCGGCAGTTCACCATATCACTTACAAGCAATTCTCTTGACTAAAACTTATAATACATGAGTTGATAATTGATTGCAATGGGGGACATTAATAAATTAAATCGTTATAAAATTTTGTAAAATAATTTTTTTTAAGTGGTTTTGTAATACCAAGTGTTTGAAATGGAAGGATTGTAGAATATGAGTGCGGGGCGAGTATGGGCGCAGGGTTGAAACCCCGTGAATCATTAATCATTTTGTGGAAACATGTTTTTATTTATTTATTGGAGAGATGCGGCTGCCTCATTAATGAGGTTACATAATCATGTTCAATTATGTGGATTAATGTGTGATTAGTCTATTGAATCGTAACCAAGTTTCCATCAGAGCTGCTGAAAGAAGCAGACTCTGATGGATGAAGCATACTAGCATGCCAAAGGAGACGGAATGATGCTGTTCCTTTTTAAAAATACTTTTATACTGGTTCTTTGCGGTCACCCAAATTTGTGGTAACGCAATCAAATCTTGCTTTTGACGTGGATGATGTTAAGGGTGTTATTTTAGAGGTTCACACCTTTAAGTTGGCACCACTGTTTTGTTTGACAACCGATTTGACAGCTGACATTTGCTTTGTCAATAGTTTGATTTGCCATTTCATAATGAATAGACTCACGCCAGAGCAATGCTTACATATTGTTGAAATTTTTTATCAAAATAATGGTTCTGTTCGCCAAACGCATCGTGTATTATGTCCATTTTACGGTCGTCAAATTCGTCTATCGGAGAGGGTAATTCGGTTAATTATGGATCGTTTTCGCACCACGTATACTTTAAATGATGTACAGCGTAGCATTAAGCAAGACCGATATCAATCAGTTCGTCGTCGTTCTCAGCAACTGGAATGATGTGTCCATCCACTTTATGGAAAATTTTATCTATGGATCTTGGTTTACGTGCTCACAAAATTCTGTGCTTTGGCAAATCCTTTGCCAAAACACCATTACATCCAGAGAATTTCAATGTTTGGTGGTATTTATGGGCTGCGGAATCATTGGTCCATATGTCTTCAAAAATGATGATGGGTGGAATGTTACAGTCAATGGTGAACGGTATAGAGACATGATTTCTAACTTTTTGTACCCCAATTTCCTGACACAAATCTTGCTGATACGTCGTTCTAACAGGACAGCTTCACATGCCTCACAGCGTGTGATCTGACTCTATTAGATTGTTTTCTTTGGGGATATGTTAAGACACTTGTCGCCGATAAACCAGAGACGATTGAATACTTGGAACACAACATTCGGCGCGTTATAGCGCAATGCGGCCGCAATTGATGCGAAATGTGTGTGAAAATTGGACATCCAGATTGTGCCATCTTCGCGCCAGCCGCGGCGGTCATATGGCCGAAATCATATTCAATAAATAATTTATAAAATTATCTATACAATAAAGCTAGTTTCACTGATATTCAAAAAGTTTTTCATTGTTCTCTTTTAATTTAAAATTGTGAATCTCTAAAAAAACACCCTTTAGTTATTGTCGCATTATCTTTCTCTGCCCCACGCCTCACCATTTTTTTGTTCAATGAAAAATTTGAAAAAAAAGTTATCCTTTATACGAGGGTGTTAGGACAAAGATGGTAAGGTTTTTCAAATTTGTGTTTCTACGTAATCTCCTTTTAGTTCGATACACTTTTCCCAACGTTTCTGCCATTTCTTTAAGTTCTCCAAAAATACGATTTCTCAAATTCTTCAAAATACGCTTCTGTCTCAGCGTTAACGTCCTCGTTTGAGCTGAATTTTTTTTCTCCAAGCCATGTTTTCATGTCGAGCGAATACGGTATGTGTGGCAGTAATTTGTAGCGCAGTTCATACAATTTGAAATCGACAATTCCGGATAAATGAAGGTTGGAATGAACAATAGCGGCATCAATCGGGCCGACAGCTTTCTCACACTTATCTGATCATTGAAAATATTAATTGCCGTTCCGTACGAAATGCCTACGGCCTTTACTTCGCGCACTTTAATTTGGCGATCAACGAGAATCAGTCCGTACACCTTAACTACGAAGTATGCCTTAATTTAATTTGAAGTCATAAAAAGTTTAATTAGATGATTCAATAAATTTGTGTGAAATTTGGCTGTAAAATGTATACCAAAAATGTATACCATATACATAAAATGTATACCACAAAAAAATATTTGAATAAATGGAATAAATTAAAACAAAGTGAAACGTATCGATGTTGGTAATAACACCAATTTTGCTGATGATGAGTGTGTGAGCAACAGAACCATAAGTGATCCAGATGACAGAAGATTTACGACAACTATTTTATTTCCAGTGAGCGTGTTACAGACGACGAGGTTGAAACACCGATTGTTATTCTCTCTATACCGAAATAAAAAGTCTTTTTCCTCAGAGGTAATATTTTATATTTTTTCTTCCGATTCATTCGGTGATTTTCTTTTAACTCCCGTTCAATACACGATTTTCTTCTATACTAAAACAAAAAAACTCCGCATTCTTCTTTTTTTTTTAATTATCGCTCGCTTGCTTATTGTAAATTATTAACTAAATAATTTACAACAAGTTATATAAAACTAGACGCGTTCCGTTGATATTCATTAAGGTGCCGTAACATCCTGGCCCTCTTGTGAACCACCTTTCCCTTGCTCTACAAATACAAATTTTCCAGAAACATCCATCCCATCACAGAAACCATTCCAGGAAAAACTGTTTTTAATAATCCCTAAGGAAAACAGGCATCGGATGTGGCTACCTCCTCATTGTCCATTGGCAACAAACATAATTGGGTGATTTGATGAACTAATTCACTCTTCTCTGTCCTTACCTTGGACGTTCCTACTTTTTCATCTTCTGAGGGAAATACTTCAATAATTCTAGCCATCATCCATTGACTAGGTGGTGTTATTTCATTTTTAACAAACACCATATCTCCAATTTTTAACGATCTCTCTTCATTCGCCCATTTATTAAGACATTGCTGTTTGGTGATGTATTCTTGCGATTATCTCACCCAAAATTCTTGTTGTGATTTTTGAAATTTCTGCCAAGCAGACAACCGGTTCAGTGGTATTTCTCTAGTAATGTTTCATAGGATGTAATAACCGGTCGACCAGTCCGAAAATGACCCGGTGTTAATGTCGATAAATCCATTGGGTCATTACTTATAATTAGTGTCAATGGTCTCGAATTCAAATATGCCATAATCTTGGCCAACAACGTACCCAACTCCCCAAATGTAAGAGAAACTTCTACACAACTATGCTCCTCCTACCCTTCTCAAATGATGCTTAATCGATTTGACGGGCTGCCTCCATATACCAAATGCCATCTCTGGCCTCATAACTACTAGATTGCTCCTTATGACCGATCAAGTCATTCTCCTCAAATTCACGTCTGCTTTTTGATTTGTAATGCAAAAACTGCTTAAACTAGATAAGTGTAGGTAAACTACCTACAGCATCACGATTACGATGATGTTCCCAAGAATCCAATAAGTACTTAGGCTTTTGACGATACAGCATTACCATTTTCTCGAACAACTTGAAATGCCGCCTTAACCTTTCCTTTCGTAATCGTAAATCAGAACCCGACAATAGCTCAAAAGTGCCACTATCTGATATTTCCATAAAAAAACGTTTCAATGACTCAATATGTTGTTGCCGAACGATATACAGTCGTTCTTGATTCAATTGCCCATATGACCATAGCCTATATCTTCAGCAATTATTTCATAATCCTCCGATTGGAGATCCTCGAAGTTCATACTGTTTC
This sequence comes from Nephrotoma appendiculata, assembly GCA_947310385.1. Classification (NCBI taxonomy): domain Eukaryota; kingdom Metazoa; phylum Arthropoda; class Insecta; order Diptera; family Tipulidae; genus Nephrotoma; species Nephrotoma appendiculata. The sequence goes on from OX371224.1 coordinate 248,963,907, forward strand.
TTTGAAAAATTACAACTCAAACAAAAAAATTAGTGAAATTAATTCTTTAACGTGACGACAGCCACTCTTGCTGTGACCTGTCTCAAATAAATGTTAACTCCATTCATCCTCTATCCATTATCTCATAGTTAAAGGAGCACAAATTCTATTTCTTCTGTCATAAACAATTTTATTTATTTCATACAAAATTCAACCCAAATTCCACTCAATCATCACAGTGTGGATCGATCCACCACCAATAAACGGCGTACAACTAAATGTACCTAACTCACAGTGCGGCTCTTTCCGTCACCAATACACGGCGTACTAATATATGTGTACCCAACTCACAGTTCATTCATACTTGGCATGTACTTTATTCACCATAAAACAATGATTTTCTTACCCTTTCTGTTCGCTTTTTTCATCCAACACGTGCTTCTGTACAACTTTTCTCGATTTATTTTTATACGACACTCGCTCACACACTCCTTTTAATTCAATTTACAACTTTACTTCGTTTTTTCTTTTGACACAACTACGCTCTATATCTTTATTTAACTTGATCTTTATTTTATTAGTCTGAATTTTTCCCTTTATTAGACTAAGTTTTCGCTAAACGTCCCAAATTCTTGTGGTTTTCTGATACCATATGTTCTCAACCGAAATAAAAAGCCTTTTCCTCAGAGGTAATATTTTATATTTTTTCTTCGGATTCATTCAGTGATTTTCTTTTAACTCTCGTTCAGTACACGATTTTCTTCTATACTAAAACAGAAAAACTCCATTCTTCTTTTTTTTCAATTATCGCTCGCTTGCTTAGATTGTAAATTATTAACTAAATAATTTATAACAAGTAATATAAAACTAGATGCGTTCCGTTGCCGTTGATAGGCATTACGGTGGCCGTAACACCGATTCTAATATCGACTTCTCTAATGCATTCGTCAGTACTGAAGAAAACCTACCTCTACACGAATTTTTGAAATCCACGACACGCGAATTTAATATAAACCAACATGCGCGTAAGCCATTGATAAACTATTAAAATAAAAGTGTTGGTTAATTTTTTTCCAGTTCAGCTATAGTAACGTCGTAGAAATATTTTAGGACAAAGCAATTTAAATGCGGTTTTGTGCTATAAAACTTTTAAATATTACACCCAGTGTTCCCTTAGATTTTCCGTAACATGCGTGTTTTTCGTTTGAATTGAGTCTAGTACAAAGTAAAATATTGTTTAGGACAAAGCCGAAACTAGTATGGCTGGAAATTAGAAATAATCCGAACATATATACACAACATATGACACGTTAAAAACACCCAGTCGCAACTTTTTTTTGGTCACCACCAGGAATCGAACCCAGGACCCCCAAATATCAAAGCAAGCACTCTAATTATAAAGCTAAGTTAGGGCGACAAACACCCTTTCCCGCCGCACATAAGGATTTTAAGTAGTGTTTTTCCCCAAAAATGTCTAGAGCCTAGAAAAATGCACCAAATTGAGTATTTTTTTTTAAATACTCTTTATGAGATTCTTAAAAGATCCCTCATGAGTATTTTGTCTGAAATTTTTTTGTATGCATAGAAATCACTAAAACTAATGTGAAATGTTTTCAGTTAAAAAGCTGAAAACATTTCACATTAAAATGACTTCAAAAATGTATGGAAGGCTACTGACGCCAGGTGTGAATCTTCTGTTGCTCATGTATATGGATTATGATCTCAGCTACCATAAAAGCATACACCCAGGGTAGTTACAGAGGGGTTTTTCTAACACTTTTGTTTAAAAACTGAAAACATTTCACATTAAAATGACTTCAAAAATGTATGGAAGGCTACTGACGCCAGGTGTGAGTCTTATGTTGCTCATGTACATGGATTATGATCTCGGCTACCATAAAAACATACACCCAGGGTAGTTACAGGGGGGTTTTTCTAACACTTTTGTTAAAAAACTGAAAACATTTTACATTAAAATGACTTCAAAAATATATGGAAGGCTACTGACGCCAGGTGTGAATCTTCTGTTGCTCATGTATATGGATTATGATCTAAGCTACCATAAAAACATACACCCAGAGTAGTTACAGGCGGGTTATTCTAACACTTTTGTTAAAAAACTGAAAACATTTCACATTAAAATGAATGGAAGGCTACTGACGCCAGGTGTGAATCTTGTGTTGCTCATGTATATGAATTATGATCTCAGCTACCATAAAAACATACACCCAGGGTAGTTACAAGGGGGTTTTTCTAACACTTTTGTTAAAAAACTGAAAACATTTCACATTAAAATGACTTCAAAAATGTATGGAAGGCTACTGACGCCAAGTGTGAATCTTATGTTGCTCATGTATATGGATTATGATCTAAGCTAACATAAAAACATACACCCAGGGTAGTTACAGGGGGGTTTTTCTAACACTTTTGTTTAAAAACTGAAAACATTTCACATTAAAATGACTTCGAAAATATATGGAAGGCTACTGACGCCAGGTGTGAGTCTTATGTTGCTCATGTACATGGATTATGATCTCAGCTACCATAAAAACATACACCCAGGGTAGTTACAGGGGGGTTTTTCTAACACTTTTGTTAAAAAACTGAAAACATTTCACATTAAAATGACTTCAAAAATATATGGAAGGCTACTGACGCCAGGTGTGAATCTTGTGTTGCTCATGTATATGGATTATGATATCAGCTACCATTAAAACATACACCCAGGGTAGTTACATAGGGGTTTTTCTAACACTTTTGTTAAAAAACTGAAAACATTTCACATTAAAATGACTTCAAAAATGTATGGAAGGCTACTGACGCCAAGTGTGAATCTTATGTTGCTCATGTAAATGGATTGTTGATCTCAGCTACCATAAAAACATACACCCAGGGTAGTTACATAGAGGTTTTTCTAACACTTTTGTTAAAAATTTGAAAACATTTTACATTAAAATGACTTCAGAAATATATGGAGTGCTTTCAACGATGGCCGTTTTTTTGATGTTGCCCTGTGTTTGCATAATGATGATTATGATAATTTAATTATGTTTTGAGAGCGCTTACACTATACATACGTAAATCGTTTTTTAAAGAAAATTAACTTTCATCGCTTCAAAATGTTTAAACATACATTTTCTCTTCTTTTTCATAAATTCTCTGATTTTTCATAAAATTTTCAGCTGAGAATTTTTAATTTGCATAAAAATATCAAAAATTTTCTGCTGGTGTAAAAAAATATCAGCAGAAAAAATTTCATTTTTGTGATAGTGATGCCTCTAGCGGTGAATATCAAAACACATTTTTTCTGCTGGAAATTTTCTGCTATCTTATACAGCATGCGTTTCGAGCGGATCCGGTCAATTTTAATGATTGATTGAACAAAATGCCAATACTCGCTGGATGTCTTCTGGCTCGATGTGTGGAGTAAATATGAATGTACTATAATCACTAGAAGTTGAGTCTTTATAATTATCAATGTCTTCTGCTTTATAAACAGATTGGGAAAACTCAGCAAACATGTTGGTTATGATCTGTGGATCACAAGAGTTTTGATTATCAAATTTCATAATGAGGTTGGATAACCATCACTTTCGCGTTTGGTTTTAAAAAATTTCCAAAAGTGTCTGGGATCGTCTTTTATTTTATCATTTAGATTACGAATTTAGCTTCTGTATCTCAGTTCAAAATAAAATTCAAAATTTTGGTTATAAGCAGTAAATTTCTGTTTACTATCCTAGGAACACAATTTAAGGTTTTCTTTATAAGCCTTTTTTATTTTCAAGACTGATAAGTTGATCGTCATTCCATGGAGGATATTTGTTCGGTTTACTCATAAACATGGGAATGAATAAATCAATTCCTTTAAATAAATGTGTGTAAAATTTTTCTATAAGATAATATTATATTTTTTTATACGATTAAGATTATAATTTTTTTTATAAGATTAATAATGTTTTGGTCTATCAGCTGCAGCAAAATGGTACAATTTGGTAGAAAGTACATATGAGGATTACATTTATAGTTATTTAATTGTTATACCTGATTCACGGGGATAACATTCACCGTTGTCCAATAAAAGATCCTTGCGTAAAACCTTCCACGTCCATTTCAGCCATTTTGTCGTCCTCATCAACACTCTGTACAGTAGCAATATTTTCCTTGATACGCACTCTTCGCATCCGATTTGATGGATTGATGCCCAATAACGTGAAGTTGGTGCAAAACTTTGCCACAATGACTTGAATTGCTTGCTCAGTAGGTCGAATATGATATCCATAAAATGGACGAAGTGCGCGAAACACATTTTTCACTGAACACGAATTTTGATAATAAAATTCAATAATTGACAACAATCGACTTTGTCAGATGTCGTGTCGAAAACATATACCTGACATACCAAAATGAAAAAATCATCCTTTATATTTGATCAGGAACAGGACCCATCTCGTTAGCCTGGTTTTGAAATTTTAATACAAATGGGGTAACTGCTGGCCACCCCGCTACTGGTACAAAATTTCGAATCGTCGTTATGTTTTCCTTTGTCTTCTCATACATTTTTTTCGCTTTTCACACAAAATACATGATTAAACCAGTCACATTTTGAACCCGACGATTGCAAAACCATTTTACAGAGCATTTTCCATTTTTAGAAATTCTGCAGCTTTTAAATATTTGAGGTTGCCTAGACCTATTTCTATATTGACATAAGAACTTTTTATACTTTTCTGGTTATGTTTTGTACGTGTAATTGTCGAACAATAAACATTGCAATGCCAATTTATTCGCCGATACCCCATAATTTAGTTGGTTTATAATTTCTTGTTTTTTAATAATTTTCAACGATCTTCGTTGAATTTTAGAAGACATTTTACTAAACTTATTTATTACACCGCACTGCAATACACAATGTTTTATTCTGATTATTTGAAAGATGAGAACATTGTACTGTTGATCCTTGAACTGTATTCGTTTGGAAACGGTAAAAAAACAATTATATCGTCGAGCCAAGTTAGAGCAATCCAATTTTTAAATTCAATGACCATGTATCAAACAGATATTGACCGCGCACTGATTAAAACTGAGAACGACGGTATATGTAATGAAATAAAAAAATCAAGAGTGAGACTAATATATACGTATGCGCAATACAATTTTATCGAAACAACTCTAGACATTATATCATAACATTATGTAGGTAATAGTTTAAAAGAGCAAACCGGATCTGAACAAATGATGTAACAATCAAAATTATGTTTTTTTTATTTGTTGCTCAGATGAAAAATTGCAAGTATCATGTAGCTAAAACCGAGCCCGCACTGTATTTTAATTATTTATTTGTGATAACGTTGATCATTGAAATTAATTGGATTAGTTTTAATAAATCCAAAAAACAAATACTTTTATTCAATGCCACCCCCTTTCAAATAAATAATTTAATTATAACCATCATTTTATGTATCAAATATAACAATGACGACAGTTATCTCCATAAAATCAACATTTTATTATAAAAAATCCCATTCGTTATAGTTAAAATCATTTTACGTCAATAATTGTAATTTGTTAGGGAATACAAGCGAAGCTTATATGAGTTTTTAGATTTACCTACATACTAAGATCGTATACAAAATCACAGCTAAGTATTTGGTTGTGCTCAGAACAAATAAATTCTTAAATAAATAAATAAAAACTTAACTCTTTAGAACCTATAAAAAAATACTTTTAATGGCTACCAAATTTAAATAAATTTTTATAACTTTTAAATTTTAAACAAACAAATCGTATAAAAAACATTTAGTATTAAAATATACGTGTGTGCGTATTAAAACTACTGTAACTATTTATCTTACATGATTTTGGTGCGCCAATCATTAAACATCGATAAAACGTCTAACGTCAAAATAATTAGAAATAGAAATTTAGAATTTTTGGTTTTATTAAAGTAATAAAAATACTCGAATGTTGTTCTCATACTTTGGATAATTATATTATGGGTGAGATTATACGGGTTATAAAAGCCACTAGAATGCTATAAAAATTTTAAAAATTGCTGGTATAGAATATTTAATATATGTGAACATGAGGTATAGTATATAGGTAACTTGTTTGCAATACAGATAGTTAAAGAAATAAAAGATATACGATTGGTCAACTATCTGTGGGGAAATAAAACTGCCACCAGATAATATCAGTTCTAAGAAATTATTTCGTTTCTTCATATCGTAAAGCGTATAACCAACATGTATAAGTGATATAAATATACGTTAAAATTCACACTAACATCGGCAAACAATAAATTTTTTCTAATTGTGGTTATTCCGTTAAAGTTAAACATTTATGTATGCAGATATTTGTAAAATCGATGAGAATATTATCTTAAAAAAGGAATATTGATATTTGTTAATCTACAAATTCTTTAAATTTGTTTTAATTTATTGTATGCAATATATTAAATCTATATGGCGCCTTAAATATTATTCTTTTAAATCTTTAAATAGTAATAAAATTGCCAAATAGTTTATTTCGAGTGTGGGATTTGAATTAACGCCTTTTTCTTATAAGCCGAGTACATGGTAATTTTTTGAATTGTATCAGGGTGGCAATATGAACCAATTTAAGCAGACAATTTTATTATACGAACACTTAAAGTGTATTTGAGGAAATTGTCTCTTTCATTATGCTTTCAGAAATTGCTTAAACGGTGGCTCATATTTTGTATGTTTTTTCAAAGAAAGGCTATCTATCGTAACATAATGCATATGCAGTATAAGATAGTGAAAATTAAAAGAGGCAGCACTATCATATTAAAAATGTCTGCCTGTATTTTAAAACTAGTAAAAATTTTCAATTAATATTTTGAATTTTTGTACTCTAGATTTCACCGTAATTAAAAAAGTTTTCATTAAATTATCGAATTTATTTGTCATCTTTTAACCATTCACAATGAAATTTGGTTTGATTATACATCGGCAAAAAATTGCACAACTAATTTGTACTTTTCTTTTATAAGTAAAAATATCTTTGAAATCGGGGTATACTTTGTGAAAGAGCTCGGAATAATTTTGAATTCGGTTTTTGCTTCAAGTTTCGATTTGTTCAACAAATAGGTAAGTAAGTAAGTTATGAAATTTTCTGGCTGGTGAGTGTATATCGATTGTCAATGAAAATTCGATAGTTCATGGTAGACCTGTATTATTATATTATCATAAATTTTCTAATAGATAAAATAATTTGAACGTTCGTTTGCATTTACCGTTTTTACAAGTATTCCTCGATATAATTCTGGAATCTAGTAACAAGATTAACATTATAATATTGGGGGATATTAATGTCAATTTAATAAACTTTATACGGAACGTTACACATATCAAACAACACTAATAGCTCACGGTTTCCTTGGTTTAATAAATGGCCAACTATAGAGCTCAATCATGTATTTGTTAAATCGGTTAAGAATTATGCGTTCGAAGTTGATAACCTACCTTTGGGTATTACCAATTACAACTTAATTAAACTAACTATATCAAACTCAACTTGTCGCAAGATTACGTTAGGCATTAATGCGGATTATCCTAGAGTAAATTATGATATCCTTAAAAATTCTTGCTATTCGAAACTTGGGATACAGTTTGTTGCGACGTTGACTGAAACTTAGGCTTCGAAAAATTTCTTAACATTCTTAAATCGGATATCGTTTCTTCCCATTATACAATAGCTGTTGATAACATATTACAAAACTCAACGGATGAAGTCACATCTTTTACGTCAAACAAAAAAAAGCTTCACAATAGCTTTAGAAGAAACTAAAGTGCAATGCATTCAATGGTAGACTACAAAAACTTGTTAAAAAACTAATTCATGAGATACTAGGAAAAAACTTAGGCCAAAGTCCAATAACCCGGATTAGAAAATTAGACACAGTCAATGTTTAACAATACCACATTATCCACCGATCCCCATGAATTCTCAAGATATATACAACGGTTCTTCCAATGGTTATATGACTCATATTTAAATCCCGTAATCCCGGGATTTTTTAAAAACAAATCCCGGGATTTCATAAAAATATAAATATAATTTAATAGTTCTCTTAAATTTATTAATTGTCAGCTGACCAGTAACAATTTTAGTTTATTCCTTATATTTATATCCTCCTCATATTATATTCTGTTTAAAAAATACTTATCATTGTGTAATGTATAAAACTAAATAAAACTGTGCTTCCCCGTTATTTTTAACAAATTCGACACCATACGAGTATTTTTTCTTTACCCCTGAGATATACTCGACGTGACCGACGTGACCAACAAAAAATAAAAAGTTGAAATATATGAATTTGCACTACAGCGATTGTACTCGAAGCGACTCAGAAATAACAAAAAAAATGTTGATTCAACTTTGACTTTTTGTTGTTGTACAATATAAAGTGACATCTCACATAAATTTTATGAACTAAAATCTACTACATTATGAAATTTCATTTTGACGTTTCATTAATCATTTTTCTGTTGTCATCCATTACCATCCGAGCAAACAAAATAGTTAAAAATGTTTGAAGAAAAACTAATTCAATTGGTAAAACAGAACCCAATTTTGTTCAATAAAGCCTCAAGAGGCTACAAAAATATTAAAAGTAAATTTGAGGTATGGAGAAAATAGGAGAAGTCTTTTAGTTCTGTAACCAACTACAGTGAATCGCATGACACGCCAACCGAGTGGGATAATTTGTCGACGACGATCACTGACGACTGTGAAGAGCCCCGTAATATAAAGAAAAGAAAACGAACCGAGCCCGATAGTCCTGATATATCACAAGCTACTAAAACGACATTAACCGAAATTAGCGATTTCATGCACAATGAAAATGTTCCGCGGCCAAATTCGGATGATGATGCTTTTATAAGAATTCGTTGTATCTATGACGGGCTGGAAGCATCATCAAAAAGAGAAGCACTCTCTCATATGCTACAGTATTTGTGTGAGTTACAGATTCGTGACATAAGGGACGCAGGTTTTATGTAAGCCTTGGGTGTCGTGTTATAGTTGCACTTAGCCAATATTATTACATATAAATATATTTTATTTTATACGTGATGAATACGTGATAGGTACGGTATATTTAAATATGTGATTGAATTATTTTATTATTTTTAATTTTATTATATTGAAATATACATTTTGTTACATAAACGTTTTACTTTATTTTATTTTGCTGCCATATCGCACCCTGATTATTAAAGTATTCTGATAAATTATCACGCATTTTAAATATTTGTTTGGTTGTGTTGTTGGACCCTAGTTTCAGGTTATCTCTAGAGAAAGTGGTTGAGTCAACCTCATTTCTCCATTGCCCTGTAACGATGTTACCAGCACTATCTTCAGTATCAACATAAAATGACGGACAACAAATTTTGACACACTCAAGTTATTGAGCATTAAGAAATTGTGCAATGCGACCGTTCTGCCGTACTAAACATAAATGACTTAACTGCAAAAAATGAGTTTTGAGATAATCGATGTAAAACTTTTGAAACTTGTATCTTTTCTGTGTTAAATTGAAATAAATATTTCTTAATAACAGGTTTGTGTTTTTTTTTTAAATTTATTGTGTTAATGTTAAAAATAGAGATTAACAATAGCTATCGAATGGCATCATTAACTCAATTTGGCCAAAAATGCAGTTAAGTCATTTATGTTTAGTACGGCGGCGTTGCTAAAACAATCTAAGATAGGTAAAAGAAAATTTTAATGAATGTATGTACATATTTAACTGTTTATAGGACATTTTTACTTTTTTGGCGTTATGTGGCAAACAATTTATGCTTGTGCGCAATATCCTCCATCTTGCTACTAATATACCAAAAGCGTTTTCAATTGTAACTCTTCTTCGTGACACCCTATAATTAAATACCTTTTTTCACGAGAAAGGATTTTGCCTGGATAAGGCCTCATTAAATTTGTTTTCAACGGAAACGCTGGATCTCCAATAAAATAATGTGGGAATTTATGAGTAGAATTTTTTAATTCCCTATCATCCGGCAATGGTAATTGCCCCGAAGAGAGCTTTTTGCCAAAAACACTTTGTGATAAAATGCCTAAAAAAATATATATAGAGACATTTTATTATAAATTTTTATATGTTTACCGTGTTTTCTATCAATGGCACCAACACAGTTTGGCAAATTCCACTTATTTTGGAATCCCTCCTCAATTTGGCGGTAGTCTTGAACGTTTGGTCCGGAGACATACAATGGCGATAAAATTTGCCATATGATATCGCACGTTTCCAAAATAATAACTCGGGCTGTCGCTCTGCCTATTTTAAAACTCCATCCAAGGAATTGATGGGTTACGCCCTGGGATAGATATCTGAAACCAAATGTATAAATTTAACATAAAGGATTTTAAACAATAATAATTGAATCATAATACTTACGAGAGGGTAATAACTAGCCATTCCTCAGCAGTTGTTGTTAAAGACGTATTTCGCTTAGCCAAACCAAGCTTTAATATGGATAAAAGCTGTTCAAAAATTGGTTTCGTCATCCGAGTATATTTGAAGAATTCTTCCTCATTATTTTTTATTTGACCAAACCCCACCTTATAAAACCCGTGAAACGATTTATCCGCGTTATCGGGCCTTCGAAAGTACCGCCGATATCTTCCACCAATTTTCTTTTTGTTTTTTGAGATATCGTATTTAATTGCTAACAGGTACGCCAATAATCCGGCTTTAATCACTTTTAATTTTTTAATGTTTTTCGTTTTATAATCCATTTCAAGTTTTTAGGTTTTCACAAGAATATTTTCGTAAACGTCAAAAACAAAATATTTTTATTTTTATTAGCTATCAAAAACGCGACTCAAAATACTCAGTTTATCTTGGATACTTCGCTAGTAACGTTTTTGACATTATTCGGCGTCTTAGTAACGTCGAGTATATCTCCGGCATTAATCAGAAAACATTCAGACTACTTGTTTACTGATTTTCCCCCTTTTATAAAGCTAAAACGTTCATTCGCGTCTAACTTCACGTGTTGCTTAATTGCAATTCCGCCGACAAGTGTAGAATCGGAGCAGGCATGTTCGGCGGCAGGAATTGTAATTTCTAAGCTGCGGAACAGAATAGGAGACCGCTCCATCGATACTATTTGTTTTTTTAAAGTCATATTTTAAGAATAATGTGAAAGATAATGTTTAAGATTATGTTTCGCGTCTTACCTAAGCTGTGACAAATAATGTTTTTTCTTTTTAATATAAATTTTCATTTATTTTAATATAGATATACGCGTAGATCTTTGAATAAAAATATTTCTTAGGTAACGGAATTATTTAAAATACGTATATATTTTTTTGTTAATTTGCATATAGCCTTAATTCCGGGAACGAGATCCCGGGATTTAAAATAACTCAATCCCGTAATCCCGGGACTGGTAAAATGGTCCGGGATTGCAATCACTAAATACAATCGATTGAATTACATCCGAAATTAAAAAATTGAAAAACAAATCATCCTAACGTATTGATAAGATTGACAATTTTTTAGTGAAAAATTGTTCTTGGTATTTGTTAGATATTTTGAAATAACTGTTTAATTTGAGCCTGCGGATGGAATCTTTCCAGACGTATTTAAACTAGCTCTAGTAATACCGCCTTATAAAAAAATGAGTTGGAGCTTAATAACTATATCCCCATAGCTCTTTTATGTATATTTTCTAAACTATTCTATTCTAGAAAATGGTGAAGCGCAGCCTGCCCAATTATCTCGGTAAAATTAAATTTTTAAACGAGAAACAATTCGGTTTCACAGCGGCGAAATCTACTGAAGAGGCATTGTTGTACTTTCTAGGTAATATTTATTTGGCCATAAACAAATCTCAAAAATTAATTGCTTTATTTCTAAATATATCCAAAGCATTCGATATATAGTGTTGATCACCACAATCCGCTGACGAAATTGAGATTCATAGATTGGTTTGTTAGTTATTTTAAAAATCGTCGCCAAATGGTTAAAGTGGGAACCTCTATCAGTGACCCAGATATCTTTAATTGTGGTGTTCCCCAGAGTTCTGTGCTTGGACCCCCGCTATTTATTATTTACTTTAATTCCATTTTCGAAATAAATCTGTTGGGTAAGACCACAGCGTTCGACGAAGAGTAGGCTTTGAGTTATTCATTTGATTGCAATCCATCAGAATTTCAACTTGCATTACAAAGTGATTTATCAAGCTTAGTAAATGGTTCTACTACCACCGGTTGGATGTAAGCGATTTATCTAGAGTTACGAATTTTACACGACCTAACGTAGGAATAGTCCCAAATATATTGGCGTTTCATAGTTACTTATGCAACAGAAATCCCTGCTCTCCACAATGTTGTCAACTTTTAGGTGTGAATGAGTTTAAACACTGGGCCTAATTGTTGACTCGCAGTCAAATTGGGGTTCTCACCTTTACAATGCCAGGAAAAGCGTTATCGCTGGAGTTTATAAGTTTTACTACCTGAAACCGTTCTGCTCCCAAGCTTCATTAAGAAAACTCTATCATGCCCTGGAGGAATCGATAATTATATATGGCATCTCTAGTTGGGGTGGGTTATTTTTCACAAATTGAAGATCTCTATATTTTCACCGAAACGGATTGTTAAATTAACCGTTCAAGGACAAACACAGTTTCACTTTTCCGTGAGCTCAGGTTTCTACTATTAAGGTATTTATACGATTTTAAAGCGTTGAAAATGTTTTTTAATCGCAGTCATAGTTTTCACAACCGTGTAGTACAAACTTATAACATGAGAAATCTAAACATCTTTGCTCGTGTGCGATGCAATAATGAAAATATAGGCGTTTTTATCACTTTATGGCACCTTACTGATTTCATGTGTTACGAAAGCGTTAAAACTTCTCACAACCGCAGAGCGCAAATACATGTATTATAAATTTGACAAAAAGCAATTTTGTATAAATTACTTACATCGTATTGGCATAGTTCAATCCCCAAAAAACTACCCCTAACGACATACAAATAATTAACAATCATTTTCGTTGAACCACGAATTTCTGCTAATATTTATTCAATGGTTCTGGAGTGGTACTGGAAGTTTGTACAAAATACCAAAATAAAATACTACTACTATGTTGGTTGTACAAGAAATGAGTGCCCCTGAATTTATAAAGACAGCCCACACCCGCAAAAGACGATTAACACCCACAAAATTTAACTCCACCATAGAGGTTTTTTACCTTTACGACAATTGTAAAAGCTATGGATTTTTTCATTATTTATCTCTCTCTCTCTCTCACTCTCTCTCTGGCACTATATCTCGTCAAGTGTTTTACGAGTATATGATTATAAAACCCAATTTGGCCGCCTCAAATGAGGTTTTATAATCATATTTTCATTTCGGATAATGAGTGATTAATTCATGATTGATCGTAAACCAGCCGTGAAAAGTTACCCCTTGTCACCACCGGGAATTGAACCTAGGACCTTTGGTCGCTGGAGCAAGCAGGCTGACTGCGCTTTGGCTACGGAGCCATTTATCTCCATGTTTAAAATGTTGTAACTTTTTATTCACTTCACCGATTTTAATGTTTTGTATGTCAAAGTGCAAATTAAAATGTCACCTTTCAAACACATGTTACCCGATAAGATCAATGGTTACTGAGATATATGAGATATACTTCAATAAGCGACTCTTTATCTTTATACTGTATTATACTGCTTATCCCCTTCAAATGTTTTCCACAATATTTAAGTCAGGCGAGTACGGGGGGCCATTTAAATCACTTGGCGTTCTTCTTGGGAGTACCACTTGTTTTCATGTCATATGCTTTTTCCCAAATTAAAGCCGATTGTTTAATGGTGGCCTTCTTTTAATTTCCATTCGTCTTAAATCTTTAGCTTTCTGTATAGTGCGACGAACGGTTTGCACAGAGACATTAACACCGGCTTGCACCTTGATTCTGCGAGCCGGTTTTAATTTTGAAACCGAACAGCATTTCATATGTATTCCATAGTTTTCAGGACTTCTTAAATAATTTAGCAGAACAGTGTAACTTCGGCCTAGGTTTTCGGCTATGAACAAACTCGAATGGCTTTGACGGTGGTACGCATCAAATTTTCCTCTTTCAACATCGTATAAGCTTTTATTTTTTCCACTTTAAAAAAAAATTGGCAACACAATTTAATTTATTGGGTGTATAACTTAGTTTTTTGGATTTTCTAAGAGATGGCGTAACTTTAGTACTAAACATTAGCTGTGTTCCAATGGAAACAATTTGCTACTCACAAGTTCTTGTGATTAGATAACCAAAGGAAAGATCAAAATTATGACAGCAGCAAAATATAACCTATATTTTCATTCAGTGTAGTGTTTGTTTGACTGTTAGGAGTGCAACATATTTTGTTACACAAAATTAAATTTGATTGAATATTAGCAATCAATTGGACATACCATGAAGGCAAAGCCCTAATCTGTGTATACGCTGGCAGGAAAGAAGAATATTATAAAACCAGTAATAAGAAACATTTTTGGGACAATATCTTGACAGAACTGGAGTCTCAAAATGTTTTGGTAAACCACTTGTTTATCTATGTACATATATGATATTTGTTTATAAACCAATAATAATAAAGTTTTGTGATTGTTAATGGTTAATACTGATGTTTTATAGGTTTCTCCAACAACAAGTGAAAATGTTGAGGTAAAATGGCGCAGCCTTTATAGAGCTTATAAAAACGCAAAGGATAGAGGCACAGGTTCAACTCCTACAAAATTCTTATATATGGACGAAATGGAAGATATTTACCATGACAATCCAATCATTAGTGCAAAGCATTCTGTTTCTGTCGGGGTAGAAATTCGGCCAGAACCAGCATCAATGCGAACAGAAACCATAGTGGAAAATATAGAAACAACTGAATCTACATCATCGGATACTAATGTTTCTAAAAAGCGCAAAAAAACCAGTCAACGAATGTTTCAAGAGCAAAGCTTTAGAATTAAAAAGGATTTATTATAAAGATGTTATTGAAGAAAAGCAAAAAAAACAGGAACTCATTCAAAACTACCTTAAAAAAAGGAGGAAGATCGAGAGAAAAAAAACCAACTAATTTTAAGTTTGTTAGCCAAACAGAACTAGTTAATATAATTTTTATTTAATTTTTTGCCACGGAGGCTGTGATGTGATACCTGAATTATTACAAATTATTTCTTGTGAATAAATAAAACGTTTTTTCGATTAAACATATTTATTTAATAAACTAAAAATTAATTTTTCTGAATCCGAGGTTATTTTTATTTTAATTCAATAAACCATTTTCATCCATGTTAGCAAATATCTGATGTCGGGCCTCATTGCAGTCAACACGTTCTGCTTGCGTTTCATCAGGTATTGAAATTTGGTATTCGTAATTAGGAATTGTAATTTTACAATTCCTTGGTAATCAATTTTCAACAAAAATCCCTTGTTGTAAATAAATCGAATGTAAACAAACAAAAAATTGTAATAAATCTGACATTTCAACATAAACAAACCATCACAAAGCCATCTGTTAGATTTTTTGAAACTAATATACCTACCGTCAAATTTATGCGTAACAGCTTTCAACATCTACACCATCGTTTGAGCTTAGACAAGCAAATTAGATTTTTCATTTGAACTAAAAAATGAAAACAAAACAAACTTCTGATAATTCCAATGTCATCGTTGATCTGTGATTTTTCGATAAACTGCGTATACGTATACGCAAAAAACGAAATATTTTTTGATTGTATGCGGCTATTTACAGAAAATGAAATCGCAATTTAAATTTTTACGTTTACATAGGATGAAATATCTGTTTTAGGTTGTCTCAGGTTTGAGTATGAGTAGCTGCGAGTAGATACAAGTACTTGTGAGTAGTTTGCTTTCTCCATTGGAACACAGCTATTCTTTTTCAATTACATACATCTACGGCATTTTAAAGTGTTGGCATTCTACACTAAAATTTAGTTTGTCATTATTCGTGAAACAACATATTTTTAATCCCGTTTAAACATGTCGAATTTCGTACCAAAAAAACAGCATTTGCGGGAAGCAATACTTTTTCGCTTTAATCAAAAACAAAGCTGCTAAAATTTTCGTTTGCTTCAAGAAACTTATGGTGGACATGCACCAACACTCAACAAACTTGCGAAAACCGGTTTAAACGATTCAAAAGTGGTGATTTTGATGTCACTGACAAAGAACTTTCTGGTCAACCAAAAAAATTCGAAGATGAAGAATTGGAAGCATTATTGAAGGGAAATCCTGCTAAACAGAAAAAGAACCTGCAAAACAGTTAAAAGCCACTTAAGCAGCCATAAACAAACATTTACATACCTCGAAAATTATTCAAAAAGAAGGAAAATGGGTACCACATGAACTAACTGAAGCCAACATTGAAAACCGTTTAATGGTTTGCAACTCTCTGCTTACAAGACATTTTTTATTTCAAATTGTGACTGGCGAACCATCCACATCAACAGGCAAACCATCCACATCAACAGCAAAACGAAACATTCATGGAAGTATATTGTGCATTTGGTGGAATCAGAAAGTAGAGGTGTACTATGAGCTGCTAAAACAAGACGAAACTATTACTGGTGAACGTTACCAAAAACAATTAATACATTTGAAGCTTGCATTGAACGAAAATCGCCCGATTTCAGCCAATAAACAGCGTATAGATGGTTCTTTTATTTATATTTATATAAGTCTCCTAAGCACATGGACCAACATGTCCGTGACGAAAGAATTAGTTCGAGAACCTATGACTGAAGTTGTAAACATTGTAGGAACATCGATCAATATATTTATATTTATTTATTTGTTTAATTACACATTAAACATTTTTGCTTTTAACCTATACCCGAAATCTAACAGCGCGCATTTTGAGCAATAATTGCTCAATTATTCATAATGAGATATGCAGATTGGAGTAAGCAATTTTAATAAAAAAAAAAATAAATACGTGTAAGAAAAATTTGCTCATGTAACACATGATCGGTAACGCCGGCTATAGGGAGTGGTGATATAGTTGCCGCTCAAATTTGCTCATATTCTTTGGAATAATATGCATGATGCTTATTTGATAATTTGTATCGCACATCCTCTGATGCTTTGGTTAATGAGTTGTTAAGTCGCTGCGAGACCTTTCATCTCTGGTATTTAATCTAAAGTCAGCCACTTGACGTTTTATGTTTTTCTACAGAAATTTATTTCATTGGAAATTACAATTTCGAATTTAGACCGTATGCCTGAGAGCGATTTTTTCGAAAAAAATCCCGACTAAACTAAATTAATGATTAGTTATGCTATTAGCCACCAGGTTTTATCATTTATGCTGTGTGCCTGACACAATTTATTTCGACTAAATTGCCGACTTTTCATTTCACTTGTAGTTTATGCTATAACCACCAGTGCCCTAATTCTCTAAGCAGTAAGATAATTTGTAAACGTGTAAACGATAATTTATCTGGCCTTTTTACAATATTTGCATTCTGTAATTACACTCCAAGATAAAATTTAATACGGTTACGAAAAATAAATGTCAAAACTTAACACACTCTTATGATGTATGTAGGTTCATATTTAGACTTTGAGGGCCTATAACTACCGTTCCCATTTGAATTTCAACATTATTCTTATGGATATAAGTTATTCTAAATAGCATTTGTTCACAATCTATAGTTCAAGTTGTTACGGGTTGTGGTAAGGGTAATTTTACAGGTGAAAATTTTATACAATATATTATCTTGGCATTTTTAAATCGCATTCTCTAAACAGTTTTTTTACCCAAGATAAACCTATTGACAGCAAGCGAGCAAGATAACATTAAACGTCAAAACGAAATTTTAATTATTTTATATCCTTAATAACTCAAAAAATATAATCTCTAGAGACGTAAATTGTTGCATATACATCAAAGCCATCTAGAATCACACATAGCCCCCAAAATCATATTGAAAAATGATCGGAGTCGGGAGTTATTTGAAATTCAAATCAAGATACGGTTAGATAGACTTATAAAACAAACCAAATGTTTGAAAAGAACATTACAACAGCCAAAAATTTCTTTACTTTATATGGTAAAGGCGTGTATAATATAAGTCTTATTTACAATTGATCGAATAGTTGAATTTTGATTAATGTTGTGTATTCTAATCTGTTTAAAGGTTATTCTTTATACTACATACAAAATCGCATTATTATGTACATAATTATTATTTGCGATATTGTTTTGAAATTCAATCAAATCTGTCTTAAGTAGATCATAATTTCAGTGTATTTCGTTGTTGAAGACATGTTTAGCTCTTTCCGATGCCATATTTAGTTCTTTCCGCACATGCGACTTGACAATACCTAAGTATAATAGTCGGATCTCGGAAAGCCCGGGATTGTCTTATTAAAATTTTAGAATTTCGAGTAAACTACAAAAAGCTATGCGTTTTAAGCAACGAAACTCATTCAACCATCAAATTTGGTTAGTCACTGCGAGCTTTCCAAACTCCACGAGTTCCTCATCCAAAATTTTTGTATGTGCCTCCCCAATAATCCCGAAAATTTGTTAATCGGACCCATTTCTAGTATTTGATGTAGGTCTAGTTATGGAGGGACGTTTTAGTGTTACGATTTGTTTTTTTTACCATGAGTTAATTTTTAATCTTTGTAAAATGTTTGGGTTAATCTTAAGGATCGGTAACGAGTAGGAGGTGAGACTTTGATCAATTACCTGCACTTTAGAAATCGATTTTATGTAATATACATCTTGTTTGCCTTAGTGCTAGTTAAAAGCTAATTTTAATGCATAATATAATTAAATATTGTTGTCGTTCATTATTTTTCGAAATTTGTCCTAATTGTTACTTTTCTCAAACTTAAGTTAATAAATAGTTTAGAGTTAAATCATTGTAAGATCTTATAAACTGTTGAGAGCTCTTAGTGTCTCTAAATGAAATATTAAACAACAACAAACTGAAATTTGTTGACTAATTTTGGTTTTCTATAGGCCTTCATATTTATTGTGCTCGTCAATTTTTTAACTGTGCAAGTGTAATGATCAACTAAAATATTGCAAGTGCACACAAACTTGAAAACTTTGCTTGCTATGTGGAGAGCGGGTCCATTTTAGATGTTGTCAAATCAGACACTTGAAACACTTGACATTTATATTTGAAAATTGAGCAACTAAAATTGCTTTGGCTGTAATCCACAGACCATCTTGTTCTAGGATATTCTACCCCTTAAGTCTTCTTCTTCTTATATAAATAGGTACATTATATATTCCCAACTTTAAACATAAAATTATTAATAATAAATTTATTTGTTTTGTTGTATTTGTGGAACGACTGGATATAAACCTAAGTAAAAGTATAGGTAATAGTGAAGACGGTCGATGAACATATTCGGATGTTTAACTTTACTGAAAGAATATTTTAATTCCAACGATAATGGTCCATTTTGATAAGTACACAAATTTAAATAATAAAAGAGTGTAATTAATAATTAGAGCTTGATCTTATTTAATTCTAAAATAAAACTATAAACTAACATATCAAAAATTGCAATTAACTATTAATAATATCCAAACGAAAGCGTTTTACACATTCAAGCAAAGTTATTCCGCGATAAATTACTTGTGTTACTTTTTGACATAAACTTATCTTGCCACTTTACATTTTATCTTGAGAAAAATTTAGTGAATGCGAAATCACGATATCCAATATAAATCTAGACTTCTACGATAATTTTTTTCGTGTGTAAAAGTTATCACTTTTACACTTTACAATTTATCTTGGTTTTTAGAGAATTAGGGCACAGGTGGACAACGAAAAGTCTACTTGTGAGATTGCTTTTCAATTTAGTTGTCAAAAGCTACGATTGTTTTGTACGTATGTAATGTGATACGATTATATATTTGTGTCGATTCAATGTGAACCTTCTATTTTTCTTATCTTCTATGCTGCTATTTTTGCTAGGAAAACTCAAAAGAAGAAATTTAAGCAAGCAAGATATAAATTTAAATAAAAATTTTGAAATAAATATCGAGTTGCTTTGAAATAATAGAAGAATAGAAGAAAAGATAAATAGAAGATCTACAAGGAATCGATACAATTATTTTGAAAATAGAAAAATTACAATTGTGATTTTAATAATTATTTTATTTAAAATGAGTAAACGACAATATTCCGATAGATGTAAGTACCTATAAACTTAAAACCCAATGTAATTGTATATCGTGTGGGGTTATATTCAATTTAAGATTATTTTTTATGTAAAATAAACTAATTTAATTTATATAGTTTGCGCTACGTGTTCATTATGGGCACAGAATACGACAAATGTAGGAACTCTACCAAAATTAATAAATGTTTAATTTTAGGGACTTACGATGAAACTGATAAGTTTATAAAAGATTGTTCGAAAATAGATAACATTTTTACTGGAAAATTTTACGATTCGAGGAGCAGTTGAGAGTAAATAATTGTATTGTATTTATTTTATGTATTTTTATAAATTTGTACGTACACATTTTTGTAGGATGGTGGGAGCAGAAGCAGGAATTGATGATGATTGGGGAAAATTAAAGAAAACGTGGTCAAACATCATGACAAGATAGGTACCTATTTTTTATAGTAGTGTTTGACAATTTTCAAGAAAACATATAATTTTCATTTGACAGTCAACAATTGAGCCTCCGACTGGCTTAGGAACATAGGACGAAGGGCCTAAGCCTCTAACATGGCCTTATTTTGAATTGATACATGACAAGCGCTTCCGCTCGACATAATATTAATCCGCTGAAGGTTTTTGATATCGCACCAACCGCAGAAGCTGAAACAAAAGTCCTCTTTTTGAATACCGAGGACTCTTACTCGATTAGCGAGGATTCTACATCACGTAGTGAGTCAAGGAACATGTCATCTACTTTGCGGAATGAGGGCTCTTCATCGCGCAGTTCTTCCCACTTCACTTCGCTAGGTAAAGATGTGAAATTAATGTAACACGAAGAAAAAACTAAATACATGGCAATTAAATACACTGCTCGTTAAAAAAACCCGGACACTACATTTTTTCAGTAAATATTTGTGTTAACGGTAACTATTCGCATTATTCGCGTTATGGTTGTAAGAAATAATATTATGTGCGCCAAAAGGCACTAACGGATCAAGTTTTCGTTTTATAAAAGTAACCACAGGATCAAAACATTTGAAGTAACAAAATTACCGAAAAACGGATGTTGATATATCTTCATCTTTATTTAAATAAAAACCAACAATCAATCTAAGTGGTCGGTATTCTAGTATCGAGTATTTCCGCCACGAGCTCTGATCACATCTAGCATTCTTTTTGGCATATTGTGCACAAGGTTTGCAACGTACTCCTGAGGTATCATTTCCCATTATTCCTGCAGATCTGATTGAAGATGATCCAAGGTTTCTGGAACGACTTCCTTTTGCCTTAAACGACGCCCTATTTATATGTAATAATGTATTGATACCAATTCTAGGTTACAATTTTTTTAATTTTTTTACATGCCAGCTTTTATGTAATAGTTTTTTCTTCTTTATAGTTCTTTCATAGTTTATTATTACATTAATAAATAATGGTAAGACCATATCATCTGCAATCTCAATTGCATCGTCTTCACTTTGCATTATTGTTTATTATATGTATATATAGTTTATTTCGATTTGTGTGAAATATTTTTTTTGGTTCATATAGTTTACGTTTGAAAAGAAAAGACACCAATCATCAATTTAGTCAGGCACAGCTTGTATTTTTGTTGCTACTGCCATCTATTAATACCTGATGTTAACTAACCAACAATTTAGAAAAATCACCAATTTAGTCGACAAAATCGGAGTCAGGCAAACAACATTAGACTCCTGCTGAGGTTGCTTGATTATTTAGTTGTCATTTTCATTTTTTGTTTTTATTATATTTTTATCGTGTGCATACGAGTAAAAAATGTCTAAAACTAAATATTCTCATTCTTAAATTTCGATTGTAATTTAACCATATTTGTTTTATTTTTGCTATTTCCTTGATTTTAAATAATAACAAATCGGTGTTGTTGAAAACAATATAGTACGACGTATGAAAAGTTATAATTTAGTTTAGTTTACAATCGGATGTTTAGAGGTCACCTATACTTTTTGGTTACCTGGAATATTTCTTTGATTTTGTGCCGAATATGATCAGACGATTTTAGTCAATTTAATGTTGAATTAATTAAATTTGTTATATATTCCAATGTCGAGTGCACAAATGGTTATAAATAACTCACAAAATCTTGATGAACCAGAGATAGAAATGTTGTTCTAGCCATGACACAGCGTTTAGGTTCTAAATTAACTTTTGATTCTGATTTTGAATTTGATTTTCAAAATTCATAATTTATAGTTTAATTCAGAGCTAAAGGTTATTTTTTTAATTAAAATATACAAAAACTTGTTTTGTTTAACTTTTTGTCTTTTTAAAATTTACAATGATTTTCTAATTTAGGAAAATTTAAAACAAAACAATTTTTATAGATACAGTGTGGCGTCGCAATAAAACTTTTTATATTTTTTTTAGCTTGCGAACACTTAAAAAAACTAAAATAGATTAAAAAGAAAAACTAAAACTATTTGTAAATATGAAAAGCCTTCTGTATTTTTAAATTGATATTTTCCCAACAAACCGCGATGTTGTCGATACGCTACAGAGGCACAAAATATTTATAAGATACTAGTGCCACATTTGAAAGAATGATGATAAGAATCAGCCATTAGTTTAGTTTAGTCGACAATTTAGTCGAAAAAATTGCTCTCAGGCAAACAGTCTTAAAATAAAAACGGAAAAAATATCAGCCGTTTGACTTGAAAGTCAAAGAATACTGTGTCATAGATTGTAAATCAAATCGGACGTACGAGTTCTAGATAATCCGCAATGGTTCATGTAATATGTTGGCATATCTAGATATTCTTAGCCATCCTTACGACTTCCTTTCCGCTTATATCATTTTATTGTATGGATTCTTAATGAATCTTCTTAACCTTCAAATATTTATTTAAGCCACTGATTGTTGATTATGGTTTTTACCATCATACAGGTGTCCCAAAAATGGCAGATCAACTGAAATAGAGTGATAAGGGAGATCATTTCCAACAAAAACAGCCAAGTAAATTAAGTATTTTCTAATTGTTGATGGTGCAAAAGTTATTCCACTTTTAGTGTTTTTTAGTGAAATCGCATGCGCACCCACTAAAAATTTAATTTAAAAGACACAAAGAGTTTTTTTGTTTAACTTTCTTTTTTGATACGATCTAGAAGAGTGTTGCTTTCCAATAAAATCATTTTTATAAACTGAATTATCTTCCGTCAAATAAAAATTTTGGTTTTGTAAACTTTTTTGTTTCTGAATTTTTTTTGTTAATGTTAAAGTGACGCCAGCGGGGAAAAATGTACTACAGAAAGTTGTCCCAGTCTCAGAAAAATATGCGACGGTAATGCATATTTTAAAATGGTATCACACACCGGGCTATTCACAATAGAATGTTTTTATCAATTTTTTTTTTCACAAAATAAGTCGTGTTTATTAAAAAACGTACTAAAAGAAATTTTGAGTTCTAAACTAAATGGTTTGTCAGAAATAAAACAAAATGAATAAAATAATATTTTTTTTGTTAATTATAAATATTATTATTTGGATTTCCCTTGAATTTGCCGGATTTTCCTTGATTCCGTCGGATTTCCGTTTCCCCCGGATTTCCACCGGGTTTCCCGCGGAATCCGGAAGAAAACCGGGTAATCCGCAACAATCCAAAGGAAACCCTGGAAATGTGTGGGTAATTCGAGAAAACCGGGGAAAATCTTCGGAAATCCAGAACAATTCGGGAAATCTGGGAGAAATTCGGGTGAAATCCGGAAGAAAACCGGAAAATTCGAAGGAAATCGATGCGAAATAATGAGATTTTTTGTGCGAATATTTAGAATCACACTTGTCCACTGATTTATTGAGCACAATGTAGCTCATAATTTTATTTTTACGATTAGGTCGTCTGCGATTATTTTGCTTAAAGTTAAAAATATTTTGTTTTTTATGGGCGTAATTTGATTAGTGAAACGTGTGATTCTAAATATTCGCACAAAAATTCGCTCTCGAACAGTCGCCTGCAATGAGATTATTTATAATGCACAACTTTAACAGTCGTCAATAAATTATTTTATTATTATTATAGTTATAGTGTTATTTTCGGACGAAAACAAAATTGAATGGTATGCATAAATGTATACATATATTGGTCCAAAATACATACGAAAATAATTGTTTGACATAATTCTCTTTCGTACATGATTTTTACATACACAATTGTGTATGGGGTCGTGATTTAATATAAAAAACTAAATTTTTTAGTTTTTTTTTGTAATAATTACAATGAATACATTGGATACATTTTCGTTTATTAAATGGATACATTTGATTTTTTTCGATTGGTAACGCTGAAAATTTAATCATCAACGTACACTTATAACCTTTGCAATTGTTTTCTTATTGGATTTTATTAAAAGTGTAGTACAATTCTTTGAATTTGTTAGATTTTCTGTCAAATTTTTTTGTCATAAGCTTCACGATAATACGTGGGTAGTAGCGGAATTTCGGATAGATAATTTCCCATTCGGCTCTCAATAGCCCACTCCGGATAGCGAATAAAAAAACATAGTAAATGTGGAGTGCGGTTCTCATATTTGTCGTTGATGTTATATAAACTTGAATCTCGATTATCTGGGATCCGATTATTTGCGAACCTCGATTATCCGGGGTTTTTAGTCTCTTGGTTAATCTGAATTTCACCTGATTAACCGGGATTTTTTTTAGTTCTAATAACAAATAATTCGATTAATCGGGATTTGTGATTATCCGGGAAGTCCCACTCAACCTGGATAATCGAGATTCATGTGTAACAATAAACGATATTCTTAAGTAAATTAAATACGCATTTAATAATTTTTCATTCACAAATATTTAACAAAGTTCAATGCCAAGGAAGCTTCCTAAAACCATAAAGACATATTAACTAATAAAAACACTTATTTTTATAACACTTAAATTAAAAAATCCATAACCGAACTATTTATATCACTATTATGTGGAGTTCATTCATAAAATCAAATTTTAAATGCCCGATTTAAATAGTTTTTGTAGCTTTACACTAAAATTTCATTTAACATCTATCTACTATATTTTTGTTCTCTAACTGTTAATGTATGTGAGTATGTTTATTTTATATGATCCATCAGATACGATTTTATGTACACATATTACCAAAAAAAACAAAAAAAAAACCGAAAAAGATAAAAAGCCAAAATTATGTTGAGAGAGAAAAATTTTTGTACGAAAGAACTTAAAATTTGCTTTCACCGGATTGGTTGAAATAGAAAATATACCAAAAAATTATTTACAATCAAAATATATTCGGTGTTAGCACATCGAACAAAGCCAGATATACATAGCTATGTATATATGTATGTACTTGGGATCGTACGCCAGTGTACATAATCATGTGTACATACATATATTCGAAAGCTTTTTTTTATTCATACTGCCGTTGTATATTGTTTGTGAAATGATTACAGTCTACTTTCAACATTAGACGTGAAAAGTTCAAATTTATTTTGTTGCATAAAATAAAAGTATATAAAATAATCATAAAGTAATAATAGTAATAATAACATAATATAATACAAAGTAATAAATTAATGTGTGAAAAAATAGTTGTTCAGAGAGCACAAAAAATTAAAATACAAAATTAAATTTTTTGGTATCAAAATAAATAAATTATAGCATTGAGTAATAATTTTGGTGGTGTGTTTTTTGGCTCGTGTGTATATGTTTATTATTTATATGTATGATTAGAGAGAGAAATTACAGTGCGCTTGGTGAATAATAATATTCACGGTTTTAGTATTGTTTTATTTTATTAACTATAACAATATAAAAATAATAATTCCAAAATATATTGTTATTATTGTCATGAAAATATTAATTATTTATTAAAATTTGAAAATATATGTAACGGTAATAATTTGGTGAAGGTGTCATCGTCTATATTATATAGTATGCGACAATACGTTAATTTTTATGAAATTTAATTATATCAATTAATAATAATATTATCGTTATTATACAAATAAAGTGTTTGAATTATTTTTAAAATAAATATTTGTGTGAATTTATTGTTTATGTTGTATATGGAAATTATACGAAATTTGAAAAACGATTATTATAACGTTATTGAGCTTTAAGTCAATGAAATTGTGGAAAATACATAGACCGTTAAACTACTGTGTATTTATCTACTGGTGTTTAGTGTTCAATTTAATAGTAATTGCAATTAATAAGAAAATATATAAAAAAAATTTAAAAATAACACAATTTTTAATTTACTATTGTTTTTATTTTTGTGTAAATAGTGAGAAATAAATCAGTACCAATGCAAAAAATCGACGGAATCAAACAAGGTTAGTAAATATTCTTATTTTTTCACATTTAAATAAGAAATTTTTTCTAGATGCATATATTTAACATATCCATATTACGAGTATGTGTAACTGTTGACTTGAGAATATTACATCTCTACATAGGAATATTCTTAAATGAAATTTATTTATTTTACAATATTAAAGAATTTGGGTTGGTGACCAGATAATCGGTTTATCTTAACATTTTTAATGTGGCGTCACTCTTCAATTATTTAATTTTGGTCTAGGATTAGTCATTCAAAATGAAATAAACTCTACAGCTATGGGACGTATGATAATTTGGTTTTTTTTTTAAATACTTCCTACTTCTTTTAATTAGATTTATTTTAACATGTAGAGTATATTGCACGCTTCTTAGTTTCTTTCTGTATCGCTGGAATTCGCTGCATCAATTTTGGGAATTTTGTACTTTTTCTGAGTACATTATATTGTTTTCTTATAAGAGTCGTTAAATCTTATATGAATCTTATAGGATTATTATTATATGGCTGCCTACTAATCCTCGGGTAAATTATTGATTCCAAGTTCGCCTAGAACTTGAAATGTCCTTTTTACTATTATGCCTCTATTATGTAAACCTCCTAATATCTTCTAACATGACGTTAAAATGTAAGCGTTTGAATTTGCAGCAAAATGTAACCTTGTTAAAGTTAGCCGAAAGTTGCCAGCAGAAAAAAAAATGATTATGCAGATTGTGTCTTTGGTTTGATAGCCGAACATAAAAATTCAACAACGTTGATCAATATATTTCAGCCGAAAGTTACCAGCCGATATTTAAGAATAATAATTTATTCTTTCATTTTATTTACTTCTTTAAGTTGATATTAAAATAAAAGTTGAAGTTTATGATATGTTATGTCTACTCAAAACCAATTGTGAAAAAAATGTTGATGGGGTCACGGAGTACAATTTGACAAGATTTCCATAGTTCAAATTCTGAAAAATTCATTGAATGGTCCGGCGCTCTTGTTTAACCTAAATTCGCATTGATGCTACTATGGCCATTTGATAGGTCCTAATGCCTATTAACAACAGTCCAATTTTGAAGAAAATCTGATGGGGAAACGGTGGTTCAATTTGAAAAAAAATCCATAGTTCAAATTCTGAAAAATTCATTGAATGGTCCGGCGCTCTTGTTTAACCTAAATTCGCATTGATGCCACTACGTCCATTTGATAGGTTCTAATGCTTGTTAACGACAGTCCAATTTTGAAAAAATTCTGATGGGGATACGGTGGTTCAATTTATGTATGTGAAGATTGCCCAAATTCCATCCCCGAAAAATGCGATGGCAACACTAATTATTGCTATCATGACATTTTTTTTACTCTCACCCCAAAAAATCATGATATTTTTACTGTCAACCCCGAAAATTTACTGTCATGACAGCTAAAACTATAATGACACAAACATTTTTCTGGGCTGAGAGTAAAAATATTGCATTTTGGTGAAGGAGGAATATTTAAAGTAATTTTTGATTTTCGCTATCGGTATATTTGGCGTAATTTTACTTTACGTATCCATCGAGAATATCAGGTAAGGAGTATACATTTTTAAATGCAATATTGTTTCCTATCAGTTTTTAGGACGGGAAAATTTTTCACTTTATTATTTTTCGAATATTTTTTTTAATTTCTATTAATATTAATTGCTTCGTCAACCTTGCAGACACAGATCAAAGAGTTTTTTTCGCTCTTATCGCTTCTTCTGATAGTGCCACAAATGTTATAAAAATCAACTATCAGTATATACAAAATATTTTTTAATGTAATTTTAATTCGTTGTATACCTTAGAAGATGGGGGCTGCCGCCCCAAACCCCCACTTTTCCACAATTATACAATTCTTCAAGTGTCAAACTAAGTGAAAAAAAAAACTTGAAAACATTTCAAAAATTTCTTGGAATAGTTGCCAAATTTAGATTTATTGTTATAATTAATAATTAAATGTCGCAATAGTATAGATACAATTGTATAGTATTGTCATAAGCAACTATTTCGATTTTCGGGGATAGAAATTTGGGCTATCTTCACAAAGGTGTGCAATTTGACAAAATTTTCATAGTTCAATTTCTGAAAAATGTATTGAATGGCCCGGCGTTCTTGTTTAACCTAAATTCGCATCCATGCTATTATGGCCAATTGAAAGACCTTCAGAGTTTCTTCAAAATTGGACTGTTGTTAACAGACATTAAAGTCTTTCAATTGGCCATAATGGCATCGATGCGAATTTAAGTTAAACAAGAGTGTCAGGCCATTCAATGAATTTTTCAGAAATTGAACTATGGAAATTTTGTTAAATTTCACCCCTCTATCCTCATCAGAATTTCGTTAACCGGTTTCATTAACCGGTTAATTTCGTTTCGCAAACGGGGGTGTAATTTCACTAATTCAATAAGTCTCTACAGTTAGGTCGAAGTTGACCAACATGGTGGCCTATCTAGTGACCATAGTGGCATCAATGACAAGGCACGCTAATCTAGAAAGACAATTGCATTTTCGATTTATTTATAACATTATGACATATCAAATGGCCATAGTGGCATCCCCACGATACTTTATGTTCATTTGAAGCAAGGTTAACAATATTTCAAATTATGGTTGGTTGATTTAAACATTAGTATTTCTTCAGTTTAAATAGAATTAGGTTTTACAACAACCTTCGCATACTAAAACATTAAAATTAGTTTCTGTTGATGTGTTGTTGAAATAATCTTTCGGCTGATAACTTTCGGCTGTTGAATGTTGATCGACGGTGACGTATTTATCTACTTTCGGCTGAGAAAGCGAAGGCATCTGCATTATCAATTTTTTGATTTTTTGGCTGGAAACTTTAGGCTAACTTTAATAGTATCAAAATGTGTGCGTATTTTATAAAAGTGCTGGTATAAGAAAACGAATTATCAGCTTGATTGTCCTAAGAGCAATGATAAATTTTAAATACCGGCGTCGATTACTTGTACATCTTCTACTTATCTGTTCTATTATTTTTCTATTATTTCTAAGGCAACAAATGTTTTTGAAGTACATATGCAATTATAATTTTGTTCATACTTATTTGTCTTAAAACGTAAAGGGTCTGATTAGTGAATTTTTTAGAGTTAAACCAAAAAATGGTGGGCCTTTATATGGTAGGCCAATAAATGTATATGTAATATTATAAGGTGTCGCATGGAACTGTGCCATATACATATGGTTTTACAAAAAATCGTTCTCGAATTGGCTGGCAAGGCGTAAAAGTAGGACGTGAAAAGAGAACATATTGCAAATATAATAATAAAAAAACACATAAAATGTAGAAATATTTCCAATACCTTGTGGTATTGCACACACAGATATTTAAAGTTAAAAATACTTAAACAATAGCAAATTAAGCACTTTGGCCTTTTTCCAATTAATTACTTACTTATTTGTAGGAGACTTGCTTATTCAAATAAGTAACCTCGCGTGGTGACTTGTATTTGAATAAGTACGTCTACACAGAAATGTCTCCAAAATTGTATCTTGACTAAAATACAAGCCGTTTTTATCTTCAAATCACAGTGACAACGACTAACACGTCAAGATTTCGTTTTCTTTTTTTTTTGTTATTACGTCACAAATAAGTCGGTACAATGAATTGGAATGATTTAACCAACTTATTTATGATGCGAAAAATAAGTTTGAAATAAGTAAGTAATTGGAAAAGGGTCTGTGTCCTTATGGTTTCAATGAACTTCAGGTTTGATATGAAAACTCTATTAAATAATTAAATTTTTTTGCGCAAATCCTAGACACAAGCCGATCGGGAATTTACTCTTAAAAGTTAGCCCCAGTACCCAGATCATACCAGAAGCTCGTTTGGAAATCATATAGGATCCCGATGTTAAGCCCTTTACATGGTTTGATATGAAAAATCGATAAATTTAATAAAAAAATTTGCGGAAATCATAGAGATAACCCCATACCAGAAGCTCATTTTGAAGTCTTGACCACAGGATCCCGATCTTAATCAATTTGCAAGATTTGATATGAGAAATCGATTAAATTATTGTAATAGATTTCAAACGTATGGCTTATCTCTAGGAAAGCCTAGAGATAAGCCATACGTTTGATATAAAAATTAATAATTTTGCGGAAATGCTAGGGATAACCCCATCGAAAATCTATGCTTAAAAGTTAGGTCCATCTATCATTGTCCAAATCATACCAGTAGCTCATTTTTACATGATGATTATAAAATATCGATCTTAAGCAATTTCATATCTAACCTCAAACACAATGAAACCATATCGATAAATTGCATGATTTCCTATGCTTATAATTATTTTTAACTTTTAATATCTCTGTGAACATTGGATTGATGCAAATGTTGTGGTTTGGATATACATTCCATTTGTGATGTTAAACAAAAATATGTAAATTTGAATTTTTGACTCATAGGCCCTTTTCCAATTACTTATATTTCAAACTTATTCACTTATTTGGCGCCATCTTACTTATTTGTGACGTAATAACAAAAAACAAAACGCAATTTTTATTATATGGAACAAAAAAAAATCTTGACATGTTAGTCGTTGTCACTAGATTTGAAAATAAAAACGGCATGTATTATATCATAAAGCAAAATATACATAAGAGGACGCATGTAGAGATTCCGAGGTTAATCTATTTTACTTTTGGCAATCTGTATCAGCCTAACAAGAACAATGAACTATAAAATAACTATATGCCGATATGTTTATAAGATTCGTATAAATGGATTAAATATAGACAAAAAAAAATTGTGTATATAAATATATTTAAATTATAAAATAAGATTAACCTCGGAAAAACCTGCTTATAAAATTTACACTAAGTATGCCTACACAAATAAGTAAGTATTATTGGAAAAGGGCCATAGATGGAAATTAGAATCACAACAATCAGTTTCGAACGGATGAGATTATTGATTTGAAAAAATTATAGCCTTCTCATCAGGGCTCGACGACTGACGTTGTATATTTACATTGAAAAATTGTCTATAACAGGCATGTCAAACTCATCTCAGCGTACGAGCTAAATTCTTTGAAAATTGTATTCCAAATCCTTTTGCGGGCCACATCTACTTAGTTTTATTAAGCATTCAAATTTTGAGTGTAAAATTTATAGAAATATAATATTTATTAATAAAAAGAATATAAATTATTTTTTACTCGACATAATGCACCGCTTCTCATTTTTCAAATGATTAAAATTTTTTGATTGATTGATTGATTCTGAATGCACGACCAAGTTCTTACACAGGAGCTCCCGGGTGACGCCGGGCCCACCGTACACTCTTTTTTACATATAACAAAACCGAAGGATTGGATAGGTTAGTTAAGTGGGACAGAATCGGCCCGGTTACAGACACCTAGGTATAGCCGATAGTTAGTAACACAAAGACAGCACAGTACTAATCTACTAAGGAAGGATAAAGGTTTAATAGGTTTAATGGATAACGATGGTATTGGTCTTCAACAATTGCTTCTCTAAATCAGCAACCTGAGAAAAAATTTGTATTATTTCACGTACATCTGGAAATTTCCTGAAATGTAATTGTAAATTAATGCAAAATTTAATTGATTAAATCGGCCCAGTTGCAGACCCCTATATAAAGTCGATAGTTATTAATGCAATGACAACACCATTCTAATCTACACAATCAACAATTAATATTTCAAAGAAATATTATTTCACGTCTGTAGATTTTCTGAAATTTAATTCTAAATTAATATTTTCCGGCTTCCTAAATATAATATAAACATTTATTAATTTAATCCTCCTGCAATTCCACGACTTACAATAGGATTTCCTGTATCCATAATTATTTAAATTATATCAAACTTAGTCTAAAATTCATTAGTATTTAACCCTTAAATCGAAAAAAAAAAAAAAAAATAAAAATAAAAAAAAAAAAACAACAACAAATTTTATATGTAAGGCATCCCAAAGGCAATGGTTCCCGGAAAAATATCAATGTTATTCAATACCAGATTAACTACCTGATAGGATATTTCAAACAATTTTAATTTAATTCAAAAATTTCAAATATTTTATTAGTTTTGTTCACCAAAGAAGAGAATATTCCATTAATTGCAAAGTATAATTATAGTGCACAGGATATTTATATCATGCTCAATGGAACTTTACTATTCCTCAACCAATAACTGTTAAATATGGTACGCAGAATTGGATTGGCACTGTAGCATGTTCAACGGAACTAAGCAAACTCAAAACAAATGATGATCAAATTCGGGTGCAAAGCCGAATTTGACGAAATTTTCGGATTCTGCTATAATGAATGAAACATGCCGTTTCCAACCGAAATTTTCCAGTTCAGATTGTAGAGCTGGGCTAGGATTCTAATAAATTAGGATCAACTTGTATTGGGATTTTAATGTGTCTTTTTGATTTTGATAAAGTTCTAAAAATTCGATAATTCTGAATGGAACTTGGCCATACCCCGACCAATTATTGTCAAATCAGGTAAGCAGAATTAAATGTGAATGTAAAAATGGATTTTAGAGAAGTTCTGGAGTTCGGCCGTGCTAAGCAATGTCTTAACTAATCATCAACTAATCATCGAATCTGATATGTTGAGCTGAACCGGAATTTCAACATAAATCCCGGGTGAAGTACTGGATTTTTCAACAAAATAAATCCGAAAATAATCGGCCAAGGAATTTTCCTATTTCTCCATTTACACGTCAAAACAGCTAGTTGACAGATGACCCAGCCGAACTAAGCCTCTCCCAAATTAATGCTAATTGCTAGAATTGCGATTTGCTAGAATTCCAATTAAGCCCAAAAATGACTTTATGCATCTTCCGCAGTATATTGTCTCAATCAAACAAAACGATCATGATTTATGTGAGGTGATGACACGAACGGAAAATAGAACCACGCGGAAGGCTTTTTACACAATTGGTACATGAGCAGGTCGTTGATTAGGATTTAGAATTCAAATCAATCGATATTCGTATATATCATTCCCATGCAAAGACGAACCTGTTTCGAGAAATATTATTGAGCCAGAAATTCTTTTAGATAAAATAGTGCCAGCAGTAAGCAATTTTAAAAAAACAGTCAACATTAAAATGCCGAAGGATATCACATCAAAGATTTAATTGTCATTACAAATGGAAATAAAAAATTAAAAACCATTTTCCCTTTGCCATGCCGTAACACATATGAGGTCTCATCCCTTTAAATCAATCTACAAAAAAGTCATGAATATTTAAATATATACACATATACATACATATCTACACACATACACACACATATACATTCACATATATATAAAATTTTACTATAAAATGAAATAAAAAATATTTCTGTTCTTTGTCACTCTTATGAAATTTTAAAGTTTTTCTTTTGCGTATTCTCAGTAAAAAAATTGCTGTCAGCAAATCTTTCCACGGAATGAATGCATTATTTGTAAAACTGATCAACAAGAAATATGTAAAAGAACAAACAATATTTTGTTTTACTATTCACTTATCAAGAATAAAGTAGAAAGAAATGATATGTATTCTCTATTCGATCGTTCAATACAGGCAACAATACATTTTATCCAATCAGTACTACAATGAATTTTCGCTTTCTTATTAGAATAGAAAAGTAAAACCAAAAGAGCAGTAGATCCCGTTCGCTAACACAAAAAATAAGATCAACCTTTTTAGTTTCTCATTATTCGCTCATTAGACACTATTCGTTTTCTACTGCATAACATTTCTGAAAATTCATTTTACTATTCAAGAGCGAAGAGAAATTAGCATAAAAAATTCATTTAAAAATGAACGGAAAATGAATGACAAGCAACAGAAGAGTATTTTTGTTTTCATCCTTTTTGTCTTATTTGACTAAACTAAACTACGTGAATGTACGTACATATATCCATACACACACACAATCGTAAACCATACGACATATCACAAATGCGTATATTAAAAAATATTTACATTAATAAAATTAAAATTTATATAAATTTTTTACAAAAAAATAAAAATTAAACAAAATATAAACTAAACAAAGTATAAATAAAAATATGAAACACAAAAGCACTTAGCTTGTGATGCGTTCTCCATTGCTGCGTCAGTGCGTCACACAAATAACAAAACAACCCGTCATAACAACCTAGACACTTTCACGTTAATTCACGTTTCGATTTACTAACACCAATTTATTAACACTTTATATTATATATTTAATATTTAATTTTAATAACTTTTATATATAAAATATTATTTATTTATTTATTTAAAACAGAAAAAAAAATTTAAGTTTCAATTTTCTATACAGAGAAAGACAAAAACACGTCTTTCTCGTACGACGATCGATCGCCGACCATTTTCCGGCTTCCTAAATAATATAAACATTTATTAATTTAATCCTCCTGCAATTCCACGACTTACAATAGGATTTCCTGAAACCATAATTATTTAAATTATATCAAACTTAGTCTAAAATTCATTAGTATTTAACCCTTAAATCGAAAAAATAAAAAAATAAAAAAATATAAAAAAACAAAAAACAAAAAATTTCATATGTAAGGCATCCCAAAGGCAATGGTTCCCGGAAAAATATCAATATTATTCAATGCCAGATTAACTACCGGATAGGATATTTCAAACAAATTTAATTTAATTCGCAAAAATTTCAAATATTTTATTAATTTGTTCACCAAAGAAGAAAATATTCGATTAATTACCAGTATAATTATAGTGCACAGTATTTTTATATCATGCTCAATGGAACTTAACTATTCCTCAACCAATAACTGTTAAATATGGTACGCAGAATTGGATTGGCACTCTAGCATGTTCAATGGAACTAAGCCAACTCAAAACAAATGATGATCAAATTCGGGGTGCAAAGCCGAATTTGACGAAATTTTCGGATTCAGCTATAATGAAAGAAACATGCCGTTTCCAATTGAAATTTTCTAGTTCAACTTGCAGAGCTGGGCTAGGATTCTAATAAACTAGAATCAACTTGTATTGGGATTTTAATGTTCCTTTTTGATAAAGTTCTAAAATTCGATCATTCTGAATAGAACTTGGCCATATCCCGACCAATTATTGTCAAATCAGGTAAGCAGAATTAAATGTGAATTTAAAAATGGATTTTAGAGAAGTTCTGGAGTTCAGCCGTGCTAAGCAATGTTTTAACTAATCATGTGCGAATCTGATATGTTGAGCTGAATCGGGATTTCAACATAAATTCCGGGTGAATTACTGGATTTTTCAACAAAATAAATCCGAAAATAATCGGCCAAAGAATTTTCCTATTCCTCCATTTACCCGTCAAGACAACCCGTTGACAGATGACCCAGCCGAACTAAGCCTCTCCCAAATTAATGCTAATTGCTAGAATTGCGATTTTCTAGAATTATGCCCAAAAATGATTTTATGCATCTTCCGCAGTATACCGTCTCAATCAAACAAAAACGACCATGATTTATGTGAGGTGATGGCACGAATGGAGGATAGAACCACGCGGAAGGCTTTTTACATAATTGGTGCATGAGCAGGTCGTTGATTAGGATTTAGAACTCAAATCAATCGATATTCGTATATATCATTCCCATGCAAAGACGAACCTGTTTCGAGAAATATTATTGAGCCAAAACTTCTTTTAGATAAAATAATGCAAGCAGTAAGCAATCTAAAAAAAACAGTCAACATTAAAAGGCCGAAGGATATCACATCAAAGATTTAATTGTCATTACAAATGGAAATAAAAGATTAAAACCATTTTCCCACATATGATTTCTCATCCCTTTAAATCAATCTACAAAAAAGTCATGAATATTTATATATTATACCAGAATCCACCTAAATATAAGTCCTGCTCACTCCTCTCCTCTACATACACATACACATACACATAGATACACATACACACACACATTCATACATACACATACACACACATACATACATACACATACTCATACACATACCCATACATATATACATACATACATATTATATACATACATACATATTAAATACACACATCTATATATATATATATACATACATATATACACACACACATACATATATATATATATATATATTACAAATCAAAAGAATTAATCATAAACATTTATACATTAAAGTATATTAATATGATAATATATCAAATTAATTTTAAAATATTAAAATGATTATAAAAAGGTAAAAACAATCAATCATATTATATAAATATATAAACTAAACATATACATAAGTATAAATAAATATGAACCTACACACACACGCATAAACATACACACATGCATATGCACACAAATCCACACATACGCATATATCAGGGTTTAAAAATGTCGCTCGTCAAAATGTATTGTTCACTCTACACCGATCGAACAGTGTCATGTCCCTATTCCATGGAAAAAATCTGCTGTCACCAAAAATAAAAGCGAGAAAAAAATATAGATTTTACTGGTTGTGTACGAAACAAAACATGTTGTCAGTAAAATTTTATTGAGAGAATAGTTATGATGTTGGTAGTTTACTGCCATAATACTACCATAAAAAATGTAAATTGGAGTATTTTTTATGGCAATATTTTTCACACATGTACAAAAAATGTATGTAAAGATAAGAAATTTTTCTCACGCTCATACAAATAAGTCGCCCGCCATTTTTATACTCAGATGTCGATTTGTTTTTTTTTGTGTTGAAATTTGTTAACGTTAGAGGTTTTTTGTGGTATAGGATATTAAAATTAAAATATATAAAAAAAAATCGAATTGTACGAAAATAATGTACAAATTAAAAATTTTAAGAAATTTGTAGGTTATGCGAAAATGTAAAACCATAAAATTTTACTATAAAATGAAATAAAAAATATTTCTGTTCTTTGTCACTCTTATGAAATTTAAAGTTTTTTGTTTGCGTATTATCAGTAAAAAAAAATTACTGTCAGCAAATCCTTCCACGGAATTAATGCATTATTTGTAAAACTGATCAACAAGAATAATGTAAAGGAACAAAAAATATTCTGTTTAATGGTTCACGCATGCGATCAAAAAACGATTCGCGAATCAAAGGAAAATTAAATCATTGAAAACATATACAAATTTCCCCGCCTGAGATGAAATTATTTTAACTTTGGGAAAATTTTGATCGGAAGCATCCAACATAATAAAAAAAACAAATTATGAGTAATAATGCGAAATAATTACGCTCAAAGATTGGCTTGATTCGCGAATCATTCCCCGATAGCACACGTGAACCAAGCATTACCATTCACTTATCAAGAATAAAGTAAAAAGAAATGATATGTATCATCTATTCGATCGTTCAATACAGGCAACAATACACTTTATCCAATCAGTACTACAATGAATTTTCGCTTTCTTATTAGAATATAAAAGTAAAACAAAAATAGCAATAGATCCCGTTCACTAACACAAAAAATAAGATCAACCTTTTTAGTTTCTCATTATTCGCTCACTAGACACTTTTCGTTTTTTACTGCATAATATTTCTGAAAATTCATTTTACTATTCAAGAGCGAAGAGAAATTAGCATAAAAAATTCATTTAAAAATGAACGGAAAATGAATGATAAGAAACTGAAGAGTATTTTTATTTTCATCCTTTTTGTCTTATTTGACTTTAAACTAAACTGCGTGAATGTACGTACATATATCCATACACACACACACACACAATCATAAACCATACGACACATATTAAAATGCGCATATTAAAAATATTTATATTAATAAAATTAAAATGTATATAAATTTTTTATAAAAAAGTAAAAATTAAACAAAATATAAATTAAACAAAGTATAAATAAAAAATATGAAACATAAAAAACACTTAGCTTGTGAAGCGTTCACCACTGCTGCGTCAGTGCGTCACACAAATAATAAAATAATTAGTTATAATAATTTAGATATTTTCACGTTAATTCACGTTTTAATTTACTAATATTTATTAATTAACACTTTATATTATATATTTAATTTAATTAAAAACTTTTATATATGTATAGCATATTATTTATTTATTTATTTAAAACAGAAAAAAATTTAAGTTTTAATTTTCTATACAGAGAAAGACAAAAACACGTCTTTCTCGTACGACGATCGATCGCCGACCCCAATTTTTCAAATGATTAAAATTTGGTATTAAATTTTGGCTTCATGTAATTTTTAATATCGAAGCTAA
This sequence comes from Nephrotoma appendiculata, assembly GCA_947310385.1. Taxonomy (NCBI): domain Eukaryota; kingdom Metazoa; phylum Arthropoda; class Insecta; order Diptera; family Tipulidae; genus Nephrotoma; species Nephrotoma appendiculata. Next base: position 249,002,634 of record OX371224.1, read on the forward strand.
ATGTTCTTCAGTTAATGTGGCTCGCTGCGCTGTTTAACTCATCTTCATTTGTGAAAAAACTGTTCATAATAATATGTGCTACCAAACATGGATAATACGCGTATTAGAAAATATCGAATTTCTGGAAAACGATCTGCAGGTAAGTATCCGTAAAATTCTTCAATACCAATTTCCTTATATGTATTTCTATTTCAGTAAGGTGTCGCATTGTAGTTCTATAAACTACATTTGCAAATTTCGAATTCTTCTTCCAACATTGTTAGTTGTTTCCCATATTTTTCAAATTTTAATTATCGATATTTACTATAAGCAAAAGAGTCTTACAACTAGAAAAATTTGATAATTTTTTTTTTATTTGTATTTTCCACAGGGATATCTTTCATTTGAATGAATTTATTTGGTCATACAATGAAGTTATGAGCCTGTTTCTACCCAGCAGATTAATATTGAGTTGACTGAGTTGCCCATAGTAATGCCAATTGAGAAAGCCAAATCGTGTATCCAACTAACCATCTTTCAGTTCAGAGCACTCATAATCTTAATTTCTTAAAAAAGTACGATTTTGTCCAACAGTTGTAAAAATCTTCTTAAAACTTTATGAAACGAAAGCCAATGAACTTCAGTATAATGTGGCAAATTTTGGTAATCTGACTTCACGTCTTTGCTCCACAATTTTACCAGCTTTCTTAAATACATTATCAATTTTAATTACTTTTGAACATAAGACTTGCTGGTGGATAATGCAATGGAAGTGTTGAACAGATTTATTATGTTGCGTTTTAACATAAGCTTTTAATCTATCAATGACACCATGTGTAGCTCCCGTCATAGAAGGAGCCCCATCAGTTGCCAAAGATACCAAGTTATTCATTGGAAGATTATATTTTTTAATAGCAATCATAAGTACATCGAAAATATCTTCTCCAGTTGTTGTTCCATGCATTGGAATTACTTCTAATAGCTCTGCGAATATTTTTTTGATACTGTTCTATTTGAATTGTTTATGAGTATGGACAATTATTTGGTTGTTTGAAACTTTTCTTATTTTTTACTTTGATATTTTTTTTTTGTATTTTTGTTAAATAAATTTTTTTTTTGATTTTTTTAATGAATTAATTTAATTTTTTAATGATAACAGTATAGTTGTAGGCCGCAAAAAATCATACGGCGGACCGAGAGTTTGACATGCCTGATATAGAACAATACAATACAGTTGTACTTGCAATAATTACTGCTTAGTCTACGAAATTCAATTTTTTCAGATTTTCCATCTTCATCAAACCATTACAATAAAATAACAAAGGAAAAAAACGTGCACTTGTCAACAAAAAAGTAATAAATTATTATAGTATGGGTTTACACCACTTGTGATGTAAACTGTCCGGGGATTAACAGAAAAGTATTATACTATTAAAGTAGCTTTGATGTGTAAACGTGATATAATTAGTATTTTTTAATACAACAACAAAACTATTTCGTGTTGGAATTTACTTGCATTTTCAATTATTTTATCCGAAGAGACACACTCAAATTGAAAAGGTGTCGGCTATTCGTACTAGCTTCACATATATGGCCAATAAGAGTTTCACCAAGTGAATAATAAATAAAAATTTATTGCGTGGAAATAATTTTAAGAATTTTTGAAATAATCCCAAAGAAAGAAAACCATCATTGTCCATATCCATATCATCCAATCGGGCTAACCCAAAAAAATCAATTAATATGGGAAATACATTTCTTTTAGAACCCCCATTTCATAAAAGGCTTTTATAACTTTACCGCGTTGTACCAGCGTGGATCATGACTAAAATTTTTAATGATGTAGTTGCAATAGAGCAATAGACTTCACCACTCTCACCAGAAATTCTTATTGGCAACAAATGCTATAGTTTGACGTTATTTATTTAATATTTACCAATATATTTTTAATGTATTTACCGTTTTTTCTACTACTAATAAACTCAATTTAGAAATTAAAAATACATTTCATTCATTAACTTAAATATTTAACAAAAACGCAAAATATACATAATACTCATCTGCCAGTAAAACCTTGTTTCTAATACTGAAATACTTTCTGACATAATGACCCCTGCTCACTCAGCATTTCTTAATTAAAAGCTTTCTTTCTGAAAAGGTAGCAAAACAAAAGCTTGTTAAGAATTTCAAGAGGTATGGAAACTTTCCGTATCATATTAAAATCAAAATGGTTTCAGTTTAATCATAATCATTTTTGTCAATGCTTTGTGGTTTTCTATTTGAAAAGTTACTTCACCTATATACTTCGTCAACATTCTGCTACATCTAAACTACCCACATAATTATCTTCGAAATAGTCTAGCAATTCATTGACTGCTTCAGAAATTATATTTCGCTCTTGTAACAGTTCAAATGTTTTTATCACGTCTACAGGAGGAACAAGCGAAAGAGTTAATAACATTTTGATGTTGTGAGCAAACTCTGCATCTAGAAAAATGAAAGAGACAAAAATGATGTGTGGCGTCAGCAAAGGAAAACTGAACAGCATTTACAATTGATTGTTCAAAATCAGACATAACACTGGTAGGATTTAAACCGGATGATAATATTTTCAACTGCTCAAATAAATTCTTGTAAGTATCTGTTTTCGTATTTGGAAGTAGTGCATATACAAGTGGTAAGGATACATTTTTTTTGACGCCGTGAATTGTAAACAATTGATTGAAAATCAAAGGCACTGTTTTAAAGATGCCGTTCCGTTGAAAACAACAAAATTCGATTTTCTGCGGCTTCAGAGTCATATAAAAATTACCAATTTTTGAGCTTACCAACTAGAGTTTCTTTCTATTGCTCCAATACACACAATTCATTAATTGTTTGCACAATTGTTACTGTTCCTTGTCTGGCCCTTCGAACGCTTCTTATTCTTTTTCGCGAATCGTATTCTTTGTCGCGAATAAATAGGAATCCGTCAACCACCAAACACAGCTTTTTCTTTTCGGTTTTGGTATGATTACCATTCATTATTTAAGGCTCCTTTTTTGTTCTTTTTACAACAGAAAATAATTTTTAGTCAATTTTATTTTACATATTTGCATATTAAGGCATAAGTTATTAGGTTCATTAAACTCGGGGTTTTTATTTTAATATTTAATTTGTCTGTGTGTAGTATTTTTATGAGAATTTTTTTTGTGATAAATATGCCATACTTTATTGACCTACATTCGGATTGTTATGGGAATTATTTTTCTATGAATTGTTTTTCTCGGAAATGTCCGGATACCGAAGCTTTATCCCGATCAGTCAATCTGACTGGGCTGTAGAGGACCAATAGACATTTAGAGGCGATATTACGAATGATAAACCTGTAAAAATCAAGAGGTCAATATTTTTCATGATTGCTATACATTATTTTACTATGTAAGGAAAGATAAAATGCATTTCAGATCATCGAGAATATGCAGGGAACTATTTTCTGCAAAATACATAGTAATTTTCTGGGACCAATCACGAACTATTTTTGTTTATAGCATGACTTTAGAATAAATGTTGTGAAACATGCTCTAGAACCATGTGAATTTCGTACGTCTTCCTGGACTTTCATTCTTATAATTATCCGCACGATTTAGAATTTTAAGCAGTACTTGAACGTTATCCAAAAGTGGTTCCTTCGTTGTGGGAAGACACGCACAATCTCATCGACCTTACCGATGTAAATAGCCCATTGTTTAATTTGTAGGCCCCTCATCCGTAGTTAATAGTATTAGGTGAGCTATATGGAAGCATTTAAAGTTGTTCAAAATTTTTACGTGTTGTGTATAGTCATTCCATTCGCCGTAGTTCCAAGGGCAGTTTCAAAGTCATGTGCATTATAACCGCAATTTTGTAGGCATTCTAAATATATTAATTAAACAATTTTTATTATTAATTGTAATACACCGAAAATATTCAGTCAGTTTTATGTTTTCCAATATTTTACTTGTTTAAATCAATTAATTATACAAAAATCATGAAAATGAAATTAATCATTTTAAATTTAAGGAAATAAATTCCAGATTTTTTCATTATGTTAACTTATTACGGGTTTTTTACTGAGGTAATTCGGGATTTATTACTGACAGTATACATGAGAAAGAACTTTGCATCTAAGAAACTGTTTGACGATCGTTAAACATACATATTGGCTTCATACTGGAACGATTTAGTCTATATCATCGTAAGTATATTTAACCGTATGGCCACATCATCATATAAGCACTTAAACATTAGACCAGTTAATCGTAAAACCAGTTGGTCGTATACCAGTTAAGGGTAAAGCCATTTAACCGTAATTCTAGTTAATCTGATGAGAAAGAGATTGTCGGTATTTCATCCATGCCAAACTCAAAGATGCATGTCAAGCGAATTTGGGCGAGTGTATTGTTGGGGTATAAGGATTATAAATAAAGGATTTATTTGGATGATTAAACACTTAACATATATGTCAATTTTAAGTTAAATATTATAACAGTTTCATTTATATTATTTAAAAATTTAAAAAACTAAGCAGAACCGCCTCACTTAACCGAAAAATTATATTGATTGACTAAAACTAATAAAATAATCGAAAATATTTTGATCGTAAAAATTTTTTCTCAAAATAAAACATCGAACATCTATTTAATCGAATTTAAAGCAAATTATGAATTTTTCGCTGTTTATAGTTTTCAGTCATTCTTGTGAAAAGTAATCCAATCCTTAGCGGTTTTGTGGAGTTCATTATTTTAGTATGACATAGAAAGTCATTCTAAGATTCAAATCTGAATCATCAGTATTGGAGCAATACTTGATCTGACAACACCAATGATGTTAAGAATAATAATCGCCTTATAAAACTAGGCTTGAGCTCGCAACCTTTGGGATGACAACACTTGGTGGTGTACTGTACTTCTTAAACACCCGACCATCAAGTGATATAAAGGGTTATCCAATTCAAGCTTGATAAAGTAAACTTAAAAAAAAACACACAAAATATTCGGAACTTATTGTAATTTTTATTTCATTTTACAGATTGATCCTTGCCATTTTTAGTTAAACAAGATATCATTCAAATGTCCTCCACGGGACTTCTTACAGGCCTTGATTCTTTTGAGGTAATTTTCAATGACTTTTCGGCACATTTCGGGCGGTATCTCGGCCATTACCTTACGAATATTAGTTTTCAATTCGTCAAGAGTTTGAGGATTGTTTGCGTAAACACGATCTTTCGCGTAGCCCCACAAAAAGAAATCCAAAGGCGTTAAATCACAGGATCTTGGAGGCCAATTGACATCAGCCAATCGCGAAATCAAACGTCCAGGAAATTTCTCTTGCAAAAGATCTCGATTTGCTCGTGTTACGTGACTGGGTTGCTCCATCCTGCTGGAACCACATATCGTCAAGATCATAATCTTCGATTTTCGTAAAAAAATAATCGGTTAACATGCGGCCATAGCGCTCAGAATTGACGGTAACGGTTCGTCCATGGTTGTTCTCAAAAAAATACGGCCCAATCACACCACCAGACCACAATGCGCACCAAACAGTGACTTTTTCCGGGTGTAATGGCTTCTCTACAATCAATTGTGGATTTTCTGAGCCCCAAATTCTACAGTTTTGCTTATTAACGTATCCACCAAGCGAAAAATGAGCTTCATCACTGAAGAAAATTTTGTTCGAAGAATCAGCATCGACGGCCTGTTTTTCCAACACCCAATTAAATCGATTGAGTCGATTGTTAAATGCTCCATATTCTTAAATGGCAGAATGTCAACTAAATAAATGACAGCGTACTTGACGTTTACTTTTAATACTTTTAATAAATTTTTATGAAAAAAACATGTAAAGAATAACTGGTTTTACCGACTGTAAGGAAGGAACACACCCACTCTCAGACGAGCTTATGGATGACAACAGTAACATCCAGTTGTTAAACAAAAATTGAGTTAGTAAAAATAATAATTACCCTTTACAATTTTTAGTGTTAAATATCCCTTTTTCAGGAATATATCCTAAGAAAATTTTGTCCTTCGTATTCATATGTTAAAATTTTGCTCATGTTGGCTTTAAGAAATTTCGAAAGGTCATTGTACCGCTGATTCATATTTAAACTTTCCTATAAAATTAGCAAACACCTGTTATAAAATATCTTAGGTCAAAATATGTAAATAAGGCTTCATTAGGCTCGAAGTTTGTTAAGATATAGCAGCCAAGTTGTTACATAGTGTTGTTATTTGTTGCGATTGTTCAGTATTGTACGGCAAATCACGATGTTAAATCCAGCCGAGCCCACTATTCAACGTTTGGTGGCCAAATTTTAATTAACCGGTTCGATTAATAATTATTTAACTAACACTCGTATATACTTCACCGAAACGCAAGGTCTACTGAAAAGGTTTCTGCTTCGTGTGAGAGTGTACGGGAAACCAGAAGTAGTCAATTTCTCGTCGTTTACAAGAACTTTGCTTTTCTGCGACTTCATCTTGGCGAATTTTGCAACGGAACTTGGGTCTGCGCCAATATAAAATCCAACTGACACAGGAAGTTAAGGTAAACGGCTATAAGCAAGCAAAGTTGTCGGATTTGGGACGATACCAATCTAAAAAAGATACACCAGCACCAAATGCATCCTGAAATCCTCATGATTTGGGGACATGCTTATCTCGGCAACGTAAACTAGTCTCCGAGATCGTGAATTCATTCAGATTTATTTTTTAAAATGACACTAACCAAATAGTTTTCAATCTGAGTTTCTTTTTGCACTCGACTTTCCAAAGTATTAAATTCTTCTGTCGTCGGCTTTACAGTGTCACTCATTTCTAGGCTAACCTTCATTGCGGTCATTATCAAAACTATAGCTCCCATAAAATAAACCTTGTATTGTTTTGGTTGCTTAATTTTAAATTGACGACTTCCCTCCTCTCCAGTTTTTCATAAACTTTAACGAAAAAATTTAAAAAACATTTATTAATTAATTTTATAAATTAACGGATTAGGATTGCTAACTTAAAATTTCTAACCTGAGATTTAGTCTCCAAATCGCTCTCAGAATCGCAATCGTTAATTCTTTAGGTAGATGTTTTGGAAACTGTTTTGTTAATTATTAAAAAATTGTGGAACCCCATAGTTCATCATCTGCCCAAGATATTGTCAAATTCATCAAATTTTTCATTGTGTTCTTTTCTAGAGCAGGAAAATATTTTTAAATTAGTTGGCAAATTTGGTGTTTTTAAAAAGACAGAATCAAAGGGGCCATCATGAAGGGCCCCGGTGGCAAAGTGGTCAGCATGCTTGCTCCAGATATTTCAGAACAATTTTGTACATATTTTCGAAGCATTTTCATTATGTATCATTTGTATTCATCATTTAAAAATGATCTTAATATTTTTGTGGTAGCATATTTTCCATCACAACAGCTCCTGTATACAGCAGAAACTCATGAAACCGCGTTGCTTTCCATCTTTCAACATCACATGGCATACGCGGTTTGCTCGTAAATTCAGATGCCTTGTTTATTACGTATCCAAAACTTTAAACAATGGCTCATAACATCCAGTAAAACACAATGCATGCAATCTACTGAAACCACACTTTAAATTTATGTCTTCAGAAGCAATTGTATCCAACTTCATATGATATTCAGGTTACTCTCTGTATTGAAATACATCATCAGTTCGCAAACGCGCTTTAATATCTCGAAAAACAACACGGTTATCCAATTATTCATCTTTCACCGTACATTTCAGACATTCCTAATACTCTGAGTAAGTAATACTAAGTACCATCGATTTCACCAGTGCCTCACAATTAACAGCACGTATATTCGTTTTATAGTTCCTCTATATATTTGCTTAGATCTGATCTACACAAGTTGGTATTTTGAATTCGTGATATGGTTCTATAAAAAAACACTTCCTTTGTGCAATTATTCAAAATTAACTACATCCCAGAAAACTAAAAAATGTTCATCAGTTATATCCTATCCCAGTATTTTTAAATTATCCCAGAAAATTTTGAAATGACACAAAATTGGTAATACTTGATATGAAGCGTTTATTTTTCAAATATGTATGATAAAATGATAAGCCGTATATGCTGAGACTGAGAGTCGCGACTAATCTCTTCTGATTTCAACACGGCATCATATCCGCTATCCAAAATAAAATTTACATGACGATTTGAACGTTATGAGAATGATCGTTTGAACTATTTGAGCATTTAAAATTTTTAATCCCATTAATTTTTGATCCCATTTGATATCGATTGGACATAATGGGAGTTTTAAGTCTAAGGCCATTCATATCATTTATATACGAATTTAATTCGGATTTAAATTAATGGTTCCCAGGAACCTGAAATGTCGCCATCGCTAACTGATATCTATCAAAAAATCACAAGATCAACCGTATGATGGGCGCAATAGGCCCCGTATATGTGAATGGCCCTTCCAGTGGATTATAGATTTAAATTAATGGTTTCCATGAGTCAAGCGAGTACCGTGACCGATTTCTTTTGATTTTAACATGGCATCGTGTTCACTATTTAAAATAAAATTCATGTGACCATTCGGAATTAAATTAATAGTTCCTTTAGGGACCTAAAATGTTGTCATCGATTCCTCCTCATTTTAATACAGCATATAATGACCTTTATCTATTTTTTTTGTAGAGGTAGAGGTCATTATGTTGTATTGAAATCAGAAGACATCATTCGCTACATTTCAAGTTCCTGGGAACCATAAGTTTTAAACCGAATTTTGTTCTTAAAAATGATTCGGCTATTTAAACATATGACCTCGTATGTGTAAATAGTCCTCAGCGCCAATACTAACATATACGGATGGTCTTGGATTTTTATGCGAAAGTAGTTCACATTATGTCCAATCGTTTTCAAATGAGATTGGTTACGACGCTTAAGGTTCTAGGAAACCATTCGTTTAAATCTAAAATGCATTGGATGCGTGAATATGACTCCGCCTTTTTCCGATTTCGTTACCAGTACTGCTTACGTATATATAATAAATGGATAATACTGGTATTCTATAGTACTTGATGTCAGCTGTCAAACGCAGTATGCAACATTTGGTTGAAGTGTAAACAACTATAGTAATTTTAATTCCTTGAAAATGTCGAATTTTATTCTAAATAAACATAATTTGCGGGAAGCTTTTTGCATTATATTTTATTGCAAAGAATAGTACACCGGAAACTTATCATTTGCTTGTGGAAATTAACGGTGAGAATTACACAGTGCAAATAATGGTTTCGACCACCCAAACAATTTGAAGATACTGAATTGGAAACGTTAGTGGCTGAAGATTCTTCACAAACATAATCATAATTGACTGTATAGCTGTTTATTAAATTAAATTAAATGTTGATCGATCAACTGTCTCAAAACGTTTACAAACAATTGGAATGGTTCAAAAAGCTAGCTACTGGTTATCACATGAATTAAAAGACCTCGAACGTCGAAAAACCATTTGTGAAATACTGCTTCAAAGGCTATACTACTGGAAATGAAAAATGGATTTATTATGCAAATCCCAAGCGCAAAAAAACTTGCACTGAAAAAAATAATAGGGTGATGTCTACAAAAAATAAAAGTAAATTTTACTTAAATTCGCTGTTGAAATTGAGCCTAAGTTGCGCAACGTAAATTTAACAAATTTTGAAATGTGAAATTAACTTCATGCTATGTAAGAATATTTTTTTAAAAAAAATATGTCGTTGCATGTAATATTTACTTCACATTTTGTTGATTCAACTTATTGGATGAAAGAAAATGAAAATAAATAATACGTAAAATGAAAATATGTGTACATATGTGGAATTAACTTTAATTTAAGTAAAAATTACGTTTTGCTTAGTCTAAAAAATAAAATCGTGGTTCTTTTGTATTATAACAAAATATTTGTTAGGTCTCACCTTTTTAAAACCAATGAGATAAAAATTTTGAATCTTTTACTTAAAAGATTCTATAATCATCATCAGATTCAGATTAGATTATGTCGAATCATCATCAGATTAGATTATGTAGTTATCAAACTACGAAAATGATGTTTCACACTTCATGTTTTTAAATAAAATAAACATCAACTGACTTAGCGAATTATATTAAAAATGCAATAATAATTATTAAATATCGCCGATGTAAATTTAACACACCAATTTGCAACCTTTACCTTGCAGGTATAAACTTTGGTTAAACAATTTATTTTACATTGTCTAAGTAAATTTTACTTGTTAACCATATGAATAAAAATATAATGACAATTTTTTGAAATACACGATTTTTACGTATGATAAAGTTCTTTTAACTATTTAAAAGTTTTTATTTCGTTTTATTTCGACAAATTGTTTTTACATTTCAAAAATTGTTATTTTAACTTGGGCTAATTAAAGAGAACTTATTAAATTTTTACTTAGCATGGGTAAATAATGTAAAATATTATGTTACTTTTACAATTTTAAATTTACTTAGCAGGTTATGTAAAAATCGCATCGATTATTTTTTTGAGTGTGGGTGAAGCCTGCGGTGAAGCTGGCAAAACTGCTGCAATTCGAAAAAGTATAAATTTTCTGACATATTAATTTTACATCAGCGAAAAAGAATATTTAAATAATCAAAATGAATTATTTCTCAATTTTAGAAAAAAAATGTTTTTATTTCAAGATTTCGAAAACAATTATTTAACCATCATAAGACGAAAAAATAAACACATTCCGCCATTTTAATTTACTAAATAAAAATTATTTATAGCTTCTTTTCAATCCAATGTATAGCAAATACCTATATGCTTAAAAACTAGAATATTTTTAACAATAAATAAATTTATTTTGAAAGCAGACCGAGGGAATTTTAGAAATGGGTTTCAAATTGACAAACCTTCTCAACAAAAAAAAAACAAAATAAAACAGACAAAAAAGAACAAAACACGGTATATTGTGATTATATGATTTATTTATTTAAATAGTACGAAAATATAACACTTAAGTCGCGCACTGACGCCAATTTGCGTATTGGGCTATGATACCAATAACAACATTTTTCTTTATTACTGAGAGCCTTGAGAGATTTGGTTTATAGCTAGCACTAGAGCTATAAATTTTTCTAAATCAAAAGCGAATCAACGAATAAAATTTCATAAATGCTGTCCAGAAGTGATTAAGATTGGCGGGGAATGTAAACAAACAAATTTGAATAATTATTTTGAAAAATCCAATCATTGATATACATTTTTGTGACATGACCCTTTCGAGCAGAAACTTGTGCAATATGAAAAATATACAATATTCAATTCCAAAAGTTTTCTTTTTGGTCGTGGATTTCCAGTCAAATCGTAGAACAAAATTCTTATCTAATTTAGGTCGCCCTCGATAGCATATAGTAAGTAGAGCGCTTGCTAAGTAACTCGGGGGTCCCGGGTTCGATTCACGGTGGTGACAAAACAGTTACGACTGGGCGTTTTTAATGTGTTATGTGTTACATTGTGCATTGTCTTATATATCTCAAGCCATATTTATCGGCTTTTCTCCATATTTTAGACAGCATCCGTAAAGATATCACAATAATTAATACCTATACGGCGGAAATTTACAATATATAGTTACAGATTACGGAAAACAAACAAATACTATAAAATTCCCACATGCAAATTTGCAAAGCTTTCAGTTAATTACATTATTTTTAACAATCAAATCCTAATGTCAAAATACAATTATTATTTTTATTTTATCAAAATACAAAAATAATCACATAGTACACATGACTAAATTTGTTGGTAATTGGTGAATAAATACTATCATACTTTTAAAACAATGGAACGTCACACTACCATGTAGCCAATAGTAGCAGAACAAATTAAAGATTTTCATTTGGATAAGTTTAAATGGTTAGCATCCGGTAATTATACATTATTGCTACTAAAATGGAAAACACATCCGGGTATTATACCTAACATATAATTTAGTAATAACCAATTACTTTAATAACGCTGAAAATGTCTACAATAAAATAATTGTGGTATAATTTAATTTTGAAATAGAAAAAAATTATATTCAAATCGAAACCAAAACCGTATTAAAACTAACTCCGCCTACATAAATATTATTTGGTTTATGAAAATGGGGAAATATAAAGCAATAACCATAGCAACTACATAGCTTTATGTCTATATATAAGCCACCATAATGGATGAGGGCGTTACTATATTTAAAATTCTAGTTTGACACACCCATATCGGTTTATGGTAATTTTACGTTAAAATAAATTTTTTTGTTAAAAACCGGTATATATTTATAAATATTTTATGTAGAACTTTACCCAAACTGCGCTTTTAGGAATGTCATAAAAAAATTCTTCATCACATTACCTGCGAGTGGTTTATTATAAAATAAAAATTTGTTTTGTGCGCAGCGCGAACCGACAAAAACCTTATAACAGCACATTCCGTACATGGTTCGAGTCTTGTCTATACCATTATTGATTTTAGGTAATGAAATTAGCACTTTTTTATTACTTACTTATTAGTTTTAAGTTTACAGTAATAAATAACTTAATCCAATTATGAAATTGAATTCATCTTATGCGTTTATAAACCGTGCATCATATAGGTTCAAACATTTAACAAGATCATATAATTTTATGATATAACAATAATAATAATAATTATGGTTATTATGAATATCACACTTACTGAAATTTTATACTGATACTAATTTATAAAATAATAAAATAAAATTTGTTGAAGATATTAAAGTAAATATATTATGTCTTGTGTGTGAGTGTGTAAAAAAACCGAAACTCACCGCATTTATTGTACTTGTACAAATTTATACACGTAGGTACATATTCTCGTATAATAATACATCATTTATTAAGAAGTTTAAAAACATATATATTTTTTATGTATGTAATAATCATACTCATAAAAATAAAATTATTTATTTACAATAAAATTTTAGTTTAAAGTTTTTATTTTTAAATCGTTTAAAGAGTTGTTATACATTTTGTGTTATTCAATATTATATGGTGATGTGTTATGATGGTTTAACGATTTGTTTATTATGTAGTTTGGACGTGAACAATTTTTTTTAGTTTTGATTACGAATTATAATTTATTTGAATTAATATTTATAGTGGAAAATTTTATGTTGTTGGTATATAGGCGCATATAAAGTTTTATTGTGTGATTTGAGGTTAATAGTTTAGCATTATTTAGATATTTATGGAGCACACGCACAAATTATTAGGAAAGGTCATAAGCCATTAACAGTTAGAACCAGTGGCGTTACTAGACTTTAGGCAATCTATATAATGAATGACAAATGGTTAATTTGGTTATGATTTTTCACCATTTTCGAACCTGTGATACATTTTATCGTTTCTCAATTATGAAAAGGCTATAACGTAGAAGAGTATGAATACAATTCAAATTGCCAGAGACGTGCAAGACAACCCCAGGAAGTTAAATTAGCCCAGAAAGTCATTCCAGAAAAAATATATTATTGCAAGAGGCAGCACTTAAGTTAAATGTTCGTATGATGAAAAGAAAAATGGAAAATGTTTGCGGCCGCATTGTAGTCGTCTTCTTGGACAATGTGCTCGCTATACCTATGTTTCTCTTCCGACTGGAAGTACCAGTTCCCGCCTCGATAGAGTAAAGTTCTGGTGAAGAAATCAATATCTACACTGAGAAAAAAAAACAACGTAAATCCAACAAAAAATACTTTGTTAATATGATTTCCAGTTAAAGTGGTTTTCTATTACTTTAATGTCGAGCAACTTTAAAATATGATCGAAAATTTATTACAATAAGTTTAAGGTTTTTCAGTCTCAGTGTAAATGGGAAAAAACATAATTTTTATATGTTGCAACAATTTAAAAACCAACTTGACAATAAAATTTTTTGTTTTAAAATAAAAATTTTCCATTTTAGATTTAATGTTATATACGGAGATTGCACATTAATTCAAAGTTGAAGCAATTTAATTTGACATTAAATCAATATCGGAAATAATTTAAAATCTGGTATTCAAAGGTGCAACAATTTTAAATTGAATTATTACCAAACTTAATCCGAAACGTCTTAGACATTAAAACAATTATTTCCCCATTTGAAATAAATATAAACACTTTCAATTTTAAATTCAAATTTTTAATGTTTATTCGTTATATACATATTCATATTACAAAAGTTTGTTCTGAAATAAATTACATATGAAATTAAATTTAATGTTTGATTTTTTCCAACAATTTTTGTATTTAGTTTAATTTCATTTTCAAAAATAGTTATTTCTAATGTACAGGGTTATCCAATTCGAGGTTGATAAAGTAGAAATCTGTATACCGACATCTGTCAAAGATAAACGTCAAGTACGCTGTCATTTATTTAGTTGACATTCTGCCATTTAAGAATATGGAGCATTTAACAATCGACCAACGCGTTAAAATTATTAAATCTGATTAAAGCTGATTTTTCGAACAAAATTTTCTTCAGTGATGAAGCTCATTTTTCGCTTGGTGGATACGTTAATAAGCAAAACTGTAGAATTTGGGGCTCAGAAAATCCACAATTGATTGTAGAGAAGCCATTACACCCGGAAAAAGTCACTGTTTGGTGCGCATTGTGGTCTGGTGGTGTGATTGGGCCGTATTTTTTTGAGAACAACCATGGACGAACCGTTACCGTCAATTCTGAGCGCTATGGCCGCATGTTAACCGATTATTTTTTTACGAAAATCGAAGATTATGATCTTGACGATATGTGGTTCCAGCAGGATGGAGCAACCAGTCACGTAACACGAGCAAATCGAGATCTTTTGCAAGAGAAATTTCCTGGACGTTTGATTTCGCGATTGGCTGATGTCAATTGGCCTCCAAGATCCTGTGATTTAACGCCTTTGGATTTCTTTTTGTGGGGCTACGCGAAAGATCGTGTTTACGCAAACAATCCTCAAACTCTTGACGAATTGAAAACTAATATTCGTAAGGTAATGGCCGAGATACCGCCCGAAATGTGCCGAAAAGTCTCAAAAGAATCAAGGCCTGTAAGAAGTCCCGTGGAGGACATTTGAATGATATCTTGTTTAACTAAAAATGGCAAGGATCAATCTGTAAAATGAAATAAAAATTACAATACATTCCGAATATTTTGTGTGTTTTTTTTAAGTTTACTTTATCAAGCTTGAATTGGATAACCCTTTATGTTTTACCATTATTAATAGAGTACATATGCAGTGGGGGGCTGCTAAAAAAATTTATTTCTTTAATGAATAATTTGTTTGTAGAACTTCCTAAGGTAATAATAAATACAAAAATGAAATGACAAAATAGAAACAAAATGATCACATAATATTCTCTGCTCTCACGGTTTTATTTATATTTTTGTAGTGGAATACACTAGAACTTTGTATTACGTTATCTAAATAGGCGCATTTCTTTAAATTCTCATTAACTTCTTGAATGTGGATCGAAAAAATTCAATTTATGAATTAAGAAAATCAATTACACTAAAATTGTTCATAATTTATTAATTTATTGTATAATAATTCAGATTTTTATTTGTTAAGTTTGTGAAATTTATTGCCGTCGTAATAAGGAGGCAAAGTGTATTATTTTTACTTAATTATGCTGACATCTGGTTGTCGACTTACGTTGTCGTCATCAGCAAAAAATGAATGTTGTCACAGGCCAGTACTATAGAAGGCACTGGTACCATGTTCAAACTGCAATAAAAAATACATAAGACAAACTGGCACGACACTTCAGTGTAGACTATATTTGTATTGAATCTGATCATGCGCATTACACCGTGACAATGAGAAAATTTATTAATATTGTTGATGTTTTTGTCATGACACTGTGACAAAATGAGTAGAAAATTTATATTTGATTCTCAATTAAACAAAACAGAGAACATAAAATGATTTTATATACATACATTTTGGTATTAATAGTTGTGAGTGTAAAAACACAATTTTGTTATGACACTCTATCGTCACGACAAAATTTTGCGAGTGAAGACCGTGCGCTTAAACAACATAAATATTTCATAAATAAAAAACTAAGATCGAGTGCTATGCAATAGACAAGACACGGGAGCGATACGAAATCCCGCATTATAAAATCTCGCATTACAAAATCTCGCATTTAAAAAATTAAAAATTTCGCATTCCAAAATTTCACATTTTTAAAATCTACACGGTAAATATAAAATCTGGTAAATGACCACTAGATTGTCTGGTATTACTATTTCCAGTTAAAATCCAGTAAAATTCTAGTAAATAAAAAAGGAAATTTTGTTTTCTAGTTAAATTTTAAAGTGAATATACTAGATTTTCCGTCAAAATAAAATTAAAACCAGAATTTTAATAAGTTCTAGTTAATTTCTAGTTCTAGTGTTTATTATACTGGGACTCTAGTGGTTATCTAGTAAAAAAAATACTAGAAAATTACTAGATCATTTCTGTTCGGTTCTATAATGGAGTGTCTAGTTAATTTCACTAGAAATCATGTTAATTTTGTTACTAGAATTCCATTAAAAGTTTAATTTACATGAATTCTTGCAAAATTCTAGCAAAATCCAATTCCGCCATATTATTTTGGATTTACATATGATTTCTATTAAATTTTACGGGAGTTCTATTAAATATATCTCCATAAAAAATTAACAAATAGCGATAACATTTTACATTACCAGAATCCCAGTAAAAATCTAGTAAAATTCGAATATTTTTTTATTTATATGCTCTGCAGTAAAGTTTATAATTCAAAATGTTCTCACTTTATAACTATGCATATCATACTACCTCTCTTACAAGAATAATATTTACCTGAATTCTAGTACTATTCCAGTAAAATTTAATCGTTTACTAGAATTTTACGAGAATTCTAGTGAATGTAAACGGTTTTTATCTTTTTTTTTACATTGATATTGTTAATTTTACCTGAAATCCAGTTAATTCTAGTAAAGTTACTGAAATATTGCTTGAATCTGGTAAAATTAACATTCGAGTTTTTTCTGTTTTTTTTTGGTATATATTTTCAAATTATCGTAGGAATTCTTCAGTATTAAGCAAAATTTCAATAAGTGACATCAAAATAAAAAAGTGATCTTCGTAATTATTATTTGAGTTATTAAGAAAAGTTATTTGTTTGTATTAAAATTAAAATGGATATAATAGAATTATGTAAGCAATTTTCTAAAAGAAAATGAAATTCCAGAAGATGTGATTTCAATTTTATCAGGTAAGCTTTAAACATATCAATTAAATAAATTAAAAAATATTAAGCAACTACTATAATACAAAATTGAATACTTCGAGTTGGTCACCAATGCCATTCAGGCTTTCTCTGGGAATATGAAATTGGGAAAATATGTTCATAAAATTTTTGTCTAAATTATGTTTTTCTGGCCTACTGTTGGAATTAGCTGAGTGCAAATATTTCCGAAATAAAGTTTATTGGGGATTTTTTGTTCTGGGGTTTTATTGTTCTATAACAATAAAATATAAAACATCAGTCGGTGCCAGCTCCAAATTAATTCCTGGGGACGCGGAGGCTCACGAATTTATTTTAAATCGCATGTCCAGCATATGCATTTGGGCTAAGGTAATAATAATTGTTATTAGTTTAGTAAAAATATCGGGTTTAAAGACTTTTATGTAAACAACATTTTTAGGTCTATTTGTACCGGATATGTATTACGTCAATTATTTTAACATTTTATTTGTGATTTTGACATAATAGTTTAATTTATTCTTTCATTTTTATTTATTATACAGTTTGAAGAAAGCACCTCCGAAATAATAAATAATACACGACAATCGCAGTCATATAATATATTTCGCCGATTAAGGATTACTGCACCAGGGAATATTTTGGATTATAATCAATGGACAAACTATTAATATAGGGTAGACCATCTTTATTAATGCAATGGACTTACTGTTCAAGGTTGTTTATGTATTCGAAATGAAATATCCGAAAAATGCTATTTATTTTTACAATTTCATCGAGGTGTATTTTTATAAAATAAAAGGAGCAACACCAACACTAAGGGTATCAAAATTGAATACTCAATTGTATAACAAAAGCATAGTTTAATAACTAGTTAGTATGTTATATATCGATCGTTAATATGTATAAGATATTTGTTAGTTCTGGATTCATTTTTTTAATATAATGAATTTTAATAAATATAATTTATTGTTCTTAAAATTACGATGTTTAAACCAAATTTTATTTTTTTATTTTAATTTTCCATATATTTAGAATTGTTTTCGATTTGTTCCTATTGGTACAGGGTTTTGCTTGGAACAAGCATGGCGTTCCTCTTTGTGTTTTATAGTAATGATATAACTTATCGGTAAACATCTGGTAATCTATTACGTATACATTAATTTCCACCACTTTGGGTTTACTCGAATATTTTTCTAACTTTACTTCACGTCAATATAAATGGGCGCTTAAAGGAAAATTTATCGTTGAATGTACAACATACTCTCGATTTTCCAGTAATAAAACAATTAGATTCCAATTAAAATTTATAGGCTGAATTAGTTTTAAAATTGGTATTGTCTAGCAATATTAATAGAATATTAATTAGAAACATAATAGAAATCATGTGATTTTACTAGAAAATTGGTAAAATTCTTTAAATTTTACAAGACAATCAACATCAAACACTACTTGATATCGGGTTAAAAAATTTGTTTATATAAAAAGAATTATTATGAAAAGGCTTAACACTAGAACTACGAACCGGTCAAAATGACTGGTTGCATCGTTTGTTTATAACATTTCATCTTTAATAAAAATCATAACATTATCGTAAAATATTAAATAAGGCAAAGAGGAAATGTTATAAATAAATGATGTAACCGGTCATTTTGACCGGTTCGTAGTTCTAGTGTTAGAATTAAAAAAACAGAGCGTATAATATTTTATTGGGATAGTTTTATTAATAAATTGTATTTTAAATAAAATTATTGAATTAAATTATTGTATGAAAAAATTAAATATGTTATTTTTAAAAATATTAACAAAGTACATCTTACATGTCGGTATACGCTGGCATTGAGCTTGCAACGTGCAGATGGTAACTTAAATCAGCCCTCTAGCCGTACGTTTTTGAGTTATAGCAGATGATGCGCAAAGCACAAAGTAAGACGGAATAAGAAACCGCGAAAGGTCAGGGAGTGCTTCGGCCATAAAACAGATGGCATAGATTAAAAAAAAAGACTGTAATGCAAGATTTTTGAAAAATAATATGCAAGATTTTGGAAATGGTACACGGTAATCAAAAATCCACTAGATGTGAGCAAACTAGATGATCTGTTGAATCAAGTAAAATGTATGTTACCAGATTTCTGGTAGTTCATAATTCAAGTAAATTTTACTAGTATAATAATGTAGTACAACCGGAATTCTAGTATATTATTTTGTTGCATTTCTCAACCGGAATTCTTGTATAATTATGAAATAACCTGTTTTTCTAGTAAAATCACTAGATTTTCAGTTATTTTTTTAACTGAAATTTTAGTAATATTACTGTACTTTCCGCTTTTAAAACTGATTTCTGGTAAGTTAAGGTTGTGGTTCTTATTGATATTCCAGTAAAAGTAACAGACATTTTTTTATATTCTAGTAAAATCAATATTTTTCTAACAGAAATTCTATTAAAATTAATAAAAAAATAAATTTTTTAACCCGATATCAAGTAGTGTTTGATGTTGATTGTCTTGTAAAATTTAAAGAATTTTACTAATTTTCTAGTAAAATCACATGATTTCTATTATGTTTCTAATTAATATTCTTTTAATATTGCTAGACAATACCAATTTTAAAACTAATTCAGCCTATACATTTTAATTGGAATGCAATTATTTTATTACTGGAAAATCGAGAGTATGTTGTACATTCAACGATAAATTTTCCTTTAAGCGCCCATTTATATTGACGTGAAGTAAAGTTAGAAAAATATTCGAGTAAACCCAAAGTGGTGGAAATTAATGTATACGTAATAGATTACCAGATGTTTACCGATAAGTTATATCATTACTATAAAACACACAGAGGAACGCCATGCTTGTTCCAAGCAAAACCCTGTACCAATAGGAACAAATCGAAAACAATTCTAAATATATGGAAAATTAAAATAAAAAACTAAAATTTGGTTTAAACATCGTAATTTTAAGAACAATAAATTATATTTATTAAAATTCATTATATTAAAAAAATGTATCCAGAACTAACAAATATCTTATACATATTAACGATCGATATATAACATACTAACTAGTTATTAAACTATGCTTTTGTTATACAATTGAGTATTCAATTTTGATACCATTAGTGTTGGTGTTGCTCCTTTTATTTTATAAAAATACACCTCGATGAAATTGTAAAAATAAATAGCATTTTTCGGATATTTCATTTCGAATACATAAACAACCTTGAACAGTAAGTCCATTGCATTAATAAAGATGGTCTACCCTATATTAATAGTTTGTCCGTTGATTATAATCCAAAATATTCCCTGGTGCAGTAATCCTTAATCGGCGAAATATATTATATATGGCTGCGATTGTCGTGTATTATTTATTATTTCGGAGGTGCTTTCTTCAAACTGTATAATAAATAAAAATGAAAGAATAAATTAAACTATTATGTCAAAATCACAAATAAAATGTTAAACTAATTGACGTAATACATATCCGGTACAAATAGACCTAAAAATGTTGTTTACATAAAAGTCTTTAAACCCGATATTTTTACTAAACTAATAACAATTATTATTACTTTAGCCCAAATGCATATGCTGGACATGCGATTTAAAATAAATTCGTGAGCCTCCGCGTCCCCAGGAATTAATTTGGAGCTGGCACCGACTGATGTTTTATATTTTATTGTTATAGAACAATAAAACCCCAGAACAAAAAATCCCCAATAAACTTTATTTCGGAAATATTTGCACTCAGCTAATTCCAACAGTAGGCCAGAAAAACATAATTTAGACAAAAATGTTATGAACATATTTTTCCCAATTTCATATTCCCAGAGAAAGCCTGAATGGCATTGGTGACCAACTCGATGTATTCAATTTTGTATTATAGTAGTTGCTTAATATTTTTTAATTTATTTAATTGATATGTTTAAAGTAACGTTAAAATTTTATTGAATTATTATTAAAAGCGCTGTTAAAACTTAATCGGAAATTGTATACACTCAGCATTTACAAAAATTTCATTACAATTCTTTACAATACAAAATATACAATAACACCTAAACATTATTTAAAAAATATTCCGGTAGCAGTACGTATCCGAGTAATCATTAAAATAAACGTACCATTATACCATAATTAAATTCAAAGAAGTTTGCGAGCCTCCATGAGTATTTCGGTGAGATCGGGAAAATAATCACTAAAGTAATATAAATTCTAAAAGCTTACCTGATAAAATTGAAATCACATCTTCTGGAATTTCATTTTCTTTTAGAAAATTGCTTACATAATTCTATTATATCCATTTTAATTTTAATACAAACAAATAACTTTTCTTAATAACTCAAATAATAATTACGAAGATCACTTTTTTATTTTGATGTCACTTATTGAAATTTTGCTTAATACTGAAGAATTCCTACGATAATTTGAAAATATATACAAAAAAAAACAGAAAAAACTCGAATAACTGTTAATTTTACCAGATTCAAGCAATATTTCAGTAACTTTACTAGAATTAACTGGATTTCAGGTAAAATTAACAATATCAATCTAAAAAAAAAGATAAAAACCGTTTACATTCACTAGAATTCTCGTAAAATTCTAGTAAACTATTAAATTTTACTGGAATAGTACTAGAATTCAGGTAAATATTATTCTTGTAAGAGAGGTAGTATGATATGCATAGTTATAAAGTGAGAACATTTTGAATTATAAACTTTACTGCAGAGCATATAAATAAAAAAATATTCGAATTTTACTAGATTTTTACTGGGATTCTGGTAATGTAAAATGTTATCGCTATTTGTTAATTTTTTATGGAGATATATGTTGAACCAAATAAAACAACATTTGTTGAGAAATACATTTTAACTTTATTAATATCACTATCGATCATTCAATAACTGCGGATGGCCATCGAAAATAGTAAACAATAAATCAGCTGATATTCCAGTTATCATCATTCACGGATCAGCTGACATTCCAGTTTCAAAATATACCAAAAATAAAGAAAACATATTGGATTAACAACATACACTTACCTATCTGGAACTCTGGCTGCTTAACATCATTTATTAACCTAAACTTAGAATTATATAATTTGTAACTATTATTGTTTATTAATTACTTTTAATACTTATCTTTGTTTGTATCCATTTAAAATTTCAATTCGCAACATATAAAACTTTCTGACATTTCTTGTCAATGTCAATCAAAACAAAAATGTCGATCAATTTGTACTAGATTAATAATTAAGAATGGGTGCGTTTTATGTATATTATGTTGTACTAAATCAACAGTTGGTACTAAATCAACAATTCGCTGCACTTTAGTACTTTTGCTCTATATTTCTTGTTTTTACAAACTAATCAATTTTCATTAATTTTACAATCTCTTACATTTTGGCGATCAACGAGGAAACATCGAAGAAGGTTACTAGTACTCAGCAATCAATATTAATTATAATAAAAGTAAATTTATAACGATGTCTTAAGTCTTTGTTGATATTTTCAATCACGCTCGATAATAGGAAGACAATTGCCGGATAAATTTCTACGTTTGCGGATACAGCTGTACATCCTCCTAGTCCACGCCATATCTGCATATACATTTTTTGGTGCCGAAACCCGGGAATTACCTTTTTAAATTCAGTTAAGTAGAATTTATCTATTATATAGACTATAAATTATATGGATCTATGAATATATACCGCGATTAAGAGCAATAAACCGATAGTGGACAGTTATCGACTGAGAATATTAAGAACAGTTATATAGTGCTAGTGTACGAATTTAGAACAAGTGTTTCAGTGCAATTTCTGTGAAACAATATAATGTGTGAACGATTATTACGGTTACGGGATCGAGCGCGTGGTCAAATAATCCTTATTTTACGGTTTGGAGAAAAACTAACCGACGCTACCCCAGTTGAGGATATCAAGGGTAGGCTCGAAATTCTAGAACAGACATACCAAACGTTCGATGAGATTGAGTTACAATTATTCGAAGGTCAAGCGTATGAATCAATTACGGACGCAGTTGATGAAATTTATTACAAGGCTCGCGCAATACTTCGTAAGGCATGCGGTTACAATCATGGTCAAACTAACGGCAGCCAAGACCTCAATACTACACTGGAACAGTTTATTGGTCAACAGAAAACGTTTTACGAAGGAGTCAGTATGTCGCAACACGTGCGTCTGCCAAAGATAGATACTGAAACGAAGCAATTATGGGCAACCGAATCCGTTAAGAAAGACTTTTCTTCATTTGATGATATGCTGCAATTCCTGAACACAAGATGTGATGCGTTGGAAATTTGTGAAGCTGCTAATAAAAGAGTTCCAGCCAAACCATCTCTCAACACTTTTATATCCACCGACACCCGCACCACAGTTGAGTGCCACGCCTGTCAACAAAAACACCCACTATTTAAATGTCCGGTGTTTAAAAATAAAACTGTGGAAGCTAGGATAAAACTAACAACGGAGATGTATTTATGCCGGAATTGTTTAAGACGAGGTCATGTGAGTGCTAACTGTTTTTCAAAATCATCATGTCTTATTTGCAGTAACCGACATCATACTTTACTCCACGCGAGTCACCTAGAAGCACAACCAAGTTCGAGTCAAACGTATACTACATTTAAAGAATCATCAGCCGAAGACATTACCAAATCAAATAGCGCATCAACACCGATTCAGCCGACTACTAATACGAGCGTCCTTCATTCATGCCTTTCATCGCCAACCACGGTACTATCTACAGCCGTTATTTACGCGGAAACACGTACCGGAGAACTCCAGCCATTCCGAGCGTTATTGGATTCCGGCTCACAATCATGTTTCGTGACCGAATCCTGCGCTAGACGCCTAAACCTAATGCGAAGTCAACCTTCCACAATAATTTACGGATTAGGATCAAATACAGCTGGAAAATCAACAGAGAAGACCAATATGACAATCCATTCCCGTATAGACAAGCACTATACGATACACAGTATAGCTCATATTATAAGTAATATAACCAACTCATTACCAACAACGCACAGCAGTTACAATAAACATTTGCTGACAGGCTTTAAATTATCAGATTCACACTTTTTTAACCCTAATAAAATTGATATTCTTTTAGAAGCAGATATATTCTTACAAAATCTCACTTCAGAACATCATTTGATCAATGGGTTGCCAACACTTCAAGCATCGAAATTAGGCTGGTTAATCACAGGCACATGGAGTAAACAGTCAACCAGTCGGTCAAACTTTCATTCGATAAACGAACCATATATACAAAAAGATGACAATGGTATTCATCGGTTGCTCCATAAATTGCGGGAGGTTGATGAAATAGCGGAGCCGATGAGTCAGTATGGGTCTGACCACCTTTGTGAGGGATCGCGTCCAATATTAGGAAGTACATATGAACCATCACATCAAAGGCTTACCGCAATGCAGAGAAAAGGTTTGAAGACGCTGGCTCTTAAAAAAATCCAAATTCCCAAATGTTTGGCAATTCGGAGAAACAAAAACGATTTTCAGCTACACGCATCTTGTAACGTGTCTAAATCTACGTATGGTTGTGTGAATTATCTACGATCGCTGAACAATATTGGGGAAATTACTGTCAACATTGTATATAGAAAAACTTACGATCACGTCAACGTATACGAATGGATAGACTCAACGATCGTCGTTCACTGGGTGTCCGATGTCTCTAGAAGATGGAAGAATGTTATTGGGAATCGAACTCCATTCATCATGCCTACTATGCCGCGAAGTAGATGGCGACATGTAGCATCCAAATGAAACCCCGCTGACATCATTTCGAGAGAAGCAAAACCACCAGATTTACCAGATTCGCATCTATGGTGGAATGGACGAAATTGGCTGTGTAAACCAGAAGACAACTGGCCAAAACCAAACTCAACTGCAGTATCTAATGACGAGATGGTGTTAGAGGAACGGCCCAAATATATTATCGTCATGACCGATACAATTCGTGAAGATGATGTTGCTTCGAATCGTCTAACAAAATGTTCATCTCGATTCACAATATGTAAAGTAATGGTGTAAGTATTACGATTTGAACGAGCTAACCAAAATTTGAAGAAATCTCCAGTTACTCCAATAGAGCTGAATGCTGCTGGAAGTGTAATTATTCGCAATATCCAGATAACTGTATCCCACACCGAACTGTCTCTTCGCAATAAGATCCGTACGATACAATCAGAAAATCCCGTGTCATCATTGGATCATTTTATAGATGCAGTCGGATTTTTACGAATTGGAGGGCGTTTAAAAAACTCATCTATAAGTTACTCGGTCAGCCTTCCGGTCATCTTACCTAAAATTCATAAAATTTGTGAATCGATAATGCGTGACATCCATACAAACAACATGCACGAAGGCAACTCCTTAACATTGAGCAGATTACGGACAAAATATTGTATATCAGGCACAAGAACAGTAATTAAAAAATCCATAAGATCGTGCACAGTGTCTACTCGAGTCCGTTTCAACAAAATACCACAAAAAAAGGGTGCAGCAGCTCATTAGTGTCAACAGCGAACTGAAGCAGCTGAAATCACAAACTACTAATCAAATTAGCAATCGTTTAATTTCCGATTTTATTTTGCAGAAACATATATCTTTCCATTTCAATACACCACACGCTCCACACGTTGTCGATTTATGGGAAGCCACAGTGACATCGTACAAGTTCCAAATGATCGCACTAATTCAAATTGAGGGTCAAATTGAGGGTTTACTTCATCCGAGACCAATATGTAAAACTCACGATGATCCAGCTGATTGGGAAATATTAACACCGGAACATTTCCTGGTCGACGAATCATTAGCCGCTATTCCAGAACCAACGCTAGATGATGTATCATTAAGCAAACTCTTAACATGGCAAACCATACCACAGCAAACATTTAACAAGGGTTTTTGTAAAAGATCGCATCGCGACTAGCTCTCATCATTACGGCATAGATAAAAATGGAAATCAGCAAACCATAAGTTCGGAGTCGATTACGTTGTTATTATACTGGAGGACAATTCATATCCTAGTCAATGAATATTGGGCAGCATCAAAAATGTTCATCCTGGCAGTGATGGTGTCACAATAGTGGTAACCTTAACAACAGTGAAAGCAGAATTAAAACATCAGTACACAAACGAGTAGCATTACCTGTTAAGGAATAAAATCCCTTAAGGCGTGGGAGTATGTTGAACCAAATAAAACAACATTTTAACTTTATTAATATCACTATCGATCATTCAATAACTGCGGATGGCCATTGAAAATAGTAAACAATAAATCAGCTGATATTCCAGTTATCATCATTCACGGATCAGCTGACATTCCAGTTTCATCATATACCAAAAATAAAGAAAACATATTGGATTAACAACATACACTTACCTATCTGGAACTCTGGCTGCTTAACATCATTTATTAACCTAAACTTAGAATTATATAATTTGTAACTATTATTGTTTATTAATTACTTTTAATACTTATCTTTGTTTGTATCCATTTAAAATTTCAATTCGCAACATGTAAAACTTTCTGACATTTCTTGTCAATGTCAATCAAAACAAAAATGTCGATCAATTTGTACTAGATTAATAATTAAGAATGGGTGCGTTTTATGTATATTATGTTGTACTAAATCAACAGTTGGTACTAAATCAACAATTCGCTGCACTTTAGTACTTTTGCTCTATATTTCTTGTTTTTACAAACTAATCAATTTTCATTAATTTTACAATCTCTTACATTTTGGCGATCAACGAGGAAACATCGAAGAAGGTTACTAGTACTCAGCAATCAATATTAATTATAATAAAAGTAAATTTATAACGATGTCTTAAGTCTTTGTTGATATTTTCAATCACGCTCGATAATAGGAAGACAATTGCCGGATAAATTTCTACGTTTGCGGATACAGCTGTACATCCTCCTAGTCCACGCCATATCTGCATATACAATATATTTAATAGAACTCCCGTAAAATTAAATAGAAATCATATGTAAATCCAAAATAATATGGCGGAATTGGATTTTGCTAGAATTTTGCAAGAATTCATGTAAGTTAAACTTTTAATGGAATTCTAGTAACAAAATTAACATGATTTCTAGTGAAATTAACTAGACACTCCATTATAGAACCGAACAGAAATGATCTAGTAATTTTCTAGTACTTTTTTTACTAGATAACCACTAGAGTCCCAGTATAATAAACACTAGAACTAGAAATTAACTAGAACTTATTAAAATTCTGGTTTTAATTTTATTTTGACGGAAAATCTAGTATATTCACTTTAAAATTTAACTAGAAAACAAAATTTCCTTTTTTATTTACTAGAATTTTACTGGATTTTAACTGGAAATAGTAATACCAGACAATCTAGTGGTCATTTACCAGATTTTATATTTACCGTGTACTATTCTAACTACTTTTAATCATTCATTAACATACACAATTTAATGTTAATTTACAACTTTTGGTTCAAGGCAAGAGGTAGAACAGGCAAAAACTGATCCAATATTGATATGGTTCATCCACGAAATGTACAATTTTTATTTTTGTTTACAATTACTGAGCACATACATAATGACAACTTTGTATTTTAATGTTACAATAAATATTTGTTTTTTTTAACAATTTTATTGTCTTACTTTATTTTCATATCTTAAGTATTTCTTACTTTATTTTATATCTTAAGAATTTAATTTTATAATTCCTTGTGGTAGCTTAGAACCTATCTTTCTCGAATTCCGGACTTCAATTCCCCCCAACTCGTTGATTTCACTTTCTTGTTACCTCTGTTGTGATTTATTCGCGCACTTTTTCCACCGCTTTCTGTAGTAAATACCAACACTAGTCCAGCAATTAAAATAGACGAAGATCTGCATGTATCTAAAGGTAATCAGTTATAGAACAGAATTATTGATAAGAGTAATTATTATAGGTGGTATGCTCGGAAAACCCTATTGTGTAAAATGGAATTGTTAACGCTGTAAATAATTTAATGGTTACAAATATTTATATGCAATGTTGGTTAATGGTTAAAACTTGTGCGATCGTTACAGGATCTTATAATAAGATTTGTCAAGTCAGTAGGTAAACTCACCTCGAAGTGAAAATCAATCTGGGTAAAAACATTTTTAGAACTATATTATCGGAACTTTAGATGATTTTAAGTTTTTATAAAATCAGTTAAAACCCGGTTTTGGTAGATAGTTTATTCTTTGATATTGAAACTGAAATTAATCCATTTTTAAGCGATTTTCAGGTTTTTAAAAGCCGCAGGCGTTAAACAGATTTTTCGGTTTTTTATTACGGTGTTTTTGAAACCAAGAACCAATAGGTTTGTCACTGTCTATAAAGAAACTTAAAAGTAGTTTTAATACAAATATTTGTTATCATTTAAAACCGTTTATAATAATCTGTTTTTTTGTAAAACTGTTTATAAACGGTTCTTCATTAGTATAAATAAAATGAGATGAAAAATCGCGGCCAAAAGCAGTATCTGCTAAGGCTTCGTAAAGTGTCGGAAACGTGTCTGAAACCATTTCAAAACTCATTTTGGTTTTAAAACCAAAGTTTCGTATTAGTTATAAAACCTACTTGAAACCAAAAATTGCTACTTAGGTACTTTGTACTTATAAACAAAATAAATACATACTGACTTAGCGAATTACTTTAGAAGTTGGAATAAATCATTATAAATTCCAGTGGTAAAAATACCTAAATAGAAGAAAATTATGATGATCAGCCAAATGGCATGATTTTTTTAATTTTGAAGATGACCATGAATGGATCAGCAGCGCAATCCCAAGGCCTGCGAAGAAAACTCGGATCGAAATCGAACAAAATGGAAATGACGTCGATAATAATGAATATATTTTAAGTGAATATATAATAATGGTAATGCGTCTTTTCTGGCAGACAACACAACCGAATTTATATTAGAAGAGGATATTGATATAGAAGTTTTCGATCAGCCTACAGGCAACTTCAATATTAATTTAACCGACAAAAATCAACTAAAGTGGCGACGGCGTCTTGAATATCGAAAATTAGAAATTCCATTTGAAGCCGTATCAACCAATGTGTGTGATGACACCACAGAAATGATGACACCCATGTCTTATTTCGAAAAGTATTTTAATAATACCTTTCCGAATTGATAGATACTATTAAAGTTAGCCGAAAGACCCCAGCCGAAAGATAAAAAAATCGATAATGCAGATAGTGTCTTCGCTAACCCAGCCGAAAGTAAACAACAAGGGCAATGTTGCTTGATTTATTTCAGCCGAAAAATATCGTCTGATTTTGTTGACTCAATAAATAAATAAATAAATATATCAATAGATAAGTATATATATTTTTAACATCGAAGATTTTTTTGGGGTTTCATTATGTAGAAAAATGCAACGAAATTTTGTCCCAAGAATATGCAACGACGCTCCAACGCTCCTACTAAACGACCCAGGCCATTAATGTGACGATAACTATTTGATAGGCCATATTGTTGTTCAACTTTGGTCTAAATGTGGAGAAAGTCTGAAGGATATAGGGGTTTGTTTTATGGCGAACCTTCAATTTTCAATGTATTGAAAATTCATTGAACGCTCTGGTGCTCCTGATAAACGACCTAGGCCATTAATGCCACTATGTCTATTTTATAGGCCATATTATTGTTCAAATTTGGTCTAAATGTGGAGAAAGTCTGAAGGATATCGGGGGTTGTTTTTTGTTAAAATTTCGATTTTCAATGTATTGAAAATTCATTGAACGCTCTGGCGCTTCAGATAAACGATCTAGGCCATTAATGCCACTAAGACTATTTGATAGGCTGTATTAGTTGTTAAAGTTTGGTCTAAATGTGGTGAAAGTCTGAAGGAGATAGAGACTTTCTTCACATTTAGACCATAGTGGAACAACAATATGGCCTATTAAATAGTCATAGTGGCATTAATGGCCTAGGTCGCTTATCTGGAGCGCCAGAGCGTTCAATGAATTTTCAATCAATTGAAAATCGTAATTTGTCCAAATAACAACCCCCTATATCCTTCAGACTGTCTCCACATTTAGACCATAGTGGAACAATAATATGGCCTATTGAATAGTCATAAGGTTGCTTATCTGCAGTGTCACCGCATTCAATGAATTTCCAATACATTGAAAATTGAATGTTCGCTATAAAACAACCCCCTATATTCTTCAGACTTTCTCCAAATTTAGACCAAAGTTGAACAACAATATGGCCTATCAAATAGTCATAGTGACATTAGCCGTGTTTTAATATTGGAGCACTATCCAGAGCCAAATGGCAATTTTCTATTGAAACTGCAGCTATTATTCACTGGTGTCGCTGTACTATAAAAATTAAAACTAAATTCATCAATAAAACAAACATTTATCACCTGAAATATATTAATTGACATTTATTTTGACATGACGTTATAAACAAAAATTCATTTTGCTGCGTTTTAATTTTTTATTGTAAGATTTAGTTTCTAATGGTTTCAGGGGTTTACAAAATTAAAAGCCTTTTCAAATTTCCCATTGAAATGGATAGCGCTCCCGATAGCGGCTCCCGATAAATAAGTGAGCCGAGATATTTTTTTATCGATTTTTAATTAAAAAGTTTAATGAAAAATCTTAGTTTAGATTTAAATAAATTAATTAAATGCAATAATAGCGCGCTAAATATAAGTTTTCACATAGAAAATTGGCTGCTCCGGATACAGCTATCGGGCGCTAATAAAAAAACACAGCAATTAATGGCCTGGGTCGTTAATCAGGAGTGTTGGAGCGTTCAATGAATTTGTCAATACAATGAAAGCCGAAATTTTGAGAAAAAAGTACCCCCTATATCCTTCAGACTTTCTCCAGATTTAGGCTAAAGTTGGACAACCATATACGGTCTACTAAATAGTCACAGTGGCATTATTGGCCTAGGTCGTTTATATGGAGCGCCAGCACGTTCAATGAATTTCCAATACATGGAAAATCAAAGTTTTTACAAAATCAACCCCCCAAATCCTTCAGACCTTTTCCACATTTAGACCAAATTTGAACAATAATATGGCCTATAAAATAGTCATAGTGGCATTAATGGCCTAGGTTGTTTAACCTGAGCGTCAGAGAAAGAAAATCAACCCTCTATATCCTTCAGACTTTCTCCACATTTAGACCAAAGTTGAACAACAATATGGCCTATCAAATAGTCATAGTGGCATTAATGGCCTGGGTCGTTTATTAGGAGCATTAGAGCGTCGTTGCATATTCTTGGGACGAAATTTCGTTGCATTTTTCTACATAATGCGAACCCAAAAAAATCTTCGATGTTAAAAATATATATATTTATATATATATATATATATATATATATCTATTGATATATTTATTTATTTATTGATTGATTGATTGGAATGTGCGACCAAACCTAAGTAAGATTCCCGGTTGACGCCGGGCCCATCCGCACACTCTTTTACATATAACAAGATGGAGGGATAGGAAAGGTTTATTAATTATTATGGAAATTGACCCGGTTTCAGACACCTAAGTAGTCAATAGTTAGTAGATTGTTAGTTGAAATGTAATATAAGAAGGTTAGCACAAGACAACACAATTATTTTTGATTTCTTTATATAAATATTCAGCAATCAGCATCCTAAAAAAATTTATAATTAATTAAATTACAGTAAATTTCAAGAAATAAAATGTCATTATTATGAGTCAAATTATACTTGAATACAATAAATGTAATGTTCTGATTAGTATTAACTAAATTCAAAAACCCTCACAGTCTCCCGAAAAAACCTAGAAAAAAGAAATGCCAAATCCTTGGAAAACTATCTAAGTACAGCAATATTTAACTGCATTTCAAATTTACTCTGTAGCTTCCAAGCTAACTGTAATTTCAAAAAGTCAAATATCCTCTGAAATATCAATTTTGTTAGCAACCAGATAGCAATTATGATTCTTGCCTTGTCTGCTTTTCTGACTTGTAAATTAAAATTTTGTTTTTAATTAGAAAGTATTCTGGCTTCAAATAACTTCTGTAATCAAAAATCTTCATTAGGACAAAATAAATTAGCTTAATCAGAAACTGCAATTAATAATAAACACCTGATAAATCTCGATAACTCTAAATTGCTCAACAAATTAAATTATAAAAAATATAATATTTTAATACTAAAATTCTGAATAATTGGATGAAGGAATATTAGCAAATAAGTTAATCTCTGAAATCAAACTGTGGAAAGAATCATTTTTATAAATAATGATAATAAAGTGTATCAAGAAAAACATGTAATGTTTATCCAGGAGTACTCGATTCACGCTTTTCTAGAATCAAAAATCAAACTCACTATGCGGCACATAAAGTTATTTCCGGAACGATCCCAATAGTCGAATCTTCTCCCTATGAAACCTCTACTATTTACCAAGCGATCTTCCGCTAACATCACTAATCAACAACATTTATGACAAAGCCGTGATGAAACCATGACAGATTATAAACGTATCGTGGTAAATCTTATAGCTCAAAAATTTCAGCGTACGACTGATCATCCTAAATTTCAAAAATGATTCCACTCGCGCTAAATTGACGCTAAACTTCAACAAAAACATCTATAATATTCATTAAAAAGACTAATTTAGATATGTATATCTAAACCTCAGACAAGGGTTCTGTGTAAAACTGCAAATTTGCCTTCTTATATTAATAATTGATAAATACATCAACTCCCAAACAAAACAATTTAAAATGACCAAAAATAGCTTAGAAATATAGGTAACAATAGAGCCTAATATTATATGAATACAACCATCCGTATAAGCCTGAGAAACATAATGTTGAATGAACTAGCATCACAAACCGCAGACACCGACCTACTACTACTCATAATGAACCCATTTAAAGTACTCTAATATGAAAGAAAAACACAAAAAATAAACAACAAGTAAACAATTTATTTATTTATCCTCGTCGCCACTGGGTATATTGATCTAAGATCTAAGATTCGATCGTTGTTTTTTGTGTCCTTTTATTCAGCAAAACATTCACACACACAAGCACAAAAAGCAAATATATAATAAATATATTATAATTAGCTATATACCCTATACTGGAAGGCAATCGATGAGCTCACCGATGGGCCCATCATGAATCCCTCAACGAAGTCTCAATGAACTTTATTCCGTGCCCGGAACCAAAGTTATTTATATACCCAATGAAATCCTATGAGATCCAACGAATGATCCTCATAACGCATTGACGAACTCATCAACGACCCCTGTAAAGAAGTCACTGAAACAGTAATAAGGCAGTTCCTACGAAAATTCATGCAAGCAGTGTAATATAATCCATTAAGGGGCATTTTGAATGATACCTTATGTTCAATATTTTATGTTTCAACCACAAAACAAAAGACGTCGTCATTTTTGCAAGTCACTTTCAGTCCAGGTACACACATTGAACTAGCTCCATTGCACGTTCCTATTATCAAGAAAACATCCCACAATCAATCTAAAGATAAGGAAATAAAATCTGCGTCCCTAATCACTTCCAAAACCCTTACCAGAATGAAATGCCTACACAAGCTCAAAAAATTAAATTCGATTGCAACTGGATTTCACCATTAGAAAAGTAATAATAGCCTCTCCAATAACGACCTTCATGAACATGTTAGTTATTTTTTGAACTTGTCGCCTTTGATAGCACAGTAAGTAGAGCGCTTGCTATGTAATTCGGGGGTCCCGGATTCGATTCCTGGTAGTGACAAAAAAGTTACGACTTGGCGTTTTTAATGTGTTATGTGTTACATTGTGTATTTGTCTTATATATCTCAAGCCATAGTTATCGGCTTTTCTCCATAAATATTTGTCTATTCAGTAGAACGCCCAATACACAACTTCAACTTCTCACGGAGAGAAAGATAATCGCAACACACCTTCTGTTCAGAATTTCATCAAGAAGCCCATCCATGCTGTCGTCATCAATTGCCCGACCTACAAAAAATTTGGACACATACAATCAAATAAAATTTGATGGTTTTTCAATACCAAATCAAAAATCCATGCAATTCGCATGTCTGTGAGAGCTCCCGCGCCACTGTGTTCGAGCCCCGATGAACATTTTCCGATAGGGTAATACAAAATGAAGTAAATAAAATAAAATGAAAACAAAACTTCCCTGATCTCGTACATTTTTCTTCTTATACCTAGGTATAAGAAGAAAAATGTACGAGATCAGGGCAGTTTCGATATATCGATATATCGATACATCGATATATCGATACTCACACATAGCAGAGCAACTATAACCACATTTTCGTGGGTATCGAAATGTAAATCTCATTGTACACCGCCAATGCTAATCTCCATGTAAATATAATACATATAGCTACTTATGAGTAAATTGATATACAGTAAGTCTTCGACTTACGTGATTAATTCGTTCTGAAGGTTTTCGCGTAAGTCGAAAAATCGCGTAAGTCGAATAAACCTTAAATTCAGCGTACATAGGTACATTAAAGAACCTACTTATAAAAGAACTGTAAGCATCATTCACTTTTTTGAAACTTCGCGAATCGTTCTGGATCAGGGTGTTGAGCGTCGAAGCCATCTAAATCATTCTCTCTTACTGCCACTCTCACTATCGCATGAAAATAATAGTGTGTGTAAACAAACTAAAGCAGAGAACTTAGAAATAAAGCGCAGCTTTAAAAAAGTTTTTAATAAAAAATTAAAAAACCTACTCATTTCATAAAAAAAACTCAAAATCCCATTTTTTTAAAATCACGTAAGTACGAATTCACGTAAGTCGAATTCGCGTAAGTCGAGGACTTACTGTACATATAAAACAAAACATAGGATTCAAACAAAATTATCAAAAGCAGACAAAAACAAAAAATAATCGTCGAGCAAAAACAACAACAAAAATTGTTAGCCAGTGTGATAAAACAAAACAACAGAATTGAAACATCCTTTCTTGCGCAAACGATACTCGAATAACCTACTAGATGAGAATACTAGTACTCTGCGCCTCTATGAGTTAATAAATACAGTTATTATGATTATATACTTAAAATTTATTTGTAAAAGTATGTATTAGTGTAATAAAAAATGTGTTAAAACAATCAAAAAAAATGAAAAACACTTATTTTGTGCATCTTTGGAATCAAAAAAGTGCTACATATTGAAGAATTACATACAAAATGTATAAGATGCATTCAAGCAACGGTATCAAAATACATACATATAAACAAAAATTGTTATGTACATATCCTACACCACTGCAAGCGCACCATATACAAATTAATATAACTGTATACAATACGTACAACTTTTCACTTTACTGATTAAATTCCACAAAATATTATTAATATAATTTGTTATTTATTTATGGACACATATATATTAGTTAATTGATTAGTTAATCAAAACATATTTAAATTATGAATTATTTATTTGTTTAGAGGAGTGACAAAAAAACACGTCTTTTCTCTACGACGTTTAATCGCCGACCCCGATATATTTATTTATTTATTGAGTTGAAAAAATCAGACGATATTTTTCGGCTGATATCTTTCGGCTAAAGAAAATCAATCAACATTGTCCATGTTGTTCAGGGCTCATATTCTGACTTACCTGATTACAACAACAAGAAATAAGGCTTTGGAGCTGCTGTAGTTCATTTACGCGGCTTTTACATCAAGTAAACTTTTTGTTTGATAAACATTTTTGCTAACGAAAAACCATATTTTTAGTTGATTTTAATATGAACAAAGATTATTTTTAAAAACTTTGATCTTATTTAAGCTATTAAAAATAAAGAAAAATTTAAAGCCATGGCATGCGATTTATGAACTTTTTAGCGAATTTAATATTCCATAAACACTTCGATAAAGAATTGACTTATCGAACTCAAAAGTTTATTAAAGAAACGCCAAATCGACAAAAAGGTTACGGTTGTCGTTAAAACTAAAATTACTTCTAGCAAGCTATTTCACTTTTAATGTGAGTATATCGAGTAACCCGCGCTTAGTAGAATGTATTATAGATTGTCAAAATATTGAAATAGGATGGCGGAGAAATTATATTTATTTAATTTTATTATTTTTCACAGATTTTTAGCAATAAGGTGGTAAGGTGGTATTGTAATATTTAATCTTACAATTTACGCAATTGTTATTTTAATCTAAGAGTGTTAATTGGTTGGTTTTTTGTTATCTTTCTATTTGAAAAAAAAAATTCTATTTAAATTTAAGTGGATCCTCTTAGTCCAGCCATTAATGTGGCATATACAGTTTTCGTGTCTTCTAATCGTGCCTTCTTTCGTGTCGAACGACGTCGACTGACAGTTTCACAGTATTCACAATGTCTAATAGATGTCGCAAGAATCATAAAAAATCCCTCTAATATATTTAATGCGTGTTCGTTTGATGTAAAAGCCGCGTTGGTACAAAACATCACAAATCAGGCCACAAACTATTTTTGATAATTATTTTACTTCCTTCACTCTTTTGGGACTCCCTAAGAAAAAAGGAATCAATGTTGCTGGCACAGCGAAAATCAATCGCTTCTTTAAACCTCCTTTTATAGAAGATAAAGACTTTAAGAGACTTAAACGCGGTTCCTTTGAAGAAGTTAGCACCCGGCAGAATGTTCTTTTGTTAAAATGGTTGAACATCAAGCGTATTTATATTGCATGCAACTTTGTGGGAAAGGATGATTTATGTTTGGCAGAAACATGGGATAATGCACAAAAAAGATATGAACAACCAGAAGTAATACATTTATAGAACAAAGGTATGGACGGATCTTTATCGTATTATCGGACTTTTATTAAATCAGAAAGTGCAACTTGCGAGTTATAGCTTATTTTGTAGATTTTGCAATTCTTGCCAGTTAAATGGAATATAGAAAAATATTTTAAAGCAAGATCATCTTCAAAGGGAAATTAAAGATATGTTGGAGCTCAGATTGGAAATTACGTACTATTTAGTAAATATAACGGAACAAAGCCGAAAGCGAGGGCGCCCTTCTCAAGAATAAAATAGTACAACATCCAGAGCCTAGAATCCGAACTAGATTCGAGGTTCGTCCAGTACAGGATATTCAGTACGATAACACGGCCCATTTGCAGTAATTAGATAAGAAAAAGGAAGCGACACGATGCAAATTCGTTGGTTGCAAATTTCGAACCCATTTCTATTGCAAGTGTAACATACACGTATATGCATAATTTACGAACGGAATTGCTTCGCACAGTTTCACACTCACCGAGTCTAAGAAATATCAACTGAAATTTTTAATTGATTTGATTGTCCCAGCTACACAAACGTGTGAGTAAAAAATGACAGGTTGTAATGTCTTCCGGATTTTAACAGATCTTAGTTAAATCGGAATAATTTTTGAAAACATTATAATTTGATAACATATAAATTATATAACATACAATTATATAACATACGCACAATCCAAGTTTTTGTGAGTTTTTATCAAGAGTTTTCTTACTTTCACCAACATACGATCTTTTCTTACTTTCCCAATTGAGTTCCCAAAAATCTTTGATTATTTGTGCTCTCTCTTCTTCCGTAAATTCTGAACAGCTACATAAACATAATCGGAAGCACACAGTTGAAGAACAAAAAGATCCCAGTGATCTATCGTCGCGCTTTTTATTTTGTTTTATTTTGTCTTATACCAAGGTGTACCCTGTACCCAAGGTGTACCCTAAATATGAATCGCTAGCCATTCTTTTCTGCTTATTTTGAAGTCGAGCTTTACCAGCAAACTGTCTAGTTAATAAAAATTAGCACAATTTTTACTAACGCTATTACTTAAGTGTGCTTCCTACAAACGAAGCTATGATAACCTATTTTTCTAGTGGCAATGAAATAATAATTATTATATCATAGAAATTTCATCTTAATTTTTTCCTCTACCTTACCACTAAAATATTGACCGGTTGCTTCACTGTCAAAAAAATTACCATTTTGGTCTAATTACACTGCTAGAGTTTCAGTTTCCTCAACAAAGTTATTGATTACTTATTAAACCACTCCGGATTACTTATTAAACCACTCCATTTAAGCTAAAATTTGGTTGGATCTGTTGTAGCTACGAAATATTTCCTGATCCTTCCAATAACGTACTCGGGCGTCGGTACACCTACGTAGAGATTTATGTGCATCTAAGATTAAGTCGATTATAAAAATTAAATTTAATTAAATACATTTGCAGCCGGAAAGTTATTACCTACGGTCACATACCATAAAATTACTTTACTAATCGTTATTTAACAAGAATAGTAAATTTTCATTAACATATTTTACATCTATACAAAAAATACAATCGTTTTAAACGAAAACTAAAAATGCAAATTAATTTCATTTTAAATAAATCATAAATTAAAAAAAAAAACTTTTTTATAGTATTTTCTGTGCACATACGTACAATGGCACACACTCATAGTGTATTTTATTTGTAATATTATGTTAATTGCACAATTAAAATTATTGTGCAATAAATTCAACACAACTAACATAACAATGTACGCGCTTGTATGTACTCACATGTTCATGTAAAATATTTTATGTTAATTTTGAATTTTATTTTTATTAATCACTTTACAAAACCGCAAAAATGAAATTATATATACGAGATTTTTATCACAATAAGCATAACAATAATTTTAATAACAAATTAAAACGATATAATCTTTATTTTAAATTATGTTTTATTAATTGTGCTACCATAAAATGCAAGAATTATATTGGTAGATGCACAAGTGGCGAAATGTTTAATAGCGTCAAGATTCGTAAGTAAAACGAATAAAAATGTTTTTAGTCGAGACACAAACAAAATATTTTGTTGAATTTTCGGTAGTGAGATTCTAATATCATCGTTGGTTAGTGTTTGATGCTTTTAGATAGATGTCACTAGTGTTTCATTTGTCACTTCAATATTGTGTCTAAGATAATACTCACCATTTTCCTTATTTTGCTAACGTATTTCATAGTTTATTATTTTTACTAATCTATTACTAATTTTTGTTTTTTATTTAAAAACACATCTTCTCATCCCAACTTTTTTTTTATTTCATTCCCAGGGCACGAGCATACTTTAGAGTTGTGCCGAAGACTTGGGTTTTCGTTGTCCAAACAAGGTTCGTAATATTTTATAAAAATAATGTCAATGCCGTCGGTAATCGTTCATTTTCATATTAAACATTCAAAATTCATAAAATATTTTGCGCGTACAGATGTGTATCGCATCGCTTCATTTGTTTTCTAAACGCAAAAATACGAAAATTGCTATATATTTCGTATTATCGTGTCTCTCGTTCTTCCAAACAAAATAAAACATAAAAAAAGGTGGAGCCAAATTATAATGGCTGCTATAAAACTTTATAATATGAATGTACATATATATGTTTTCGACTCTTTCTAACATTAGGTAAGCGGTACGAATATAGAAAAGAGATAATATTATATAAACTAAACATTTATTTATGAGAAAAGGCGTATATGAATATAACTTCGGTGGCGCACTCTCAGTCAATTTTTATTCGGCCATAATGCTGTCGAGTTTAAATTGATTCAAAGCATCTGTACCAATGGAAAAATCAATAACGTTGATGTTGAAGAATTTTATTCGTATATTATGATTTTTTGTTAAGCGTTATAAAAAAATTTCCGTCGGTGAATTTATAGAATTGTGATGGTTTCAATAGTGGTACTGATTTTTATTAAGTGTTTATTGATCGGGATCGAAATAATTGAAAATAATCTGGTGTACTTTCGCTGTGTCTAAGTGGTGTTTAATAAACATTTAGTGTTCCGCTTCCCAAGAGGTCATTAAATAATTTTATAAATTTTTGAAAACCATTTTTCTTAATAAAAATGTGCTGTTAAGAGTTTAATATCGAATAAAAATTCACGTTTGTTACACATAGCTACTTATTGGTATAGCCATTAGAAGACCCGTCGGTTCGAGGATTTTTTATAAAGTTGGTTAAACTCAGTTGGTCGAGCATTACGGCCAAACACGTTTAAATAAAAACACTCCCTTCAAAATTAATAAATCATAATTCCAAGTGCCTTGTAGGTGTTGCGAATTTGGCAAAATATTCTAATGGATAAATAATGTTGAAAGAATACTAAATTAATTTGATTATATAAAATGTTATGGTGCCTCTTTCAGCCTATCTATAACTGAATGTTATAAATGCCGTTTTACCTACCTAAATTTTTAATTATGCTTTATATCCAATTTAGGTTTACAAGTTTAAGGTTTAAGCTTAATCTCTCTTCTGTATATGATTAAAATTTGGTATTTTAGAAGTCAGGAGTCACTGTTGATGGTTGATCAAATGATTAGATATGGCCACAATTTCGCGGGTCTTCTCCATATACAATATAAGGTTCTCAAGTTATCATTTGCCAAAGTAAGGACATTTTAAACAAGAAATAATTTAAAAAATTGGAAAGTAAAGCATTTAATATTAAACAACCTATATACATTACAAAAACGTCTTATATATTTATTACGAACCTGCATGAATATGTATTTAGACTAATAGCCAATTATATAGGCTCTAAAATTGAGATACATTTCTGCCTGTTTGTGCTTCATCGCCAATCAGCCATAAGCCCATCAAAAAGTATTCAGTGGATTGGCTATATTCAATTCAATTGGACCGGTAGATGAATTTCGGTGGCCAGGAATGTGTGGCGCACGCGATCAAACCTCGTGAACTGGTTTCTTTATACTAGAGGGTTTATACTATACTACTACCACAGACAATCAAATTGGATGTCTGTTCATCAAATTTGAACTAAAAAATGAAAACAAAACAAACTTCTGATAATTCCAATATCATCGTTGTGTCTGTGATTTTTCGTTAAACTGCGTATACGTATACGCAAAAAAACAAAATATTTTTGATTGTATGCGGCTATTTAGAGAAAATGAAATCGCAGTTTAAATTTTTACGATTACATAGGATGAAATATCTCTTTTAGGTTGTCTCTGCTACTACTATATATAAATATAATTGAACCAGTATTGAACAATATAAATTGAACCAGTTTCCTTTGAAATTATGGGTATCAAAATTCGCAAAACATTTAAAACATTTGTTGCTAATATACTTGAACTGTTATGCTTTAAACGTTTGAAACAGCGATTATATTAGTAAAAAAATCGACGTTTTTCAGTCCTAATACGATTTTGATGTTTAATTTCATTATGAGAAAGTTAGAAATGTTCATTATGAAAATAGAACATTCTAGTCCAAGAAAGGACTTTGTATAAGAGAAAGAGCGATGAAAGAATAAACTTTAAAACAGAAGGACTATTTTTCCAAAAAAAGGATTGTTGGGGGGGGGGGGGGGGGTCCTACCCAATATACAAATGAAGCAAAATTCAAACCTACATATTTTTAAAGAATCCGAATAATAATAAATTGATGTGACAAGCAAATGTGTAAATATACATTACACAAAGGAAAGACTTCTCAGATGCATTACAGAATTTGAATAGCTCGAAAATTAAGGACAGCCATCGTGGATACGTGAATTTTTTAAGATTCTAGCAGAAAATGCATAGGAATATAAAATCGTTCTTTGAGTCAAGCTCTATGTGGAACATGGAAAAATTAATTAAAAATTTAATATTTCTTTAATTTTTTAAATGAACTCACCAAACGTGAAAATTCTTGTATATACACGTGTGTCACTTATAATTTGTATAGTGATATGACTACTTGATTTGAGTTACTCCTCTATGCCTACTAGAATACTTCTTTGGTTAAATAATTAATGAAGTAAAATTAATTAATAATTGAATTATAATTAATTTGTCGTTTTAGCAATAACTTTAATGCCTGGTTGCACAAAAAAATGACTAACGGCCGGCGGGTTAGTGTGCGCCTGTTCAATCTTTTATTTGAAATCTGTGTTTGCAATCAGAAAAAACTCAATGCAAACTTGATTAAATATATTTTATTCCATGTAAATATTAAGTTTGCGTATAAATATTTAAATGGCCAATTTCGATTGGATAACTTTTTAACTAATCGTTAGATATTTTCATGAAAAAAATATATTTAATCAAGTTTGCATTGACTTTTTTCTAATTGCGAAAACAGATTTCATATAAAACATTTGAGATACCATCGTATCCCGAATATTTTATTACCAAAATGATGTTTTTGACTAGATCAAAAACTTACTATAGTATAGGCTGTTCCTCAAACTTCAAATTGCCAAAAATAAATATTTCGAAAAATATCCCAAATCACCTTTTGTAAATTTTTGATTGTTTGGGCGAAAAAATTAATCTAAAAAAAAAATACAAAATTTGCATTTAATTTTATATTTATTTAAGTTTATTAATTGAAAATATGAAAATGAAATATAAGTCTACATAATAGTAATATATAATTTATATTTTAAAAATATATCTTAAGTAAAATTATCTACTGATTTCATTTTTTCGAACCTTCCGAAAATAGAACCAATTGGTGGTTGGTTTAATTTTCGATAAATTTTGCGATTTTTAATTCGATATTTTTATTTTTTAGGGATTTTGTGTTCGAACAATTTTTTTTTTGGTAAATATATTTTTAGTATTATGGGTTTTGAGATTTTTGTTGTTTGGATTACTATTTTCGGGATAGCATTTTGGGATATTTTTTTCGCTAATAAAATTGTTGGCCTGTCGATACCAACCCAAAACATTTACCTGGCGCACAATTAAACGCCTGTTAGTTATTTTTCTATGCAACTAGGCATAAATAGAACATCCAATAGGGAGGTTGGGCTTAATATATCCAAAAACAAAATCCGCAAGCACATAACCCCCAAATCATAAACTCCAATTTAAAAACCCCCAAATTCAAAATGCGTAAGCAGAAAATCCCCAAAATTTTGTTAAACAAGCTTGGGTTAGATTAAAATTCGCCGCGATTTTTAATCTAAGCCAAGCTTTTTTAACAAAATTTGGGGAATTGTTGGGAATTTTTAAGAACCTATGTATTAGCAAAATAATTTTACTACTGATTTATAATTATTAAAAATTAAAAAAAAACAGGTATAAATAATATACACAAACGTTTATTACACAAAATAAAATAAGTAAGAGTGAAACAGAAGCACTTTTACTTAGCGTATAAGTATCCCTGTTTCATAGAATTGCCGTCATCTGATATGTATCCCATGCGGCGTCGGTTTCCGCAGCTCAAGCCGGCAGAGGGGAACGGTGTGGGTTTTCAGGGTACTCAGAATACCGCCTAGATTACAGCATATTTGAATATTAAAAGGGAGATAAGAGACAGCATAATGCATGCCATCAAATGGGGAGTTCAGAACTGGGGTGGTAAATTACTAAATTCATGGGACTGATGCCTTACGTCTCCGGCATGTCCACCGTGGTTGTTAAAAAAAAACTTAGAGCAACATATTCACTCTAATTTGCCCGTAATATACAAAAAAAAACAGTAAAAAATGAATTATCTATTTTGGGCTTTAGGCCCGATTGTTAGTACGAAGTTATTTTATTTTGGTGAAGCGTTACCTAACAGAAAGGAAACCCGCGTGCATAGTAGGTTTTTTTTAGATTTCTCTGCATACTTACCAAATCTGGCTTTCTCTCTCTGAATTTGGACAAGAAACCAAAAAAAAACAAAAAAATTCGATTTCCTTTAATAATTTATTTGTCTTTAAGACTAACAAAACAAACTGACTAAATAAAACTTAATCTCCTTCTAACTAATTAGTTAGCCGTGATAATTATCACGGCTAATGCTCAATGAGTAATTAGTTAGAATCCAAAAATTAACTGACCCAACCAAAAATTCGGTTTGGTATTTATACAATAATTAATTGATTTATTGAGACGGGAAGGGGAATTTTTAGTACAAAAATGTACTACTCTCTCAATCAATTAATTGTATTTTCGCCATATTGGCAAAAATATTGTTAATACCGCCCATTT
Source organism: Nephrotoma appendiculata (assembly GCA_947310385.1). Taxonomy (NCBI): domain Eukaryota; kingdom Metazoa; phylum Arthropoda; class Insecta; order Diptera; family Tipulidae; genus Nephrotoma; species Nephrotoma appendiculata. The sequence continues at coordinate 249,046,894 of OX371224.1, forward strand.
AAAAAGTGTACCGACCAAACGGCACAGTAGTTAAAGCTTTGGCGTTTGGATCGGGAAGTACCGGGTTCGAGTCCCGATAGGGGCAGGATGCAAAAGGGATTTTTCATCATTTGATTACGGTCGATGATGGTAATGAACACAACTATGACCCGCTGTCGGAGTGCACAACTCATGGGCCGACCCTACTTCCATGTCAGTACTATAGGCTGGCATGGAGCAATGCAATGTGCAGATGGTTTTACGTAAATCGGACCTATAGCCGTACGTCCTCGATTTGGCAAGCAATGCGTAAAGTAGGACGGTAAAAGTGAACTGCGTAAGAGTTGGGAGTGCTTCGGCCCCAGAACAGATTGCATAGATTAAAACATAAACAAAAAAAATTAAAAATTGTTATAAATTTATTTTATATGTACTTGGAGAATTTATGTGTGCCACGAAAATTGCAACGTTTTAAATTCATACGTAGGTCGTTTGATTAACTCTAAGTAGAACGTTTGCTTTTCGTGTATACAATCAAAACATATGGATATACATAGTCCAATTACAAAACAATTATTTACGTTTACTCATTTGCATTATATAATTACTACATTATGTTATGAATGAGTGACGTAGTTGCAATTGGATAACGTACACAAAAGAAAATATTTTTATGTTTGCTGTATTGCACCTCATACCAATTTTTAGGTATATATAGGGCCTATTTTTTAATTCAACCTGAGCAAGCAGTGCGCTGTCAAAAAATACTCTGTGTTTTTTATTCAACCTGAGTAATTTTACTCTGCACACTGCGTTTTTATTTGTGAACTGTGCTTACACCGAGCTTACTCGGTTCTTCAAATTTTACTCTGAAATTAATGTCAGTGTATGAAGAATGTGCAAAGTAAAAAACAATTTTTTACTCTATGCGCACCGGATAATTTTACCCAGTACAACCTTTGCTCGGTGTACACTACCCGGGGTAAGCCTGCTTGCTCGGGTTGAATTAAAAAATAGACCCATAGATGCAACAAAATTAAATAATTCCGCATGACTCAGTATTTGATGAATTTTGGTGAAGATGGAATCTTCAAAATCATATGGTGGAATTACTTTGCAGGGAAGATAAAGTGGATTTGGGTATTTGAATTGATAACGGAATAAATTCCGTTACTAGAGTTAATCAACATTTAAAAAGAAACTTTAAACAAACATAGTATCATTTATTACACAATATAATGGGGTGTACTACGAAATCCCGGTTTTCAAAATCCTGGTTTCAAAATGCCGGTTTTCAAAATCGCGGTTTTCAAATTCCAGGTTTTCATACATTTTGGTGAAGGAAAATTTTATCAAGCAAATTCATTAATATTTGATAAAAAAATTACGAAATATTCCTTACAACAAATTAAAAAAATTATATTAGCCATTTTGAATTTTGGTCAAAAAATCATGAGTCCCATTCCACCATGTCAAATTTTAAAAATTCAAACCGGGATTTCGTTACACACCCAATGTAACGTGATATGCAATATATTTCAAATAATCCACTTTGCTCATACTTTCGCGGTTGTTGATCACGATTCTTATCTTTTTATACCGGCCCAGACTGGTATTTGTAGGAATTATAGTTTCACCAGATTGAATTTTTTGCAAATTAGTCTGGACACAATCATTTCATGTGAAAGTTCTTTAATGCTTTCAAATAAGCCACACTTTTTTTGCCAACTACAACTTTAAGTCTACAGTGCCAAGCTTCTATAGAATTTTATGTGCGAGGAAAATTGTCTTCAATAGAATCTACGACGCACCAAAATTTCGACTTATATTTATGACAATTTTTTAAACTTCTCGCACAAATATAGTTTTATTTAAACCATACGCGAAATGGAACAAGTATACTTTGTAATTTGCATCCGGAAAATTTTGTTTGGCGGCAGTCGAAATGGTTTTCTCAAAATCACTGATAATCCTACTGGTATTGATATATTTATATTCCTTTTGAGTGCCAATTGGAAAAGTTGATAAAAAACCATTCTTGTACGCCTCCATTGTTTTTTTGTTCATCAGGCAAAAACTCGATGACATAAACTGCCCTGCAATAAAGCCTTGAATAGTAAATAGTTGTCGGAAAATGGTTGGAACAACATAAAATGTTCCATCCATTACCCAGCACTTGCAAGTACCAAATGTTTTTAATGAGGCTGAAGTTCCCAATATAATTTTTTTATTGTTGTTGAAAGTAGTCTCTTTTGAGATAAAAAGGTCACCTTCTAAATATTTTAAAATTTCGGGAATATAGTTATGTCTGACAAACTTTACAGTTTAAGCCCAGATGTGCTTCCCATTTCCTTTAGACTGTTATTACATTTTGATATTGGCAACATATGCGCTATTGAGTCGTGGTTATGATATACCGGCGATTTTAATGTGATGTCGGTTATCAATTATTGTTGTACACTCTTGCACAACAGTTTCTTTCTTTGTGCAAAAGACCAACGATAATCATTTTTTTTTTATTTTTAGAATGCAAATGATAAGCATAACCATCCACGAATAATTTTTCGTTCCCTTGATACACGCCAACAAAGAAAATTGAAAGGAAAAAATCTTCAAAAAATAGTGGTGCTCAGGCGAATGCAAACGATTCTTCACTGAACAGTTGGCTACAATTATTTTGAATGCATTTCAATCGGACAAGTCAAGTGCAGAAATGTATGAAGATTTATGAAGATAGAATTGATGATTTACCCATTAATAAATTTTGTTATTTGGAGCTAAAAATTTCTATGAATTTAAAAGGAATCTTCGTAAGTACGAACGGGTCAAGGCACAAACAGAAAATTCATCTAATATAGGAATGAGCTATTACTCGGGGATGTGTTCCAATTGTGGTATAGTACAGGGTCATGCTCCGGAAGATTGTTCAAGAAAAAAGGAAGGGCCTAGGTGTTTTAAAAGCCATCAATGTGGACACAAGGCTTCAGATTGAAATAATACGAAAACGATATTTTTAAAAACCCAAAGTTGGCTCGCTTATGAAACATAGTGAATCACGGTTAAATCAAAACAAATAAAAATTAATTACCGTAAATCGCTTTCCAGTTGAAGCTTTAATATATAACAACGTTTCCTCCACCGTGTTTGACGATAGGGATGATATTATTACTATTTAGTGCATTGCCTTTTTGACGCCTGATTCCACATATTCAGATCAGATGGCCGTAGAACTATACATGACGTCAAAATGGTACTGCACTAAATAGTAAGAATATCATCCCAAAAAAATCATGCAAAATATCAAGATCATGTGACATAAGCTGCAGTCCGTCAATCGGACCCCCAACCTCATAAAATAGTGCTGAGACATCTGCAAATAACCTAAGTTTTCCTTTTAATGTGAGTTTACCCATGTCATTTCTAAATAATAAAAATAACATATGGGCCGAGTACACTGCCCTCAAGGCAGTACACCATACTTCACCAGGCTACACTTATTAGTAGCGGCATTAACAAAATTGAATTGTTTCAATTCAATTTTTCTAATATTAATCCATGGTTCACAGTATCAAACACTTTCTTTAGATCTAAAAACAAAGCGCACACATAGAATTTATCATTTCATCAACTTTTTAACTAAAGCAACCAACATCAGTCCTTGAATATTTTCGGAAACCATACTGAAAATTATATAGTAAATTGTGAGTCTCTAAAAACGAATGAACCCGTAATGATAACAATTTATCTATATAACAGATAACGTAGACAATTTTAAACAATTTGGATATATTCCAGTTTCAAAAACTTTATTAAATATGCTGGATAATAGAACATTACTATCGAGCAAATATGGTCCACCCCCTTTCTTGGACTCTAAATCTTTAATTAAATAAAATATTTGAACAGATAAGGCAGGCTTTATAAATATAGTTTGATTAACAGCGTTATAAGTATTAAATTTAAAAGTATTCTTGGAACTATTGATCTGACTAGCGTAATCCTCCCAATCATTCGCAAAGTAATTGTTGAATTGAGATGCAATTCTGTATCCGTCAGATATAATTTCCCCGCCACTGTCAATAACAAGGTTAAGATTGTTGATGTTAGTTCTACCCAGCAAAGCATTAATATATTAAACCACAAGTCACGTTGGTTAGGAACACCCCCAAAACCTTTTCAAAATATCTCTTTTTAGCCAAATATTTTTCACGTTTAATTTCCTTATCAATTTCGATAAGTCCGCCGTAGGGAGTGCATTACCGTTTACCGATTTACCGTATTTACCGTATAAAATATATTTCCAATTTATCGGTAAATTTTTATAAATTTACCGATTTTTTCGGTAAAATTATATTTATAATTAATAAGGTGCATTTTATTGTAAAAAATGGAGAGCATGTTTTAATCGAACGAGGGATTTATTTAAGGTATAGAATTCCATCAGTGCTTATTTTGAAGAAAAATGTAGGTATATTGAAGATTTATGTAATGAATTTTATTTAATGAAATGAAATGAACTTATACATGGTGTTTGGAGCGTGGACCGGACATTTTTTGGCAATGGGTGGGGGTGGGGGGGGGGGGAGGTCTTTTGGAAGCTTTTATCCCATTAAACTGATGTGCTAAGTGGCAACTGAGATATCATAACTTTAATTTTTTTTAAATTAGGTACCCAAAATGTCGCTTTTAAATTTTCATAACTTTTTGTTTGTAACGAAATAACTTTTATTGTATTCTGCAATGTGATTTTATTCTAAATAAATCATTATTTAATACAATTTATTTTAGAAAAATGACTTATGGGCTTCTAAATCCTAAAAAAATGTGTAGTTTTATGAAAAACGTCACTATCTTGAACTTAGCCTTGCTTTAAAAAATTGTCTACTGCCTGTATACTGCCATGTCATAGAAATCACTCATTTTGTGGTCAAAATAGGAGAGACTATTTTGTTAGAGTTATTTGTGCTAGGGTTCAGAAAACGTTTTTTAAGTTATTGATAGATTTTAAAAAATAAGTAAACTGGGTGATAATTGCCTTGTGCTCTTTAGTCAATATGTCAGCATCTGCTACAGAAAGTGCTCGTGTGTTTCACTTTGTTCTTGTTAAATTGTTAGTTATTCCAGGTCTCGAGAAGGATAGCATTATTACCTTTTTCGAAACCTGGAACAATTAACAATTTAACAAGAACAAAGTGAAACACACGGCTACTTTCAGTAGCAGATTGACATATTGACTGAACAGCACAAGGCAATTAGCACAGAGTTTACGTATTTTTTAAAATCTATTATTGACGGCAGGAGTTTTGTAGACAGATATTGAGGATGATAGCTTTTTGAAAAGGATTTTGTGGACAAATGAGTCTAACTTCAATAGTGAGGGAATTGTGAATTTACACAATCTGCTTCATTGCGGCAGAAAAAGCCAAAATCCACATATAAAAAAACGGGATGCTTTACAAAGTAAGTTCAGCGTTAATGTTTTGGGCTGGTGTTATTGGTCAAAACCATATCGGCCTATATTATGTGTCAGAACGCCCATCCGGAAATAGTTATCTCGAATTTGTTCAGAAGGAGCTACCTGATTTGATCTTACTAGTTTTGGAAGATGTGCTGTTTGTTTTTGAAAATAATGGCTGTCCGGCACATAACCATAATGAACGGTAGTAGAATACTTAGATGATTCATTCCCAAAGATTGAAATGGGTTGCCCTATTTATTGGCCCACGCTTTTCCGAGACCTCACACCCCTGGATTTCTATGTCTGGATACCTGCTTAGGGATTTAAAATGTAGTTGATTCCAAATTTATTAATAACTCAAAAGGTATTTTCTTAAACCTGGCACAAATAACCCTGACAAAATAATTGCTGTGTTTTTTTATTAGCGCCCGATAGCTGTATCCGGAGCAGCCAATTTTCTATGTCAAAACTTATATTTAGCGCGCTATTTTTGCATAATTAATTTATTTAACTCTAAACTACGATTTTTCATTCAACTTTTTAGTTAAACATCGATAAAAAAATATTTTGCTCTACCTATTAATCGAGAGCCGCTATCGGGAGCGCTATTCATTTCAATGGGAAATTTGAAAAGGCCTTTATTTTGTAAACCCCTGAAACTATTAGAAATTTAATCTTACAATAAAAATTTAAAACGCAGCAAGATAAATTCTTGTTTATAACATCTTGTAAAAATAAATGTCAATTAATATATTTCAGGTGATAAAAGTTTGTTTTATTGATGAATTTAGTTTTAATTTTTATAGTACAGCGACACCAGTAAATAATAGCTGCAGTTTCAATAGAAAATTGCCATTTGGCTCCGGATAGTGCTCCAATATTAAAACACGGCTAATATCTCGTATTTTGACCACGAAATTAGTGATTTCTATGACATGTGAGTATACCATTGGAAAGGGCATAAACTAGAAAAAATTTTAAAACATTGCTTAGGCAGATTACTATAAGAAAGCGTTGGTCATTTTCAAAAAATCGTTATGAGTCACCAGGTAGGCTTAGCGACTTGTATTTCGGATATGACATAGGTGGATGTCTCTTCTATACGTACTTAGATTGAAATCTCATTTTTACAATTGTGTGAAGCAGAAACTGCCCGGGTACGACTTTGAACGGACTTATGGGTTGTTGAAGCAGAAACTGCCCAAAAGGAAAATTGGTCATTTTCATTTGAGGAAAATTGGTCATTTTCAAAAAATCCTTGTGCCTTACGTAGATGGCGTAAGAACTTGTAATTTACATGAGACATAGATTGAAATCTCATCTTTACAACGGTGTGATTGACAAATCACACAACAAAAAAGTTACGAAAATTTAAAGGCGGGATTTTACGTAATTTAAAAAAAAATTATCATATCCCAGTTAACGTGCCACTGAACATCAATTCCATGAAATGAAAGCTTCCAAATGATCCCTCTAATCTGCCAAAAAATTTTGTCGGTCCACGCGCCAAACTTTCTGTATATAAACATATATTTTGTGATATAATGAATTTATTTATTATTTTATTTTATAAAGTACATTAATTTGTTTCAAGCACTCGTTTATTAATTTTTTTCTGGTTTAATACCTAAGTCATAGTATTATTTCAAATTATTATTTAAATTCAATTTACCGGTAAATTTTCAATAAATTACCGACCTTATACAAAATTTACCGTTTACCGGTAAATTGAAAAATCGGTAAATTTGCACTCCCTAAGTCTTTGGTTATAATCGCTTTCTCTTGGGTTTGCTGTTGAACTATTGCGGGGTTGCCGCTTGCATTGCTTTAAAATTGATTCCTTTTTATTAATTAATTGCTATAAATCGTACGTGATCTAAGGGCAATACGAGTTTTTTATAATAATGTGTGTGTACTTGGTTATTAATTCTTCATATTTCTCTGTAGTATGAGATAAAATTACATCTGGTTCAAAACAATTTAACAATTTAAACAAATCTTAAACAGTTTCCCAATAGATATTTTAAACAACGTCAGAAAATTAGAGAGAATATTGAAAAGGCTTAGGAGGAGCAACAACGTATTTTTTCTCAAAACATCTTAATATACCAAGCTGTTGATATATTATAAAATGAACGTTGCACAGTTGAAAAAGTGGGAGAGCACACTGGACCAAGACAAACAAGTACAAGTGTATAAACTATCTCAATAGAAGTGACGAAGAAAATTAAATATTTCCTAATATACTCTAACTTACCTTCCTTTTTTCCAAACGATTAGAGTTAGCTGTAAGGTTCTAGCCAAAAAATTGGGGAATTTGGGGAAAGTCTAAGGCCTTATTAGGACGGATGGGAAAGTTGGTAATTCAAAAGTTACAAAACAGTTTATTAATTTTGTTTCGATAAAACTTGAAAAAAACAAGGAGGGCCGTAAGCTGAAGCTATATCACCGCAAGACAAACCTGCTTTCGTTCGGGAAGACTCGAATTCCGCATACTTTGTGGCACAAATTATAACCGGTACAATGGCAAAAGTACTGTTCGACGAACTATTTAAAGAGTGCTAAGCATTTTAGGTTTTATTTATTTATTTATTTTGAATAAATATCATAAGAGAATAAATCTCGCATTTGATACATATAATAAAAATTGATATATAAATATGAAATTGAATAATTACAAAATAAAAAAGAACAAAAAAAATATTACAAAACATATTTTTTTTTTTGAATGGAGAGCAATTACATGAGCCTAACAATCAAATAATTTTAATTACAAAAAAGCTAACTTGTAAGAGATCTTGACGAATTTTTGTGAAAAGCCAGAGTACTTTTATAAATTATTTCTTTTATAAATTTCGAAATAATATTTCTTTATATTTTGAACGAATTTATTTTTATCCAGAAGTTTATAACTGTTTGGAATTTTATTATGCAAACTTGATGCCTTAAAAAATATGGAATTTGTTCCGAATTTTGTAGATTTAGGTCTATTCGGTAATATGTTTGTGTTATAACGTGTGTTATAATTAGAAATACGGTTTGTTGCTATTTCTAAATTGGAATGAATTTGCTTGTTCTTAACTAATTGGATGTGTACCGTCAAACTATGATCAATTATTTGAGCTACTGGTAGCAAATTATTTTCTAAATGTATTTTTGTTGTGTGTTCTAATCTATTATAATTATATAAATTTTTAATAGCCTTATTTTGTAACTTTTGTAACGCATCAATATTGAACTTTGTTGTACTATTCCAGAAATTGGCCACATATAAGGCTATGAAACATAGAAAAATATATAGTCCTACGATATTTATGGTTAATAAAATTAGCTAATTTTTTAAAAACATAGCATATTGATTTCAACTTTGCCTTTAAATTTACTATTTCTTTATTAAAATCTAAATTATCATCTAATATTATACCCAGATATTTATAATCATAGCAGCGTTGTATTACATTATTATTATAAGTAACTTTAAAATTGTTGATAGTTTTAGAATTGATAATCATAAATTTTGATTTTAGTGTATTTAATGTTAACCTGTTAGACGCAAAATATTCCGAAAGCATGTTTAAATCTTCATTCATCCATTGTTCAATAGAGCCGATATTATCTGGACTAGCGCTATAAAGTAGTGATATATCATCTGCGTAAAGAAATATGGAACCTTTCAATGGTAAATTAGAAATATCATTAATAAATAATAAAAATAAAGTGGGACCTAGAGAGCTACCTTGGGGAACTCCAAACTCAACTAATTCAAAATCACTGGTTTGATCATCAATTTGTAAATACTGTTGACGATTATTAAATAATTTGTAAACCATTTCAAGCAAATTCTTGTTATACCTATATTTGATTCAATTTATTAAGTAAAATTTGACGATCAACAGTGTCAAATGCTTTCGTTAAATCTAGAAAGATAACTCCGCAAGTTAGTTTATTATCGCAATTACCTTGGATTTGCGAAATCAAATCAAATAGTGCACTGTTGGTGTTGCTATTATGCCTAAATCCATATTGGTTATTACTTAATATTTTATTTGTTTCGATAAATTGATTTAATTGTTTGTTTACCACTTTTTCAAGTATTTTATTTACTATTGGTTGCAAATTAATTGGCCTATAATTGTTTGGATCAGTCTTTGAGCCCGTTTTGTGTATTAAAATCATTTTGGATATTTTCAACTTTTGAGGAAGGTTGCCTTCTTTCAGAGATTTGTTGACAATTTGCGATATTACCGGTGCTAATGCAGTTTTATTCAACTTAAAAACTTGGACCTGATATCCATCAGAGCCAATTGATTTTGTATTTTTTAAACCATCAATAATCTTTTCTATATCGATTTGAGTAATTTGATCAAATCTGTTTAAGACATTATAATTTGTTATTGATAAACTGTTTGTTGTAAAATTATATTGAGAAGCTAATTGTTTGCCTATATTTGCGAAAAAATTATTACTACTGTTCAGTTTTGCTAACGTTTCGTTTTTATTATTACAGTCGGAAGTAAGTTCTATTTTATCTCTAGGCATCGTGCCATTATAAATTATTTCTTTGAAAATGTTCCAAATTTGTTTTGGATTTTTTGAATTTTTGTCAATTTTTGATGAGAAATAATTTCTTTTTTTTAATCGTTTCAAAGAAGTAACTTTATTTCTCCAGTATATATATTCTGATTTTAATGCATGGTTATTAAGATCCTGCATGCGTTTTGAATACCAAAAATTTCTAGCTTTGATTGCATTTATACATTCTTTATCAATCCACGGATTTTTAAAATAGTGTAACTCTTTTCTTCCTCTGTTCCGATAAGAGCAATCTATAATTTTTGAATTAAGTTGCGAACAAAAAGACTCATACATGTTTTCTATTTCCTGGTTTTGATTGATAATTATTGGGTTAAATACTAAACTTGCGTTTAACATGTCGAAATTAATTTTATTAGACATGATTCTAACAGATTGTGTGTTTTTAGTAGCTGAATAACATAATATCAACTTTTTGATTAAAAACATTTGAATATATATGGTCAATGCATGAGTTATGTTCAGCTCTTGTACTATGTATTTTATTGAATATAAAGAAACCATTACTCTCTACTATGTCTAAGTATTTATTACTCGTATTGTTACAATCTAAAAGATTGATGTTGAAGTAACCTGTTAAATATGATTTGTAGTATTGTAAAGTGTAAAGGTGGTTATCTAAAACATCAAAAAATAAATTCATGTCATCTAAATTATCATAAGGAGCTCTATAAATCTATGATACTATAATTTTTTTTTGATTTATTTCAACTTTTATACTCAATAAATTTATTTTATCATTACTAAATTCAGAAAAAATTTCAAAATTATATTTCTTATTTACCAAGATTCCTACTCCACCGCCTGTCTTATTTTTCCTACATGAAAATGCTGCTTTGTAATTTTTAAAATAAAATGATTTAAGCATATATTCGTATATCCATGTTTCTGTTACTGAAATTATCGGAATTTCCAATTTTAAAACATCAAGTACTTGATATAAATCCTCAATTTTATCAGACGATAAGCTTCTAGAATTTAGATACACAATTTTAAGCGAATTTGGATTTTTTAATATTATGTTCTCTGGCCCTTGACAAATTTGTATATCTGAGTTAATTGATAAATTATAATCTGAATTGAAATTAGACATCGAACTTTATTATATCGTCAAAATTAATAATTCTTTCTGATGCACAATCATCAGATTTTCTAATAAAAATATTACCATTCTTAACCCAGACATATTTCACTTTATTAAAACGTTTAAGATCTCTTACCTTCTTAAATAAATATTGATTGTACGATGTTAATTGCTCTCCTACATAAAATGGTCGCTTCTCATATTTCATCAAATTCCTATCCTCCAATGAAACCCCATTGAGTATATCTGCAGTTTGCGGGGTCTTCTTCATCTTATGGGCTTTAATGATCGAGTCTCGAGTAGATTTTCTATTAAATTTCACAATAATTTTTGAAGGTAATCCTGAAGGTGTGTTGTGTTGCTTCAAACGATAAACATCATTCAAATCTCTTGAATCAATATCTATGTTTACGTTCTTTGCTATCGTAGTAACTATTTCAACCAAATGTTCTTCTTGTTTTTCTGCAATACCACAAATCTCCAAAGAACTTGACAACGCTTGTTGTTTGCTCTGATTGATAACAATTTCTATTTCACTTATTTTATTTCGAAGCTCTACATTTTCATTTTTAAGATTTTTATTCTCATTTGTCAACATCACTATATTTTTATCGACACTTTTTAAAGAACTCCAGGAAAACCACCACTGAATCCTTTCAGGAAAGAATCTCGGTTGGAATTTTATAGAGCGTATATGAGGTGAAATAATGCATGGCATATACCGTGTTGAGCATTTAAAAAAAAAATAATATTTTAGACGGGCCAGATGGCTACAATTATTATTTTCACGATTTAAACAAGAATGAAATGTTTTTGAATCGGCACCACGTGGTATGGAACCATTGATTTAGTTCTCTCAACATAAGCAGGGTGACTGGAATATCCTACCAAGCAATTCTGGAAAATAATTTTTCAACGTTTTCTGAAGTTTTCGGACCATTACAATGTCCATTGAGAACCAACACTGATTGAGAACCAAAATATTGCAATTTTGAGGGAAAAAAAACAGTTCGAACACTCGTTTCCTCAGGAACTTAAAGGGGCGATAATATCAGCTTGTAGTGAAATTTCCCTAAATTACTTGAAATCGTTGCACGATTCGATTCCTAATCGAGTTTACGAAGTGATTTTAAAAAACGCTGGAAGTACCAACTATTAAAAATTTAATTTAATTATTTTGTTTTAAAAGAAATAAAGAAGTGTAATTTAAGTTGTCCTGATTAAGTTGTCGCTTGGTTCTGTTCATTATTTTGTCTCGTTTGAGTTGCCTCTATTAACAAAATTCAAAAAAATAACGGTTCTACTCTAAAGATGAACGAATCTCTTTAATTGATTTTGTTATTAATTTCGTTAAGAGAAAAGGAAAATAATAAATTGGAAAATGAAAAAAATATGTTGGTCCTATTTAAGTGACGCAGAGTGTATATTAATAAACCAATTACTTTGAGCGCCATCTCTTATCAAATAGATTTATTTATTTAAGATAATTTAATCAAATTTGAAATTTCCAAATTGTGTGCTCCTGGTCCTTTAATATTCGACCGAATCTGAAAACTGGGATTATAAAATATGTAATGTGAGTGTGTTGAATCATATACATAATTTAAAATTTCGCGATGTGTCGCGCGGTAAATTAAAAGTCATACAAAAAGCAGTCTACCAAAAAAAAAATAATGAAAAATAAATAAAGTTCTTTATTTGTGTCGTTTCTGATATTGCAAGTTTATTCAGTGGATTTGGTTCTTGTTTTTGATAGAAAGGGATATTAATTTTGATAGAGCTACGTGTAAAAAACCAAAAATTTATAATGCCGCATATCAGTATGCAAGTACGTCAAAAAATGTCGGATAGCTTTCTTTGTGATGAGTGTCAAGAAAATATCACAATGCAATAGGGATATTTTGAATGTGATAGTTGCATAAAAAATTATATCCCCAATATAAAAATATATACGGGCAATACATAGCTCGGCTTGCAAGTTCTCCGAAATGGTATTGCAGTGATTTGTGTCATAATCGGGTGGTTACAGTCAGCAAGGAAAATGCAAAATTTAACTCTCCTTTACAAATAGAAACCTCTGTTTCAGTAGCTAGTACGTCTAGTGTGTCGGCTGAAATGGTTACAGCAGTGGCTACGACTAATAGCAATGCGATAAAAGGCATAATCACATCGCTTGCAACTCAACTTCAGAAAGTGTTAAATACAGTCAATAATCTCCGTAAAATGTTTGATAAGATGCAGGAGGCTTAGGTTAGAAGGTAGAGTCACTAAAACTGAATGTAATGTGAGAGAGCTGCAAGACGAGAGCAATACACTGAAAGAAAGCTTAAAAATAAGTGACGAAACGAAAACACTAAATAAATTATCTAAGCTGGAAATTGAATTGGATGCTGTTAGGTATAATGAATGTAAAAATAACTTGATTATATGCGGAATACCTAATAACACTGTAGCACCGACACAATTAGTTGATAATGTTCTCACTGTTTTGGGAATGAACAATTACACAGGCAGAGTAAAGGAAACTACATTGATTAACACGTCCAGCAAAAATAAAAACGATAACACTACTTCATCTCAGTTTCTTTATATAGTGTTTTGTGATTAGTCAGCTAAAATATCGGTTTTCAAGAAGTGAAAAAAATGAAAACATTTATTTGCCAATGAAATTGGGTTTAAGGTCGGGGATGATCATCAACTTTATGTCAGGGAGCAATTGGCATCGCATAAAGCACAACTTTTTCTTGTTGTTCTTACTTATACAAAAACAAACAATTTTAAGTTTTTGTGACGGCTATAGCCATCAAATGATTGTTGATATATATGCAAATGACGGCTATAGCCGTCCTGCATATTTTAATTAATAAAAAAAGGAATATCATTCTTACGAAGTGTACTAATGCATTTATTTGTTAATTATTCAGTAATACATCAAAGAAAAAAAGATGAAACATTCCAGGTAACATATCAATTGTTTTTTGTGCGATTTTTCATGATAAAAAATTCGATATATTTCCGCCTTCAGAGACAGATGATGGCTATAGCCGTCGTATTTTTGGTGATATATATGCAAATGACGGCTATACCCGTCCTGCATATTTTAATTAACGGACAATTTTTTATTTTCCATTTTTCGGTTCTCGATTATGATGGGATTGGGTATGTTGGATGGAAATGGGGTTCTAAAATGGTTTTGGGAAGAAATTCTGGAATATGGCCATCTGGGATGGAAGTCAGTAGTTTCTTAACCGATTATGATGGGATTGGGTATGTTAGATTGAAATGAGATTCTTAAATAATTTTTGGAAGAAGTTCTGGAATATGGCCATCTGGGACGGAACTCGTTCAATTCTTAACCGATTATGATGGAATTGGGTATGTTGGATTGAAATGGGATTCTTAAATGATTTTTGGAAGAAGTTCTGGAATAGAAATTGAGCATTGTGGATGAAATGGTATTATGAAATAATTTTTAGAAAAAGTTCTGGAATGTGGCCATTAGATTATGCGCTCTTATATTGCAAGTAGCTCAAAAATGTAAATTGTCGCTTGGTTTTAAAGGTTCTGAAGATCTCATGATCTTAGAAGACATTATATTCCATGTTCCCTTGAATATTTTTCGAGGTCGTTATTGATAAGAATAATATAAATTTATCAAAGCCCTTTGTGTAGGGTTCATAACGTGATTTTTTGTGAGAGTAAGTAGTTGACCTACCGCTCAGCCCACTAATCCCATAAGTGGGGTACGTACTGGTGATAGTTGTTAAGGCATTTTGCTTTACTAGAAACATGTTAGCATCACGAGCCGCTTGCTGTAAGAAAACCGGCTGTTTATTATCGAGTTCTACCCTAGTTTAAATTACCGAGTTTCGTGGCGATATTCCAGAATTTGTTAAACAGAATTCCTTTTCCATACCCATTCTCATCATAATCGGTTAAGAAATGACCTAATCCAATCCAGGGTGGCTATATTCCAGAACTTCTTCCAAAAATCATTTAAGAATCCCATTTCAATCCAACATACCCAATCCCATCATAATCGATAACCGAAAAATGGAAAACTAAAAAATTGTCCGTTAATTAAAATATGTAAGACGGCTATAGCCGTCATTTGCATATATATCACCAAAAATACGACGGCTATAGCCATCATCTGTCTCTGAAGGCGGAAATATATCGAATTTTTTATCATGAAAAATCGCACAAAAAACAATTGATATGTTACCTGGAATGTTTCATCTTTTTTTCTTTGATGTATTACTGAATAATTAACAAATAAATGCATTAGTACACTTCGTAAGAATGATGTTCCTGTTTTTATTAATTAAAATATGCAAGACGGCTATAGCCGTCATTTGCCTATACATATCACCAAAAATCTGACGGCTATAGCCGTCATTTGCTCTGTAGAGAAAAATGATGTGATGAGCAAATGACGGCTCTAACCGTCGAGAGTTTTCATGGAAAAACTGTGAGAAAATGTGATAATTTTCACTTCCAAACATATAAAGAATGCACAATTTCATATGGCAGTTATAATCAATTGAAAAAAAAGTGTGTTTCTGAGCACGGTCATCGATATAAAAGTGTGCGGGAATGGGTTAAGTAACATAAAGTACGAGTTTTGTTTAGATGTTACTGCTTTATCTGATCATAAATTTATTTACTTTAGATTCAAGACAGAAAAACTGTTTGATACAAGTTCCAAGCCTTGTATCAAACGTGTTATACAGTATGATTTAGTCGATACAAAATCAATATGGGACAGAATAGAGATTTTTGATAACGTTGAATCTCTTACCAATGAACTTAAAAAAGTAATACATAAGTATAGCGTTAAAATAAAATCGACAATTAGAAAGAATTACAAAAAACCTTGGATGACTGACGAAATATTAGATGCATCCGGTTTAGGGAAAAATTTCACAAACTAAGAAAGAAACATTTGAATTCTGAGTGTTGTGCTAAAAAATATGAATTTTATTGCAGATTATGCAAAACCAAAATTCGGCAAAAAAACTTTACTTTCTAATCTTATTTGAAAATAATCTTGATAAACCGCATGTCTTATGGAAAAACTTTAATGAATTTGTATTGAAAAGGCAACTGCATAATAAGATTATTGAGCTGATTGTGAATCGCAAAATTGTAATAATGTGTTCGATCTATTTAGGAATCTACAATTTTCAGATGTAACACAATTTAATTACATTCATTACAATATTAGTCAACCTTTTTCCCTAGAAAATGTAACTCCTGAGGATGTCAAGGATGTAATAAAAAATTTGAAAATTAAAGCATCCAATGGATTCGATTGTGTTTCGAACCGGATTATTATTCGATATGCCGATAGGTTAACAAGCATATTAGCTCAACTAATTAACAAGAATGTGAGTAAGCAAAGTTTTCCGGAATGTCCAAAATGTTCCAAGGTATAGTTCCGATTTATAAAAGTGGTTCTAATGTATAATTGCCTAATTAAAGACCAGTCTCTATCCCAAATTCGACGACAAAAATTTTTGAAAATGTGATCAATTCGCGAATACAATTTAAAAAAAATTTGACTACACTCTTCCACTTAAAATAGCTATTTTTTTTTTTTTTTTTTTTTTTTAAAAGATTTAAAGTGAAAAAGATATGATGATCCGCATATTTATTTGTTTATTAATTGAGTTTATAAAGTATTTTCACAAAAGCGCTTTGGCCTAATCTTAATAGATAATTCTGCAATACGAGATTCTATATGAATCAAAGCAGTTTTTGTAATATATTCAGCCTTAAATAAGTGCTGACCACTATTTATGTATATTTATATTGTTAAAATGTGAATTAAATAAATAAAAAAAAATTTCATCAGAATCTATTCGTGCTGAGTACAATTTACACATACCATGGTCCATATTTGACAGCATTTACAGCTTGATTCGCTGCTTTCTCTAAATCTATTTTTCTAATGTAATATTTTCCTATCCCAAAAATAAAACAATTCCACTGCAAATAATAATATGGCATTGTTACGGAACAGATTACTTTTCTGGTTCTGATTCCATACAATACAGTAGTTTGGTGCACATCGATATTGATTTCCATCTGTATTGAGTTATTAAGAACTCGCACATTGTTTTCTTTATATCAGCGAGAAAGATACAGACTAAATTCAATCACAACTGACGTGAATTACAATAGTTGTCGACTTGCCCACGCATTATTGGAGTAGTCGACATTGTCTACGAGTTTTCGACGAGTTGTTGACGCGATCACGTAAACATTTAGTAGATGACGCGTAATCGCCCGTGTCTGGCGAGCAGAAGCTATTGTGTCAAAATCTCTTCCACAAAATTACTAGCAGGTAGTGGTGTGCTGTGGCTGACGAATAAGATAAACCAAGTAAGATCAGAAGTCGATATTATATTTTATAGTTTTGTGCGATTTACACCTTTTTATATATTAAAAATAATCGTGGCTTGGCCACAACATGTAAACCACTAAAATATTTTATTTAAATTGTCCAAGTTTACGAAACGACTTATAAATACTGTCATCTGTCACATAAAGTAGAATTAGTCCCGCATATTACACATCCAAACAACTTTTTTATATTTTTTATATTTTATATTAATGCATTATCAATTATACAATATTTAAATATAAATAATATTATTCTCGTCTGCTTAATTTTGTGTTTTGTTCGAAATAAAATTTATGGCAACAATTATGATGAAATTATGTTTATGGTTTAAGTACACCAACAACACACAAATAAAATGAATGGAATAAATTTTAAATTCGATTTGCCTTACAAGCAATCGCGTCTTTAACACATGATTCACTTTGCTTTTTTTATTGCGGTTTTGTTGCGGACATTTCTCGTTTTTGAAAAAATGTTATATTTTATTTATATAGTTTTGGGAATCGACTTTGGCTGCAATTTTATTATACACATTTATAGTTTATATACTGAAATACATTTTATAATCTCACATATTAAGGTACAGGTGCAATAACAATTAATATTTTCTTCTTGGATCGTTAATTAATAAATATTTTATAGACATTTGATTAATTAGGATATTCAAAAGCATATAAAGTAAATTGCCTCCGCACCTACGCGTGCAGGTAATATAATGTGCAAGGAAATTGGAAAGAGTTCAAATGGTGTTAAATCTTAAAGGTTTTTATTACTGTGATCAACTGTATACATTTATATATAATACATAAAATCGGGATTGTAAATACATATTGTAACCCTTTCTTAAACACTATTAACAAATTTTATTTTATTATTTTATTGGCTCTATAAAAATGTTAAATATTTTCGTGGCCGGGTACAATGTGTATACGTTATACGAGTATTCAAATGGAACCTCTGCAATAAACATTCTTCTTTTAATACTATAGCAATACAAATGATGAGTAATTTGTAATTAACTTCCCTGAACATTTTGATATTTTATACTATCCAAAATATCTTTAATGTATAAAGGGTGAATCGGTTTGATTAGAAATCTTTTGATTGCGATACTAAATACAAGGGTAAATTTGAATAAATGACCATTTGGTAGCACAAAAACTTGATTCACATATAATATTTCAAAGGGTAATCAGTTTTGAATATATACGAAGCACCATTTTATGACATAGTTGGGTTTATTCATGGGTGAATGACTCTAAGCTTAATATATACATTTTCTGCAGAACCGAACAAAATTGAATAAAATTCCAATAAATATATTTTCATATATACGCATTTATAAGCCCAACATGCTTTATATTTTTGCAAAAATCAGCATTTAAATTAAATCAAGATAATGGAAAATTGAAAAAATTTCCATTTTTTCCATTATACATATTTTTATGATGTCTTATAACATCATTTTACATTTTGCCTCTCTAGGACCCGTTTCCATTATGGTCGGTTTCTTATATGCTGAAATATATATACATAAAATTTATTATATTTTATATTTGATCCGTAAGGAAAAGAAGAAATGTAGCAAAAAAATGAAATCCGGAAAATGAGATTCATCTTTTTCCCTTAAATATAATATTTATATAAATTTCTTCCGCAAAAAAATGAGAAGAATGAAATCAACCCATTCAAATAGAAAACATTTTTTGGGTGGTTTTTGTGGAAATAAA
Source organism: Nephrotoma appendiculata (assembly GCA_947310385.1). Taxonomy (NCBI): domain Eukaryota; kingdom Metazoa; phylum Arthropoda; class Insecta; order Diptera; family Tipulidae; genus Nephrotoma; species Nephrotoma appendiculata. The sequence goes on from OX371224.1 coordinate 249,066,147, forward strand.
AATAGAAATAAAATAAATGAGAAAAATTTAAATTTTTTTTTATTTAATTTTATTATTTTTTTTGCTAATATAATAAAATTATATCTAAAAACATTTTAATACACGAATTAAGCCAAGTGTACTATTTACAGACTTCAGGGGAAACGCAAGAACGAAACCGCCATTAAATCAAAGTGATATACCCCATATCTTATACCTTCATTTTGGGTTCGTCATTATAACAAAAATAAATTTAATTTAATTCTTGATAAATGGGAATATTATACACGTTTGTTGTTTTGAAAAGGGTTAATAATAAATTTAATTTTTTTTGTTGATTTTATACGTTTCTTTATGTTACTCGTTTATCTACATATATATAATGTTGGTTATGATTTAAAGATTAGCTTAATCTTTCGGAAAAATTTAATCGATTTAGTGTACAAAAGCTGGGAGTTCCATGTACTCGGATGTATAATTAAATAATATAGTTCGTTGAATCATTTGCCTCGTAACTGTAAGGGAAACAGACTCGATGAAAAACTTATATATTAAAAGTTACGCGGATAGGTGGAGACGCCGATAGTTGCTCATCATAATTCATATTTTGTTTTTTAAGTTAACAGACGAGAGGTTTATAGTCGCATAAAAATTCATGCACAGGAAAAGAACTAATGTTCGATGGCAATGTGGATATGAATCCAAATATTTTAGAATAACAAAAAATAAGTAATACCCGGTATTTGGTGTTAAGCCTGTTTTTAAAAATATTTGTTATTTTGTTAAGCCCGACGTTTCGAGTGTTAATTTATACTCATTATCAAAGGAATATAAATTAAAATGAAATACTATAAAACATTTTTTTTATAAAAAGAAACTTATAAGATGAATAACAAAATGTAGGTGACAAAATTGGTTTGGATCCATCCGGAAAAAATGATTGGTTTAAACATTTTTTTTATAAATCTGGTGAAATTAATAAAATTATGTATTTAAACAAATTTATTGATAAAAACTGTCAAACGAATGAAAACAAAAATTTGTCTAATACTTTTGTATATAGTAGAACAGCATAAAATGTTCTGTACTATAGGGCTTACAAGTTTGGGCGGCTCGATGTTGGCAGTCTGTGGTGGCCATGTTGTTTTGATGGAGTCTGTCTAATTTGGTGTTTTTTTTCAGTCACTGGATGATTGAGCAGCACGTCCAAATGATGAAACTTTTTTTTAAAATTAGTGTTCATTAGTACAAACGTTGCGCGCGGTGCAACTGTCGCAATGGCGAGCGCTACAGAACGATGCTAACCGAATGTGAACGAATCACAATCAAAATAAAAATATTTTATTATTTTTTTATATCTGTCCCGAAGATAATTACAATCTGATTCTTTATTAATCCAGTTCAAAGAACGCTGATTAATCTTGATGTGAACCATCTCTAATACTTGCTGGTATAAAGTTTTGTCGCATGTTTTGACGTATGCCGATTTTGTATTTTTTTTTCTTCACGTGTATTCTGTATTGGATTTACAAATAAGAGTACTAAATTGGGCCGTTTCATTCATTTTTGTTTAGTTTTAACGAAATAAATGTTTATATTTCGTTAAAACTAAATGAAAATAAATGAAACGGAATTATTCTATATTTTATCTTATATGTTAAATTAATAAAACTTCATAAATATAGTTTAATAATTATTTTATATAAATATTTTTTCAAAGTTGTAAACCTTTTGATTGATAGTCTAAACTATAACTAATAAACCTTTCCTTGCCAATTCTGATTAGATTTATTATTACTAATTTTAGAAAAATTTTCAGTGTCACAATTGTGATTGAATTTTGATTTTAACAAACTAGTTGAGGTGCTAGTGGAAACTGAGTCTAAGTCTCCAAAAAGGCACGATTTTGAGTAAAAAATGGTAAACAACCATTATTGACCATTACTTTTACCTTTTTCACTCAAACTGAAAACAGAATTACAAAAGTTCGTAGAAAATTTTCTATCCTGATTATTAAGTTCCAATTATGCTAGCTATTTGAAATATTCACGGAACCTGAGCTTAAATCTCTGGGAAGGCGTATTAATGGCCGTTTACCATTTTCACTCAAACTCAAAATAGAAATACAAAAATTCTTAACCAACTTGCCGTCCTGGTTAGGAAGTTTCAATCATACTGGCTAGATGAGCAATTACGTAGCCTATTTAAGGTACTCACGGAACCTGGGTCCAAATCTCTAGAAAGCCATGTTAATGGCCATTTACCATTTTCACTCAAACTCAAACTAGAAATACAAAAATTCGAAACAAATTTGCTCTCTTGGTTTGGAAATTCCAATCAGGCTGGATGAGCAATTTATAGCAACCTATTTGAAGTGCTCAGGGAAGTTAAAAATGTAATTGTCATTTAGTTTGTTTACAGTGCTCTATTTTGTCAGTTCATCTCAAGTGTGTTTTGCGATTACAAAGAATAAAAATATCAAACAAATTATTTGTCTCAAATTTTGTATTACAAATGAAATTTCGTGTGCTGAATTGCTGAAAATGTTACAGAAAGCTTACGATGAATCGACTTTATCAAAAAGTCGTTCATATGAGTGGTACAGTGCTTCCAAAACCGGTCGAAATGTGGTTCCGGAAATTCGATGATTGGATTATTCGTTGGCATAAGTCTATTATTTCGGAAGGGGCCTACTTTGAAGGCGATACAATCAGTTTGAATGAATAATAAATATTTTATGAGTTATTAACCGAAAAAATAACCTATATTCTCGTTACTTTTTTGACAGAATAATCTAATATTTAGTTGCATCGGCAAGAGCCGTGTAGTTTATTATTATCCTAGCTTGGTTTGAAGATGATATGGTATTTCAAATTCTATTGTTTATTTTAGAGCATAACAATCTGAAAACAGTTATCTATCAAAAACGTCAAATTTTTACTCTCAGCCTTCAATAGTAAAATTCTAACAAAATCTTCCTCTATCATTAAACCTTCATCGAAAGCGCGGCCTACGAACAGTGCCTGAGTCTGAGGGACTATAGCTCATCTCCACCGGACAGACATTTTTTGAAAAAATTACAGAAATAACTTGAAATCTTCTTCTATCACTGGACGTAAGCTGATAGTGTGGCTAAGGGATAGTTCCTGAGTTTGTGGGACAACATCTTAACTCCAAATCATAGACAAACTCTGAAAAAATCACAGAAATTATTTTAAATCTTCGTCTACCACTAGACATAAGCCGATTTTCCAACCAACTAATAAATCCTGAGTTTGAGGGACTATATCTCAACTCCAACTCCCCCCCACTCACCTTAGATAAGAAAAGTCAAGTTTGAGTTTGTCAACATTGCAAATTATTTTTTATTAGATTTATTCGGCTTTTCGGACAAAATATTATTAAGATGCCATTACAAATAATATTTTATCCGAAAATCTAATAAAAATTATAATTAATTGTGTCGATTCAATGTGAAACTTCTATTTTTATTTTATTCTATGCTGCTACTTTTACTAGGAAAACTCGATGCATTTAGGCAAGCAAGCTTTAAATTTAAATAAAAATTTTGAAATAAATTTCGAGTGGCTTTGAAATAATAGAATAATAGAAGAAAAGATAAATAGATGTACAAGGAACCGACATCAATATCACGGACGATTTTAAAAACTTCTTAATTTCAAATTATATTCAGTTTTTTTTTCTGGCACAAGGAACCAAATAATCTAAATAATACAAAAAAGCGCTTCGGTAATACCTTAAATTCTCAAATGAGAAATAAAGGGTTATCCAATTCAAGCTTGATAAAGTAAACTTAAAAAAAAACACACAAAATATTCGGAATGTATTGTAATTTTTATTTCATTTTACAGATTGATCCTTGCCATTTTTAGTTAAACAAGATATCATTCAAATGTCCTCCACGGGACTTCTTACAGGCCTTGATTCTTTTGAGATAATTTTCAATGACTTTTCGGCACATTTCGGGCGGTATCTCGGCCATTACCATACGAATATTAGTTTTCAATTCGTCAAGAGTTTGAGGATTGTTTGCGTAAACACGATCTTTCGCGTAGCCCCACAAAAAGAAATCCAAAGGCTTTAAATCACAGGATCTTGGAGGCCAATTGACATCAGCCAATCGCGAAATCAAACGTCCAGGAAATTTCTCTTGCAAAAGATCTCGATTTGCTCGTGCTACGTGACTGGTTGCTCCACCCTGCTGAAACCACATATCGTCAAGATCATAATCTTCGATTTTCGTAAAAAAATAATCGGTTAACATGCGGCCATAGCGCTCAGAATTGACGGTAACGGTTCGTCCATGGTTGTTCTCAAAAAAATACGGTCCAATCCAATCACACCACCAGACCACAATGCGTACCAAACAGTGACTTTTTCCGGGTGTAATGGCTTCTCTACAATCAATTGTGGATTTTCTGAGCCCCAAATTCTACAGTTTTGCTTATTAACGTATCCAACAAGCGAAAAATGAGCTTCATCACTGAAGAAAATTTTGTTCGAAAAATCAGCATCAGCAGATGTAATAATTTTAACGCGTTGGTCGATTGTTAAATGCTCCATATTCTTAAATGGCAGAATGTCAACTAAATAAATGACAGCGTACTTGACGTTTATCTTTGACAGATGTCGGTATACAGATTTCTACTTTATCAACCTCGAATTGGATAACCCTGTACTTAGGCCGACAAGGTATTTTCATATTTTTCATAATTATTTGTTATGACATAAAAATAAATCGCATAGTTTGTTTTGATTACATATTTGTACCAACCGATAAAAGTAAACAAAAATCGTTTGGCTCTTATTTTGGACACAAATTTCATTCCTATTCGAATCATATAGACATATACTAATATACGTAGACCGGTAATAACTAAATGTAAAGTAAGTCAATTTTAATGAAAAGGAGATAGGAGACAAAAAAGAATCAGTACTGTATTAAGAATTTTTATTAATGAATGTGAATGATGTTAGCTACTTGAAGAATTAGAATTTTGTCTATATTAGTTATCAGCATTCAAGAATTTTATAGTATTTTTTAATCCATAACTGGTTCATGAAATTACACAAAATAATTAATCGATTTATTCGCTGTTATTAGTCACTGTTGTTTGTTATTCACTGTTTACACAATATTTGTAAATTAATTTCACAATTATCAATTTAAGTAGTTATCCAATTTTAATACTTTAAATATAATTATACATACTTTATTATTAAAATAATATACTGAAAAAAATAAAAATAAAATGCGCCATTTTGCTTCCACATACAGAACCGAAAATATTTTCGGTATACGGGGCGGAATCTATTGTGCATAATTTATATCATCCACAACAAATATTTTTTTTTTTCGATACATTTTATTTTAATAACACACAAGGTAAAACACACAAATTAGATCACAAATTCTATTCAACACACAAATTTCACCATAAATTATATTAAATTTTCAAATAATTTTATTTTGAAAGACAAACAATCAGAAACAAAAGCTTTTAGTTGTGGATGATAATAGACATCAAAGACAAAGATACAAATAGAGTATTATATACGCATCCCGTTCTAACCGTCCACACATGAAATATACGATTTTATATGGAAAAAAACACACTACCGGTCTATGTATATAGTATTATGTCTATGATTAGAATATGATTAATATTTCCCAAAGTAAGGCCGCAAATGTCTCGGTACATTATTTTCACGTGACATTTTGACATTTGTTTGTGTTTGATAATAATCGAATTTTTTAAATACCAAAAATCTATAAATTTTAAATAATAAATTGATTTTTTTAATTTATTTTATTCAATTTATTCACGCAAAATAAACAAATTCAACTTTGTATGTTAACAAATTTATACGATAAGCTAAAAAAACATCCAAATAAAAATTCTTTTCTATGTATTTCACGCGAAAATATATAGATTTTTGGAGAACGCGTTAACATTTTCTTTCACTTTAAACTGAGTAATAAGCTTTAGAATCAAAAATAGTTAGGTACAGCTTCTACTATTGTTACTAGTACCATCGATTAATGACAAGTTTTCACTTGCAAAAAATTTAGAATAGTAGGCAATTTAGTCGTATTCGCTCGTATGTCATATCGACCCTTTGTTCGATAACTTGAAAGCTTTATCTTATCCCTGACATACCAATGTATGCTGTTGATTTTTTTGCAGATACATGCTGGTCCACATAAAGCTGCTGATGAAACTGCACTAAACAAAATGATATAACTTTCGTTGTGTCAAGCACCGCCGATCGGCATTCCATCAGGAAAAAAAATATTTTGATCCTAATAAAGTTGATTTTTATCTGTTGTCTCTGCTGTGAATTCCTTCAATGGGGCATTAAAACGTCCAACCATGTCATCAGTGTGTGGCTGAAAAGGTGTTATTCGTGTTTTATTTTTACTCAAAAAATTCCTGGAAAACAACTGATTTCAAGTTCCGTTCCTGATCGGAATTAAGTTCCATTGGTGCTCTGTTATGACTAATCCAGTTGTATACCACGGCGTTGGCAATTATCGTGATTTCCTGACTTGGTATTAGATAAATCTCTGGCCACTTTCAAATGGTGCTCTCACGTTATATTGTTGCATAAGATCGCGACTTTTTTGCGGAACGTTTTACTGTCATATATTGGTCACGCTTTTGGCACCTTTTCGTAACAGATTGCTTATACCCCAAGTAGAATTTTTCTCGTAATCTGGTTAATGTTTTGCTGATCCCTAGATGCCGGCCACTTGTTCCACCATAGTATTCTCTGAATATTTCTCGAATTTCGTTCTTCGGTACCACCATTAATGCCTCTTTGTATTTACATAACGGAACTTTCCCAAGTCCGCTTTAAACAACCGTATACTCCATTGATAAATTATTAGATTGAAACCAGTAAGCTTGAATTGTTCGGTTTTTATCTGGAATTTCACTTCTTGCTGGGCGGTGTTCTTCAATAAGTATCATTATTATTGATAAGTCTGGGTCATTAAGTTGTTATTTTCTAATTTTATCGTTGGTCCATTCGTTAGCTGGTAGCACCTGCATGAGTGATATTTTCCGCCAATGATATTTTACTTGTTTCCTACTCGACCATATTTAATTCACTACCGCACATTCGTGTTCCCTTATGAAGTACCTTTAGAATGTTGGATTTTGTAGTAATAACCTTCCAGTATTTGAGTAGAACGTCTTCGGCACTTGGACCGGGAGGTACTGGATTCGAATCCCATCAGAGGCTGGATGCAAACTTTATTTTTGTCATCGATTACGATCGGTAATGTTGATAAACACAACTAAGACCCTCTGTTGGAGTGCAGAATTCAGCGCCGACCCACCGTCCATGTCAGTGTGCAGGTTGACATGGAGCTTGCAATACTGTATACGGTATACTGTAATTGTGTGAATGGGTAGTCTGTGCGTGAATGAAAGGGGGATATTAATTGTTCTTCAAAGGACATTTAATCCACTGGGCAATTAATACTTCCTTAAACAAAAAAAAAACCCAATGAAGATCTTTTAATACGCGTTCCATTAGCCGGTCGAAAACCGCAGGTGCCATAACCCAGTGCCGACGATAAATGCCGTTTTTTCTTTGTCCTTATCTGCAACTTCCACCTACCAATAGCCGATCTGCAAACCTAGTGTACAAAATAGTCGTGTACCTGCTACTGTATTTAATTATAGTCAATCCTGGGTAATGAGTAACTATATTTTTAAGTCACCTTATGATCTTTCTGTAATCGATACAGAATCTCATAGAACCATCTTTCTTTTCCACCAGTACCACTGGTGAATCTTATAGGCTTGTTCATTATTCAGTTACCATCTATCAGTTTGCATATCATTTACCATTTTATCCACTTCAACCCTGTGTCAATCTGGTGGTTAACCATGTGCGTTCTTTCATTAGCTGCTCTATCTACTTCAGAGTTAAGTTATCTACAATATTCGTAGCTGTTTATAAGTGACTTTAAATTCGGATCCGATTGTTCACACTTAACGATGTTTTATATTAATATTTTCCGATAATAGTACCCTCTTTGATGGTTTTTGTATAGTTCGTTTAGTTAGAAGCCCTTATTGGAACTCTAAAATCATCATATAAGGTTTCACTAAAGCTTTCCTAATTATAATTAATCTTAATGCTTCCTCCTCATCACTGCGGCTTCCACAACACACAATCTTTGAGATCGGGTACCTCCATATACTCTTCCTTACAAGATTGTTTCTGAGTTTAATAGCAGTTTTGTTCGATGATGTAATATAATACGCCTCTCGTTTCTCGGTTGTAATGGCAGCTCTACATTATCGTAGCTTAATGATCCTCGTCTCACATCCAGTACGAATCTTTTGGTCTTTATGAAGTCCATGCCTAAAATGACTTCATCAACGATGTTCAACGAATGCCTACATTCTTCCGTCCTTTAATAACCGCACTTTCACCGTTTGAAACCGGAATACCGTGCTCATTGCTTGCTCCTGTATCTAAAGTTATTCTACACACTTTGAAATTGACTTTACCCTTCATCAATAAATTGTCACCACCTCTTGCTAACCTATAAATGGGGATGGCGATTACGAAGTCGTTAGTTGTGGGAGTCACTTTCTGCTCTTCGACAATGACTCGTTTTAGTTTAACTTCTGCTCGTTGGACGAGTCCTCCTTTTCTGATCCTTCTCTTCTTCAATTGTTCAACGCCGCATTGGTGAGGGACTTGTTAGCCGTTTTCGTTTTATCTTTTCCTTTATCTCGCTGTTCCTTCTTTAAGATCCACTATCAATGCTGCAACCCGATTGGGTTCGTGGAAAATCTCGAATAGCGCTGTTCCATCGAACGTTAGTGATGATGTCTCATTGATTTTAACTTCCTGAAGCTCCTTTTCAAGACGCTAAATCTCCATCTGCAATTTTCCGTCAGCGTTCTCGAAACGTTGCTCCATATATTTGACGTCATCTTGAATCTCTTCTACCTTGTCATGCACCTTCAGAAATTCCTAATCCTTTTATTTTCGATAATTGTCAAAAGTTATTCGCTATTCGAGGTTTTCTCTTGTCGGGATGATCGCATAGGTGGTGGTTTAGCTATATTTGTTAAAAATAATCTGAATCATAAAAATAATCTGAATTTTAATATTGTTATGTGCGATGATAATTAGTTTCCCTTTCATTTTATATGTATTGAGCTTACTGATTACACATCGACCAAATTATTAGCTGTTTATAGACCACCAAATTCAGATGTAAACTTATTTTTAGAATTTTTGGATGGCTTTAATGTGGGCAAAACTGATACTATTATTATTGGAGACATAAATATACCTGTAAATAAAAAATCGAATTTAATTTATGACTATAAAAATATTCTGATGAGCTCAGGAATGATTGTTACTAACACGTTTGCTACAAGATCAATTAGTAACAATATTCTTGATCATGTTGTATCTAGTTTTGTTAATATTGGCACAGTTCAAAATTCCACCATTTTCTCTAAAATTAGTAATCATAATTTTGTCTTTACGTCGGTTAACTTCAAAGGGAAATTCTTCCGGCGAAAACTGCAAAAAAGAGTAATTAACTTTGATAAAGTTGACTCATGTTTTGTTGATTTTCTCGAAAGCACGCATTTTGATACTAATGATCCTGATACAACTTTTAAACTGATTATTGAGAAATATAATCAGTTAGTTGAAAAATTTACAGTAATTAAAAGTGTTGTTGCTAAATTGAAGAGCAACTCTTGTCCCTGGATGACTTACAATTTGTGGAAACTCATTGGGAAACGCAATAGATTATTAAAGAAACACAAATTAGACTCCAATAACATGGTAATTCGTGAACAATTGTGTAATTTAAATAAAAAGATATCATCGGAGAAATATTATGCGAAGAAACAGTTTTATGAAATTATGTTTAGTAATGTGAACCAAACACACTTATGGAAAAATATCAACCAGTTTTTAAATAGAAATAATTATAACTCCGATATTCAAACTATTGTCGTTAATGATGATAAATATAGTAATATATCTGATATAGTTGATATATTTAACGATTACTTTGTACGTATAGGTAATTCGCTGGGAGAAGCAATTGGAAGTGATAGAGATATTAATAAATTTAATACATTGCGTTCGAATCCTGACTCTATATTTCTATTGCCCACTACTCCTGCGGAGATTTGTAATATTATTTGTTCTCTGGATAATTGTAAAGGTAGTGGACCAGATAATATTCGTAATCAGGTTCTGAAGCGTAATGTAGCCTTCTTCACTGAAGTTGTTGCGAAGTTAATAAATACAATTTTTCAAACCGGTGAATATCCTAATCAATTAAAAATTGCCAAAGTTGTCCCAGTTTTCAAAACTGGTGAGAAAAATCTAATTTCTAACTATAGACCTATCTGTATTTGATAAAATTATTGAAAAAGTTATAAATTCGCGATTCAGGAGTTTCTTAAATGAATCGAACTTTTTCTACGCATATCAGTATGGGTTTAGAGATGGTGCGGGCACTGATGTGGCTCTTGTTGAAATGACTAACATGATTTACAATGCTTTAGATCGAAGGGAGTATGTTGCAGCCCTCTTTCTAGATCTAAAAAAAGCTTTTGATACTATTGATCACAAGCTGCTTCTCGATAAACTATATGGTTATGGATTTCGTGGTGTAGCCTATAAATTGATTAATAGTTACTTAACTAATCGCCAGCAATATGTTATGATTAATGGAATTAGCAGTAATATTTTAACTGTTACATGTGGGATTCCTCAAGGCAGTGTGTTGGGACCATTACTGTTCCTGATATTTATCAATGACATCTCGAATTTGCCCTTGATTGGCAAAATTCAAATTTTTGCAGACGATACTGCAATATTTTATGAAACTAAAGTCCCTTCTACAATACAGAATAGCATGGAGCATGATATGATCATCTTACTGGAATACTTCAAATCGAATGTAATCTCATTGAATTTAAATAAAACAAAATTTATGATCTTTCATTCACCACAAAAAACTCCAATTGATTTGCCATATCTTAATATAAATAACGTTGTAGTTGATAGAGTTGAATATTTCAAGTACTTAGGAGTGACTTTTGATACACACATGTCTTGGGTTGGACGCATTAAATCCGTTTGTACTAAAATGGCTCCTTTAGTAGGATTGGTAAGGAAACTCTCGTATTTTGTGCCTAGTTATGTATTGAGACTGATGTACTTTGCATTTATTCATCCCAGAATTCTTTATGGAATTGTTGTTTACGGAACGGCAAGTCGGAGCAGGTTAAAACCTCTTCAAATCATGCAAAACAAAAGTGTGAAAGCTTTCTTGAAGCTCCCTTTTCGAGTATCATCATTGTATTTATATGAAATTGAATCCAAAGGAATTTTGCCGTTGGGTGCGCTGTATGATTACCAAGTTTCATTGTATATGTACAGGACATTAAATGTCTCTTCTACCTTATCTAATTTAGAATTTAGTAATAGTAATCATAAATATGGAACCAGATTTGCTAATAACATATCATGCGGATCTATTACAAACGAATTTGGACGCAGATCAATCCGATTTTCCGGTCCCCAAATTTACAACAGATTGCCTGAGTCATTGAAAACCGTAATGAATATTCATCAATTCAAGAAACAATTAAAGATCTATTATAGAGAATTGGTAAATAATTACATTTTGTAAATTGTATAACTTTGAAATGCTTATATCTGACATATGTATGAGAAATATGTTTATTATAATGTTAATTTCCCTTTAAAGGACAGTAAATCCATTGGGGAATTGACATTATAATTTTATTGTAATATTATTTTATTGTAAATAAAGTTAATTAAATCCAAAAAAAAAAAAATAAAAAAAAAGTTGTTGCATTGCATGGATCATTTGTTCTTGGCTTTGATTCATTGTTGTCTCTGTTCTACTTGTTGATATTTCTGCAACATTCTCGAGTTGTCGATTTGTGCTTTCTATCAATGATCCGTTCACACTTTGTTCAACATTATCAATCTCTTTCATTTTCGTAGGTCGAGGTGACTATCGTCTGAGCAAACTCACATTTCTACAAATTCGGGCCATCGCTTAACAAGGCCCACGGAGTCTCAACTGCAATACACCTTTACTACCACTTATTGGCAATTCTCGATTGCTCCATTCTACCTTTAACTGTTTAATTGTTAACTATGGTCCAATAACATTTTGGTTTTCACAATCTTACTGCTGTCACCAGATATTACGTTTTAGCCGAGATTATAATTTTAAAATAATTCGATTTGATTGCCGGATTGTTAAACAAATAATACCACAATTAACGTTAACAAATTTATTCTTTTTAACAACCGGCAAACCTAAAAACAAAAACGGCCTTATTCAAAGCTTACTATAATTATTTTTTTTTATCTCTTTTATCTGATATGTGCTGCCATCTCGAGTTCAATACTAATGTCGTCATGAATTCTGAAAAATATTTTTATAGCAGTTCTGTCTCAATTCTATTTTAGATAAATATTTTTCCCAATTCCCTATTGCCAGTGAAAGCCAGAATGGTGCAACTGTGGTCCTATTTTGGTAATTCACCGGGAATAGGGAACTGGAGAAAGAATTTACATATACTTTTTGTTTAATTTATTTTTTTCTGGCCTACTGAGGAAAAAACTTTCATGTAAATTTTTACAAATTGGTATAATAATATTTTTTCCCAATAAAAATTTTCCCAATTTTATTTTGTTTAAAAAAAAAAAGAATTAACTTTTTACATTAGTAGGTATGACAGAAAAAAATAATTTAAACAGAAATTATATGTAAATACTTTCTCCAGTTCCCTGTTCCCGGGAAGTTGCCACTGTGGCCCTATTCTGGTAATCCCCCGGGGAATATGATTTTTTGTATAGCAGCTAACCCCAAGCATTATCCCTAATTCCTCGTTTTCCAAAAAACTAATTCTGTCGATTGGGGAATAAATTTACGGGAATATAATTTAATTATTCGCAGTCGACACGCGATCACAATAAAACAAGAAAACAAATGACTAAAAATAGTTTACTACGTTTAATTGTTTTTTGTTGATATTAAATCGGATTTTACTTAAGAAATAAATTTTGTTTAAGTGAAAAATTCGATAATGATATTTCCACTTGATATTACCAGTCTTCAGTGTAAATTTATAGCTTAATTATATTGCTATAAGTAAATATTTACAATAAATTTCCGTTAAATTCTATTCCTAATTAATTCTTTCCTGAAATAGTTAAATTGTTTTGTTTGTTTTTCCCTAAACCCAGAATACACTTTGGTGGAAAAGGGAATACAACTGCTACAACATTTAAAATTTCCATTCTCTGGGAATTGCCAGAATAGGACCACTGGTCAGTAACACATATTATTTTCAAGGCTTACTTAATCAAAAATTTATTCAACAAACCAAAAACATAGTTGTAACAGGCTCCTTCTTTTCGGTAAATGTTTAATTGTGAACACCAAAAGAACAATATATCGCTTTTCCGGCGCGCGATCACAATTGTCTACATACAAATTGTGTTCGAAAAGAACCAAAACCATAACAAACTATGGTTATTTACATACACATTTGTGTACGGTAGACCTAATTGATGCATAAAAAAATGTTCTCTGACCGGAAAAGGGATATTACAATTATGTGTTCGGTTTATCGAAGTATGTCTAGAAATTTAATTTATACGAAAAGTTAATAAAGTTCCATCTGTGTTTCAATAGCACAACTAAATTTCAGATTATTGCAGTTTTGCTCCGATAATTATCAAAGTTAACTTTGTTTGATTTTTATTGAGTTTTTGAATCAGTGTGGCGAAAAGAATTCGGTCAATATATTGTTGTTCCTTTGAGATATCGGTGATCTAAATTAAGCAATGAAAAGTATGCGCTAATAATTTATGAGATTAATAAATTTAATATTTTTTATATTAGATTAATAATTTTATGTATTCCGTGATTAGAATTAGAAGTTTAGAAAGAAACATTCTGTCTCTTTATTATGTGCGGTTTTCACTAAAATGCGAAAGGGCTACTTAAATTCGTGGACACGTATACAAGTTTTGTAGAAAGAGAACTAAGGAATCTGCGCAATGCGTGAATATAAAAAAAAATAGAATAAAAAATATAATCTTGTATAATCTTTCGAATGTGAATGCTTTTTATACCATTTTTGTGTGCAGAAATAGCAAAATGAGATTGGGGCTATAAATTTTCTTTGTGAGAAATAGCAGCATGAAAATCTTTCAATATCGAAAACACGAGCTCCATGATCTTTATGGTTCAAACGTATACAATATTTTCTTTATATAACATAACACAAAATCGTCTTAAATGTATATAATATTCTTCTTATTTTGAAGGCAAAGTACATAATAAACGAGTGTACGTACATACATATCCATTTGTACGTAAATAACAGAAAGAAAAATCCATCACGAAATGGGGCTTTCGAGAAGCTTAAGGAAAACATAAAACGCAATAAAATAAAATAAAAAACAGTTACAAACAAAAAATAATAATATTTTTTATATATTTTCCCTGCCGCTATATATATTTATTTCTTATCGCAGGGAAATAGAAGAAAATGGAGGAATACTCGTACAAGTCACTGGAAAATATAAATGTAATCTTCTCACATAGAAACATTAAGCTTTCTTATTTTTATATATTTTATTTATAAAATTGGTTTTTATCTGGTAAAAAAAAATATTCTGGAAAATAAAATAAATTTTCATTTAGTTGAAATGATATTGCGTGGGCCTTGTTTTTGTTCGCTTTCGATTCGTTCGCTCTTATCATCATGCTCTGATTATAAATGCGTAAAGCTATAAATTCTTCTATATCCCGTATATATACTATATACAATTGATTCACTCGCTGTGGGTGCTTTTTTACAACAACAAAAATGTAATTTAAATATAAATCGAAAAAAATACTCTCACTTTAATTGAATACTAAATCCGTGTATACGCATATATTGGATCAGAGGACGCGAAACAAAAAAGTTACTCACTTGGTATGAGGGATAAAAAGCACATCGTTACCAAAAAAAAAGTGAAATGAAAAAAGTTTTGAGTTTTTTTTATGTTTTAAATTGAAATTAATAATTTAGTCGTGTATATATATAGAATACCTGTTCGCTTATTTTTCAGTTTACTCGTCTTATTTATTATTTAAAAATTCCATTATTCATATTTCTTAGTTTTATAAATCTCGCATAATTTCTAAAATATACGGATTGGTATACGTGCTCGTATAATTGGAACAGCTAGAAAATTTGTGTCATAAAGGTAAAGTTTTATTACATTTGTGGCTTGAATTATGTTTTGCATAAATTATGATTAATATTTGACTTAAATATTTGACTGTCATAAAATATTAAATTTTTTAATTAAATTTCTTGTAAATAAAATACATATTATAATACTTGCTGTGTTGATATGCGTTGACATAATTTAAGATTTTGAGATTAGGTAGTATGTGGCGGATGCGGCTAATTAAACAAATATTTTTCATGGTGCACAATTTTTAGGTTTGACGGATTTTGAATTTTAAAGATAAATAAAGACTCAGTTAAATATGTAATCACGACAGCGTGGTGCGGTAAAAAATTGGAATTTAACACTCAAGTGATTCTTGTTTATCCAAATTGTGTTTTTATTTTTATTGCGTAACAAGTTTTAAAGACGTTTATCATTGGTTTTTATGTCACGTTTCATGAAACCTGAAAAAGAGCGGAGCCGTTGAGAAAGTTTGAACAATGAACATGGTCCAATAAATAACAGTTTTAGAATCTGAAAATAACTATCCATGCCATTTTTACCTCTCAAACGTTTCATCCGCCAAGACTGTGTCCGAATTGTGTGATACATTTTTTTAGTACTAATGTTGTGAAAATACCGAACGCATCCAAAATATTTTGGATATTTTGTGCGAAAAACCTAACGCATCTAGTTTATTGGTATTTAATTTTAATCTAATTCGCGTTTTTATCCAAAATTTATTCAAAATCACAAGTGTGATTTAATTTATGAAATGATTTGTGTTATTCGATCAATTAGACAAAATTATTTGCTCAGCACAAGAATCATTAGATTCAAACAACATGTTAATTAAAAACTCGATTTTAAAACAATGAAAATCGTCAAACCCAAATCTGTTTGATTAGTTATTTGTTTTGACGTCCAGACTACATATTCTCTCATGCCATTAATAGTATCCGGATATTTTACTGAAGTTAATGAGATAAAATATATGCGAATAAAAAACTTCAGTCAAAATGCTGAGACATAATAATTTTTCAGATAAAAGATAATTTAATCGGAAATTATCGAACTTGTATAGTGATTGAATATGTTTGAGGGGAACGGGCCGTTTTTAAAAATCACTCGAATTTTCATTCATCTCACGTACTACTTTTTTGGTATTAGTAATAGATAGTTAATTTTATTTAATTAAAATAAAAAAAAATAATTTTATTTTAATTTAATTATAATAAATCTGGTTTTGAAAACGTGATTTTGAAAACGGGGTTTTCAAATACGGGATTACAAGCCCAACCCGTTAATTTCGCGCAGAAGAAAGTTTTCCAGATAAGTGTTTTAAGATCAAGATCGATGGTGTTACAATTCGGGCACAGTCTAAAAGAGAAAACGAAAAATATGAATGATTATCATAAACTCAATAAAGGATACTATAGATCATGAAGACTCAGTATGTAGTTTTGGTCCAGCAAGTTCCTTCGATCCGTTTTCAAACGAAGGTTGCTAGGACAAGCCGTTGAAAGTTTTGCAATTTGTGACCATATATTTACGAATTTTGGTGTTTCCATGAGTACAGGTCCATTGATCTTATACCACTCCAAAAACATAATTTTGGTGTCAATGTTGGCTAACACAACAACACAATATTATTTTGTTATCTTTCTCATGGTGTTATTGTTTGTACTGACCAAAGTAACAGCAGAAAATAGTAGAAAATTTTGTGCAGAAAAAATAAGTTTTCGCTGGGGCCAGGGGCACCAATAGTAAAGTAATCGCAATAAAACTATTAATTTTGGATGAATTTTGTAAATTAATCTCTTAAAAATGGATTAGAGAACTTACGAATAGCATCTTATTGCAACTAAATGGGGCAACTTAAAAATTCGTTCAAGTCAGGTGTGGTTCTGAGGTGAGATCATAAACCCCGACCGGAAAAATCTATTTTTTTTTTCAAAATATTTCAATAGAAAAATATAAAAAAATTCGAAAGTGTCCAAGTTGGCTTGTTATTTTGTATGAAAACACAAATAAATGAAAGTCGTACGGCAAAATTTATTCGAAAACTATTTTTTAATCGAGTAGTTTTATCGAGCAGAGTATTTATTACTCTTAAATTATTATAAAAATTGCAACATGGTAAAATTTGAATAATTTTAATCGAAAATGTTTGAAAATATTTTTGAATCCGTTGAATCCGGTCGTTTTTCATAATTTTACTCCTGATCTTTGTACTGACAAGAGTCTTAAAGAAATTTTTAAACAATTTTCATAAAAGCTTTAGAAAATTTAGATGTCAGCCTTTATTGTATCTTGTAAAATTCTGAAAATATAGGGATACATAATTAGGAGCCTCCCTGACCTGGTTAACTGGTTTTAATAATTTCATCAGAGACAAAAAATTCTTTTGTTATAGTATGCCATTGGATTTGAATATTAAAAAATGAGGTTCTTTTGGAAGTTTTGTACTATTTTATACAGCTTATAAATTTCAGATTTTAAGCTGAGACATTCGCGAACTTTAAAAAATATTTGAATCGTTTTTTTAAATTCAATATTCAGGTAAGGCAGCCAACTAAGGTTTATAAAATGTTTTGATAGTAAGTTTTGATTTTATAATTTAGTGATATGACTAAAGGTATAAACAGAACCAGAGATACAGCAACATAAGATACATCGACAAAAAACATTGGTCTGCCGTTGATACCACTCTGGTAAACATAACAAGAACGTCACCGATGAAGCGACAAAACAAGAAGTCTAATAACAATATAACCTTACAATATTTCATTTTTCAATGACATTATTAGTAACTCTTACAAACAAGCAATATATTAATAAAATGTGAAACTGAAAATGTTCTGGAAAATTCAAAACATTGTCTACATACTGGAAATCAAAAAACACAACCGTAAAATTTAAAAAATACCATATTTTCAATCGCTTGTATCTTGGTGAAATGTTGGGTTAAAATTTTTTTAAAATTAAGGAAATTTAGTCTACTTTCCGATGCTGTGGTCCATTTTTTTATTAATTTTGTTTTGTTTTTGACTTATTTTAAGTCTAAATTAAATAAAAACATTTTTCGAAAATTATAGTTTTCTACAAAATGAGTTTTTATTATGAAGTTTGATTTATGAATTTTTCATGGAGGGCTTGTAGTTTACAAGATAAAACTTGAGTTACGTTTACGATCTAGTCATGCATGTTTTTCGCTAAAACTGCAATTATTCAACAGCGATTTGTCGTACATCAATTTCATTCGTCTCATTTTCAAGGTTTATAAATTCTGTACAAAATGGTTTTCGTGAATGAAACATCAGTAAAGTTCGTTGGCAGTCTTAAAGTTTGGGATTTTGTTCTCGTTAAAAAAGTTTTTGTTTGACTCAAAAAAAGTCATGAAAAACAAAAAAAAAAAAAAATAAAAAACGACATCGGTAGTAGACTAAATTTCCTATATTTTAAAAGTGAAAAAAAATGTTTAAACCGATATTTCGCCAACAAGCGTTTAAAAATAGGGTATTTTTCTAAAAAAAATTACTGTTGTTGTTGTAAAAATTTAATGACGTAAAATAAATTAAAATAAATATATTTTCCTGTATTTTTTTAATTATCTTGTTGTTCTTAATTATAAATTAATACAGTAAATTCTTGATATAAGCTACCTTGAAATAGTCGGTGATAAACTTTTTCTAAAAGCGACTCTCGATTAAAGCAACCTTTTTTGATTCATATTTTTTCGTTAAAAGTCACCATCATTTTGAAGCGATGAAATCAAATAAAAAAACCAATTTCCTTGCAAGAAAAACTAAAGGTTCTGGAAGATTTAAAAAACAATAAATCATCTAGTGAAATTTTTAAGATATACGGTATAAACAAATCGACACTTTACAAGATAAAACAAAATAAAGAGAAGATTGAAAATTTTGCTACCAATTAAGTTACCCTCCCAAAAACAGAGAAAAGAATTAAAGGTCCCGGGTTTCCACAGATTGAAAAAAAAATTATATACATACAGCTACTGAAAAATAAAAGCTCTTGATATAAGCAATTGGGATTAAGTTGCTATTTTTCCGCCAGTCAGGGCTTTATAAATAATTTCAAGAAACGCCATGGAATTCGTATGAAAAGAATTTTAGGAGAAAAATTATCTTGTGCAGATGAAGCAATAATTAAGAACTTTCAAGAGGCATTCACAACACAAATGGAAGAATTAATATTGGTCACGGAACAAATTTATAATGCATACGAATCTGGTTTAGTATATAAAACTTTGGATAATCGGACATTGGTTACAGTCAATGAAAAATCTGCACCGGGGAAGAAAAATTCAAAAGAAAGAGTGACGATAATGCCCTGCTGCAATGCAACAGGATCACATAAATTGACTTTAATGATGATTGGAAAATCGGAAAAACCGAGACCATTTAAAAATTGGGACAACATGCTTTATTACAAGGCATCCAAAAATTCATGGCAAACGACTTTATTATTTAAGAATTGGTTTTTCGACTAATTTCTTCCAAACGTACGACATCATTTAAAGGAAAAAAGGTTACCAGAAAAAGCAATTTACTGATCGATAATTGTACTGCTCATGAAACAGAAACGATGCTAAGGACGGATGATGGAAATTTTAAAGTAATGTTTTTGCCTCCTAATACCACTGCAACCTGCAACCATTAGACCAATAAATCATTCAAAGTGTGAAACTTTGGTATCGAAAAAATTTATTGCTAGATCTTGCACGCAAACCAGGAAGTGATACAATTACTAAATTGTACGGACCCATAAATTATTATTATGGTGATGATGATGATTTACCATTGGCCACATTATACATGCTTCTGGTAGTTTATTATCTAGTGAATATAATATATTGGATTGGGCTGCGAGTGCAACAGAAAGTTTGTCACGGAATTTTGATGAATGCAACTTAAATGAGGAAAAGAATAATGAAAATACGGAAGCTGAATATGATGTTAATGATGATGATGATAACACCCACAATATTGATCAAATTATTCAATCTTTTAATAATGTAATTGAGTGGGCAGAAAATGAAAACCTTCCAATGAATGATATTTTGAATTTAAGAAGAATTCGCAAAAAAGCTGTGACGAGAAGATTAATTATTTAACCTAAATAAGCTACATACTATATAAATAAAAATAAATTGCCGCATGTTGGATCGATTTGGCTGAATGTTTTTTTGTTGAGTTCGTAATTGTCAGGACAATGTTTGTATGCAAAAAAATTTCGGCGTCGACGTACAGTTATAGTTTTTATAAGAACAACAAACTCCGCATTGCATGTTGGTGTTCTGTAAAAAATATTTGGTGGTGGTCGAATAGTTGGTCCATTCAAAATTCATCAATTTGAATTTATTTAAGTCCGTTGTAATTTGGTGTGCTTCAAACATTGGATTGATTTCTGAAGAATTTTTCAAGCACGGTTCATTATGACTCTGGAACAACGGATACGAGTTCTACTCGCTCAATTGAAGCACAAAACAACTTGAAACGTCGACAAAACAGACGGGTAAACGTGACAATTCGAAATTAACTTTTGGCGTTCAGATATGATCCAGCATTATCAAAAAAATATCAACGTCGGAAGCACGGACAGTTTGTTCCTCGATACGTGAATGTATATTCAACCGATCCATTGGGGCGCATTTACACTGTTCATCCGAGCAATGACGAATTTTTTTACCTGCGTTTGTTATTGGTTAATGTTCGTGGACCGACTCGATTTAAATATCTACGAACTGTTAATGGTGAGCTATGCGCAACATATCGAGAAACCTGTCAGTGTTTACATTTGCTACATATTTCGTCTACTGCGCATCAAATTCGATCACTTTTTCCGATCATCATTTGAATGTGTTTTCCATCGAACCCACTTCATTTGGGGAACAAATACAAAGACAATATGGCTGAAAACATTTTGCATCGGGTGCGTACAACAACAGCGAATCCCGAACTTGAATTTAACGCCTTGAGTCAATCAGTACGAACAAAAGTCTAGCTTTTGAATCAGCAGCAGAAAACCGCGTACGACATATTGATGATAGCAGCCAACGGCTTCTATGGAGAAATCTTCTTTTTGATGCACCTGGCGGAACTGGCAAAACGTTTCTAATTTCATTGATTTTAGCTTCGAATCGTGCACAAAGTAAAATAGCACTGGCAGTAGCATCATCTGGGATTGCTGCCACATTGTTAGAAGGAGGACGAACAGCTCATTCTGCACTCAAACTGCTACTGAATGCACAAACGATATAGATGTAACGACGTGCAACATTTCCAAAAAATCAGCAATGACGAAAGTACTACAGGTTTGCAAAATAATCATTTGAGATGAGTGAAGAATAGCTCACAAACCAGTATTGGAGGCGCTCGATCGAACGTTGAAAGATTTGCGCAATAATCAAGACCTCTTTGGAGGTACGATGATTTTGCTGGCCGGCGACTTTCGCCAAACGCTGCTAGTTATTCCAATACTAACAGCTGCTGATGAAATAAACGTTTGCTTGAAGTCATCGAATTCGTGGAGATACGTGAAAACTCCCAAGTTAACAACGAATATTCGAGTCGCGTTGCAAAATGACGAATCGGCGGACGTGTTTTCAAAGCAACTATTAGACATTGGCAATGGAAAAATTCAGGTTGACGCTTCGACTGGCATCATTTCGTTACCACCTAATTTTTGCAAATTCACAACGCTAAATAAAAATTGATCACGAAAGTGTTCCAGAATATTGGTGCAAATTACAAAAACCATGTTTGGTTGAGCGAACGAGCCTTTTTGGCAGCGAAAAATAAGGACGTAGACGATTTTCGAAATTCAAAGTCAAATCGCTGCCCAATTGCATTCATTTAAGTCGATCGATTCCATTACAGATCCAGATGAAATCGTTAATTATCCAATTGAATTCCAGAATTCATTGGATTTACCAGGAATGGCACCGCACAATTTGCAGTACAAGGTTGGTTCGGTGATCATCATGTTACGCTATACCTGAACAACCCAAAATTATGCAATGGAGGCGGGTTTTGTGCGGTTTTTTCTGGGATTTTTTTTTTGGATAGGATCCCGAAATAGCATTTGTTTATTGATAAAGTACTCACCACTGAAAACTATTGCATCGGGTTTTCTCGGCACACTAATGTTTCGAATTTATTTTTAGGGGAACAAAGAGACAAAGAAATTTCTTAAATTTTCCCAGAAACGCGCTATTTAACGTAAGAAATACAAAATCTTTAAAGGAGAACAAAAGGAATACAAATATTTTTAGTAGCACGCCAATACTGAAAGGAGTACTGTACTCCCGAAAAGAGTACGTCTGTTCACCGACAATATATGTATTAACTAATATAGTGCATTTTCATCACAATGTTTGAAAAGACATAAATACATTTTCAATTTGTTATTTCCTTTACTCAAGCGAAATATTTAATTACATAAGAATCCGCAACATAGTTATTATCGTTAAACTTCCGTTAGGTGCGGCTGGTCAAATTTATACAGTGTTTTTTACAGTACCGTTCTCTGTACATAGTTCAATAGCTTAACATTTTCCTGTGATCTACATTATTTCATGATCTACATCTTAAAATAAATAAAAACAGAAAACAAAAACAACCAAAAATATATATTAGATAATATAAGGCATATCCGATATAATAAATTATTCTAAATGCGCTAGTTATATAGCCGAAAACGAAAAGAAAACGGAACGGACCGAAACAAAACTTATGAATTGAATGCATGAAAATGTATTAGAACAATTATATAGACGAACCGAAACGAAAACGAACTGATAGATTGATTCAATTCAATTTCATTTCGTTTCGTTTTCGGTCGAAGTTCACAATGATTGATTGTATTTGTTGTAATGTTCATAAATTGTGAATTATATTTGTGATTTGGTTTACTGGTTTGTTTTTTTATCAAACGTCAAACACATAAAAATTAAAATGGCAGATATACCTGAAATTGATTCGGAGATTTTAATAGAAAATGTTCGAAAATATGAAGAAATATACGACAAAAAGCATAAGTTGTATAAAAATAATAAACATAAAGATAACCTGTGGTCAATAATAGCAAAAGATATGAATGTCAACGGTAAGTAATCATATAAATAATTATATATAAATGTTCTTAAATTTTAATTATTATAGATCCCCGCGAAGTAAAAAAAAAGTGGACTTATATCCGTGATAAATTTCAAAAAGAAATGTGGAAACTCAACCAACCATCCGGATCTAGGAGTTCGTTTTCATCTAGTTGGTGTTTGTTTGACAACGTATCGTTCTTGAAGGATTATCTTCGAAGTACAATGTAATTGTTTTCCTATTATTTAAAAGTATGTTCTAAATTATTTTTATTAAACAGAAGTAAGGGGAACTATAGCCGGTCGTCCACTCCTCAGCACTATGATGATGAAACAAATTTTGATGATTTAATTGAATACGATGGCTGCGACTCATCAATTTTTAATTCAAGTTCAACCGAAACACATACTTCCCAATCAGCATCAAAAAGAAAAGGGGACGATGATTTGACCGAAGTCATAGCTCTTATTAAGAAGAAATGTGAAAGTGATTTGCAACCACAGCCGACGCCCAATGATGATCCTGTCGACAGGTTTTGTTCCTTTATAAAGTCGTACATTAAAAAATTTCCACCACACGGCCAAGAAGAGGCCATATTACACATAACAAATTACGTTCTCAATAAAAATAAAGAATTTTCAAAATAAAAAAAATATTTATATTCTTTATTTATTTAATTCAACAATGTTAAAGTGTTAGTTAATTATTGTGTTGAAATAGGTTGGCTTGCCAATGAACAGATCCAACACCGTTGACATAATCTTTTAATTCGTCTCGTAGTTTATATGCCATGTTTACTGATCGGTTTTGAGCCATACGATGAACTGACATTAGAGATTGTATCTCTTCTCTCCATTGTCCATTTGAAACATCTCCGTTTGCCGATACAGTGTGAGCAAAATTTATTGGGCAGTATTGCGCTAACGGTCGAGTAGTTTCTTCAGTTTTAATAAAATTATGCAAGCAAACCGTGGCTTACACAATATGAGTAACATTTTTAGGCCTTACGTTTAGTGTTGTCAACAGAATCTTCCATCTAGCTACTAAAATTTTAAAGGCATTTCCAAGGGTACGACGCGCGCGCGAGAGCCGATAGTTGAAGATAAGTTTATCGTTCGCGAGAAACCTACCAGGATATGGTCTTATTAAATTTTCCATTAGAGGAAATGCTGCATCACCTAAAATTGAATTAAAATAAATTATAATATGTATAACTTACTATAATATATACTACACTATAAATTTTTTTGTAATTATAGTATTCAGACCCCGAGTTAGGTGGAAGCCATATAGCAATATGCTTGCCATCAATAGCTCCAATACAATTTGGTAAATTCCATTTTGAGTTGAATTCTTCGGCAATTCTCTGGCATTCCTGTGTTGATACAGGAGAGAGATACGCTATATTTAATGCACCGTAAATAGCGATGCATGTATCAAGCGCAATTTGCCTAACCGTGGTTTTCCCCAGGTGGTAACACCACGCCACAGACTACACAGAATCTCCTTGTGAAAGATAGCTAAAATGAAAATAGTTATTTTGATTTGCATTCAGTGTTACAAAAATAAAAAAATTTAATTACACTAAGGTTATGGCCAGCTTCATTTCTGGAATAATTGCCTTTTTTGATGTTCTCTTTAGCTTATCTTTCACTAAATATAATAATACATCGAACGTTTCGGCACTCATCCTGCAGTACTTAAAAAACTGCTCGGGATCATTTTCCTTCATATTTAAGAAAATTACTTTAAAACATCCAATTTTATCCCGGTTTCTATTAATGGGGCGAACCCCCCAACGACGCATACGGCATTTTCTTCTTTTTTTAATTATTTTAATTAAAGCGACCACTAAAAAATAAAATTCAAAATCCATTTTGTTTGTTTTTTTTTTTTATATTTATACACAATACGCACAGAACACAAAATGTAAAACGTCAAAAACCGATTCGTCTATATTACCTAAGCCACACGAGCATTTTTTGTATTTTGGCATTGTTTTTCTACCAATGTTTTGTTCTGCTCTCTCTTAAATAAAATTTTAACTAAAATGAGTCAAAAATGTCCTTGAAATATTTTTTATTTCATTTATGTTTGAGTTGTGTGGTTGAACAGAAAATTTGTTTAAGTCGCAATTAAAACTTGTATCATAGGTAAACGGGGAAAAAAACGAAGAAAAATGCCGCATTTTTTTTACGTGTGGGCCTATAACCATCACAAATTTGTCTTTCGTTTCGGTCCGTTTCGTTTTTTTTTCGTTTTCGGCTATATAACTAGCGCATAAGAGTTGTAAACCAACAGTTTTCCATGGCTAGAATGCCATAAAAAAAGACAATTGGTATCGTCAAAATTATTATTTTTTCTTTTAAGTTTTTATTTTTGACTGGTTAGCAAAACAAAACGTAAATCTCATAGGGCCTACTAATTTGTTTTATTTTAATCATTTGTAGATACTAAACAAGTGTTCATCAAAAACAAAATTTGAAACAGTCTCATAGATTTCGAAATAATCCGACAAATTGTTTCTATTCAAATGCAATGTAGTGTATGTTGACGGATGTGGTTCCACGATTCGTATTATCAATGAATTGGTATATTGACCGTTTTAAATTTCGCTCATATTTATCGTGTCTCCACGATCGATAACCTCCACAGTTAACAGTTAATGATACAATAATTTTTAGAGTTGTCGTCATGCAATTTTATTAGTTTTCGTTTGTTAGCGGGTTATCTCATATTTTATCAGCTGCTTAGCCGATTTATCTCCTTTAATAGATTTATATTATATATGAATTTTAATTTACAACTGTTAATTTATTTAAACTAATTTATTTTTTTATTTTATTTTTTTAGGTAAGTGGTTCATTCCGTTAAACATAATGCATTGTTAAAAGTGCTATCTTTGTCGGCGAACAACAACAAAATTACTGCAAGATAATTAGGTGAGCGGTAAAATGTTTATATACCAACGATGTATTTCAAAACTTTATTGTTAATTCGCTACAAAATACGCAAACTGTGTAATTATATTTTTATTATTATTTCCTAGTTTCTGGCTATATCATAAACACATTTAGATTGACTATTTTGGATATATTTTGTAATTTGCCGTAAAATTGAAAGTAATTGTATATGTAAGTACACGATATTCTCAAAAACAATTATGGGCTAAATTAATCATGAAGTATGAATTGTATTTTATCATTTTTTGCTTTTTGTCTGGCCTAAATGCAGTCGATTCAAAACAAATTTCCATAAATTTCTGTTTTAATCAATTAAATTAAATCTCCCCACAAAACTCATAAATTATACAATTAAAATTAATTATTCAATTAAAATAATGATTTCTGTTTTATAAATGTACATGAAATTTAAATTAAGCATATCCATGCCACAATATATACATGTGATTTACAAATGAACAGACCAATCAAGTTCCGTCGACAATTAAAACTAAACCACCTTATATACCTGCATTTTATAATATCAAATGCATTATATAAACGTATACTCCGAAAACTTCTTCTTAGTTTTCTAAATTAAAAATTTATTTAATTAATCTCCGTACTTTACGTTTTATCGTATATGAAGGTATACGTAGGTACATGCTCGTACATATTTAAAATATCTTTTAAATTAGATTATAATGATAACATTTAGCTTTTAATCGAATTTTATTGTAAAGTGTAATTTTTTATAAAAAAAAATATTTTAAATTCGTTTTCTTGTTAATTTCACATATATAAATGTAAACTTAATTGGATTATCACGTTCCTATTGTACCACTTATATGTATATATATATAGAATTATACTAAACATGGTTAAAGGCCTTAAAATTCAACCTCATGCGAACATATCCTTGTTATACATAATATCACATCACCATTAAAGTGATTTATATCCTTTTTAACACAATCATAAAAAAATGTCTTAAAAATATAAGAAAAAAAAAAAATTATATATTATTTTATATGCAGATTAGGCATCACACACACATACACGCAAAAAGGATGTATTGAAAATTGAAATTAAAGTGAAAAAAAGTGAAACCTTTAAATTAATGGGTTACGCAACATTTTTTTATTATCTCAAGGACAATTCTAAAAATGTTCTATCATTTTAAAATTCTGAGAATGTGGACTTCATGCTATTGAGATCCTTTTTTTTGGTCAAACTGTCAATTTTTAAATTTCCGCTCTAATTTATGAGATATTTTGAGTGATAGATTGGTGTGACACATGATTTTCGTAATGCTTGTTAAATTTTCGTTTGGTAATTTTAGGTCAGTTGTTTATAACATTTGGTCATATCGGGGTATATTCGTGCAGTGCGGTGTGCTCAAAACCGTAAATTGTTTGTGTGACTATTGGTTTAGTGGCGTAATAGTGGTATATTATAATGAGAAATTCTTATTCTAGATCGTTTAAAGAGTTATAGTGCAATGTGAAAGTGTGTTTTTGTGATTTTTGAAATTGCAGTGTTAACTTAAAATGTGTCTAGGCACTGGTTAAGTCACCGGGGATGAACATTCCAAGCAAGGTACGTAGTCCTTCTGTGAATATTCGTTGGCTAGTTCGGATTGTCTAGGGTTTACAAGCTTCTAAAGTAATTTGGTATTAAAACGTACCCCGGAATTAAAAAACACCCAATAATTTTGTGATATTTTAACTTTAACAGATTTTTGTATCAAATTCGTTGAAGAGTAGTTGGTACAGGGTTCCAATTGTAAAAATAGTAGTACTTAAAATACTGAAAAATTTCTTAATTGTTTGAAATAGAATAAATTAGATTCTAAAATGTTTATAACTTTAAATAACTTAATTAACATGTAAACTTATTATAATATAACCTTTGAAATTTTAAATTATGGTATAATTTGGGTAATTTGCACGATACCTTATTATTTTATACTTACTATAATTTACTTCTCTCTCTTTAGTGTATGTAAAATGTAACTGAAAGTTTAGTTTTTCGTATTCCTCTGAGTGGTTAAGCCGTTTGATGATTTTGTAATAAAAATACAATCCACTGAATTTAAAAAATTAAAATAAAATTAAAGTGTTTCTAATTATTCAATATTACTGAATTTTGGAAAGCGGGACTATCTCAAATAAGAAAAGCGTGTATAGGAACCAACAACAAATTCAAAATTTTGGTACGCTTTTGGCATCCCTAGTTAGTCGAATAATCCAAATGTATCAAAAATTGTATCATTAATTAATAATGTACTTGATGAAACTTCTATTTTAATTTTAAGGTTCGCTTAATCTAGAAGAAACCACTCGATCATTGAAATATTAAAGTTTACGTTTCACACTACTTCAATTCTACTCTTAATGCTATTAATAATAATATTAATTTCTAAAAACCAAATACTCCTTCCTGACCACTTTCGGAGAGTCACCATCTAATTTGTTTTATTATTATTTTTAGTACAATCAAGTGGATTAAAGTTATTCTTGGCTAAAAATGCTAAACTAAAAATAAAAATCTCAAAAGTTTAAAACAGGACATAAAATTCTGAAAGCAACAAAAGCAAGCACATGAAGAGTGAAATTTAGGTTCCTTGTTAAAGTGATTTCCAAATCTTTAGCAGATAATGGGGTAGATACTCGATCGGCTAGCAAGCAAACAATTTGCTAGCCAAAAACCTGGCTACTCAATCAATTTTATCAAGAAAATGTGTATTTCAAATTATATTTTTTTTATAAAATTTTTTGTTTATTTGTGCAACTGCACAGTAAAAAACACAAAAATTTGCTGTTTATTTTGCGAAGCCGTAAAATTTACTGTGCAATCGCAAAAAGAAACAAAAAGTTTTTGAAAGACATAATTTGAAAATCAAATTTTCTCGGTAAACTTGATTGAGTAGCCAGGATTTTGGCTAGCAAATTGCTTGCTTGCTAGCCTATCGAGTATCTACCCCACTGTCTAGTTTATTGTGTGACCATTTATTTTGATATCAATTCCTTTTTAAGGCTGTTTTGGTAGTTGGTTGTAGGTAGGATAGATCAATAAAGCCTGATTCCTAGACTTATTGATATAATCTTCCCGCGATCAATTTATTTAATGAGAATATCAAGATATTGCTGGATTCTTTGGGAGACATCTAGAGTTTTGACTATCTAGGGACATATAATCTTCGGTTTGACAGATACGATTTTATGACTGTTACTAAAATTGGTGGCACTCCGCAGATAATCAGCTTATGTATTAATGCGTAATGCCAAACGGTGTCAAAGCTTTCTGGATACCCAGTGGTGTCAGTTGTATATCAGTGGTTTACAAACCCAAATTGTTCATTTGTAATTAAATGTTTAACCGCATCACACAATCGAGTGGCTATGATTCTTTCCGTTATCTTGCTGAGTCCTCTCAAGAGGCTAAAAGGTTTCATGTATTCTGGAGTTTTAGGTTTTCCACGTTTTGGTTCAGCTCTTATTGTTCCGAAATCCTCATGTTTGGGAAGTAACCAAGTTTCTCATAGAATTTATAATTTGGACGATTTGTTGAAAACTATCCTCACAAGGTTCTGTTTCTCAATTTCTCAATTGTTTATGGAACCTCATACACGATAAATACAAAATCTGGTAAATTACCACTAGATTGTCTGGTTTAACGAATTCCAGTAAAATTCTAGTGAATAAAAAAGTAAATTTTGTTTTCTAGTCAAATTTTAAAGTGAATGTACTCGATTTTCAGTCAAAATAAAATGAAAACCAGAATTTTAATAAGTTCTATTTAATTTCTAGTTCTGGTATTTATTATACTGGGAATCTAGTGGTTATCTAGTAAAAAAAAAATACTCGAAAATTACCAGACCATTTCTGTTTTGTTCTATAATGGAGTGCCTAGTTAATTTCAACATAATTCACGTTAATTTTGTTACTAGAATTCTATTAAAAATTTAATTTACGTGAATTCTTGCGAAATTTTAGCAAAATCTATTTCCGCCATATTATTTTGGAATAAAATATGATTTTATTAAATGTATCCCCATAATTAAAATAAACAAATCGCGATAACATTTTACATTACCAGAATTCCAGTAAAAATCTAGTTAAATTTGAAATTTACTGGAATATTATCTGCAATAAAGTTTCTAACTCAAAATGTTCTCACTTTATAATTATGCATCTCATACTACCTCTCTTACTTCTCTTCAAACAATAATATTTACCCGAATTCTAGTAGTATTCCAGTACAATTTAATCGTTTACTAGAGTTTTACGAGAATTCTAGTGAATGTAAACGGTTTTTCTTTCTTTCTGAAATCCAGTGAATTCTAGTAAAGTTACTGAAATATTGCTTGAGTTTTTTGCCGCGTTTT
Source organism: Nephrotoma appendiculata (assembly GCA_947310385.1). Classification (NCBI taxonomy): domain Eukaryota; kingdom Metazoa; phylum Arthropoda; class Insecta; order Diptera; family Tipulidae; genus Nephrotoma; species Nephrotoma appendiculata. The sequence continues at coordinate 249,096,887 of OX371224.1, forward strand.
TGGTATATATTTTCAAATTATCGTAGGAACTCTTTAGTACTAAGCAAAATTTCAATAAGTAACATATAAATAAAAAAAGTAATCCGCGTAATAATTATTTGAATTATTAAGAAATTTTTTTTATGTGTTAAAATTAAATTAATAACATATGGATATAATAGAATTAAGCAAGTTTCTAAATGAAAATGTAATTCCAGAAGATGTGCTTTTAATTTTATCAGGTAAGCCTTTAGAATTAAAACTACAGGAAACCCTCCAAGAACACGATTCATTCGTTCCGTGTTCCGTATTTTTTGTTATGATATACAAAAAACAAAATAAAGCAGAAAACAAAAATCGTGTTGTTTGAATGAATCCGTGTAATTTGAGCAAATGGCTATCCGTGTTCTTCGAAAGTGTGTTCATCGAATACCCTCCGTCTTGGAGGGTTACCTGTACTTTAGCGTTTAATTTCCTTATCTCATCGAAATACTCATGGATACTCGCAAACTTGTTTGAATTTAATTATGGTGTAATGGTACGTTTATTTTAATGATTACTCGCGGAAAAATCCAATATTTACGTCTAGTACGTATGTGAAACAAAGGTTAAACTCCTAAATTTTATTCCCGTTTTTTGACCAAAATTTGGGATACAGATGCCTTAAACGTGAGAATCTTAACAGGGACTTAGAAATAAAATGTTTTTTTTATTCTAATATTGTTGTAATATTATGCAAATAATTTGTGTTTCTAGTTGATTTAAACGTCTTTGAAAAATAAAACTTGGTTTTCGTATTCAAACTTGTTCAAGCCAAATATCATAATAAAAGAAATAAAATCCTGTTTATGTTCCCACTTAATTCCTTTTGGAAATTTGCAACCGTATTTTTTATTTGACCATAACCATTTCTATATTTTGATTTAATTCAAACGATATAATTTTATTTTTAATTTCATTTGCCACATTTTTAGTTCTATTTGTACCGGATATATATATTAGGTCAATTCTATTATGCTTCGCCGATGAAGGATTACTACTTCAGGGAAGATTTTGTATTGTTGATTCGGTTTTTTATATATTCGGATTGAAGTATCTGAAAAATACAAATTATTTTTATATTTTCATGGAGCTGTATTTTTATAAAATAAAAGGAGCAACACCAACACTAATACCGTAGACAGACACAAACTAGATAACCCCGTTATTTAGATTATTAAGTTATTTCTGCCTGTCTGTCTGCACATGATTTTTTCAAAACTGAATTATTAAGTTTTCGTAACTAGATAAATGCAATCTATCCCGATAAATTATAGGCACACTTGCAAAAATCGGGTTTCTGTCTGTCACCACAATTTGTTTATTACGATTATTATAATTTAATTTTTAATCTAGATAAATGAAACTCGCGATAAATTTTGTGTCTGTCTAAGCTACAGTATTGTGCGAATTAATGCGAACACAGGAAATTATTGAGACAAATTATTTATTTTTAATTTTTTTTATTGAAATGAATATTAATAATATATGTGTTAGAGTCGGAAACAAGACTGTACAACAGTAAAAAAAAGGGGTGGAAACTGTTATCGAGGTTTTGTTCCCGGATCCACAAATAACAGAAAATTGTCAAAATTTAATTAATGCAATGCCTAACCGTGTGTAAGATGTCATTAAGGCCAAAGGTGGACACATATATTATTAATATTCATTTCAATAAAAAAATTAATAATAAATAATTTGTCTCAATAATTTCCTGTGTTCGCATTAATTCGCAGAATACTGTATAAGGGTGTCAAAATATTGTATACTCGCAATTGTATAAAAAAGCATCGGTGAATATAGTAAATAAGTTTAAAATATTTGTTATTATGGAATATTAAGGATAAATATTTTTAATATTATGAATTTATATAATAAATTTAATTTATTGTTTTTAAAATTAAAATGTTTAAACCAAATTTTAGTTATTTATTTTAATTTTCGATATATTAAAAATGGTTTTCGATTCTTACTGGTTCTTACTGTGGCCCTATTCTGTCTTTCCCTGGGAATAGGGAATTGGGAAAAATATTTTCATAGCATTTTTGTCTAAATTGTATTTTTCTGGCCTACTGAAAGAAAAAGTTTAGTGCAAAAATTTTCAAAAATAAGTGAATTGGGAAACTTTTGTTCCACAAAATTTTTATTGGGACAAATATTTTCCCATTTCACTTTGTTTCAAAAATATTAACACCAAACGTGTTCCCTCAGTAGGCCAGAAAATTACAATTTGGACAAAAGTGCTATGAAAATATTTTTCCCAATTCCCTATTCCCAGGGAAAGCCAGAATAGGGCCACTGGTACAGGATTTCGCTTGGAACAAGCATGGCATACCTCTTAGTGTTTTATAGTAATGATATGCATATGTAAGTTATCGGTAAACATGTGGTAATTTGTTAGATAAATTAATTTCTATCACTTTGGATTTACTCTATAATTTTTGTAACTTTTCTTTCACGTAAATATAAATGAGTGCTTAATGGAAAATTTGTTGTTCAATGTACCAGATATTCCCGATTTTCGAATAATAAAACAAATAGGTTCCAATTAAAATTAATAAGATGACAATACCATCTTGTAAAATACCACAATTTTTCCTGGAAGTCTTTAACCATTTTATGCTTTTAAAAATATTCAAACGACCAGGCTCGACGCTTCTTAGTTTATTCATCCAAATGTAATGATTATGATCTACAATTTTTCCGTGAATTGATTTAGTAAAACGAGTTATGAATTTAGATGCAAAGAAGAGATGGAACTTTCGGTATTTCAAGTTTTTAACTTTCCTAGAACTTTCCTCCTAGAATTTCCAATTTTTATCCTTTGAATGGTATCAGCCGGAAGGACTCTTAATTCTTTTAAGGTACATGCTTAAGTATGGCTTCATTCGTAATTTTGTTCAAGGTTGAGACATGAGGGTCAATATTCTCAGATTTATTAACTTGTTTTTAGATACGGAAAGTTTTAGAAGAACGAATTGTTTATATCCCAACCATTTTGCTTTTTTATAATAAAATGGAAGAGGAATCTTCACATAGTTCTATATTTTGATTTAATATCAAATGAGTTACAATTGATAGGTGATCAGAACAGAACTCATTTAAAGCATATATACTTGGTCCATCGTCTATCAGATTTTTTTAGAAACTATCAGATCAATCACTTAATGTCCACGTATACCCGTAAAGTGATAATTTAAATTAGTACCATTCTGAGAACATAACATTATCATCATTAAAAATTTCATTTGGATCTGATAGATAACCTTCCAAAAACGTACATGACGTTGAATTGAAATTATTAAATAACCACTTAAGTCGAGATAAGTGGTTATGTTGAACTATATTCTATTCGATATTATTTCCCGTTTTTTATTTCCCTTCAATTTTTCATCAAAATCCGAATATTTTTGACCAAGATATAAATAAAAAACAAAACCACTATGTTTGTTATAGGTGTTTTGTATTTATTGAAAACCACTTAATTGATAATTTTTGATATTGTAGCATGAAATAAGTGATTTTTTTATTTGTTAAATCAGAAATAGATTTAGAATAAACACTTATCTTGAAATAAGTTTTTATTTTGAATTTAGTTTTGCATTTGATATTTTCTTAAGCCGATGATTAATTAATTAATTTTATAGAAACATCTCAAAATTATAATTAAATATTTTCATTTTTTTTTATGTTTTAACCCACGCAAACTGTTCTGGGGCCGAAGCACTCCCAACTCTTTCGCGGTTCGCTTTTCACTTCCTCCTTTACGCATTGCTTATGAACTATTTTTATTATTACAAAATGATTTAACACTTTAAAACTATTTTTTTTTATTTTAAAAATTAATTGTTTCCTTTGTGTTTTGTACCCACAACTAACAATTTGTATGTATCACTTGCTATTTAATACTTGTTGATGGTATTGGTAAGTATAATTTCCTAACTAAGTAGAACTGCTTTAAATAGACCAAAATTGTTAACATAAATATATTTAAAATGGCGATCAACTGAATCTATAACTAAAATTTGTCACAAAATAGATGTTTTCTTAAACTTTCAAAATAATTTAATTTTGACGCAAAATAAAAGTATTATTACGGATTTTATTACTCTAGGGAGTTAATTTCGTGTTTAATCAACTACCTCATTTAACATTATTCGGTCAATAGTTTTGAGTCTTATATTTTAATAACTTTAACGTCTCTAGGTTAAGTTGGCGCTGGTGTAAGCTAATAGACGTGCAAAATCACATATGATGAAACATACCCTCAAAAGCATGACATTTCGTAATAATTTCATGATAATTTATCGTGAAATAGCCTCCTGATAGTTTGCAAAAATAGTGTCAAAGTTTATATAAAATACTCACGCACATACATTGATACCTTGATAGAAAATATCAGTGAATTTGCATAGTGTAGACTTTAGGCTACTCAAAGGACAACCCGAAACTTTATTAATTACCAATTGTTTATATAATTTAATGTTTTCCTATTTCTTTTCTTGGAAAATACGTATACATAGAAATATCTTCAAAATTGTGTCTTGACTAAATGTAATCATCGAGGAATAAATATACAAGAGAAATCAAGTAGTGCAAATTTTATAAGCCAATTTCTCCGAGGTTAATTTTACTTTATAGTTTTGATATATTTATATAAACAAATTTATTTTTTTCTTTCTATATTTAATATACAGATACGTATCTTATAAACATATCGGCATAGTTATTTTTTAGTTATTGTAACAAGAACAATGGCTTATACAGATTGCCACTAGTAAAACAGATTAACCTCGGAATGTCTACATAAGTCCTCTTATGTATATTTTGCTCTATGATATAATACATGCAGTTTTCATTTTCAAATCTAGTGACAATGACCAACATGTCAAGAAATTTGTTTCCTTGGATCGATTCTGGCTTTCTTATAGGAAAAAGCAATTACGAAAGAAATTTTTATAGTACTGTTGTCGTAATTATTATTTTTTATTTTAAATTATAAAAATTTAGATCAAACATGATTTTTCAGTAGACCAGAAAATGATATTTTTGACAAAAATGCATGTTAATATTTTTCCTAATTCCTTTATCCTATTGGCTTTTTATTCATTACCTAGTTAGCGCCACTTCATATGCGAGCGAAAAGTGATATTAGTTTATACGAGAAAAAGCCTAATTCCATTTTATTATTTCTGTACCTCGGAGGCATACGACACTATGTCCAATTTTTTTTTTCAGAGGTATATGAATTTATGTCCAGATACTGCCTTCTGCCTCTAACGGAAACCGCACATGTTGTTATTTCAAACATGTGAACCATAAGGCCTTTAAGGATCCCATACTTTCATATTCCTTTAGAAAGAGAATTAAACATAATGAACCCACAATGCGGACAGTTCATTTTGTGAAAAAATTGGACATAGTGTTGTATGCCTCCGGGGTACAGATTTATTTCATCATTTATTACATTAATTGTAAACTAATTGAACATTTTACATAATATCCAGTCGAATTATAGTCATCTATGGAATTTATGTTACATTAAAACTAGGTTTTTGAGAATTCGATCACCTCTCGCTCTAGTTCCAAAATATTCCGTCAGATGTCAGCCAATTTGCGGTAAAAGGCCAATAAGAAAGCCAGAATCGACTTGCATATAATAGAAATTACATTTTGTTTTTTGTTATTACGTCACAAATAATTGTGTACAATGAATTGGAATGACTTGGCCGACTGATTCAAGATGGCGTCAAATAAGTCAATATAAGTCTGTAATAAGCCGGTGTTTGGAAAATGTAACCTACTAAGGGATTACTTAACGAATTTTATAACGTTCTGACATTACGTAGAAGATGAGCAAAATAAAGATACAACTAAAATATTATGTAGGTTTCGCCCGCCCTATATACAATTTCATTTTAATTCCAATTTACGTTTTATCTCGTGGGCCTATTACATAATATGGTATCTATAAGTACTTTCATTAAAATTTCCCATTGTTTTTCATACAATTAACCAAAATCTCATTTAATACAGACGATTTATTTATTTATACAGAGTACAATGCAACAAAGTTAAAGATAACTGTAGATAAAAAGAAAATCGTAATTTATATACAGTAGTTTTTATTATATGGGGGTTGAAAATGATAACCAAAAGATAAAATAATATTTAAAGCAGTAGCAGAATAGGGGCTGATATTTATATGTGAAACCAAAAAAATTATATAAATTTATATCAGATAGACTCCAATATATGCGTATACATATATCATCGGTAGGGCGGGGGTAAAAATATAATTTTTGGAAAAATCGATGCCACTTTTAAATGTATAAAATACAAAAATTAGATTAGAACTTTTCTAATTACAAAACGTAGTACATAATATGGAATGTATTTAAGTCACGCACACACTACATATTTGATTTATCTCTCGTGAGATTTAAGTCGATATACATCAAAGTCTAATGTAATAAGCTATATACATTATATTTGTACAGCTTTTATTTGAACAATGTAACTATAAATTAAATTCATTTTAATGACTTTTGGACATTACAATAATTTTAATTTTAATTCCATTTTGCGCTTGAATGGAATATTGAAACAAAACACTTACAAACTAAGATGTCGTAAAATTATTTTAAATCATGCTGTGCATTTCTGTTTTACATTTATGAAAAACGATTTTTTTTTATATAAATAAATTTTATTTATAATTTTTATACAAAATATATGCGTATGTACGTGATATCGTAAGTGTTTTTATTTAAAGATGATTAGCGCAGCACTCTTGTTTGTTTATAGAAATTAAAAACATGTTTTGTTTAGTATAATTTATGTATACAAGGAAGGAAGTTCTTTGCGTGATGAATATCAAAGAGTATTGCCGCCAATATTAATATGTCATCTCTTTCATGACACAGTACGATCAAAGGAACAAATTTCAATTTTTTTGCTTCATTGAACTATGAAAATATTTTAATTTACGCTTAATCATCAAAGAAAGCGGTACTTTATTAAATATTGTAGATATTTTATTATTCTATAATACAACAACTTAATACAGGGTGGGCCAGAAATCATAACCTTTATTACTTCTACTAAATACCGCTTACTCTGTGTTTTTGATTTATAATCAACTCGAACAAGTATGAAGTAAATAATCTTTAATTCCACATAGTTAGGAGTGAGGATTGTTTAAATGGAAATACGTTTTAGTACTTTTTTACACGATTTCGCTTTTACACATTAATTCTAATTATATTTACGCGATATTCTGCGGAGTATATAACAAAATCTTGCGAGTCTATCCTATACAAGTGTACGCCATCACAGGTGGGCTCTTAAATTACGAAATGTAATTTACATGGTCTTTTACATGTAAAATGTATACACTTATTTTGTATACATACTGTAAATATGAATAAAATACTACATTTTCTTTCGTTACAATTGCGCCATCTTTTACCAAATCTGTGGTACAAAATGTCTCAATTGTAACGAAAGTTATTGACCATAAACAATTTGACGGATGAATAATAATAATAATAATATAAATTTAATTGAACCACTAAGTCATCCAAATTTAAAATTTCATCATAAAAATGATTGTGAATTGCCCTGAAATTTTACATATTTACAAATTGAAAGAGTTTATCGATGAGTTTGGCTTATATTTACAGCGTTTACTTAGCAATAATCATGCACGGGAAATGGACCACGAACAACGAAATACGGTTGATAATACAGTTGTAGTCAAAGGAAAACAAAATGAACTACCGCAAAGTTTTGATGTTAAGAACTCATCGACCATCGTTTCAAATAATGATGTGCTCACATTGAAGGCCCAACCAAAAGTCTAGGCGATTAAATTAAAGATGCAAGCGATTCAAATTTAACAAACTGCACCCGCACGTCATTCAGTGAAATTAAAGAAAAATAGCCAAAAGTGCTAGCAAAAATTTCCGAATAATTAATAATTAAAAGTCATTCCCATTTAAAGTTTAATTTATTTTATTGTAATTTTTTATGTAGATATTGAGTTTTATTAAATTAAAAACTGTTCGATTTTGTAAGCGATTTCTTCTTGTTTTTTCGTGATGAATTTCACATTCCTTTGGCGTATCCATCCTCGATGACAAATTATCGTTCTATTATTTCATTAGAACTAATAATACTCTATTAAATGCATCTATCATTGTTTTCCTTTTGATCAAGCTGATACGTAGTCATGTGGATGAGACACGCTTACAGAATATTTTACATATTTTTTGAAAATACACGATTTTTTTTTTGTAATTTAGGTTTTTACATGTAAAATGTAAAAATGGTTTTTTACATATAAAATGCCCAACTGTGTATGAATAAATTAATATATTGAATTATATTAGTCCCCGTGTCAAGTTTCTGGACACTTTTAAATTATTGAACACATAATTTGGACAGAATAAAGAACCTCTTCTAAATTAAAGCATGCGGATATGTTTGACACGAGTATTGGTCTTAAAAAGGACCACAACTGTTCTTCACGGTCTCGATTAGGACGCTGCGCATACGATGACGCCAAGATCAAGCTAATCGGCTGCAAATCAAATTATTTAAAACTACTAAAAGCGATGCCACATTACATCTAACTACGTACGATCCGTGCGTAAATTTGCTTTGCTTTCCACATTCAAGATAAAAATTCGTACAAATTATACAACAGAAATTTTGTGTTTTTTTTACTGATATTATGAGTAGACGCCATTTCTATACAGAGTGTCAAAGTGTTTATAAGTTTAAATCATGGTGCGATCAAGCGAAATAACAATTAAAGTATTATTATATTCAGCGATGTATTTTTACTATAAAAATAAACGAGGCCGCATTTTTTTTTTAATCAATACCAATTTTTATTTACAAGAAATATATACAATAATTTAAAAATATGTATATAAATTGGTAAGAAAAAGTATACCTTTGGTTAAACAGAACACGGGCCAGGTACACTGATTACTTTTAACGAGAAAATGTTTTGTAATTATAAAATACTTAGAAAAAGAAAATGTAACATAATAATACAATTTAGAGTATAAAATAAAATTATAATTTAATTAATTAATAATTTACGGTATAAAATGATAATAAAGTAAATAAACATAATAGATGATAATATTATAATCTCTAGACTAAATTTTATGAAAGTCTGTTGATTCCAATTATTATAATATAAACGTCACGAAAGTGTAACTCTACTCGTTCGAGTTTCAAATATAAAAACTGAAGAGCTCCTCAATATTCTTGGTTGTACTAAGCCAATGTTTTAGTTCTTTTGAAAATGATGATAAGGTGCAACACTTACGAATCTTGCAAGGTAATTTGTTAAAGATAAAAAGATAATAGGTGAAATTACATTGAAAAAACTTCTTCTGAGATGTGAATTATATTTTTGAATATTTTTTTTTGAATAGAAGACTAGATCGAAGACTATAGTCTGAATAGTTAATAAAAGAGTTTCCGCTGATATTGTAAAAAATTCTTAATACCTTGAAGACAAACATCTGACACAGAGGCAAAATATCAAGAGTTTGAAAAATGGGCCAGGAGGGTGAACACGTTTCTTTAAAACAGATGATTCGAGCAATGTGTTTCTGCCTATTAACTAATGGCATTAACGTGGTTTTGCATGCGCTACCCCAACAGGAGAGACCCTATTGCAGGATTGAATCAGCTAATGCGAAATACACCATTCTCAATAAATATAATGGACAATATGAACGTACATTTTTCTTGCTAGCAATAAAAGCTTAGTTTTCAAACCCTCAATATGCGCCTTCCAATTTAATTGTTCGTCTATCAAAATGCCAAGATAACGATAAACATGAACCAGGTCAACTATGAAACATCCACTGGAATTACAGATCCTATTGCAACCATACTCATGATACTTAATGGCTGGTGGTGATGACAATCCGTGTCGAAAATGTAATATTTTTGTTTTATCACTTAGAAGAAGATTGTGAGCTTTGAGCCAAACCAAGAGCATATTCAAATCACTATCAATATACATAATGTTATCTTGTAAGCCAAGACTAGTATAGGCAAACGAAAAATCATCAGCAAATGCAATGGGAGAGCCACAGAATTGTTGTCTAAAAATTCCGTTTACATAAATCAGGAACAGTAGAGGCCCAAGGACTGAACCTTGAGGAACCCCTACATTAATTGGCAGAACATGGCTAAAATGACTATTTATTTTAACTACCTGAGTACGACCATTTAAATATGAATATAACCACTTGTGGATCGTATCGCGAAAGCCAATGCGGTAAAGCTTCATTACAAGAGTAGAATGTTCCACTCTATCAAAGGCTTTAGTTAAATCTATAAATAACACGGACGCCTTTAGACTATGATCAATGTTTATACTTATTTGTTCTAAAAATGACAGTAGAGCTTGTTCGGTATTTCTGTTCTTTCTAAAACCAAATTGTAAGAGAGATAGAAAATTGAATTTATCTAAAAAGCTTACAAACCTAGCTTTCATAACCTTTTCAAATATTTTTGAAAAATCCGAGAGGAGGGAGATTGGGCGACAATTATTTACAGATGTTCTATCATTTTTTTTATATATAGGAACTACCACGGTTTTCTTTAAAGTAAGCGGAAAAACTCCTGTAGCCACACTTAGATTAAATATAAACGATAATACATCAACCTAAAAGCCAAGCCGTTTTTTTACAGTACAATTTGACACCCCGTCTATACCAGGAGCCGATCGATTTCTGAGAGAATTAATTATTAAATACAGTTCCCCAGATGATATAGATGAGAAATGGAAACTACTCATTATATCATAGTATTCTGTGATTAATCTGTTTAAATATTGGATCCATCCCATTAATTTCTAATGTTTGGGTCCGTTGATGGCATGCATATCGACACGTTTGCCCCAAATAATTCGGGTAGTTTGCATTTCAACTATAAAAAGAGGTTTTCCATAGTGCTGATGGCGGTCGTGGATGCAAATTATAAATTTATAAGTGTTGACATCGGGGCATATGGGTCTAATTCTGACTCTGCAGTTTTTAGAAACTCGCAATTCGGCAGAATGTGGCTGAATAACCCACAAAGCCTACATATTCCGGATGAGACATATTTGCCCAGCTCTAACATAAAGGTTTCATACGTACTGGTAGGAGATGAGGCTATCTCATTAAAACCCACACTGCTAACCCCATATCCAGGGCAGAATTTAACTCAAATTCGTCGAATATTTAATTACAGGTAAATTTTTAAAGTTTTAAATTTTTTTGAGAGATATTAAAATTGTATTTATTTTATTAATAGACTTTGTCGCGCAAGACGGATTGTTGAAAATGCATTCGGCATACTATCCAATAAATGGAGGATTTTGTTGAAAAGGATTGAGGTAAAACATCACAAAACAATGAATAACATTGTGATGTCATGTGTAATTCTACATAATATTGTAAAGTCCGAAATAAATGACTTGGAACTCATACATAGTAGTGTACAACCACCATCGCCCTCTTCGACCGCTATGAATTCGTGTATTGTACCTGCTTCACGTGAATATGACATCAGAGAAATTTTTGCCAACTGTAGCCTCATTCTGTCTTTCCCTGGGAATAGGGAATTGGGAAAAATATTTGCATAGCATTTTTGTCTTAATTGTATTTTTCTGGCCTACTGAGGGAACATGTTTGGTGTTAATATTTTTGAAACAAAGTTAAATGGGAAAATATTTTTCCCAATAAAAATTTTGTGTAACAAAAGTTTCCCAATTCACTTTGTTTTGAAAATTTTTGCACTAAACTTATTCTTTCAGCAGGCCAGAAAAATACAATTAAGACAAAAATGCTATGAAAATATTTTTCCCAATTCCCTATTCCCAGGGAAAGACAGAATAGGGCCACTGTGTGAAGGAGATGTAGAATTTCAATACAACATGATTTAAATAAATAATATATATATATATATATATATATATATATATATATATATATATATATATATATATATATATATATATATATATATATATATAAAGAATTCAGTTTATAATTTGCATTCAAAAATATAAATCAGATTGAATTCACTATTAAATACGTCTATGTACACTTTAGAACTAAAACTTGATTTTTTATTTTTGAGATTTTTCATAAACAATTTTTTATAATAGCTGCAAACAACCCATTTGCAATTTTAACTCCTCGTATTGCGAAAGGTTTGCAGATGCAGCTTGCCGGGCTAAATTAATAAAAAATTGTTCCAAGTATGGGTTTGGAGTTGGTGGTGGTGCAGCTGGAATTTTTATATTTTTTACTGCTTCTAACAATTTGTCCGCCACATCTCCAGAAGAAGAATAACGACGTCTTTTTGCTCGGTGTAACAAACTGGTGCCTTCTGCTGGTTCAAACTGCTCATCTACTTCTATTCACTCTTCAAATAGTACATCATTAACGTTTTCTGATAGACTTTCTTCTGACATTTACTCGTTATGGGGGGCCTTTATAGTTACTCATCGTACTGAAAAATTAAATTTAAGTTTGTATTCTCAAAAACATTTTTTGATAAGTCTTTACCTTGGTATTTTCACAAATTCACTCAAGAATTGTAAGCTGCTATAATGTCTCCATTTGATGTTGGGAACTCGGCCTGACCCACTAGGTATGTTTTGTTCTGCCTTAAATAATTTGGCGAATTGGTCTCGCGGAGATGTCCATTTTTTTGGCATTCTAAAACTTGAATATAGATATATAAAAATACGAATTAAATAAATTTCATTATGCATTATATATCGTATATGGTATATTAATATATACCAGTATATCGATTTTGTCTCGTGAGTTACTCATTTAAAATGAGTGAAGCAAAAAAAATCAAATACGTACACAGTGTATAATACACAAGTATGTCTTTGTATTTGTATTTTTCTTTTGTTCGTATTTGTGTCATTTGTATGATGAACAGTACCAAAATAATGCGATCCGGGCGAATCGGTTCAATTTTTATGGTGCTTATTTCCTTTTCTCAGCACATTACGTCTGCTCTCGAGCTGTGGAGTGACATTATTTAATATGCTAATATATTTTATATTTTCTTTTATTATAAATTAATTTTGTATGTATTAATAAAATTTTTTAAGTAAATTTATTTTAAATTTCATAAGTTTTAAAAGTAAAATGTTAATTATGAAAAAATCTAAAATACAAAATAAACAATACAAAAATATGGCGTTTACAATGGTTAACCCTTTGAGTGCCAAAAAGTGTAATCGTGCTCCTCAATACACTAGCCGAAATCATGTTGGCACTCAAAGGGTTAATATGAATAAACAAAAAGAGAATGACACGTGGCTTGCATATGCAGTAAAACCAGAATCTACTTAAATATAAGTCCTGCTAACTCCACACATATAAAATAAACAATAACTAAGTAAAGATGTATTGGAAATATTTTTTCCATAGTAATTTTTTTTTAAATAACTAAGTATAAATGGCTTGGTGCAGAAACAAAAAAAATGAGCAAAAAAAATTAATTTTTACGTTGCATTGTTAGTGTAACCAACACACTCTTTGTTAGTTTTCTTTAAATAGGTATCTGTCAATGAGAGAGTAAGCAGGACTTATATTTAAGTAGATTCTGAGTAAAACAATCATTCGCACGAAACAAACACAAACACAAATGCTACTACTATATCTTGCCGGTTACACTCATTTCGTTTCACACATTTTGAGACAAAATCGATATACGGTTTTCCGAGAATTTTTGAAATAGCGTTCCAGCTATCTGTTTTTTTTTTTTGTTTTATTTTTGAAATCCGATAAAGTTTTGTTATATATAATCGCACGATCCTCCACTTCACTGATTAGTTTGGCCTCAAATTCCTCCTAAAAAATTAATTTTTCAGAATATGTAGGTATGTAACAAATGTATTTAAAAATCCAAATTTTTTACCATATTCATAATGAAATTTTAATAAAAAAATAAAATTATTAGAAAATTAACAGTCACAGAAATTAAAGACAAAAACAAAAGACCGATTAACCAATAATTGAAAATTGTTTGTATTGTCAAAAATCAACGAAGTGAGGTTAGATTACAACGTAGAACAAAAAACGTTCAAGACTTTTGGGTGAGATCGGAATCCGTTTCAACGAATAGTACGGGGAAAATTATACAATTCAGAAAAAAACGTTTCTAGGAACGGCAAAATAGAAAAATGACTATTTTTCAATTAAAATTGTTCAATAATTGTAAATTTATTATTTTGGCTAATAAATAAAGTTATTTTACGTTATATCTCATTGATTTAAATAAAATATATGCAATAATTTATTCGTAAATGAAAAAAACGTTTTCAGAAAACGTTCGTAGAAATTGTAATGTGCGGCAACGCCTTAAGAGTGACTGCTCATCTCCTCCGACTCATATCTAAGATCAATAAAATACCTGAGTGTGCCGATGAAATACGAGCATTAGAACTCAGGACAGCATTAGCCACAATTGTAAGAGCTGTTTAAAGTATTTTTTTTGAAATAGCATTAGGTGATCACAATTCTACAATTAATGGCCTTTCAAAACTGTTAAGCCACTATGGGAGCCAATCTCTTAGTGGTCAATCCCTTAATTTGTAATAAGGTGCGACTAATCGAACGACATCCTTTCATATAAAAATCGTGGATAGCGCGTGGATGATCAAAAATTATATGCGAGTCCTACGGCTTATTTGGAATCGAACATTAGGTGTTGAAACAACATCATTTCAAACAAAAATTGCGTATATTTCTCACGATTAAAATTATTTATGAAAAGGCGAATTTGAAATTCAAAAATTTGATCTTTTTTACAAACAAAATTTAGTTCGATATTTACACTTTTGTGAAATGGACACGTGGGCATTCTTCCAAAATGTAATGCCACTTCCGTCCAAAATGTATTGCCTTAAAAACTAGTTTTGGATACTGGCATTAATTTCGGCCCAAATTATAAAAGCAACCAATAATTTAATAATGTCTAGAAACTTTACACCGGGCTTATTACGTGTAGTGTATACTTTTTGCTGGTCATGATCAATCTCTTCATTATTAAATGTTTGGATTAACATAAGTTTCCGCGTATTAGTTTTATTTGTTTCAAAAATTATTTTTCGTGTATCACTTGGTAAATTATCGTACACCGTAAAATCAGCAGCCCGCCTAATTTATGTATCGACAAATAAGCGTGCACCGGTAGTTCCCTTAACCTAAATCCCAGGTAATTAACACGATCTCGTTATATTGCTTGATACGTTATTTGTACTATCGATACTGCACAGTAATCGAGCAAATGCCTTTCGAGTAATTAGAAAGGAACCCGGGAAATTGGAGCATCTTCACAGAATTTTTCTGCATCCAGCTCTGCATTAAAGAAATTACAAAGGACCCCGCACAAATCTTATGGAAATTGGGTTTCGGTCAAATTCGCTGAATTTTTGATATGTGATAGAGTTCATCATACTGGTCAATTGTCTCAATGGCCACAAAGCTCAAAAATGGATAGTTTGGCCGGTACAGAGCTTTAAAGCTCCAAGTATCCTCCACTGATTTATGTATATGCGCAGTGTGTATAGACTTTTGAAATAGCCTATTTCATTTTTTTTATTATCTAGGTTTATATTTTTGAGGTTGCTGAATTCAGATCTGTTGTTAGATTTTCAAAATTGACAGTTGGCAGCTGTCAAATAGCTGTCAATGTGCTATAATAAAGCCAAAAACTTGTTTTTTTATGTTTTATCTTTCTTTTTGATTTGACTTCGATAAGTTCAAAGATGATATTAAATCAATAACAATGACTATCGGCAGCTGTCATTTAGCTGTAAACAATTCTCCAAAGTCCCGTAATAAAGTCAAAAAATTATTTTTTGTATATAACTTCAAGTTTTTTAGATAAGTGAATATAAATATGATATAAAATTATGTATTCATCAGCTTACAGCTGTCAACAAGCTGTCAACTAACTGTCAAAATGCAATAATAGAGCAAGTAACTTATTTTTTGTGCTTAACTTTGTGGATAAGAAATGAAACATGATATAAGTTTATGACATCACTTTCGAACTCAGTGATCTAAGCAACTTAAAGTTTTTTTAAAAAGTAACTTTTAACATGGAACATGTTCATAAAGAGGAGGTACTTCGCGAAGGCCTTCAATTAAGAGGGGGTGAAAATGGTCAGTTTTAGGAGGGGGTGAAACGGGACTTAGAAGAATTTCGATTTAGGTACTTAAAATAATTTCGTTAAAGGGACTTAGGATAATTCGGCTTTAGGGACTTGGAATAATACTTTTTGTTAAACTTGGTTATTGGTTATCCGTAAACATGTGCTATGCCCGTCAATTGTGTTTACACAACTCGGTCTTGACAGTTAGTTGATTGATAGGTGACAGCTGTAAGCCGAGAATATCCTCGAATGTTGCCACATGCAAATAATAATATATAGGTAAAGGTCGGTTTATTATGTTATTAACTTATTCATATTGAAAAATAGATTTACACTTTCTTTCTCATTAACCCTTTCCGGGGCACCGGTACATATTTGTACCGGCTAGATTTTTTGCTTGTTACCTCCGTATCTGCTACAATTCGGACTTTGGATGGTTGACTATGGGTATTTCATGTCGCTAAGAGGTTCCTGAAATTAGTTCTAGTGATTTTTTCACGTAATTGTTTATTGTTATTTAATTATAAACAATTGAAAGTGAAAAAACTGCTTTTTTCGGAAAAAAATCGTCCACTCGAAATCTGGTACATTAGTATATGATTTTAGTGCGTGTGCCGATGTTTTGAAGATTGCGAGATCACGATGCTGGTGGCCAAAAGTGCATTTTGACAACTGTCAGGTGTCAAATCGGGTGCAATAATAAAGTCAAAAAGTTACTTTTTTTAAAAAGCTTTAAGTTGCTTAGATCACTGAGTTCAAACGTGATGTCATAAACTTATATCATGTTTGATTTCTTATCCACAAAGTTAGGCACAAAAAATAAGTTACTTGCTCTATTATTGCATTTTGACAGTTAGTTGACAGCTTGTTGACAGCTGTAAGCTGATGAATACATAATTTTATATCATATTTATATTCACTTATCTAAAAAACTTGAAGTTATATACAAAAAATAATTTTTTGACTTTATTACGGGACTTTGAAGAATTGTTTACAGCTAAATGACAGCTGCCGATAGTCATTGTTATTGATTTAATATCATCTTTGAACTTATCGAAGTCAAATCAAAAAGAAAGATAAAACATAAAAAAACAAGTTTTTGGCTTTATTATAGCACATTGACAGCTATTTGACAGCTGCCAACTGTCAATTTTGAAAATCTAACAACAGATCTGAATTCAGCAACCTCAAAAATATAAACCTAGATAATAAAAAAAATGAAATAGGCTATTTCAAAAGTCTATACACACTGCGCATATACATAAATCAGTGGAGGATACTTGGAGCTTTAAAGCTCTGTACCGGCCAAACTATCCATTTTTGAGCTTTGTGGCCATTGAGACAATTGACCAGTATGATGAACTCTATCACATATCAAAAATTCAGCGAATTTGACCGAAACCCAATTTCCATAAGATTTGTGCGGGGTCCTTTAAAAATCTAGTCGGAACCGAATACATCAAGACTTTAACAAGACCAAATAAATTGTCGTTACTTATCGGTTTCATCGGTAAATCATAACGCCGTATACGAAGCAAAATTTGCGAACATAAAATAAATTCTCTGTGCAATACCCAAATTTAGCATCTATTTCTTAAACAAAATGGAGGAATGCAGATATGGTGTCCATACAAATAGGCTGTGTGCAATTGCTCGATGGATTTTCAAGCTTCATATAAATGTTGGGGTATTTGAGTGGTTTTACCGGAATTGAATTTGTACTGTTCGATAGCTGTTATAAATCCTTCTAGTAATTTGTACTTTAAAATTTTGTTGGATGGTGATGATCCGTATAGCTCAAAGTATTTTATTTTGACGTTGCAAAGTTAGGTTATATAGATTTTTGACTTTTGTCGAATATTTTTTTAAATTGAAGTAACACAGCTAAATTATGTCCAAGAAATAACCATTTTTTCTTATCATTCCGTAATCCTAGCATATATGTCCGTTGTCCGACCAACACTTTTTAAATGTATATACTCTACATATAGGAGTACGTTATATCCATTTAAAAACTAGTGTTCAAATTTTTCAGTAAAGTAGAGATGAAGTCAAATGGTTTTGTTAACAAAAAAATTTTGTAAATTGTCTACACATGTAGAGAATTCGTTATCTACGCGGTGTAGACAATACGGCACAACACTGCTAACATGTAGGCAATTCCGAAACACGCGTAACCGCACCACACTGCTCAGTAGTTTTCAAACAAGATTAAAACCATCGAACGCCAATGAAATTAACCCGTTGCATTTTTAAACAGCCAAGCGACCCAGGTGCGATTAACAATTATGTAATTTAAACTTGGTACAACACTTTTAGGAACATCCTATGCGTAGCGTATTCCAGTTAATGTCTTTGATAATGGATTTCTCAAAATTTTTATAGTTTTAGATAAAAACATATTCAGGCGAATCACACGAAAACATAAAAAAACAGTTTTTAACGTAAAATATTATAATTATCCTATCTGCATAAACTTCCTTATACTCGTATATAAACATATAAACCATAAACTGGTATTTTTTATATTCGTATGCTATAAAAATATGCTCACCTAGAAAAGTTTTATGAGTGCCACCAAAAATTTCATAATTATGCGCAAGACAGTTCGAGAAAATGCACATTTATAAATATGTAGTTTATTTATTCAACCTGTTCTCTCCCCGTGTTAATTTATTAAAATTTTTCGTTTATGTCAATTTTAACACCGTTGTTCGTGTAATAAGAATTAATTGATTAAATTTTAATCCTGGTCGACGGTTGGCATACTGTACTGTACGCGTACAAAAACTAAAATTGTCATTAAATTACGATTATGTAGGTTTTTAGTGTCCACAACATTTATTTATTTTGCGCTTATTTACTTTTTAATGTTTATGTGTATAGTTTCTTCTGAACGTGCGTGCTTTTGAAACGGCAAAAACTAATTATTCAATTTTCAATTAATATAAGTTTAATGGAAAAAAATGTTTCCACGTGTTCTGAAGAAATGAATAAGAATTTTTATAGTGAAATATAAATTATTCAAAATAGAAAAAAAAACGCTGAGAAACCGCGACCACCCATGAATAAAATAAATAGTTGTATATGTAACTAATGTATATACGGTTGAAGTACTTTAAGTGTCAGTGTCAAAAAATGATATAACTTAGCATAATATAATTTGTAGGATATAAATACTCATTTAATATAAAACGATTTTAGGTTAAATTTTAATATTCATATATTGGTTCTTAACTGTGTTAGTATATATAGGTAAATTTAATACGTCCGGCATAGTTTTAATAACTTTAATTAAACTTCACACCTCTACAATATATAAAACCGTTCACGGATTATTTAATTGTAAACGATAAATTTAAATGTTATTTTTGTCCAATCATTAATTTTGATGCACACTCGACTTATATAAATTAGCATACAAATCACTATTTTATGTAAATCATACGCGCGGAGATAACGAATTTAATCCAAAGGAATAATTTAATAAAAAGAAATAAAAAAACACAAAAATATGTAAATTATTTTAATTTTAAATAAAAATGAAATCTACTCAAATTACATATAATATATAATATGTAGGTAAGGTACACAAGTTGATTAGAATCGTGGACGGACAACATGGTGCGTTTCCATCCATTTTGGAATTATAAAAGTAAGACTTTTTTTTTTTATTAAGTTTAATTTATTATGATTGTTAAAAAATATACGTATCTTTTTGTTTGTTTGGTAATTTATTTCTTTTTTCGAAAATTTCAAGTTTTTTTTTATATTTAATTTCCAAAATTATATATTTTTTAAGTCTAATAAATTACATGAAGCGGATTATCTTGATTTTGTAAAGATGAGTCTTGTATGAAAAGATGGCTCTTTTCATATAAGTTATCTTATTTATATAATTTATATGGATAAGATTTCTATAATGTTAACCCTATTTTTACATAAGTATATGCGTGAGAGATTTTGACTAAAAATTACATAAACATATAGTATTTATTTATATACTTCATTTAAATTCAACTGATCATTCGCTAGTAACAACCAAACCCAACCAAAATAACAACACAGATAACAGCCTTCGGATAATGTCACTCCATGTTGCTAAGTAACCAAAACCGTTTAATTAGCCTTTCCACACACTGCGTTTTGCAACAAAACGCAAGCTGCACTTGTAAAGCTGCACAGTGTAAAATTATTTTCATTTTATATTTTAATGCTTGGGTGAAACGGATAGGAAAAAGAAAAAACAAAAAATTAAATTTAAAAAATCTAGTAGGTATTGAAACAAAATGTAAAATTCTTCATATGAGCTCAGGCTATCGCGTAAAACCCAATGTAAAACCAAAACAAATTGTAATCCTAAAACTTTCTTGTTTGTTTGTGTTAGTGAGTATACCACATGAGCTTCACATAAAACTATTGCTGCAAACGTGCTGGAAAATACCCCCACTTTAAAATTTAGCTTATAGGCGAAGCGGTAAGAGACGAATAAAAACACAACGCGTTCTCACACAGATACAGAAAAGTATATTTCATATTGTTCGGCCTACGCACTTCAATTACAACTAAAAGAATAAAAATTCACATGAAGTCTTGTTTGGTGGAGATAAAAAAATTACGATGGCATTCGGACAGCAAACCTGTAAAGAGATTGGATGCTTTCAGGTCCCCCAACATGAAATCGCTATCTATCAATATCACATCTATATATAAAACAAAGTCGGGTTAGTTACACCATTTATAACTCAAGAACGGTTGGGCCGATTTTTTGATCTATGTTTTGTTGGATTTGCCTTTGCTCCGAATAGCATAATAACTATTAAAACATCGGTAAATTCACAAAAAAAAAAATTTATCAAGAAAATTCATTTTCTCATACATTTTGTATGGAGTGACTTTTATGATGATATCTAGAGAACGGATTCACTGATTTCGATGAATTTTTTCTTATTTTGTTCGTCGTCTCAATACAGTGCTGATTTAGGAAAAAAGAAAAGTTAGAAAAACTCAAAAGGAAAACCCGAAAAATATAATAAAAACCTTTTTTTTATATTAATTTTGTATGTGTTGTTTGTATGTGACGAGTGGTGCAGTGGTTTAAGCTTCGGCACTTGGGCCGTTAGGTACTGGATTCGAATCCGACTGGAGGGTGCATGCAAATTAGTATTTTTTTTATCCAATCTTTTTATTTTATCTACTTAGCTATATAATTCATGATGGAAATGGTGGATTATTTTTCTTCTATGCGTCCGGTGGAACTAGGAAGGCATTCCTCATGTCATTGAGTTAAAAGTTCTCCTAGCAATTGCTGACTATCGGTAATGGCCGTATTCCGGTCGACGAATCGAACGGATTGATTTCGTTTCTTCAGAACTTTTGCAATTTTGTCTCAACGAAGGACGAGCTCATCAACAAAGTGTTCCCGAACATTACTATCCACAAAAATCACAATTGGTGAACGAGTAATTCTTGCGGCAAAGAACAAAGATGGGGATCACTTAAATTTCATACTTCGTCGGTCCACTTCATTCCTTCAAATCTATCGACTGTGTGACAAACAAAGACGAAGCAACCAACTATCCAATTGAATTTTTAAACTCATTGGATCTGGCTGGCTTGCCACCGCACAGTTTACAACTAAAAGTTGGTGCGGTAATCATCATGCTACGAAACTTGAATCAACCAAAACTATGTAACGGGACGCGTTTGGTTTTGAGAAAACCCAAGAAAAGTTCAAAGATGAGGAAGTTCTCATTCCGAGAATTCTGATGATCCCAACCGATATGCCATTCGAGTTTAAACGAATTCAATTTCCAATTCGTCTTGCATTCGCCATGACGATCAACAAATCACAAGGCCCATCCTTGAGTGTTTGTGGCCTGAATCTAGAAAATTAATGTTTCTCTCACGGACAATTGTACGTAGAATGTTCACGTGTCGGCAAACCATCCGCTATGTTCGTTCTCGCGCCTGACAATAAAACAAAACATGTCGTATATCACAAGATGCTTTACTGAAGAGAATCGACCCTATTGCAAGCCACCCAGCAAATAATTTAAAAGAAAGTAGTGCAATAATGCTAAGCGAATCATTTCGAATCAATTCAATAAAACGAAAGCCTTGCTGACACGTGAATTAGACTTTAATTAATTTGGAGTATTCATTTAGCAGTGAGTGAGCAGGGAAAAAATTGCACGGCTGGTTAAGGATCAATGAATTAATCACTTATTATCCGAAATGAAAATATGATTATGAAACCTCATTTGAGGCGGCGAGAGAGAGAGAGAGAGAGAGAGAGAGAGAGAGAGAGAGAGAGAGAGAGAGAGAGAGAGAGAGAGAGAGAGAGAGAGAGAGGGAGAGAGCGATAGAAATTCATTTTATCTTAAAAAAAAAACTCAATTTAATTAAGCTACAATAACTTTAAACAATATTAATTGATTTTGAGGCGGTACGAAGTTCGTCGGGTCAGCTAGTCTTATTATAATATAGCGTGTTATAACGCACATTTTCGATATTTTATCGAAGTTTATTTCTCGTTTTCCTAAACTGAAATGGGCAACTGTTTCATTTATGAATTATTTCGTTTCTATTGCTAGCACAACCTACTAGTACAAATGCGAACAAGTTGTATATCTTTCTCTACTTTCGTTCAAGTATCGAAAACAAATTGTTTGGTGATAAAAACGGAGTAGAATATCACTATTTTCAATCTAGCAACCTGGAGTGACATTTTATAACATAACATTTTCGATACTTTATTGAATGTTATGTCCCTTTTTTCTAAATTGAAATTGGCGACTGTTTCGTTTATGAATTATTTCATTTATACTGCTATCACAACCTACTAGAACAAATATGAGCAGTATCTCTTTCTCCAACTTCGTTCAAGTATCGAAAAAAAATTATTCAGTGATAGAATTGAATTAGAAATATCACAATTTTTTAATCTAGCAGGCTGGAAAATGTTATAAAAAATTAAACATTATCCCACTTTTTTCTAGAGAAGCGAGACATAAACGTCGACAAATTATCGAAAATATGATGTTATAACATGCCACCGCTGAATGTATCTGATTGACCATTATTGTCAATTTGTTTTGAGAACAAAATTTTTATTGCATATAACACAAGACGGCTCTCCATTGCGAGTTAATTTGTTGAACTTTATAAATTTAAATTTTTAATAATTTTGTGTGATAAATTTTTTTTAAATTGAATAAGCCGCTGTATGAAAATTATGATACCTCATAAATGTATCGGCATGAAACACCGATGGAAAAATGAGAGTTAGCTCAACAGTATTGCCGTATGAATTATAATGTATCGGTTGCGTACAGTATTCAACATGTTGATTTTACGTAACATGTTGCCAACAGTTGGCGGACCTGAAAGCGCCTATTGTGTAGGGTACATTTTTTCAAACAAACGTCAACAATTACGACAAAAAAAAATTTACTACAGGAAAAAGTTCCTGGGTCCGTAAAATATTTTTTATTTTTGATTTTTTTAATGATAATTTCATAAAATATAATTTTGTTTTGTCATTTTATATATAACAGGAAAATATTCTTCCGAGCCTGAATTATATACTGATCCCAAAAATCTTCATTTCCCGAGAACCCCATCGAGTTATCTCTGAAACAGTCTTGTCTCGGCTCAAGATTTGGAAAAGCTTCGTGATTATTGACAGCCGCTTTATTAAAGATGGTTTATCTTTATTGTCTGGTGGGTCAATTTCCATAGATATATTTGTTTTTTTATTTTGCCCCGACCAACCTTGCTTTATTATTTGGGGATTTGCAGAGCAACCGTTATAATATCCCTTTTCTGCTGAACATGACTGGGTCTATTTTAGACAGTGGTCCGTTTTGAATTGCCCGTTATGGTTTCATTAGAATTTCATATACTTGCGTAGGCCTCTTTTATGCTTTTCAGCTTCGCCGCTTGCGCATATCCGTAATACGGTTTTCTTAAACCGAAATATCGATGAAGCTGCTTATCACTTGCCAAGAACCATAGTATTAATAGGGGTCTAGCTATCCATTTAATATTTTGGATTATTTCTTCACTTTTATTGAAAATAGTATGCACTGACATACCTTCTTCTTGTATATTACTCCAAAGCTGGGATTTGTATCCCTTTTTCAACCAAGAAAACAAAAAAATTGGCTCAGTTTTAGTCAAACTCACACAAATGTATGAGTAAAAAACCATAGTATGTAATGGCGTTGTTGATAAAAAATTTCGCTTTATTTATAGTAAAACCAACACAATTGTGTGTAACGATATGGTGTTTTTTTCGGACGAAAATAAGTTAAAAAGGAATTCACAAATGTGGAAGTTGGTTCAAAAAACATACAAAACTAAATTTTTGACATGGTACTTTTGCGCTACCCGCACAATTGTGTTAGTAAACCACTAAAGAGATGTAGTAAGGGAGTTCTTGTTTGTCTCTCAAGGCTTCGATTAATACTTTCCAGATATCCATAAAATTTTCTGGTAAGACCGTAAGACAGAGTATAACTTTGGCCTTCCCCCAATTTTGTTCTTGACCGCTTTAGCCATGACGTCAGTTGTTTTTTATTTCCTTCAAAAGATGCGATGGATTTTATTGATTATGGGATCTTAAATAAATCTATATAATCTTTTAATTGTGAGTATTTGGTCATGTCTCAATAAATGTTTCCCTTCTCCTTCCCCCCCCCCCCCCCCCCCCCCCCCCCGATTGATTTCGTTATTTCTAGAAATCGTGAATTATTTATATTCTCACTGACAAAATATTGTTTTTCGTCTTTTCGCGTTTAGCGATGGTTACCAAATTCATTAATTTTTTGTCCATCTTGTAGTATAAAACAAAACCGTGGTGCACAGTATCGAACTTATCTTATCTTTTGCAATCGTATTTGAGCTAGTTCGTGTGAAAGTTTCAATGAAGCGGGCGAAATCCTGAATCTAATTGAGTATCACGTAACTCGTACAAGTTCGTTTTTTTCTTAGACAGTAGTAGGTGTCTTGTATACATCAATTTATTTTCATTTAAGTACACGCAGCTTTGCTGTTCCAATTATGATTCAGACTTTATCGAACATAAACAAATAGATTTTCTTAAATTTTAACAGTGCATTCTGTTTGTATGTCTGTTACTTTATATCGTTTACATTTTTAACCTTTGGCATTGGACTTTCTGTTACTTGCAGTTGCAGCATTTTATGCGATAACATAACTGTACTATATACTACACTAACTGAAATGGTTTTACTCTGTTCAGCCTTCTAATTATATTCGCGTTGTTCATAAGCTGAATCTCCTCAACGTTCATATGCTGCACTAGTCGTTGTTCGTGACGTATTACGTGTGCGACATGGAGGTCCAGCATAACAACGAGATGGAGAATTCGTTTATCTGGAGGTCAAGAAATTGCGAGGCTCGATGGCGTATTGAACTTCTGTTGTCAGCGAGCTGATTGTGTAGATTAAATGCTTGGGACCGCCTCACTATTCCAATAGTGAGCCATCGCTCCATGATTCGCAACAATGCAATGATAGCTTTGCTAAAATCGAACGAGTCGACTCTCGGAAGAAAATTTGTCGATCATTGGGGTACATCGTTATCCATATCAAGGCTCGCCTCAGCTTTACATGCTTGTTTGGGTTGAAAGTACAACACACTTCGATTCACCGAATAAAAACAGTATCATAATCGACTAAGCCATTACATGTGAGCTGCCCGAAAATCCGGTAATGCAAGTTCTGTTGCAAAATGTTCAACGACATCATCACACTGCGACGTATCAGAAGAAGGATCCGTTGAATATCACCAACACTTCTGAAGAGTTCATCAAAAATGAAGGTCGAACGTGCATTTTAAAAAGCAAGCCCGAAGAAAATTTCTTTACACATTTCAACGTGAAGCTGTTAAAATAATGGATGGGCAACATGGACTTTCAATCGGGCGGCTAATACTTTCATCTAGCTGGTCGATCCAATTATCGACAGTAACAACGTCGACAAAGAACAAGGAGACAATGATGTTAGACTGGACAAGAACGACATTGGCAAAGATTAAAGTTGGTCAGATCGAAGCGCTTGGCACGAAAGGCAACTGACAAGATGTTCTAGAACATTTAGTAAGGCTTGGTGCGTTTACTGGTGTCGCAGCTAAACTAATTTCTGACTCTACCCTCAATATTTAAGCTGCTTATACTGCCAAATGACCGAATCACCGGCGTTTACTTGAAATAGTTGCGATTGTAATGGCGCTTATTATCTTACACCGAGCTTATTATCGTTGATGATGATTTTCATGATTTCATACAAGATTCTTAAACACATCTAAACTCCCGTTTGCAACAGCTGAAAAACAGCACGGAACTCTTTTACGGGATAAAAAATTTTGATGTTTGACGACTTAATGCAGGCCTCACCAGTTCAAAGAAGCGCCATTTAAAATATATAGGAGCCACGACTTTCAGCGACCTCCTGAATGACTTGCAAGTTGGAGAACTAAAGGCGGATCATGCCAAGATTCTTCTTGACAAATAATACTAATAATTATCAGACATATAGAAGAAACGCTAGAAGTGCAAAATCGGTTGTTATACAGCCGTAAAGGTTTTAAATCTGTGAAAAAGTCAACAACACCGCACTTATCTATTTTTTAGCTACTTTTCAAGGGACCAAATTTAAATTTTAAATTGATTTATGAAAAAATTATGGGACATAACTAAACTATTTTTGGATTCATGGTATCAAGGTTTTAAAAATGCGTTTATTGACACCTTCAAGCACTTGTTACATGCTCTATGGGTTCACCGAAAATTCTCGAAATTTTTAGTTAGAATTTAGGAAAAACATTCATTTAGGTATTTAAAATGCATAATTATACATATTTTAAATTCAAAATTTAGTTAGATTTTTCTTAGTAAAATATCTGCCACAACTTACTTTAAAACTAGTCAGAAGTAAATATTTTAGAAACAAAGATTTGGAGAATTATTTTTCGCTATAAGAATTTTATGGAATAAAAACTTCCCAATCAACTTTGTTTCTAAAATAGTTACACTGAACTAATTCCAACAGTAGGCCAGAAAAGTATAATTTAGACAAAAATGAAGAAGAATAGTGGCACAGGAGGCCGAATAGAAATTACGTATAAATTCTTTCCCCAATTCCTTATTCCCGGAGAAGTACCATCATTTGCACTGTGGCTGTCAATATCAATTCCAAAATTCAAATTTATTACAAATAGTTAGTTTCAAATTTAGAAATCCATTTTATAACAATTGTCATAGTCCGGACACTAGATTTGAATTTTGAGTTAGTGACATCTACTTTTCTAAATTTCAAGTATTTTTGTGGAACTAGTGTTTCTTTTGAAAAATCAGTTCACATATAAAAATACAATCCATTTGGTATATAAAGGGAAAATTGTTTTTTTTTTCCCATGAGAGGAAAATTAATAAGTTTCCGAGTTAGTCGTTTAAAGCGCAAGCGACGATAAGTGTAATTAATAATAATTTTGATTTCTTATAACCATTTATAATATTCTAATTATTTGTGTTTATAATAATTGTTAATATTATGTGTGTTAATAGATAAATTGTAAATAAAAATAATTGTATTTAAAATACTTGTGTGTAAAAAATTTATTTAAATAACAAAGGTAGTCTACCTAAAGACTATCATGGATATGAAAAACATTTAAATATCTATAACACCAATAAATATAAATAGTTTATCACTGGCTGACTTAATATCTGCTCTATTTTTCATTCCACAATCCTTTTGTGCAGCTGGAAGATGAGTTAATAAACTAAATTAATTACAATATCTAGACGCCAATCTGAAATGATAAAAAATACAAGTATTTAATATACATTTGAAGGATAAATTATTAGTAATGAAATTCTACCTTAAAAGTATTCAACTATAGGTTGAGTTTGTAACAAACAAGCCTCCATTCAGACGACTGGTTGTTAACAGAAATTTATTTCATCAACACATTTTTTCCAACTATCGCGGTTTTTCTGCCAGCTGCTTAGCCTGGGGTGGGTCTAACTGTTGAAATGTGCCGATGTTTAGAAAACCGCATACAAAAGAAATGAAGAAGAAAGGAAACTTGCAACAACCCAATTTACGCACCATACTTACATCAGTGGAGTTCCCATGTGGTGTTTAAATTACGCCATTTTTGATTTATGCACTAACAAACGCAAAATTTTTCATACTGATAATTGGCACATATATAATAATTTTTATTAAAAGTAATTTAAATTGAATTAATCGAATGGAAGAAATTAAAGCAAGCCATAACAATTTAAGTAATAAATATCAAATTCTAACCTATTCATGCGGATTTTCTATCTAAATACTATATGAAAATTTGTACATTGTTATTAAATATAATACAAAAAAAAAATATTAATAATATTTTGTTTTTCAAAAAAAAATTAATAAATATTTAAAAACTTAGAAAAACAAGAAAAGATTAAAGCATTGTAAATTATAAAACGAAAGATTTTAACAAATAATTAAATAATAATTTAACAAAAAAAAAATTAATTAGAAAAATTTATAAATTATAACAAAAAATTTCGTCGACTCATACTGCAATTGAAGCATTGAATTCCGATGGCGGCCATCATGCTAACAAAATATAATACTGCGATCACCATCAAGTGGATTTTATGTTTATGTCCATTCATTTATTTCGTTGATAATTTTTGGTTGTTTACAAATTCCATAATGTATGGTTATTTGAAATTTTTAATTATGACGTGTAATCTTTGTATCACTATTTGTTTAACTTTATTAGTTTTAAGTTTTTTTTAAATTTTATACACTTAACATAATTTTCATTCATAATATATGAGATATGACTACAAAAAATTTAGTCTATTTTTTCCGTTTTTTTTTCAACTAACTAATTTACATATTTTTTTGTCATATGATATAACAGAACTTATTTTAATAGGTACAATCTTTAACTATCACAGTTTATACATAGTTTATTCAAATAAATTAGTGGCTTTAATTTATAAAATCATTATTTCAAACAAAACTGTTTTGCATAGCCAAATACTACACAGTACACATAAACACAGTACAAAAATGTCTGATACACAAATCAAAAAAATAATAAGGTTGTTTTAATTTGAATAACTTCTTATTGATTTTTAATATTATTTTTTTATTATTATCATTTATTCATGATAAAAAAAATTTTATAAGTACATCATCCAGTTTTATTTATGTTTTTGTGATCAGCTGGATTTAAACTAATTTTACTTTTTTTTATTTCACATCACAAGTTAAGTTCAAGTTACGTTTATTATACACGACTCAATGTTTACTAACCAATTCCTCCCGAGCATTACAAGCAGTCGTGTTTTTACGTTTTTTCCCCATAATTTAATTTATTACATTGTACCAAATATTTATATTGGTAAGATAATTTATAGCATACCGTGCTCTTAGTATTAAAAAGTTAAAATATTGGCTACCAGACGCTATTAGATTCTTTACAAGTTTTGTCTATTTGTTCAGAGATTGTTACTGTATGTTGACTAAACTCATTCGTTAGCTTAGTTTTCAGGTTACTACAGTATACCTGTCTGTATAAAACGTCAGGTGTAAAACGTCAAAATCGTTGTGAATCTAAAATCGAGTTGTTAAAGAAATATCAATCAAAAGTTAAACCGCTTTGTAAGTTCTTACCAGTAGATAAGTGCCCAAAAATTGTGGGTATTCCAACAGTATGAGTCCACAATTATTAGATTAAACGTTTTTTTCATTACTTTATAATATAAAGTATTTTTGCCATTTTCGATCTTCATTTATAAGGTATTCTTTTAATTCAACTAAATATTGTGTGATGCACTAGATCATCCAATGAAATAGGTGGATCTAATTCGGCACTTGTTTCTAGTGTATTTAAGTTTCCATTATGACACGAAAATATTTTATTATTTTTAACTGCGGCTTTTCTCAACGTTTTTAATCGGTTACTGATCCAGATCACTTGACATAACTGAGTGATGCACAAAACAAATTGGACAAAAAATATCACACTCACACTCACGCCGAAGAATCGATTGCGGAATGAAAACGGCATATAGAAAATCAAAAATTTTAAATCATAGTATCTTAGAAATATAATTATTAAAGTAAAATTTATGTTCGACCCGCAATTATTTTATTGCGTTTATGCGGGGAATCATAAAACATGGTGTGCGTGGAAATTAATACATATCTTTCAGGCTACTTTGATTTTAGCAATTGTTTATATGCATTTTTTATATGCATTTTATAATCCGCATTCGATTCGCTTCCGGGGTTCCTATATAATCGACGTGACTGCATTTGAACATTGAGCAATAAATATATAAGAGAAATCAAGTAGTGCAAATTTTATAAGCAGGTTTTTCCGAGGTTAATCTTATTTTATAGTTTTAATATATTTATATACACAAATTTAATTTTTTTCTATATTTAATCCATATATACGTATCTTATAAACATATCGGCATAGTTATTTTATAGTTTATTGTTCTTGTTAGGCTTTTACAGGTTGCCAAAACTAAAATAGATTAACCTCAGAA